>JANDEH010000005.1:31774143-32974143 GCA_024610705.1 Tetragnatha versicolor
TACAGAGGCCACCGGTACCTTGGAAAGAAATGTTTACATCCGTTCCTGTGTATGCTCTTTTCATTGGCATGTTTGGTTTTTACTGGTCTATTACTTACTTTATGTCAGTGCATCCTACTTTTATGGGTACTATCCTTCAGTACTCAATGACGGAGGTAGGATTTCTTCCTATTTTTCTCTTACTTCAGGGGGTTATGTTATATTTTAGAATACTATTTGAATGTTCAAGCATAATACCAAATCATTTTGTAAATGGCACTTATAACATTTATCTTAAATCATTTTAATTAAATCTGATGTATGAAATAAAATTTAAAGAGGAATATTACTGAAATAAATTTTTTTTTATTTTAGTTTAGATTTGAAGGGATTGAATAATAAATGTTTTCATATTGATTCCAGAAAGAAAATATACCTATTCATTAAATTGTGTAACTTTTTACTATTATCGGTGTCACTAAGGGTATATTTTGTAAATTAAATAATTCTTTTAGAATGGAATAGTGTCATCATTGCCATTTTTGGCCATGGCATGTGGTGCTATAGCTGCCAGCTTTGGTTCGGTTTGGATAATGAAAAAACAGGTTTTCACAATAGATAAGACAAGAAAGAGTTGTAGCTCAACCAGTGAGTTTTAACTTTTTTATTTCACCGATAGGGGCGCTGTAAGTCATCTCAATGGGTTTTCCAGGGTCATTTACCTAGGGGTGGACCTTAATTCTGTAACCCTAGAAAACAGGGGTTCTCAAACTTTTTATGTCGCGGAGCCCTTTTCAAGAGACAAATTCTTCGCGGAGCCCTTTTCCGAAATAAATTTTTCAAGGTATAAAAGCAAGTTACATAAAACCCATTGCTTCTAGAAATAAAAGCATAAAAGAAATTTATTTCGGAAGGGGTCCAAAATTATTCCTCAGCCCCTCCCATGCATATTTAACAGTTTAACGTAGCTTTTAAAAACATTTTTAGGTATAATTTGCATCTAAGATAATTTATTTGTAAGAAAAATTGTGACGAATTAAGATCAGAGTACAATAGAAGGGTCTGGGGGTCCTTCCTCCCCAGAAGATTTTGTGAAATGTGATCCTTAAAAACAGTTTTTTTAAACTCGTTTCAGGTACATCATTGTCCAAGTTTTAGACATTCATTTTGGACATTCTCCCATGCATATTTAACAGTTTAACGTAGCTTTTAAAACATTTTAGGTATAATTTGCATCTAAGATAATTTATTTGTAAGAAAAATTGTGACGAATTAAGATCCAAGTACAATAGAAGGGTCTGGGGTCCTTCCTCCCCAGAAGATTTTGTGAAATGTGCTCCTTAAAAACAGTTTTTAACTCGTTTTAGGTACATCATTGTCCAAATTTTGGACATTCATTTTTAGGTAGGATTTTAATTTTAACGAAATTACTATAAAAATTGACAATAATAAAGTTTCAAGTACAATAGGAGGTTTTGGGGTCCTCCCCCAAAAGAATTTCGGAAATTTGACCCTAAATAACATGGTTTTAACTTGTTTTGTTATACGTAGTCCGATTTTCCGGGGGAGAGGCAGGGCCCTCTCGCCCCTTTGATATACACCCCAGGATATATGGAATATTTTGTTTACCAATTATATTTTATCATTGGATACAATGTTAATCTTTATTTTAAATTTCTGTGCCTTTTATCTCATTTCTGTCACTTAAATTTTGTCACTGCTATCACTTTTTAATCATTATGCCGGAGATGCATGAACAAAGGATTCATACAGAAATCTACACGTCTGTAAATTTTGTTTTCTTAAAAGTGACTTCTTTTGAAATCGAGAGCTGTTTTGGGGGGCTGTTAGACCATACGTCAGAGGTACATATCGAAATTTATTTACACATGGCCCAAAATCATTCCTTATCCCCTCCCATACCATAGGATCAATGTTAGCTTTTTATACATTTTTTGGCAGAATTTGCATCTTAAAGAACTTAATATAAAAAACGTTTTGTGTAATTAGGTTCCAAATGCTATAAAGGGGGGGCTTGGAAATTTGACTCTACTAAAAACAGGTTTTCCCTTGGTTTTGGTACATCTACTCCGAATTTCGGACATACTTTTTTAAGTATGATTATAATTTTGCTGAACTTTATAAAAAAAAGTGCTGAATAATCAATTTGAGAGGTGGGGGAATGGGGTTCCTTGGTGTGCTACTATTCGGCGCGGCCGTTTCAGCGGCAGAAATAAAATGGAAGTAAAAAGAACTCTCATAAATCTTCTAAAAATTAGAAGAAGAAAAATTTGGTTCCGAAACGGGCCGGCGCCCAAACGGCCAGCGCCAAATCATCCCATCCCGGGGGTTCCTCCCCCAGAAAAGTTTTGGAAATTTGACCCTAAAAACAGGGTTTTAACTTGTTTTGGTAAACCAAAAAAGACCTGAAAAAAGGCAAAAACCAGCAGACCTTACCGACACCTTACAGAAAGTTATTTATATAACATTTCAGAGAAAAGCAAATTAGAAATTATCAAAAAGTGTAGTTATTTCAAATTTCTTCGCGGAGCCCCCGAAAATGCTTGGCGGAGCCCTAAGGGCTCCGCGGAGCACAGTTTGAGAACCGCTGCCCTAGAACATGTTGGTTCCAAATAAAAGCCGCTAAACGGACTTATGAAACACCTTATATTTTTAAAAATATTTCCTTCCCTTGAAACGAAGTATTTATTACTCTATTTTCCCTTTTTTATCTCGAAAACTTCTCGAAATTTTTTTGGTGGTTTTGGTTTTAAGTTCATGGGGTTATACTGAAATATCATTAACTGTTCCCTAAAATTTCAAAATAGTCTAACTATTTTTCCCCTTCCGTGTCTTCATTACGCAATTGCGAGTTTTTACAACTTTAAATATTTAGCAAATAAGTTTTAACTCCACAAGCATCCGAATACTTATGATTTCTGTTCTTTCTCTAAACAAGATTTATGTGATATTTTTAGGTGCATTTGGTTTCTCTATATGCCTCATAGGAGTCATCTTTACGAAATGCAATAGAGTTATCAACATTCTTTGCTTCAGTTTGTCTCACTTTTTCATTGGTGTGGGCCTATCCGGTTCAATGATCGCTTGTGGCGATATGAGTCCGATATTCGCAGGTAATTAAATTTTTTGAATACCTTTTAATGTTTCTTTTCAAAGTAAAATAAAGTTTATACTTCAATGTGTGTATGTGTGTAGGGGGGGGGGTAAGGGAGAGAGGGAGGAGGAGAGAATTCGCAGTGTAAAGCTCCTTAAAATACTGCTTTATAAAACAAGTGGTATTTTTAATTTATAGGATCACTGGTAAGCGTTGCATCTACGTTATCTGGATTGTCAGCAGCTGTAATGCCAGTCTTGGTTGGATTTATCACTAGAAACGTAAGTATTTCGTATAATATATTTTCTAAAAAAAAATTTCACCACTTCCACCACTGATGAGGTTCAGTATCCTGCCAGGGATGTTGCAGGTCACTCCTGACCAAGTGGAAGAATTCTTGTTCTGTTTGCAACAGCATAATTGTTGTTTTGTATATTTAATTTTACTATACTCGAGTGCAACTTAAGTTGAGCCGCCTGACGTCACGGCCGCGCGGAAGAAAATCTGAGTTAACAGAAAGCTCGCCGGACCCTGTAAGCTGCTCTTATCGGCTGGCGAGTTTTATTCGAACAAATGTACTACTACGCGCTGGGCCACTTGAAAAAATAATAATACTCAACAACAGAGATCGGGATGAAAAGACGCTTAATATACGTGGATTTAAAAACTAATCATGTTTTAAAATTGAATCTCTTAATTTCACTCAAAATTCCGACACCTCACGGGGAACTACTTTCTTTGGTGGCTCTCAGTATATTTCTACAGGTTCAAGTTAAGTTGCAACTGAGTATAGCCCGGGGCCATGGGTGGATTTAAGGGGGGTCGGAGGGAGGGGCAATGCCCCCTAACTTTTTGAGAAAATTCCATTTTATAAGGGATAATCGTGTTTCCAAAGCTATCAGGTACATCTTGCCCCCAAAGGTTTCCAGTATAACACCACAGGGATCACCACCTAAATCCGTCTCTGACTGGGGCTTCTAAGGTTCAACAAAACAAGAGCTCTTCAAATTAGTCAGAAGTATCTATCTATCCAGCATGTGACATTCCTGGTAGTTAACTTCAAAGAGAACCAAACGCATGAGGGTAATGACCTCTGTGCCAGCCAGAATGTCCGATGGGATGTCATAAAGCACTCCCCGACCAGAAGCCCGTCACTCCAAAGGTCTGCCTGCTCGTTATAGACATCTGCCTCAAGGGGCCGAAAGGATCATGGGAGACCGAGAATAACATTTGAATTTAGTGTGGCGGCATGTGTCACAGGATTCTAGGGGTGTTGGAACAATTGTCACGGCAATGTGGCATAGTTTTTGATAAAAACGAACTTTAAACTTAAGGGGCGGTATACCGTTGCCGAATGCATACCGCGAATGTTCTTTCTCGTTCGTTTTTATCAAAAACTATTCGGTGAAATCGATTTAATTTTGGCTTTCTTCATAAAATTACTACCTGAATCGATTACCATAAAAATATTTCACGATTTTAAAAATTATTTTTTTTTATTTTAATTGTGAATCTATCTGGATGAAACTGGGTATTTAAGGGTTTTGAGGGATGGCCTTTCAGAAAATCTCATAATAATTGGGGGTCCCCGTTGAAAAAAAAAGTTAGTGTTTCGTTTAATATGAAGACGACCCCCTAAGGACTCGAAATTTTTTTTTGGTTAAAGAATACTTTAAACCAGGGTTGGCAAAAAACCGGGTTTATTTGTTTTTTTTTGGTTTAAACCAGGTTTTTTGGTTTAAACCAAGTTTTTTTAGAATTTTTTTATCAGAATAAGTTATTTTAGCATTGATGTTTGAAATTGAGTTGTAAATGAGACATTTATTTCAGGGGTTGTTTATAATTGATAAATGATTTGTATATTTCAATTAATTAATTAAAACTAAATTAATTTGTTTTAAAAATAATTTTTGTTTCTAAAATATTCCAATTTGAATATCTAATATTATTGTAGTGAATAAAAATCAGTGTTAATTTATCTTGGATAAATGGTTGAAATAATCAAATTATTTATCTTAATTATATATGGATTAATTTATGAACTTAAGAAATTTCTTTAGAAAGAGAAAATTTTATTTTTTAAATGAGAAGTAAAAGTGAAATGTAAACAACTAATGTTAATTGAAATTGGATAATTGATAAAGATAATTAATTTGATTAATTATTAAATGGTAAAATAATCAAATTAATTATATGGATTATTTATGAACTTAAGAAATTTATTTAGAAAGAGAAAATTTAACTTTTTTAATAAATAAAAGGGAAATGTAAGCAACTAATGTTAATTGAAATTGGATAAATGATTGAGATAATTAATCCGATTAAGGAAATTAACGGTTTTTATTAATTTAGTAAAAAAAACCAACTGGTTTTTATCTGTTTATAAACAAACCAACTGGTTTTTAGTTTTTATCATTAAAGAAATCAACGGTTTTTATTAATTTACTAAAAAAAACCAACTGGTTTTTATGACTGACGAATAAGACTAATTGGTTTTATTAATTAATTAAAATCCAAGCCATATTTTATCAGTGAAAAACAGATAACTTTAGTGTATGTTTAGTTACTCTTTGAAATAATGCTTCATTTTAAAGGAAATTAATAAATGAACTATCTCTTGCAAAATATAATAAGTTTAACTTAAGCATTTAAGGTTAAGTTTAGAGAGAATTCAATAATTAAAACCATTAAATTAAAAGATTTCTGATTTTTAATCACCTTAAAATGTCAATTTTTTTTATAAATCTGACCTTTTAATTTTGTGCAAAAGATTATACTTAATAACCCTTTCTTTAAAAAATCCTGAAAATATTTTATAATTTCTAAAAAAAAACAAAAAAACCAAGTGGTTTTTTTGGTAAAAAAAACCATGGTAAAAAAACATGGTTTAAACCAATGGTTTAAACCAAATGGTTTAAACCGGCCACCTCATTTGTCTTCCTAACCCAAGTGGTTCGCCAGAAATCGCAAATGAGTCGTTTTTTATTTCCCCAACTGTACAGTACCGGCAACATGGACCGGCAGTCTGCTTCTTAAAACCGTTTAAACTTTTGCGTTTGGTTTCGGTATGGAAATCCGGATTCACACTAAATGACGAACCCGAGGCAGACAAAAATAACGTTACTTCATTCGGTTAAGAACAAAAACCAAATACAAAAGTGGACGTAGGTCGCCTTAGGTACTTTTGGGTCCTCACCGGATTTGCCGTACGGTAACCAAACTCAAGTGGGAATTAAACTCTCCCTTGGATCGTGATCATAGAGGAAAATGAACGAAATTAGTAGTGTTCGGCAACTACTGGTCAAAAAGTAGTTAACTACCAACTAGTCTGAGCAAATGTAGTTGTAACTACTAGTTAATTACTTTTTCTTGGTTGGAAGTAGTTGTAACTAGTAGTTGATTATTTCCCAAAGTAGTTAACTACTAGTTAACTAGTCTATTTAATTTCATAAGATATTTTTCCCCAAATTTTCGATTACTTTTTCTTACCTATAGCAAAAATATCATGGCTAAAGATTCGCCAATTTTCGAAGCTCTTTTAAAACCGTTAATTTCGGCGCTCTTAGGGGACATCCATAAATTACGTGAGGTGTTTTTTCCAAAATCTAGACCCCCCTCCCCCCTTGGTGAGATTTAGTGAGATTTTACTGGACCCCCCTCCCCCCACGTGAGATTTACCTACAACCTGTAAAAATAATTTCGTTTACATTTTATGCTTCATATAAAGAAAATCGTATAATTTCTAACTTAAAAAGTTGACGTGAGATTTTAATCGACCCCCCCTCTCCCTTGGTGAGATTTTTCCAAACCCCCCCCCCCTTTTTGACCTCACGTAATTCAAAATGTTCGCATCTATCGTTTCATATTTATCCTTTTCTTCCGGTCCTACCCACCCGATATTGCTTTAAGAAAAAACTGCACGAGTTAATTGGAAAATTTTTTCCTCTCCTCTCTCCTCCTTCTATGATATGATGCATTGATGCTATGATTTACTTAAACAGAGCACAAGATACAAAAATAAAAAGGAAACCACAACTTAAAGGGTTCCATTTATATGTCAATTGCTAGGATGAAAGTTAACTAGTAGTTGCAACTAGTAGTTAACTACTTTTCAACTACTTTTAGTTAACTAGTGCCGAACATTAGAAATTAGATTGGGGACCTAAGTCCTTTTTTCTTTAAAACCCTTATTTCAAAGGTATTACAGTATAACAAATTGGTATGAAACTCTTCATAGAACCCCTTACCTTTTTTACAGGAGACTTTGCAAGAGTGGAACCATGCATTCTATATGCACATCGCTGTGGTAATCAGCACAGCTCTTGTTTTCCATGCTCTGGGATCAGCGGAACTACAACCATGGAACTCTCCACAAACTGAAAAGGCTACAGAAAAGCCCTCTTTCGATTTAGCTCACGCATCAAGGGAGAACTACTCGTATACAAATGAAGTTGCTACTGAGGACCTGTATCCAGTGGGGCACATGTAATTTGCTCATCACAAACTTATTTATCACCTATTGTAAGGTAGTTTTAGAAAGCTCAGAAGAATCTTAAGAATGCAAGATGATAGGAGGATTTTCATTTTCATTGTTCAATCTTTCAAACAAAGTTCTTTAGTTTTTATTTTGAGCTACCGTGAAACTTCATCTTTTTCATTGTGCTAGAGAGAAGTGAAGGTAAAGGTGTACTTTGATTAAAATTTCAATTATGAGTGAATTTTTCCACCGTAAGTTTTTTCCTGGCGAAACCGTGTACTTCGTTAACTATTGTTGCTTACAAGCACAGCTGCATGCTCCAAGGAGAGATATAGGGTTCAATCAACTTATCCCTGAATTTTCGATTATTCTTATGTGATGACGTGTCTCCGAAGAATCTCAGAAGTCCAAAATGAGTCGGGGAGCACTATTCTGAAGAGTCGAATTTCTGAATGTTTTATGGTTAAGGACCCTCACTCTCAGGCTGCAAATTTTAAAACTTAAGAAGGTTCAAATTATCTGAGAAAAATCTACACTTAAACATTGGGAAGAGTAACAAGATATTCGCACCAAGGACAAAAAAAGAAAAACTGGTGATGGTGTGACAAGTTTTTGTAATTAAGTTGCTTTAAATGAGCTAAATTTTATGCAAACTGGACCCATTCGTTGAAATAAACAAGAGTACAAGTCCTCCATTTGTGTTTGGATGAAGTGTTGGTTTTGTGTTGAGTATTTATTGATATTTTAGCCGAAATACATTAATTCTCAAATATTCCCCATGAATGAGAATTTTTTTATTTTTACGTCTTGATTAAATAAAATGTGTTTTGAAAAAAATAAATTTGACTCTATTCATATGACTTAAAGTTCAAAAATTAACAAGTTTTTTAATGTTATGTAGTTTATAAAGGGTAAGGGTGTTATGTAGTTTATTGGGGCATAAAGGGTTAAATAAAATGTGTTTTGATAAAATAAATTTTCCATAAAATTTCTGAGTTCTCTATTCATATGACCTAAAGTTCACTAATGAGGAAGTTGCATGATTTTTTTTATTTTTTTAATAACTTCAAACAACTTGCAGAATTTAGATAACTGCTAATGAGTACCATATTGTCTTTTGGGTCAATAATGAACACATTACTACAGCAGTATTCCCATTTCTTGATTGAATGTTATTTACATCACAAAACAAATACTATTACAAATGATAATTTTGAGATACAAAAAGGAATGAATAGATCGTAGAAACCATACAAAATGGAAACATGTGACTGAAGCTTCTTGAGTATCAGTCTATCGTGGTAAAATATCTACAAGAGGAACTTGCTTAAAACTTTCTCATTTGGCAAAAGGATTTCTTTTACAAAGTATTTTAATTATTAAATGATATAAATGCTTTAAAAAGAAACTCGAATAAGAATATAATCACCTTAACTAAATAATACATTTATTTAGAAATACACTGCTGTGCAAAAAATAAGGACGGAACTGTTTTTTCAACATAACACCTAGTAGAATTATTGTTCATCCATGAAAAAAATACCAAAAGATGTTCAATGGGTGAGAATACAGGGCCCGAGAATAAATTTTCCCTATCAATATTTTAAGGGGGTAAATGGGCCCTCCATTGATAATGGAGTTCCATTACACATTTAGAGCTGTGACAGAAACGTCTGTGTAAGAGGTATTTAACCGAGAAATTTAAGTTATTTGCAATGAATATGACTATTCCTGAACTCGATGCATATTTTTAAACGTTTGTGCTGCCTTTAAATGGTAGTTTTTAGGTTTTATTGAGAGATATCGGTCTAATCATTTTTGGCAAGTTTTAGCCTCTGGGTCATTTTTGGCAAGTGGTATCAGACCGTAAACCATGTTTTTAGTAGGTCTCACAGGTGTCTGATTGTGTTTAGGTCCGGGGACCCGAAAAGTAACTTTATTCTTTCTATATTGTTTCTTATGAAAAACTTTGAGAAAGCCAAATTGTGATTTTGTGAGGTTTTTTACTAATAAAAATAACTTATTGACCCAAAATGTCTTCTAAAAGAAGCAAATGGGCCATGAGAATACAGATATGCAATTGCGGGGAAACCAGGGAACCAGGAACAATATCTTTTGAGTATAGGATGTGTTGAAATGTCCATAAGCACAGTACAGATTGAAAGAAAAAATTCGATCTCTTTAAACATCATTTTTAAGATAATGGAGGTACTTTTACAGATATAACTTTCTTTTCAGACATGCATAATTCCATAAACACTAAAAATGCTTCTTTTTTTAACCTAAATAATAGATGTCCTTTCTGTGAAACTAATGCATTTCTTTGTGCCGTTTCAACACCCCTTTAGACAGTACAGAAATTTTCACTGATACCTGCACTAGCGTACATGTATTCTCATGTCCCTTTTACTTCCTCTCGGGTCAATGATTTCTCTTTATTAGTGAAAAAGCTGCACAAAATCACAATATGACTATCTAAAAGTTGTTCATAAGTAATGATATTGAAAGAATAAAGTTACTTTTCATGTCCCCAGACCTGAACGCAATCAGACACACGTGAGACCTACTAAAAACATGGTTGGCGGTAAGATACCACTTACCAAAAAGGACCCAGAAGCTAAAACTTGTCAAAAATGATGATTAGACCGATATTTCTCAATAAAACCTAAAAACAACCATTTAAAGGCAGCACAAACAATTGAAAATATGCATTGAGTTCAGGAATAGTTATATTCATTGCAAAAAACTTAAATTTCTCGGTTAAATACCTCTTACATGGACGTTTCTGTCACAGCTCCAAATGTGTAATGGAACTCCATTATCAATGGAGGGCCCATTTACCCCCTTAAAATATTGATAGGGAAAATTTATTCTCGGGCCCTGTATTCTCACCCATTGAACATCTTTTGGTATGATTTTCATGGATGAACAATTATTCTACTAGGTGTTATGTTGGAAAAACCGTTCCGTCCTTAATTTTTGCACAGCAGTGTAATTACTTATACATTTTTTAAATAATTTAATTAAGTATGTCTATTTTTCCAAAACGGATCACAGTTGCTGGCATTCAGCAAGGTTTCTTCAAATTTTCCGGAGAAAACGATAAAGCAGGAGGCGTAGAAGGAACATTACAAAATCTTATAGCCCAGACCTTGAAGTTCGATTATAAACTAGTGACACCTGCTGATAAACGCTGGGGAGGTCCAACTGATGGCGGGAATTGGACCGGTATGATTGGTATGGTCAAAAGGGGTGAAGCGGACTGGGCAATGACTGCCATAACTGTCACAGAGGTAAGAAAAGCCGTCGTGGACTTCAGCGAA
This sequence comes from Tetragnatha versicolor, assembly GCA_024610705.1. Taxonomy (NCBI): domain Eukaryota; kingdom Metazoa; phylum Arthropoda; class Arachnida; order Araneae; family Tetragnathidae; genus Tetragnatha; species Tetragnatha versicolor. The sequence continues at coordinate 31,785,038 of JANDEH010000005.1, forward strand.
CCTTACTCATACACTGAATACAGTTTTGCTACAGACCTACCTCAAGAAAAATCCAGGTTGTACACCTACCTGTACCCATTCGATCTCGAAACTTGGAGTGGTATTCTGGCAGTCATGGTGATCTTTCCCGTTGTAATTGCGAAAATGCACCGAGTGAAGCTCTTATCCGGCCCTGTTATTCCTGATTAGTGGCAACCTTTTGCGGCAAGATCTCTTCAAGAGAAGATCCAAGAACGCTTACGGCGTGGGTTGGTGGTGGATGATAGCTTCGATCTTTTCGACTTCATACACGGCGGTCATAGCTTCGTTTCTAACCCGGCCGCTTTACGAATCTTCAGTGAAGACGTGGAAGGAACTCTCCGACGCTGTCGTTAAAGGGGAATATGCGGCAATCGCCCCTAAAGGAGGCGGTGGTCATTTGTTTAGAAGTTCAAAGGAACACTTGATCCGAATCGCCCGAGCGATAGAGAAGAACGAATGGAAGATAGATTTAGAAGGGAGTAAGGAGGATGTAGAGGGGAGTATTAATAAGCTATCGAGATTCAAGATTGCATTCGTGTTGCCGAGAATGGCTTTGTATTACAAGTTCGGCAAGCCTCCGTTGTCCAGTAAATTTGTATCGATGGATGACATCCTCAGCTTGGATATAGCGATTGCGATGAGCAAGAAGTTCTGCTGCAAAGGTGATGTGGATGACCTCATCATCAAAATAAAGAAGGCGGGTATTTATGACAAAATTTTGGATCACGATTTGTTTCAGATATGGATAAGGTCTCAAAAGAATGAGTCTTGGGTATCCCATGAAAGACCGATGTCATTCGGCGATCTTTCGGGAGCTTTCCTGATTTTGGGTTGCAGGCACTTGCTAGCTGTTGTGTCTTTCCTGTTTGAAAAATTTTCAAGAAGAAGAAAAAATTAATGAAGTATATTATAAAAGCATCTTAATTTTTAAAATTAATTCAGAAAAAAGTTAATTCTTTACAAATTTAATCAGTTAATTCAGTACCCTTATAGAAAACGTTGTTATTCACTATTCAAGAAGAAATGTTACTATTAATAAATATAAAATACTTACTAACACAGACATAGATTTAAAAAAAATTATACTAGCATCTTGATACGATATTCAAAACTCAATAAATAATCGACAAGAATATTCAAACAAATTTTATATTTTTATTAAAGGCAATATTTTTGTTCAAAGCATAAATACTTTTCTTTATATACAAAATCATATTAATACAAAAATTAGTAACGTAACACAGACCATGAACTAGCTAAAAGTATTTACATAAAAACAAATGATGAAACATAAAATACCCTTTCATTCCAGTAATAAAACAATTTAAATGAAAAATGCATGATGCATTAAATGAGGAGAAATATTACAAGTTATTAGTAGTAGTACAATTAAATCTATAGTTTAGTCAGCTATATTGATGTAACAAATGCATAATTGAATCTACAAAAATAAATATGCAGTTGCACTTAGTTTTTATGGCATACTTTATAAGATATGGAACTCTAACATCTTCTTTTGCTTATAACAATACTTACCATACATTCAAAAAAGACAGATCACTATTTAAAACAATCTATACATAATTATCTAGTGTAACACTAAAATTTAGCTATATTTTTTTATTTTCTGCTGACAGCAACCATCTGTTTGTTTCCATCAGAAAGATAAGTAAAAAGGATTTATTTTGTTTTTCTTGAACTTTTTTGGACATTATTATGTGGTAAATATCAGCAAAAAGCAAAGACTGTTTTTGTGCTGGTTATGATTGAGCTTAGCTGCACCAACAAAATAATTAGTCATGCATCAGTTATATAGATATATAGCTTTAGTACAATTACATGCAAAATTATTTCATTGTAGAATTATTTAACAAATCAGTCACTTTTTTTGTAAGCTTCAACAACTTCGAGTTCAAGAGGTGTATCATTACATAACCTCTGCTTTTTTTAAAGTAACTAGGTTTTCTAAAGCTGTGTTTGTTTCAATAAATAATATTTCAAATCAATGATCCATCATTAGTCTTAACTATTTTCATTTCACATATAACTTTATATACATATCTAATATTTTTTGCAGAATTCCTGACTAAAAGCAACATAAAATGCATGTTTAAGAGAGAGAAGTCATTCACATGTCTTACAAAATGGGTAAGAAATTAGATTATAAATTAAAACTTTTTAAAACTAGCATATTACTTTGCAGTTCTTATAAAATAGGTTTTAGTTATAATTAATACCAAATTGAGTATCATTCTCATTGAAAATAGCTTTTATTTCATGTGTACTTAAACAATGCATCACTTTTTTAACCAGATAGATATGCATAGAGTATGTTTAACTGAAATGTCACTAAATACCATTATATCCTATGTAAAATTTAGTAGATTTTGTCCTTAATGTAAATTTTCCACAATGATAAATTTTAAGGCACTAGAGATATGTAATAATAATGCCAAAAGGAGTAATTTAGTGATCAATATTAGATGAATTCTCTGACAATTGGAAGAATAACACATTAGATATTTTTTCATGATTTAAGTCAAACCAAACACAAAAGGTTTAGAGCAATCAAGCATTCTATTCATTCTAAGAATTTCATGATATCAAGAAATTAACAGATCATAGTCTTACAAAAGTCAATTCTTTCAATAAGAATATAAATGTGTAAGTGAACACATGTTTAACATTGAATTAACCAAATACGATTTTAATAGCATGAGAAATTAATAAATTTCAATGACTAGATATATACTTAACAAATGCTGAAATAAGAAAATGAATTCTGAGGAATATGTGATAAATATGTTGACTGTTTCTACAGAAATCTACGAAATACTAAGGAATTTGAGATTCATTTCATTCTCACTAATACAATAAATAATGCATTCAAAAGGTAAAAAAATGAAAAGCTAAAATTCTTTAAAAGAGTTAGCTATATCAACACAAATGGCATTATGTACAAAACAATAAGCATGGAATATGGAATAATACAAGAAAAAAACACAGGATATTTACAAGCTGCCTACATTATTAAAACGTTTTAACTTTTCAGGAAAGTTATCTTTGTACAAAACTGGATCAGCCCGAAATTCAACAGTTTTCAATGTCATTACACCATAGCTCTCAGCAAATCTGTTGATGCATTCTGATCTTTCAGCCATATGAATAACATCTGCAGATAACATTTCGACATTGGTACACTCAGGGCATTTAAACTTCTTACGCGGTGTTACCTTAATAGGAGCTTTCCCAGTGACATTTGATACAAGAAAGTTCATGGCAATGTCTTCACAATTCATATGATCATCGACCCATTCTTTTATATCTCCAGGCATGGAGTATGTGTAAAGGTAACTGTAGTACTGCAAAAATTATATAACTTTTAATGACTTATTTTTATGCTCGACAAATAACTGTAAATATTTGAGCTCAAAACAAATATTGCGAGAGGAGAGTCTACATAAATTATACCAGTAATTTTCCTTTAAAAAGAGGCAAGTGAAAACACTTATATTTTACTCTTGTTAATAAGTAAAAAAATTTTGATTTAAGAAGCTAAATTTTTTAAAATTTTGTATTCAAATGTGTTTTAAAATCTTTGCACTTCACTATTTTTAATCCCTAACTCTGACATTTTTATTTCTTTTTAATTTTTTTTTCAAAAGTTAGACATTAATGTAGTGTAATTATTCTGAAAAATTAAATAATAAATTCTTTTACTACAAATCAACATTATCAAACCCATCCACTAAAAAATATTTATATCATTAGTTGCACAAAGAGTAAATAAAAACTAAAACACATTTAAATTGCATTTTTATTTTTTAAATTTTATTTTAGATAGTTTCAAAAAAGTAATTTGCCTTTTCAAACATTATTAAGGATTTAAATAAAATTATTTTGGGAAGAAATTTAGAAACAAATCATGATACAGGATACAGTTTTAAAAATTAGAAATTGAACAGAAGATTACTTACCTTATGATAAAATGCAGCACCTGTAAGAACCATTGATATTTCATTCGTCCATTCAGACTCATACTTCCACTTTTTAGTAGAATTGTCCCATAAATGAACTCTAGATGGAAAGCCGACTATCCTGTCAGGGAATTCTCTCCATACCTAATTCAAATAAAACCATTAGTTTTTGTAAAAGTTCATACATAAACATTCTCTTTTAAAATAATCAATATAAAGTATACAGATGATGTTTTCAATTTTTGAAGATAAGAAGTACAAAAAGATTTTTTGAAAAATTAAGACAAGGTTGTTAACAGGCTTTAAAGTTTTTATCCCATTCCTACATTTTGATGCTGGAAAATCTCTAACTTTAAATAATAAGATTGAAGTTATTTCCCTACCAAAACTAGTAATCATTCATCAAGAGCATAAATTTGATTTTATGAAACTGCAAGAATATTATACTGACATTTAAAAATCAACATTGCACATCAAACATTTGGAATGGATGTGGTTTAATATCTTTTCTCACAAACCCATTTTGAAAACTTTGTCAGTTTTAATATGGGATTTTGCTGTTTAAGAACTAGCACTTTCTCACACGAAGTTCTTAATTGCAATGTATGAGTTTAACCCTATCAGAGCTAGCAGCCCCAAATTTCCCATTGGATTTAATAGTAATCTCAGGCGGCTTAGGATTGAAAGGGCTAAATTTGATTGATAAGCTTTCTATATAAATATAAGCCGCAGAGAAATTAGCTTAAACAAAATAGAAATTTAACTTACCTCATAACCAAACTCTAATTCATCAGCAGTTAACATAACTATATCATCATCAATGGCAAGAACTGCTTCTGTTTCTATCTCTTCATAGGGATAAAATCTTAAAAAAGAAAATGCATTTCTTATCTTTTAAGAACATTCTTGATATTTGTGAAAACTGGGATCACTCTTTTGTAAGCATGATTTGATAAAATTAGCTAAATAAGTGGTATATCTAAATTTTTATTATAGTATTTCTAATCAACCATGTAGTTATTTTAGTCACAGAAATTTATCACACAAATGGCTAAATTTTACTAACTTAAAATTTAAGGAATTTAGAGTAAAAAATGTAGATAATTTTGTTTTTTTACCTTCATTTTGCTACAAATTAAGTATTCATAAGATTCACAAACTGTGTGAGTTGCTAACGGTTGATACAACTGAATGCTTTTTATGTACTAAAAATGTAAGCAATTTTTGCACACTGGCAAACAACGTGTCATAATTTTAAGATAGTTGCTGATATCACAAGCAGGTTAATTTGGAATTAAAAACTAAGAAATATTGTCAATTCATGTATTTTCATTTTTGATTGGGATTTTTTTTTCAAGAAATAAAAGCAGCTTATTTTGAGATATTATTTCTGTTCGAGAAAAAAAACAGATTAAATGTAAGAAAGAACAGATCAAAGCATAACACTGCAATCCAATGGAAGAAACCATCTAAAAATTGATTCCTTGAAAGCTTCTCAGTAGGCCCAGTATAATAGTACCTTCAAATTTTTAAGTGTAAATTAAATGGAAATTATGTTCTTCCAATACTTCCAAATGTTTTTATTATCATACCTCAATAATTGCAAGGCTTAAGTTTAAAAAATATGCAAAAACAAATCTCCAGTCTCCTTTACAGATTTAACTACCTATATTTTTCTAATGTGAAAAATAATCAACTTTACCTGTTACTCAGTCTGTTTTCTTTAGTTTGAACAACCTTTAAGGGTTTATTAATTTTAGGCCAGATTGATGCTGAAATATAAAACAAAACTTTTAATATCAGTTACATAAAATATCAGTTATCAGTTAATATAAAACAGTTAATATCAGTTACAATTTGAAAATTGCTTGATGTTCTACTAAATTATAACAAAAAATATCATTACCAGGGGGTGGAGACTTGACTTGATTATTCCACACAACAAGAACTTTAGTCAGGCTAGGTGCTTGTACAACTTTTTCTATTACTTGAAATAAGCTTTCAAGGCGGTCATAAGTAAGTATGACTGCTGTGAAACCTTGAGACTTAGGAGCGATGGTAGGAAGAAAGAGGGGGGAAGATACACCAACCTTTAACAATAAAGTAAGAATGGCTATAGAAATCCTTTTTTTTAATCCTAGTGCAAAACAAGTAATTGTGACTCATTGAAAATTATTTTTAAGATATTAAATCATTTGCATCATTAAAAATAAAAAGGTTGAAACCTTAAGTTTGAAAAATTAAGGCACATGTAGCTGGAAGCAAAGGGACAGAAATGACTCATACTACTAATTTAATGTAATGTAACAAAGATCAAAAAGGTTCAAATTAGTGATGGGCGATTCAACTCTTTTACAAGATCAGATCTGAGTAACTCACTCACCTTAAGGAGTTAACTCTTTAATGTAACTCAGTAACTCCCAAAATCTATATACATAAATGAATGTTCGTCTGAATGTAGGTCCGTTATAGTTTTAAACTCTTCGAACCTACATTCACTTTTAAACTATACCAAGTTGCCCTACTCGCTCTCAGAAAGGCTCCTGAAGAATAATAATTTGAAATTGAAGCATCCCAATAACTTTTTTGGTCTATTTTCGGCTAAAAAAACCCGTATTTCATTCCTAAAACCATGACATCATGGCAAAACCACCAATTGTTGTAATTAAAGGTAATATATAATATTAATTGTTGAAGGTATAACATCGATTGTTGTAGTATAAACATAAAAAATGCTCTTTTTTACATTTGGACTGGCGAAGCCGGTGTCTAGCGCGTCAGCGCTAGTATTATATAGCTTCTTAATCTTAACTAACTACATACATCAACTAAAAAGTATGCCGGAAAAGTCATTCAAACGATAAAAAGTTTTTATATTCAACTGTAAACGAAAACTGAAATAAACCTTCAATATTTCGCCTACTGGAAAATTTTTTAACAATTTACTAACAAAAACCTACCTACAAAAAAGAAGAAAGGGGGAAAGGAAAATCCCCAGTAGGGGAACGACCGTAGAACCAAATATTCAGACACTAACACAACAAGCAATAACAAAACAGCCATTAAAATATTAATCTCTGCACATTGGGGCATATTTCAGTATTTTTTTAATATATTAATCAGCAGTACTAGGTATATTTCAAAAGAAAAAATACTCACTTCAAAAATAACCACCTATCTTACAATTCAGGCATCCAATCCAATTTAATCCGCGACCATTCTACTGCAAACTTTAACTATTCTAAATTTACTGGAAAATAATGGTCCAGTAATAACCAGTAATAATGGTGGAAAGTAATAACCAGAATGAAAAATCAATAAAATTTTTCTAATAAGTAATCTAGTTTTAATCACTCATTCATCTAAAAAATGGCGGGTTTGAAACAAAAAACACGCTACTAAGAGCAAAAGGTTTTGGCAAGACGCCAACGTTCTCGGAAATTAACTAAATCTCCCAACTCTTCCTTCCCGCCCTTTGGAGCCACCATCATAGCTGGTAGAGGTAGACAAGCATAGCTCGTGTTTCAATTCTCAAAAATCAGTTGAAAATTTAATTTTTAAATCCAAATCAATTGCCTCATTAATCAACTAAAACATTGCTCAACCATTAAAATATTAATCTATACAGCAAGCCTTTTGCTCAAGATCAAGTATTTTTTATTATCAACAAGTATTCAAATAATGATAATGCTCTGTCAGAAATAAATGCATGCTTTTCCATAATGGCAGCTTTTCGTTTCACGAAATTCTTCTTCTCGCAATCTTTTTTAATCGTAGACATTTTTAATGAAGTATCTTAATATTAAAGGATTATTAGAACCTGAGAATAGGGAAAACATAAAACCATAATTATTTTTTTAATTGCGCGCAGTAAATGTTGTTAATAATCATCCTAAACATAGTGATTAAGACAATGTAGAATCTCGTTTAGTGCCGTACAGAAGATGTATATAATAAACAATCATGGCCTCCATCGAACTTAAGAAACCGCTGGGAGGGAGGAACTAACTCGTTAAGTCTCTGATCCCTGGGAGTGGGATAGTGAGAGTAAGGAATAACTCTATAAACTCTCTGATCCCCGGGAGTGGGATCGTGGGAGCGGGAAGACCGATCTGAAGTCACTTGCTCCCCATCCCAACTCCCCGGGATCGAAGGAGTTGAGAGCACACAGCAGATAACTCCCAAAGAGGGGAGACCAGAAGCAAGCAACTCTGTTAACTCTGTCAGCTCCTTTCAACTCCTTAAAGGAAGACGTAACTCCTCATAACCCTTCGGAAGTGGGTTGTTATGGCAACGGATTACGTAAAGGGACAACGACGCTCGCTCATACATGATGATGTGCTGCCATCTAGTGTTTTTCGGAGGTAACATCACAAGGATTTCAAGTTAATATCGCAAATTAAATTTTAAAAAGCAGGTGCATTTTAAAAAGTACAACTGAGCTACCACTCTTTTTTCCCCACTCCTTGATCCTTCCCTCAGTTTAAGGAGTTAGTTCACTGAGTTAACTCCTCAAAAAATCGCCCATCACTAGTTCAAATAAAAAGTGTGCTAGTAGTTGTATGTTCTATTAAGTTTGAGGACCTAATTAAATAGGTAAAATACACTGTGAAGGGCAAAAAACAGAAAAATTCAGGCCCAAAGCATCTGGCCTGCAGGACATACATACTTAAGAAACCCCATGATATAATCAATTAAAACATTGAAGCCAATATAAACTACAATAGTGTGTTATAAAAATATTCACCTTGGATGGATTATTCCAGTCTTCATAGGATAAAGCCTGATGAGGAAAGATTCGAGAGTTGAGAATCTCGAGAACAGTATTTGTTATCTTCTTCATTGAGCTGAAATATTTCTCCCACAGAAAACAAGCTTGTTGTCGCATTTCAGATACTTTTTCATCAGACACTGACTTTAAAATATGTATTAAGTCAGAAATATTTTCCTCAAAGATAGTAATGCTAGCTCTGAAAAATGAATCTTGTTAGATATAAAATAATGAAAATGTTTAACTTATCATGTTAAGTATTACAAACCTTTTCCAGTCTATGACTTCAGCAAAAGGCATAATATAACCATCAGCAACAATGACTGGAATGCAACCAGAACGCATAGCATCTGAGAGAGCAGTTTGTCCTAATCTTGCACCGCGTATGATTAAGCAAAATGTAGAAACCTGTAAAAATTTAAACTTGTTTAAAATTATTTATTTTGGTACCTATAATATAAGCACTTTTCTAATATCTGCACTGTTAAGTTCTTTTCTAATATCAAAACTTGTTAAAAAGTAAAAATATCAAATTATTGAGTAGAGGGCTAATTATAGTATTTTTTGGTGACTTCTGATATTTGCAGAACATTTATCTGCTTACTACTTACTACACAAGTTAATTTTTTTAATCAATGATTTCACAGAACTTTTCAATTAGTAGGACTAACTAAAATAAAGTTATAAGAATAAAATATAGGTATTTACTAATATAAATATAATCTTTAAAAAAAACTCAAAAAATACAAGTTAAAATATTTTAAAACTTAAGTAAAATAAAATTTTCACTTTGCTTATTTTAAAAGAAAAAGTCAAGAATCTCTAATAACTAGTTATCTCAAGTACAACTTATAAAACCAAGGTAATGTTAATAAAGCATATACAAATAAAATCCCATTTTGTTCATAGCTACATTAATTTTAATGAAGATTCAGCACTTGGTTAGCATGAAAAATGGGATCATACTTCATATATTTCAGGATAAGAATAAGAATCTCCCCCTCGACAGCGAAGAGTAGTATTTTCAGGAGTTTCTTGGGAGGGAGAGCACTGCCCTAAAACTAACAGCTCAGGATGTTCATCGGCAAGATCTTCAAGCTCATGACGGTACTCAAAATGTATATTTGTCTGGGCAGAAGTTGCTAGCCAATGCCTTGAACTGGAAAGAAAAAAAATTATCAACACATGGTTTGATGTTCTGTAAATTTCTGTAAAACGCATAAAATATTTAGGTCCCTTATGTGTGGTATTTTTAAGTATCATAATTGAATGTAAAAAGTGAGTTTTAAGGATAATTAAAAACGAAAACTTAAAATCCAGGGTTGTTAGGTAGGTTTAAGACTTTAGGTCGTAACTGAAAAAATGATCTAAAGGTGGCTCGCTAGCCACAAGTAAAGTATATGGCATTATCAAATCTGAAACACTGTATAATCACTAAACCAGGGGTTCTTCTGGAATGGGATGATTTGGCATGGCCGTTTGGTGCCGGCCTGTTTTGGTACGAAACAAAAAAATTTTCTTCTAATTTTTAGAAGAATTATGAAATAGTTATATATTTACTTTCATTTTATTTCTGGCGCAGAAACAGCCAGCGCCGAATAGTAGTAGACCGGGGGTTCTTCACATCCTTTTTAGGTCAAATATATACATATCAAATATGTATTTTAAGTCTAAAATAGTTCAGGGTGTCCACTTAATTCTAAGCTAAGAATTCCCCGAGTTTTCCAGGTTTTACAGGACAATTTTTTTGATTTTCCAGGTTCAGTCAAACTAAAGCTTTAAAAGGCGTTTCTTTTTTTAAATTTTTGGTGATAAGATGGAACTTTTATTTTCCTTTTATTCATACCATATATTAAATAAACTTGATAAATAACTGAAAAAATATCTGCTATAGATTACTATTAATTGGTTGAATACAGGGTTGGCAAGGTTTTTCCCACCCCCGGTAAATACCATGGTAAAAACCGGTATTTACCGTCCTGGGAAAAACTAGGTTTTTCCCACATGGGAAAAACTGATTATTTATTGAATTTATTCTGTTCACAGATGAATGTTTTAAAAGTTTTTACAGCCTTTTTTTTTTAGAAAAATGACCTTAAATAAGCTTTATCCTATGTTATGAATATGGGTTTTATCATATGTGTCTGGGGAGGAATGTCATCTTTTGATGGTTATGCCCTTTTCATCGGATTATCATACCTTGTTACTTCAAAAAAGTTATCTTGCAATCAAGATTAACAGTTAAACACTTACGTTTTTTTTATTTAAATTACGTTTTTATTTACATTTTTAAAAAACTATATATTATAATGCTTCTCTTAAAGACAGATATTATAAGTAAATTAGTTTTAAAATATTCTCTATTTTTATTTGAGAAATTCATTAATATTAAAAAATATATGCAAATTTTATGTTAAATGTCATAATTCTCTTGCTCACTTATATTTTTCCCACCTAATTTTAACCCCCCTCCCAAAAAAATGTCATTTTTAACTAAAAGTTTTTATAATATGCTTAAAAAGGCCATAACCTAATACTTCCATTATTTTGTCAATTGGAAGTTTTTCCCACTTTTTCCCAGTATTTACCAGTTTTTCCCACTTTTTCCCGGTATTTACCAGTTTTTCCCAGTGGTATGGGAAAAACTAGTTTTGGACGGGAAAAACCCAACCCTGGTTGAATAATACATTAATTTTAAAATTAGACATTTAATTTATAGATGTTTTACTCATTGAGAAAACTAAACCGTTTTCTTTTTCTCTAGAAAAGCTTAGACCAATTCTGAGACCGAGCAAGAGCTCAAAAAGTAAAAGGAATACAAGATTTGAGAAATGACTGTACAATGCACTGGCTAGAATGGGTGTTGATCCAGGTTTAATTTTTGGGGGGTGCTTTTTTGTGAAATGAAATTATTTTAATGAAAACTGAAGTCAGATTATATTTGATCTTCAAATTATTCTGAAAAACCAAAATTGACGAATGTTTAATTGATAATCAGGAGCCTTCAGCAAAAATTAACTTTAAAAGGCTAATGCTCAAAAAGTATCAAATTATTCAGAAATTTAACTGAGAAAAATTAAAGCTGTAATTTTAAGTAAAAGATCCTATCTATATCTATAAAATCCAAATACCACTGACTGACTGACTGACATACACTCATCACGAAATCTCCAAAACTGCCGGACCGAGAGGCTTGAAATTTGACAGAGACCTTCCTCTCAGCCATTAGACGCTCACTAAAAAAGAATTTTAAAATCGAACGACTCCTTCCCTGTTTTTCGACGCTTTTTCGACTCTGTTTTACCCATTGAAATAACATTACACATTGTTGAAATGCATAAAATACAGGATTTACTTCTCTATCTGAAGGCGGCGTCTTGCCTCACTTGATAAAATATAATTTGAAAACATTTTATAACTTACAATGAAACTTAAGAAAAACAGTTTGAATATCTGTATTTAAATATTATAACAGCTATCAGAAAACTGAAATAAATTGAAATAATTAACTTTTAATTTTAATTTTCTAAAAAATAAATATATTTATGGAATAGCAAGAATTGAAAGTTTCCATGGAAACAGAGCTGAAATTTCATTGCTTCATAGCGGGCATGGTTTACTAGACTATAATCACTAGATTTTTATTGTAACTAGCAATCAGTTTTTACTTTTTCAAAGTAGCTTTTAAAGAAGTTGGTTATATTAATAAGAAGACAGGCTTTTAATAGTTTTTTACTTGATAACTTTTTATCTAGGGATTTTTGAAATTTATTTATTTTGAAATAGAATTTTTGCAGAGTTTTGAAGAGATAGCGGGATTACCACGAAAATTCTATTTAAGATTTTAAGCAGCGGATTTCAAATGACAGAGATGATTTAAATTTGATTGTTTTTATCACATAGAAAGGATAAATGTTTAATAGACAAAAAACGGGATGGAATGAGTAATCACAGTTGGAAATTAGATGAGAAAAAGGCACCAGGAAAACCGGGATGAAAATTACTGGGAACAACGGGATATGAAAAAGTACCGGAACACCGGAATATGAAAATTATCGGGAAACCAGGATATAAAAATGATCGAGAACACCGAAATATGAAAAGGTACCGAAAACACCGGGATATGAAAAGATACCGAGTACAACGGGATATGAAAAGATACCGAGTACACCAGGATACCAGGAACACTGGGATGGGAAATGGTCCCGGGAACACTGGGGCATGAAAAAGTACCTTGAACATCATGATATGAAAAACTACCAATAAAACAGAGATACGAAAAGGTACCGGGAACACCGGGATATAAAAAAGTACCGGGAACACCGGGATATGAAAATTATCGGGAACACCGGGACATGAAAATTATCGGGAACACCAGGATATGAAAAAAATATCGGGGACACCGGGGTAATTGGTGATATGAAAAATCGGACATACCTATAATTTGAGAGAACTTTAAAAAAGGAAAAAACACTCCACCCGTGCAAAGCCGGGCAAATCAGCTAGTTTGTGTATAAAGATACCTTGTAAAGAAATTTAATTATTTATTTTCATAAATATGCTGAAAACCTTATCAGGTTATATTTTTGAAGGAAAAAAACTACCTATCACTCACAACCATACTATAACTATAAAATTATTAAATTTAAATTAAGATTTAAGCAGAGTAATTCAAGTTTTCCAATAAAGTTTCTTTCAATTTTTCTACTTAAAATAATTTTAATTTGAGCACCAATAAAATAAGACTTCATAAGCAAATCTTTGACTTAAGAATATCTCTCCATGAAAAAGCTCAAGTCCATTTCCCACAATACACCAAATGCGAGAAACCGACTTTTCCGACGATTACGCCTTCTCCTAATCTTTAGGCTGCATGGTAAGAACAGCATGAACACGGATTTCTTCCAATAAAAGTCGTTTTTCCGTAATACAGTAAACGAACGAGGAGAAGGCGCCTTTACAGGCCGAGTCGTGTGAACGTATCGCAGTGCCGCGCGATGCCATTGATTTGACTTAATACCAGAGATGGTAACTCCACAATGTAAAAAAACGGTGGAAAACACTACGCATCGTACAAAATCACATTTTCCAGAATATTTTTGGAATTCCCTGATTATTCCAGGTTTTCCAGGGCATTTTCAAATTCCCTGTGTATTCCAGGTTTTCCCGGTTTCCAGGGTTAGTGGACACCCTGTAGTTGTAATGTTTAAATCACAACAACCACACGTAACCTACTAAGAAACATAATTATGTACAACTTTAAGTAAGAAAAGTAATAAAACCAGTGATTTTACAATGTTACGTAGGATAGTCAGAGCCATTATCACATTATAGTCACATTGGTATTATTAAATTATTCTTATTTATTTATTTCTACTTTGTTTCCTGCATTTTGCACCTCCCTGGATATGTCTTGCGAATAAAGATAATTTGCAGCTACAAAAATAATAAACACACCCTTCCTGGCAAACTTTGGAATCAAAAGGCAGGTTCACTAAGCTTAACACTGGCAGACTAATGTCATGAGTTGTACGATAAGTCCAAGAAGAGAAGCTGGCTCCAGCTATCATGGCTTGGTTCAAATCCACTTCAAGAACTGGATTGTAATCTGGGACTGTTCCAGGAAGCATATTGAATAGCAAATGATTGATGCCATTATTCCATCTAAAAATGAAAAGTTGATAAATGTTTAGCAGGATAAGTCAAAGTTTAACATTCATAAAAAATACTTTTCACAAGGGTTATAACACTACTAAATTTTCATCAGTAAAATTTCCATCAGTAAAATTTCCATAATCCGAGTTGCATTTGTGATGGTATGAATTTATGTACTAGTGAATTTATTTATACTTTATCCAGAATGGCAACAAGAATTACCATGGAAACGTTGTTGTTGGGTTTTTGTACTTCTCGTCTCGATAGCGGAATAAAGGATATTATTTAATTTAGAATATTAGTTTTTTTTACGATAACACGATAATGATATGGTGGCAAAGTATTTTTTATACTCTTATCAATATTTTAAAATTTTACTTATTATATTGTTAAAAAGGGGAAATAAAACTCGGATATCCTTAGCAAATTTTCTTCCCCTCTCTGCTAAACAAAAGTTTAGTTAAAGTTCTGTGATTTTTCCTGTTAAAAAATTGCTAAAATATGTTTAAACATTTCTTAACTTTTACTGTAATATAACAGCATATTTTAAGAAGTTGGTTTGCAATTTCGGCAGCACTTCTGTAATTTGGCACCATAAACAGCTTGTAAATTTATAAAGGGACAGATAAAGTGATTGTACAAAAATTTTAATAACTAAAGTAAAATTAACACTTGCACTTACAATGGCAGAGAAGTCAGAGCCTGGGATGTCTCCTTTAATCGGAGACTGTTTTCATTTAACAAATCAAGTGATGGAACTAAAATACAAGCTTTCTTTGGATCAGAAACATAATATGGACTTTCATATATTGTTTTTAAAATATCATAAAATTCCTGAGAAAATGGCACAGATATCATTACACCTTTTTCATCAACGTACCTAGAATTAGAAAAATAATTACTACAGGTATAAAAGTTTACACTGAGAAAGATCTAGTCATAACTTATTAAGTAATAAGGTGAGAAAAGCAAAGAAATTTGGGTGTCTGTAGTCTGAATTTGGGGGGATCTTGTATCTTTTGAATACACAACATAATAGCAACTAGGAGGCTGCAACCCCCTGCTTGCTATGATCGCCAACCCCCATGCGAACTGCAACGCAGTTCGCGGATCGCTTCACAATCCAGGCTTGCTGCGCTCGCTATTTGGACACTAAAATATTTTAGTCTAGCTTAAGGAGTTTAAAAATATTCTGGTAAGAGAACAAATGGTACTTACGTATTATACCGTCGACCGTTCAGAGGCCGTGTAATTCAGCGGCAAATCAATAGAAAAGTCAATGGGTGTTGATAACGTTTTTGATTGAGCGGTACGGTCGACGGGATAATACGTAAGAACCGAACAAATTTTGCATTATTAGCATTCAAGTGACACATACATATTATGCATTTTCCTCAAACTGTTCTTTGAGTTAAACACAAAGTATCGGGTATTTTTTTCTTATTGCTCTTTATATTCTTTGGGAGATTGTGCAGAGATGGGACACCTTTAATAAATCTTATAATTAAAAATAAAATTAGTTTTTGAGTGTTCCACCAGGTAATGCTACCATGGCTTCATACTTGTTGCTGTTTACTATTTTGGTTGCAAGCTCCTACAAGTTTCTGAAGAAAAAAGATGGTTTATCATAGTAAAAGTAACTAAGGGCCGTATTCAGAAACTTTCGATTGGAAAAACACGAGATGGGAACGAGAACGAGATATTTTTAACGAGAGATATTTCTACTCTACAGCTGTCGTCCGCCTTATTGTTCTGAGATTCAAAGCGCATTCCGATTGCTTTTACACTTTTTGTGGCCTGTTTAATAGTTCCAAAAAATCTAAAACAGCTATTTATTACCAAAATAAGTCATCAGACATTAATATATATTACGAAAGTAATGGACATCTAGTGCTTGTAAAACTATGTATCATCAGTGTATAATTACTTGTGACGTTTTTCAGCAGATGGCAGCATGGTCCCTCGAGCTCTTGAAACGGTCTCTTCCAAGTGGCCGTGGATTTTTAATCATATATGTATCGTTCCCGTCTCGTTTCCATCTCGTGTTATAAAGTTTTTGAATACGGTATTACACTTTCTAAAGTGAATTTTCAATCTCATTCTTGGTTGCTTTTTTAATTGTTTATATTGTTTTATAAACTGAATAGTGAATACTATAGACTTTTTGAATAAATAGTTGAATTAAGCCTATTAAGCCCTTATTTTTTAAAACTGTTGCTACCGGGGTGGGATGGCATGGGACATGCCCAATCATGGGCAAATTTAAGGGGGTGCACCCCACTTTTTTGAGAAAATTAAGTTTTTATAGGGGAAAATCATGTTTTCAAAGCCATCAGAGGCAGGAGCTTGCACCCCCAAGTTTTCCAGTATGCACCCCCAGGGTTCACTATCTAAATCCGCCCATGTGCCCAGTTCCTCTCAATACTTATATACAAGCTATTGCATACAATTCTTTAGATCAGGGGTTCCCAAACTTTTTTGGTCCGTGGACCCCCTGCCAACATTTTTCGTACCCCGTGGACCCCCTGTCTTAGGGACCGTTCAAAAAGTAGCTAAAAATCTTATGTTTTTTTATATAAACTTCTAAACCATGAATAAATTTTGAAATTTTTGTTCAAGTGTTTGTTTTCTTGCATCGATAAGCATTTGATTTAACATTTTTACATATTTTTAAAAAAACTTTTTTTTATTTTTGCCTTCCTATGGTCACACGATATTTTTTAAGGAAATTATAAACAAATCTAAACTTTTAATATCTACATTTCTACAAGGTTGTTAAAGTTACTTTGAAATAGTATTTGAGTACAAATACAAGTATTTCAGAAAAAGTAACTAAGTATTAAGTACAAATACCCGAAAAAAGTAACTAAATAGAGTACAAATAGAGTATATGAAAAGTATTTAAGACTACCTTCAGTTACTTTACCCGCAAAATTTAAATTTAAAAAATTTAAAATAAAAATTTTTTAAAAAATAAAATTTAATAAAACAAATTAAAAATTTTAAATAAAATTTAAACTAATACTTAAAAAAATGAATTCATTTTAAAAATAATTTTCAAAATTAATTTTAATTAATAAAATTTATTTTAATTATTTTTAAAAAATTTAAATATAATTTTAATAATAAAATGAAATTTTAATATTTGAACTAAAACTTAATTGAGAGAACGATGTCTATTCAACAGGAAGAAGGTGGACGCAATCGATACTCCAAATTTTTGAATTTTCGACTACATAAAAGTTAATAATTTAAACCATAATATTTAAAATTAAAGGAAATTTAATTATAGATTGCTAACGTAAGTTTCTACAGTAAATTGCTAAAGTTTTTTAAAAAAGAAGTTGCATTTAACTCAAAGAAAAAATTAAGGTTACTTTTACTTTACTTTTAACACTTGAAAGTTTGTAATATTAATACTTTATATTATTATTGTCTTAAATGTTTTAGCGATGTTTTAATTTCTTAGGTTATCAAATTTTTGAAATTAATCTTTTAATTGATATTTTGCCTTTTTTTCAATTCAAATGGAATATTCATATTAAGCAGAAAATTATTTCGGTCATTTTTAAAAAATTAAAAAAAGTTAAATTTAAGTCAGTAACTCTTTTATTACTTTTAGTTTTTCTTCAAGAAAGTGAGAAAGAAAGAATGTTATAATAAACTTTTAAGTGAATTTTTTATAGAATCTTGTAAGAATATATACTACATAAAGGCTTGAATTAGAGTAAAAAGTTTGTAAAAAACGGCTTTTAACCCTTTTGGGCAAAAGTGGGCGACGTTTTAAGCTACATGTCACACAAATATCAAAACATAAAAATCAATTGTAATTATCTAGATAAAAATACAAAGCGAATATAAATCGTCAATTCCCTCACTACTTTTTTAAAAAAATTATTAAAAAACCTACCTCTTTTTGGATACATTATACTTCCAACAAACAATGGTAATCCGGGAAGCAGGAACGGAATGGGACGATTCGGCGCGAGACCGAAAAAATATTTGTCTATTTTTTTAGAATGATTTTGAAAAGGTTCTATTTAATTTCATTTTATTTCTCAAGCCGAATATCGTCCATGTGCCAAAACGGCCGCTTCGAATAGTAGTAGACCTACCAACAGCCTTTCGGAGAGCATAACAAAAAAGCGACTGAATGACATCTTCTCGTAAAATTTGATCTGTCGGTAAAAATGTCCCCCCTCTCTTTGGTTCGTGGAAAAACTACGAACAATAATTGGCCATAAAAGGGTGTCCTATCGGCTTTTCGATCTCGAGCAATTCGACCTTGCTAGGTAGACCCAGACACTCGCCGGCTCCTGGTGACCCCCCAAGGATGGGTGAAACAAAAACGGCACTTTCTTCAACACAGGGGGGTAATAAATATTCTTAAAAGGATTGTCACTTGTCAGCGATTCGGGTGGTCGGCCACCGCCGGGGACGCTTTTTCCCTTCGGTTGATGCGAAAGCAGGAAGAAGTGTTTTGTGTTTTGTTCCCATCTCCAATGTTTGGATTGCGTTTTTTTTAATTCTGGGTTTAGAAAGTAACTGAAGTACAGCATAGGTACTTAAGTAACAAGGATTTGAGTTACTTTTAAATTTTTGTAGTTAAATACCAGTTCGATACTGAAAAAGTAACGAATGTAACTAAATACTTTTAAAGTATTTAAAAAGTATTTCCGTTACTAAGTATTTAAATACTTAACAACCTTGCATTTCTAATAAGTTTTTGTCGCAAGATTGTCAAAGTTAATGGCTTATGTGAGTTATTCATTCACCAAATCATGAAAGTTCAGAAACAACTACAATTTATAGTATGGTATGTTAACAAACAGTATTTAATTTAGTTCCACAATGAAAAGAAATCAAATTGCCATTGATATTGTTGCACACTATTTTTAATGAATTCATAAAAATCCAACATTTTAAAAGTTTGAAACTAATAAAAACCTAAACTTTTAATACCATTACATTTCAAGGCATACAAAATTTTAGCTTTAACAATAAAAATTTCGGTTGCAAAATTGTCAAAGTTAATGGCTTATGAGTGAGTTATTCATTCATCAAATCATAAAATTTCAGAAATAATTACAATTTATATATTGCATGTTACCAAACAACAGTGGCGGATCCAGGATTTGGTTTGGGGGGGCTAAGAATTTTCATAATCCAATTGAATCTTCTTGTTAATTGTAATACGGAAAAGGTAGTGAATTACCCTACTCAAACCACTGAAAGGGGGGTATGGGGGTCCTCCCCCAGAAAATTTTTGGAAATGTAAGTCAAAAACCCCACTTTTTCAACTCGTTTTGGTACGCCTCATCCGAATTTCGGATATAGATTTTTTGCGTTTTGACAAACTTAGTAAAATATTAGACATTTTGGGGGGGCTTCAGCCCGAAAGCCCCCCCGTAGATCCGCCACTGGCAAACAATATTTAATTAAAGTTCAACTATGAAAAGAAGCAAAATTATAAAGTACGGAGATTTAGTTTTAATTTATGAAATTCAATTATGCGAGGTTGGTCGGGGGCTCTCCACCGCGATAAAATAAATGATTACATCGCCCCTGCTCGCGTTGCGAGGATTCGGTGATAACCAACTTTTCTTATTACTAAATTTGATTATAAAAAAGACAAAATTTTTGAAACTTATCAAAGTTTTCCATTTTAATGAAATTTTCCCCGTGAATATCTGAAAGTCGCTGTGGACCCCCAATTTTCATTTTCATGCCCGTGGACCCCCTGGAAGTCGCTGTGGACCACTGGGGGTCCATATGGTTTGGGAACCGCTGCTTTAGATATACCTTTGTTTTGGAACTGTTTAGTATTGCAGTTTAAAACATATTTTTTAGATTAAAGAAGAATTTTAACTATTTTGTATTATTATACAACTATTTTGTATCGAAGTAAATGTATGAGAGAAAATTCCAGCTCTAAAGCGTCGCCTCCAACCATGGACCGGTTTCACCCTTGTTAGGGCTCATCAGCACGGTATAGGAAGGTAGCGCAAGAGAGCGGAGAGAGAGCTTTGTCTAGCCAACTATTACGGAAAAAATGGTGACCATTGATTAGTCCTCCACTATCTGCCGGAATGAACTGCGCATTCCCTAGAACAGATTTAATTCCCGAAAGGACAGTTATGAAAAGGGGAGTACTTAACCACTACCTCTGGTTAGAGGAATATGTGAGAAAATATAGGTTAAAATAACTAATGTTTTTTAAAATGTGTAAAATATTCCATCTTTGTAGTTTTTAATCATATATTTAAAAATTAATCATAAATTTTAATTTTTAGAAGATTTACTTTAATTCATTTATAAATCTTAAGTTTTACTTGCTATCACATTGGTTATATTTTTTAAACATGTTAAAATGTTTCAAGATGCTATTTTGAAAGTTTCAAATTTATACAAGGAAACTGAATTTTTAAAAATATTC
Organism: Tetragnatha versicolor; assembly: GCA_024610705.1. NCBI lineage: Eukaryota > Metazoa > Arthropoda > Arachnida > Araneae > Tetragnathidae > Tetragnatha > Tetragnatha versicolor. Next base: position 31,805,898 of record JANDEH010000005.1, read on the forward strand.
TAGTAAAAAATGTCCCATCCCTCCCCGGTCTCCCCTATATGTTAATTTGATAAATTTGAAAATTCAACGTGTTTGTAAAAATTATAAACGCTTTGAGTTTAGTTGAGGGCTCAGATCAAGAAATGGGTTCAGTTTCCCACTTGTAGATCCAGATCAATTCTATTATTAAGTCTAGTTTCTAGCAGGAATATAACCGATTCATAAAATTATACTTACTTATAAATTGGATAAATATACACAGATAACTTATTTTCAGAGTATCCACATTTGTATACATCAAAACAGTTGAAATAGGTACACTCTTGATTACGCTTTTTTGTTACAACCGTGGATGAAACTTTAATTTCTGGGGAGTCTTCTGGCAAACGTAATTCAAACTTAACTTGGTCGAGATCCATACTGCTAGTTTCCTTCAGGATAAAAAAAGTTACCCCAAAGAGAAAAAGTACTAAAAGAATGCCAATGGCATTATATAGGAGTTTGTGTTTTGAAGTTCTGGAAACCATTTCTAATCTAATAGAAAATTTAAAAGCCTATCTTAATATTAGTAACACGTTTGGAACTTCTTCTTTCGTAAAATTTAATCATTCTTTTTAAAAGTTAATGCAAATGTGCAAAGTTAAATCAGCCATGGCAGCCTAATCCAAAGAGTAAAGAGCATGTAAATAAACAGTAAATATGATGATGCCATTCAATAAATCTTAAATTTAATAGAATAGCACAAAATTTGATGCATGGAAACCCAGCTTAAACTATCTTTCTGTACTTTTTAAAAAAATCTTTTCAAAGTGAATTAATAAGTACTATTATGTAATAGCTACAGAACCAATAAACTATTAGTTATCATCCTCATTGACCGGAATTGTAAAAATTTTTCATTGTAAAAATATTTAAGTTTTCATACGATGGCAACTTCCTTTTTTCTTAATCCTTCCATTTGTTTATTTACATAATACATAAAAATTTTGAGCATGGCAGCTAGGTTATATAAAAATTATCTACGTTTGTGTGAAGTTTGGCCTATTGATGCGAGTAAAAAAGGCCGAGATCTCGGAGAATTTATTCGGAAAAATATTGCCAAAGAATTTTCTAGGGGAGAAGCATCAGCTATCGAGAATATTGGTGAATGTGAAAAGAAGCTGGAAAGTTTAAACCGCCTAGCCAACAATACTTATGGAAAAATTTACAAAAGACCAAGAGATACTGCATCTTGTGAGATGAACCTGGAAGAATGCAGATCTGTTATATCTACGGAGTTCTTGAATAGACTTCAGCAATCGAAACTACCTTTCAAGGAAAAGCTTAGGTTATTCTTCCAAAATAAAAGCCAATAACTTGCATTTTCCTTGATTTTTTAGATATGTGTTAATCCAACTTCAGTGTATGTTTTTCTAGTATTGAATATTTAGCCATGTAAGACATCAATCTTTGCATATACTATTTCTGCACTTCATTATTTATTAGTATATAACATAAAATAGAGCTTGTTATTGCTTAAATAAAATATGGTTTGAATTAATTAAGCACTTAATTTTGTTTTAGTTTACAGTTTTATCAACAGATTTTTACACCACTTACTTAGACAATAATTTATTTTCCAACAATTCAGTAGGTAAATGGTGGGAAGAAAATTCGATTTAGATTACTAAATACATGTATTGGAATAACTTTTTTATTAATTGCATTCTATTCCATTCACGTAAGCCAAAAAGCAGAAATATTTCTAAATAATTTTAAACTCATAAATTAAAATGTATAGTTAGCTCAATTTTTCAGTTTATCAATAAAAATCAGAAAAACTTTTAGATATTTGAAAATATGGCATTAGAAAGAGCTTGGCGGTATTTCCCGGGAACATTAACAGAATTGGACCGTTAATGGAACTGAACAAGGTTTTTACAATACTTATGGAAAGTAACTTCACCCCCATAAAAAAGATTTCATTACTTTTTAAAATGACTAAAACTATTCCATTTGCCCCCCTCTTAAAATATATTCCGACCATACTTATGCATCCAATGTTGGGTATAAACTAGTATTTTGGTTTAATTACCTTGAACTAATATCTTCCGGTGTAATAATTTTAAAAAGCCTTAACTCAAAGTATAAAGATTATAAATGAAATGATTGAATCGATTTTTTCATCCTATACAACGAACTCCCATGAGATTTATACTTGTGGTTTATTAAGGAGATTTATAAAATGGAAAATCTCTTAGTGGTTAGGTATAGGTACCTAAGTTATGAATTGATGTAACATAATTACTCAGAAATTCATTGTGTATAATAAATGAAAAAATCCTTAACATGAATTTATTTGAATTAAAAGGAAATTATAGAAAAAGTAAGCTGCAGAAAATGTAAAATTTCAAAGATGTTGAACCGCTGTAAAGTTCAGGGAAGACAATGACTTGGCAGTAATAACACATTTAAATATACGTAAGAAAATTACAATGACAATTTAAATGGTATTAAAAAACTATTGAAAATTAAAAAGTTTTAAAAAGGTCGTTGATGTTTAACATATTATTTTCAGATAATTAAGAGAATTTTTCTGAAAGATAGATAACAGCAAAGGGATAGCACATGGAACTAGGAAGATAGGGAACTGCCGTAATAACTTTGACAGGCGCCAATGATGAGTGACCTAGGGGGCGCCTCGTGTGCGGTTGGTTGGTTGGATTGGTAGAACCGCGGCTTCGTCTTCTTGAAATAAAACAGCAGAGAAAGTGAAATCGCTGGGTAGAAAATATGCTGAAACATGTAACTAACTTAGGAACGCGCGAGAGTTCGTTTCCTCCACTGAGCTGTGTCCTCCTCCGCTCCGCATGTAACTTATCAACCAAGCACCATGAAAAAAACTAAGACAAAGCGGCTTTTAGTGAGCAAGCATATGTCTCTACCCATCGACTTCTCTCCTCTGATCAACCAAATATGCACACGTAGCTCCCTCTATGTCACTCATATTTGGCGTCTGGGAAATCCATTGGAGAGATAGACCACGGCAGTTCCCTATATTCCTAGTTCCATGGGATAGCATCGTTTTGTGCTGCCATCTACCAAATATTAGTAACACTTTAACTTGCTTTGAAATATAGTCTTTTGACGAAACTTGTTTCAATGCACATCACAGTGGCGTATATAAGGGGGGGCCGAAGGGGCCCTGGCCCCCCCTGAAATTCTGACTTGGTGTACCAAAACAAGTTAAAACCCTGTTTTTTAGGGTCAAATTTTGAAAAAATTTCTGGGGGAGGAACCCCCAAACCCCCCTTTAGAGTGCTTGGAATTTATTATTCAAAACTTTTTTTACAATAACTTCAAAATCCTACCTGAGAATGTAATGTCTGAAATTCGGAAAGTGTATCAAAACCAAGTTGAAATCCTGTTTTTAGGATCTAATCTCCAAAATTTTTCTAGGGGAAGACCCCCATATATCCCCTTCTGTACCTAAAACTATATTATTTATAATTTTTCATTAAATTCATCAAATTTTACCTGAAAATTTATATCCAAAATTCTAACTAGGGGTACCAAAACTAGTTAAAAACCTCGTTTTTAGAGTCTGATTTCCAAAAATTTTCTGGGGGAGGACCCCCAGACCCCCTTTTGTAATTGCAACTTAATATAAATCATAACTTTTCAATATATTAAGTTCTTTAAGTTGCAAATTCTGTCTAAGAATGTACTGAAAAAAAATTAAATATACATAAGAGGGGCTGGGAAATTTTGGGCCCCTCCCGAAATAAATTTCTATATACGCCAGTGGCACATTATTTACCAGGGCCGTAACTAGACTTTTTTTTTCGGGGAGGGGGGTTTTGGCCGAAAATTTTCATGAAACTTTAGTTTGATTTTGTTGGTAAGAAGACAGCGGCGGATCCAGGATTTGGTATTTGGGTACTAAAAATTTTCAATATCCTGAAAGGGGGGGTCTGGGGGTCCTTCCCCAGAAAATTTTTGGAAATTTAAGTCTAAAAAGCAGATTTTCAACTCGTTTTTGGTACACCTAATCCGGATTTCGGACATACATTTTCAAGAATTTAATTTACATTTTAGTAGGATTTTTGCATTTCGATGAACTTTTTAAAGAAAAGTGGTAAATAACAGGGTCTTAAATTCCAAGGGGGGGTCTGGGGGTCCCCCCCCCCGGAAAATTTCTGGAATTTTGACCCTTAGAACAGGATTTTAACTAGTTTTAGAGTCGCTTTCCCTTTTTTACACCCCTGAGTTCCCACTTCCCCTTTTTCTCACTGTTAGTTCTTATTCCTTTTGGGAAGGGGGACTTAAGTCACCTAGCCACCCTGGATCTGTTAGTGGGAGTAGAACTCCTAACTCACCTTGGATACTTCCCCTCTATGATTTCACTCATTTTTACACTATCCCGAAGAGGACCACTCCTTGTAAGTCCAAAAATTTTCAAGGAAAAACAGTAAAGTAAAAAATGGATGTCAAAATTTCGGGGGGGGGTTTGAACCCCCAAACCCCCCCCTTGGACACGGCCCTGTCATTTTCCATTGCTAGGAGATTTTTAGGAGAGAATACGATTTAATAGATAGATTGGTTTTCAAGTAGTTTAGACTTTTATCTTTCCAAAACTGTTTTCATTTTATTCGTAGGTGAATTAGAAAAGAAATTACAGCATTATTAAAACAGATAGTCGTGTGCGATCGTATACAAATATGAACTTTAAAGCTGATTTTCTCAGAACTAAGTTTTGCATAAAAACCCTCCACTATTTACATGATTACTCAAAAACTATCCAAGATATTCACTCCAAATTTTAACAGTATATTAATCATACTGTTATTAACCAGATGGACTACTATTTTTATGTAAGTTTATTATTTTTGTTTTTATTGATGTTTTTTTGTTAAAGGGTTGTAAAAATTTTGAAATTTTTCAATTACCTTTACATTTTATGCTGTAAAACAATTACTTTTCAAAATATGTCTTAGAAAATGGTCCAATCTGAAGATAAGTGTTATACGATACTTGCGTCCAAAGTAAATTTATATAGGGGTAATAGTTTTTGGGCAAGAGTGAGAGGGGTTTAATAAAAATTCACTTAAATTTTACACTAATTAACCCATATTTTAGAAAATAATATAATTAATTTTGTTTTTTTAGCATTCATCAATGTTTTGATGTACATTTAAACTAAAAATTAAAAAATAATTTTTGTAAATCAAGTATTTCAAAAAAATGGTCTCAAAGGTAGGCGGAACCTTAATGAATTTCGAATTTTACAATAAAAAATAACAAAATCGAAAAAAGATGGTTTTTTGAAAATCTCGAAAACCGTTTGAGTTGAAGGGCTAAAAATTTAGGTGAATTATTTTTATTCGACACCAAATCGATCCCCCAAGTGCCAATCAAAAAAGAAGCTGGACCCTTTCTGAGGGAGGCGGACGAACCCTAGACCCCTTGAAATTTTGACACTAATTATTTTTTTCCCTTTGAAAATTCTGTGTTTTACAAGGAACTCCTGTCTTCAGACTTAACCCAAAGAGTCTTCAAATACGCTGAAGCGCTGAAACACTACTTTTAGAGACAAATTTCGAAAATTTTTCTTTGGAAGAACCCCAAACTTATAGACATCTTCGAAGTCAATTAGATAGTTGTTTAGATGTAACTTTGTGGACAGAAAAGCGATTTTTCTTTAAAAACCTACAAAATCAGTTAATTAGTTCAATTTTATGATCTGGCGTATATATTGATATCCCCTTTTAATAAAGTGATTCATAGATTCCAGTGGCGCAGCCAGAAATTCTTTCTGGGGGGACCAGTGAAAAATAATTTGGGTTTCTTAGCTTTTATCAAAAATGTGAGAAGCTTTATGCAGAATTTATTTGATGAACGCGAAAATTTTCTTTGTTACTGAACTTCTGTTAATCAAAAAATTAATTAGTACAAAATTTAAGTAAGTAAACACACACACAGTTCCACCTGTTTTAATATTGTTTATCTATGATAGGCCAGGGTTCAAGCAGGGTTGACTTTTTTATGTTTGTGGAGAAAATATTGAAAGTCTTGGGAGAGGGGGGCGTTCAGGTTTAACGGGGGGTCTGGGGGTCCTCCCCCAGAAAATGTTCGGAAATTTTACCCTGAGAACATGGTTTTAAACTGTTTTTTGGTACACGTAAACCCAAATTTGGATATACGTTTTTAAGTAGAATTTTGATTTTAATAAACGTATTACAAAAAAGTGTGAATAATAAAGGTTTAAATACTAAAGGATGGCCTGGGGGCCCTCCCCTGGAAAAATTTTGAAAATTTGACCCAAAAATACTGGGCTATAACGTAACTGAAAGTTAAGTAAAAGTTAATTACTCGGGACTTGGGGGGCAGCTGCCCCTCCCCTATGACTAATAAGATAATTTTTTGGAGAAGCCCAGGGCCCACCCGGGGGCTCTGGGGGCTGTCGTGCCCTTGAAGAAGAAAAGAGAAGTGCTAGCAAGGGTATGACGTATGAGGAGAGCATCGAATGTTTTCTTTTTATTAAACGCTTTTATTCTACTTGCTTTTGGCGGCGTTTTACGGGTGGAATTTTAAAACTCGATTTTCGGGCACTTCCCGATATGTCAGGGCCCCGAAACTTTACACATCGGTGTAACCCTCATGACACTCCAATATCCAACCATTATCTAGTCCAGCGGTTCTCAAACTGTGGTCCGCGGACCCCTGGGGGTCCGCGGCGCCTTCCTAGGGGGTCCGCGAGTTACCTTGAAGAATTCCTCAAGCTACTTTTAGAATTCCCCGAAGAGTTTCAGAATTAGAGGAAACACTAGTTTTAAGAGGTAAATTTCAAAAATTTTCTGGGGGAGAACCCCCAGCCCCCTCGAAATTTTGACTTCAATGCATAATATTTACCTTGAAATTTCCAGACCCTTACCTCAGAGACTTGGAGTAATTCAGGGGAGTAATAAGGGTGTGTGAAGGGGCCCTGAAATTTGGATTTGGTGTATTAAAACAAGTTAAAACCCTGTTTTTGGGATCAAATCTTCGGTATAGGGGAGGAACCCTGAACCTCATTTAGTACTTGGTAATTTATTATTTTAAATTTTTTTTAAAAGTTCATCAAAATTGAAATCCTACCTAAGAATATATAGTCTGAAATTCGTAACTAAGAAATATAGTTAAAATCCTGTGTGTTTTTAGGGACAAATTTATCTAAATTTTCTTTGAGGATGACCCCCAGATACCTTTTTGTTCTTAAAACTCTATTATAAACTATTTTTAACATTAAGTTCATCAAAATGCAAATATTACATAAAAATTTATATTCAAAAAATTTTGACTAGGGGTATTAAAACTAATTTAAAATCTGTTTTTCTAGTTGAATTTCCAAAAATTTTCTGGGGGAGGACCCCCCAGACCCCCCTTTGTGGGTAGAACTTAATTACTCATAACCTTTTCATGTTAACTTCCCCAAGACGCAAATTCTACTTAAAAAAGGACTAAAAAGCTACTTTGTCCTATGAAATATACATGGGGGAGAAGTGATAATTTTGGTCCCTCCCTAAATAATATTTCTCTGGAGTGGAGTAATTGTAAAATTTATTATAATTTGTATACTATTTTTAATTAATCTTAAACACAGAACAAAAGTCTGGTTACGGCTTTTGGTGTTGGGGGTCCGCGATGCCTGGCTTCTAACATAAAGGGGTCCGTGACGATAGAAAGTTTGAGAACCGCTGATCTAGTCAAACAACCAAAGGATTAAGTTAATTAACGAGTATTTTTAATTAACAGAAAAACCAGAATTTGAGACGTTTCCCAAGGGGCTATTCTCCCTAAACCGTGCACAATTGTTTATAAGGCATAACTTCATCATATTCAAAAGTCAAAACGAGAATTGCACAGTAATTGCGATAATTATAGACGATTAATCACTTTTTTTCTTTCCGGATTCTTGTACATAATATTTCAGGCACTTCCAAACGATATAAAGTTCTGAAACTTTGCACCGTGGTGGAAACTAAATGACAATGCAATATTCAATCATCAACTAGTCAAAACCTCCGTAATTTAGATAATTAACGAGTGTTTTTAGTTATCCTTTTAATTCATATTTGTGACACTTCCGTGAAGCCAAGGGCTCCCAAAACCTGTAAGATAATAAACTAGGTATATAACTACAATATTTAATCTTCAAAATGTGATTTTTTACCTTCCAATTAACAATTAAGATAATTAGCGATTTAAGATAATAACCGCGAGAAAGAAATCGCCAGAAGAGCGAGAAATCGTCGAAAATAGGTGTCCCATCCCGAGGAATGGCGAGAGCAGAAAATATGTACTTTTATAATTTATTGACTACTGAAAAGACTGGATGGTACTGTTTGCTCCTTGATACACACACACTAATTCTGAGTTTTTTACGATTGTTTTTTTTATTTTATTGAATGCTTTCTTTTTATTGTGAATCTTTTTGATATCGATGGATTTCATCGGCGATTGAGCGGAAGCGAGGTACCTATATTCTTTGTGCGAGGTATTTTTCCCGCTCAGCTCTGTTATTATAACGTACCTAGCAAAATTAAATAGATTTTAATTAACTTTGGAGTTGATTATCCTGCTGAGTCGTCAGATGATTGTTCTACTTTGTCAGATATGTGAAAAATTTTTGTTTTCATGAAACTAAAATTCCATCCTAACATAACATTAAATATGGTTGAAATAAATACATTTTTTCTTGTGAGTTTTTGTTAAAAAATACCATGACTAAAACGTAGAAAATAAAATAAGTAAAAAAAAGATTTTTTAAAAAACGCTTTTATTGAAGTGTTCTAAAAGGTCAAAAATAATTTTTTCGGTTTGACAAATAATTTATTGGGAAGTAGAAAATAACTTTTTGGTAAGTAAAAAAACTGATTTTCTAATCACTAAAAATAAAAGCGTGGGCGCTAGTAATTCTTAATTCACTATTTATTCTAACTTCTTTATACTATGTTCTATGAGGTTAAATTTACAAATTTCTCATTCATGAGTTTTGAGTGGGATGGATTCACTTTAAATTCTCTATTAGGTATTTTTATTTATATAAAGTTATACATAAATGCCGACGTAATGGCCTAGTGGTAAGAGCATCTAACTGCAAAGCCGTACGTCTGGGGTTCAAATCCCCGTTCGTCAGGGATGTTACTGTTACTGTCCTGTAAAAAAATTTAAATTTAAAAAATTACTAGCGCCCACGCTTTTATTTTTAGTGATTAGAAAATCAGTTTTTTTACTTACCAAAAAGTTATTTTCTACTTCCCAATAAATTATTTGTCAAACCGAATAAATTATTTTTGACCTTTTAGAACACTTCAATAAAAGCGTTTTTTTAAAAATCTTTTTTTTACTTATTTTATTCTTACAATCAAAGAAAAATACATGAGTGCAGCTGTTAACTCCTTTTCAGGAAAAAGAAATTGACCTTCCAAACGAAACTCGAAAGCGGGCGTTTTTTAGGGGATATGGACAAATTTTTATTACCTTATGTGGTTAACTCTATCGTTTAATTCTGAAAATAATATTTTATGGTATAAGAAAAATATAAACTTTCCTAATAAATTGGATCCAAGTTTAAAAATTATCTTTCTGAAATTTAGAAATTTCTATCATCTCAAGTTCCTGTCAGCCTGCTGGAGGTCCGGTCTCAATATGGTCTCCCGGTCACTGCGCCTTAGCAGCCAATAAATCAAATTTTTTCAACCAGCCCACGCACGGGCTGGGATCGGGACCCCCCCCCAGCAAGGGGCATGCTTGGGGTATAGTGAGGGTGCAAGGGGTATCTAAGGACCCCCCTACCTAGCATACCCCGCACCCATTCCCCAAGCATGCCCACTGCTGGGGGGCGGGAGATCCCGTTGGACCCTAGGCCACTCCGGACTCCCGAGTACGAATGAAATATCTTAAGGACAGACAGTAAACCATAAAATTGTGCCCCCATAGGACCCCCCTCAAGCATACATCTTGATAATTTTCAGTGGATAGAAAGGACCCTGTAAACTTTTATGAGAGATTCGAACATGTTTTGAATTTTTTTACGAATGTTGGAAATTCTTGATAAGGGGTCATCCATAAATTACGTGAGGTGTTTTTTCCAAAATCTGGACCCCCCCTCCCCCCTTGGTGAGATTTAGTGAGATTTTGCTGGACCCCCCCCCCTCCCCCCCCAAGTGAGATTTACCTACAACCTTTAAAAATAATTTTCTATCTAATTCGTTTGCATTTTGAGGAAAAGAACATTATTCCGCCTAAAAAACCACCACAGTATCTTATCTGTGGGTAGTATTCCTTTCTCAAACTTAAAAAAAATCGTTTAATTTCGAACTTAAAAAGTTGACGTGAGTTTTTCACCGACCCCCCCTCCCCCCTTGGTGAGATTTTGTGAGATTTTTCCAAACCCCTCCCCCCCCCCTTTTTGACCTCACGTAATTTATGGATGCCCCCTAACATCAGATGACCTCTCGGTCTCTGGGGGGTGTCTGGTCCCCTTGGTCCCCCCCGTCGCTGCGCCCCTGATAGATTCAAAATTTCAATCACATGTCACATGGATGTAATAAAGAACCACAAGCATGGAAATTTTAAATATATAGCTACCAAAACGTCCTTAGTCTTGAGATTCGTACAAAAAACTTTAAAAATATGGTTTTTACTATGGCGTGATGGACCTAACCTTATGACTTTTCCAATCGCTTATAGTGTTTGTAAGCGATTAAATAAAAAACAGCAGACCCAAGCAAGCTGCAGATAAGACGACATGTGAACAAAATTCCCCGTAGTTTAAGTGCAGAAACCTATCAAGCTACGTCGTTTGACATGTTTCTGCAGTCTGCACTAAAGTTGAAATTTAACATGCTGGGAAAACTATTTTAAAAAATCACGTTATTTTTATAATTCTTACTTCAAAATGTGCGTTTACCCCTACAGAATACCATGAAACAATAACTCATTTTTGAAAAAATTGGCGTTTGACACGTTTCAGAGAGAGAACTAAGCGATTCAATTACCCTCAATATTACCCAGTCATCTTTTTTGGGAAACCAGAACTTCAAATATTTCTACTAAGGTAAATGTGGGTATAGTGGACACTGTACCAATAGTGGCCACATAGCTTATTAATTTTAAATAAAACGAGTTAGAGGCATCGAACAGCGTCAAAATTCATAGGCATAGTAGATTGTGCAATCAGGTAAGCTGATAAATTACCACCGATACCACAGATCAGCATGGGAAGGATATTTAAATATTTGAAAATAACAACATCGGCCGAGTGACTGAAATTTGATTTTGCTTATTGAATCGCGTAAGGAAACGAGTAAGTCGGAACTGATTTTTTCGTATTTATTACCGCTTGATTGACTTTTAAATTTATATCAAGATAAATAAGAGTGTATAAAATAATACTGAATAAAATTTATTTGAAAATGCTGACTTTACGAGGATTTATGGGGGTGTCCACTTTACCAACACATAATCTTAGATTTTCCAATAGTGGCCACCGCAATGGCGTCCAATAGAAACATAAATAATACTTAATTTGAATCAGTTTTTCTTCATAAACTGTTGACTGTGCTTTAAAATGAGTGTTAAATAAATTTGGTTTCATTCTGGCTTCGGGAACCAATGTTTCTAAAACATTGAATTACATGCTAAATCTCTCTCAAATCAGCTACAGCGTAGACTTAGGTCCGAAAACTATCAATTTTTTTAAAAATAAAGCTAATTTGATTGAATCTAAAATACATTTCGTTGGGAAGGAAGATTTAATTAGAACTAGACGACTATACCAAGAAAAACCCTCAATTTCATGCATAAACCCCTCATATAGGCAGAAAAAGACAGGTGTCCACTATTGATGCAAGAGGTGTCCACCATAGAAGCAACAGCTTCATCTATGTGGCCACTATAGATGCATTTTGGAGTAGTTTTAAAAAATTTATTAAAAATACTTTGCCCAATCTAATTAAAGTTTTTAATAGTAAAATCGAAAGAAGAAGATCCAATTAACCTAAAAATAGGATGATAACCGTTTCGAAGCAAATTGATTGGTATTTATTAAGAATTTAAGCAAAAATTTTCCTTAAAGTGTCCACTATACCCACATTTACCTTAATACATTACTATTACATACTATACATATACTGTATTTTAAGTGGTGAGAGAAGAATTTCTTTACTCGTATTCCATCTAACCCGCGTAGTACAGAGTCAGGAATCATCTATTTACTATTTCAATATTATTTTAACTCAAGCTTTGCTCAACGAGTCAACTTACTCTAATATGTTTTCAATCTAAAAAATAAGGACATTTTACGGAAGAGGGGAGGTTATAATTTTCTTTATAGGTTCAATCACAGAGTACTAGAACAGAGAGTCCGTCGCCATAGGAGCTAATGGAAATCGAAAAGTTGGATGGTTGTGGGGCTATTTTGGCGCTGCGATCGCATCAACGTCACGAGAGGCGGGAGGGAAAAGCCTGATTGGTTGAGAAAAACTTTTTCCTTCTCCTTCGAAAATAGAAGATTGAGTGACAGCCAATCACAGGTTTGATCTCCCTGTCAATCATTTAGTTCATCGTGGCGCCCTCATAACCATCCAACTTTTGAATATATCGTTTTGGACCCTCTGTTAGGATTTTTCTCTGTGGGTTCAATAAAATGTAAGAACTCAAAGTAAGTTTTTGGACAATAATTAGCTATAAAAGTTATTTATATCGAAGTTTTAAATTAACTGTATTTAACTGTTGTAATGTATGCTGCAAATGTTTTATTTAATTATTTTTAGGTAGCTATTTTGGGATAAAAATTACATTATTTTCGTTTTGTAATTTCTTTGAAAATGCTTGTCTTCACTAACAGAGAAAAGTTATAATTTTTGTTTTTAAACTGCCAAAATCAATTAGAGGACAATAGACAATATTGTTCTTCTAAATTAGTCCAGAGGATTAGGGGACATCCATAAATTACGTGAGGTCAAAAAGGGGGGCAGGGGTTTGGAAAAATCTCACCAAGGGGGGAGGGGGTTGATTAAAATCTCACGTCAACTTTTTAAGTTAGAAATTAAACGATTTTTTTTAAGTTTGAGAAAGGAATAATACCCACAGGTAAGATACTGTGGTGACTTTTAGGCGGAATAATGTCCTTTTCCCCCTCATCATTAATAATGGAAAAGTTTTAGGTGCTGTGAAACACAAAATGCAAACGAATTGGATAGATAATTATTTTTAAAGGTTGTAGATAAATCTCACTTGAGGGGAGGGGGGTCCAGCAAAATCTCACTAAATCTCACCAAGGGGGAGGGGGGTCCAGATTTTGAAAAAAAAACACCTCACGTAATTTATGGATGCCCCCTTATGTTCCCTTGATAATTATTTTAGAGTTCTAAAGAATGGGGTAAAGATCCTGCTTCATGATGTTTTAAATTTGATTTTTATCGGTATTAATCAATTACGATATACATTTAAATAAAGCATTTTTTGAAGATAAGTTTGAAATAACTAGTTTCGTTACCTTAACATTCTCTCATTAATTAAATAATGTTTATTATAATAAAAGAAATGTTGTACACCATACCGTCATGCCTTTGTCGTAGTAGTCCAGTAAATCTACTGAAAAAAGGGTCAAACCGGTAAAAAATTGATACCTTTAGTTTTTCAACGGTTTTCCCTTGGGAATGACCTAAATTATAATATATTAAAAATCGGACAAATCGGCTCGCCGGAAGTTTAACTTTTTTTAATTTTTAAAAAATGTCCGAAAAAAATTCAAAAAATCAAATTATAAAAATCAAGACTTATGATACATGTTTAGAGACTATTTTTCAATGTTGAATACGAATATACCATTTAAATTTTTAAAAATTTAAAATTTCAATTTTTAAAAATTAATTAAAATTTGGAAACTCGAAAAAATTACAACATCGCTCAAAACCACAAAATAATTGCAAAAGAAATCATTTAAACGGTTTTCAATTAGAAATGACTTAAATAATAACGTACTAAAAATGTAAGAAAATCGGACAGTAAAAAATTAATTTTTTCAAATTTTTAATTTTTTTGGCCTCAAAAATCAACCTTTTTAAAAATTCTTGTTAAAAACTTTTGAGGCATTTACTAAGGTCATTTTTCCATGGATGTTGTAGGCATATACCTCTATACAACCTAAAAAAACCATAATTGGGAATTAAAACATTAGTTAATTAATTAATTTATAAAAATTAACGTTCAAAATACAGGTAAAATCTTTCAATCAAGTAATATAGAAAATATTTTGACAATATTTGATGATAAATCATTTTAAAAATAATTTAAATTGAAAAAAGACAAAATATCTTTCAAAAAATTTAAATTTTAAATGAGTTTAAAAAATTTAATTTTTTTAAAAATTATAAAATTTGTTATATATGCATGTGATACATGTATCTAGGCTAAATGTATCCAACAATTAAATTTGTTTACGAATATCAAGCCAACTTTTCAATAAAATTTAAATTAACTGTGGAAAAATTGAAGCATAATAAAAAAAAGATTTTTTAAAAAACGCTTTTATTGAAGTGTTCTAAAAGGTCAAAAATAATTTTTTCGGTTTGACAAATAATTTATCGGGAAGTAGAAAATAACTTTTTGGTATGTAAAAAAACTGATTTTCTAATCACTAAAAATAAAAGTGTGGGCGCTAGTAATTTTTTAAATTTAAATTTTTTTACAGGACAGTTACAGTAACATCCCTGACGAACGGGGATTCGAACCCCAGACGTACGTACGGCTTTGCTGTTAGATGCTCTTACCACTAGGCCATTACGTCGGCATTTATGTATAACTTTATATAAATAAAAATACCTAATAGAGAATTTAAAGTGAATCCATCCCACTCAAAACTCATGAATGAGAAATTTGTAAATTTAACCTCATAGAACATACAATAAAGAAGTTAGAATAAATAGTGAATTAAGAATTACTAGCGCCCACGCTTTTATTTTTAGTGATTAGAAAATCAGTTTTTTTACATACCAAAAAGTTATTTTCTACTTCCCGATAAATTATTTGTCAAACCGAAAAAATTATTTTTGACCTTTTAGAACACTTCAATAAAAGCGTTTTTTAAAAAATCTTTTTTTTACTTATTTTATTTTCTACTTTTTAGTCATGGTATTTTTTAACAAAAACTCATAAGAAAAAATGTATTTATTTCAACCATATTTAATGTTATGTTAGGATGGAATTTTAGTTTCATGTATAAAAAAATTTTTCACATATCTGACAAAGTAGAACAATCCTATGACGACTCAGCAGGACAATCAACTCCAAAGTTAATTAAAACCTAAAACCTATTTAATATTGCTGGGTACGTTATAATAACAGAGCTGAGCGGGAAAAATACCTCGCACAAAGAATATACCTCGCATCGCTCACTCGCCGATGAAATCCATCGATATCAAAAAGATTCACAATAAAAAGAAAGCATTCAACAAAATAAAAAAAAACAATCGTAAAAAACTCAGAATTAGTGTGTGTGTGTGTGTGTGTATCAAGGAGCAAACAGTACCATCCAGTCTTTTCAGTAGTCAATAAATTATAGGAATACGCAGGGCTCGATTTGTGCCGGAACTGTCCGGAACGGCGTTCCGGAACCTCTTTTTCGGAAAAAAAAATTAATATTCTATAATAGGGGTCTCCTATTTACGGCCCGCGAGACCCTTTTATCAGGCCCGCGGACACCTTTCTATGTACTAAAAAAGTCCTAAAATGAATTTAAACCATGTTTTTATTGTCAAATTTCCAAAATGTTTCTGAGAGAGGACCCCCAGACCACCCTTTTTGTATTTAGAACTCAACTAATCACATTTATTTTCAGATTATGTTCATAAGAGTGAGAATAATACAAAAAGTATATAAAAGGCATATTTCAAATAAAAAAATTTTTTTATCTTTTTTCCAAATAAAAATAATTGTGATTTAATTGTAAGTTCTTCAGTTTTGATACCAATAATTTATATAACCGTTCCGGTACCTCTTTTTTTAGAAATCGAGCCCTGGGAATACGTACTGTCTGTCTATCACAAGAAGAGCTCCCGCCAGTTTGTCTGATTATGGCGGTCGCTAAAGCAACAAGACCGGTTCATTTTAAATAGGGATAAACCAAAACCGTATAAGGATTTGGCGGAGATTAAAGCCGATGGAGGATTATTGGCCGAATTTTTGGCGATCCCAAACACTGTCTTCTTCTTCTCGGATTGATGCAGTGAACTGTTAAAATAATAAACAAAGAGGAATAGTGATTCAATTAACCAAGTATATTCTAGGGAACTGACTTGATAGATAATTGATTTAAGTTTCTTTTTCTGAATTTTGCAAATGTAATAAATAAAAATAGAATTTTGTTTTTTAGAAGAATTGATAACTCCGCTTCCTACACATATTTGATTTGATTTAACTGTTGCCTTTGGATTCTGTTTCGATTTATATCAATCAATTTTCTATTTCTTTAAAATTACATGATGACATTTCATTTTAAAAAGGGTGAAATATTAAAATCGCAAGCGCGAAAAATAATTTACAATGTTGCAGATTTTTGTTCAAGTGAAGGATCGTCGAAATCTTTATCGACTCCACGAATTTACTTCCTGCAATAAATTTCACATGAGTTATTCATATTTTTTTTGTAAAATTTAAATACAAGCTGTCTCAAAACCAAGGGGGAAAATGCCAGGAAAAGGGAGGGATAACCTTGACGACTAGGATTCACAAAGCAATTCAAGGTCAGAAATGCGACATGTGAATTTTTAGACTGAACCATCCAGATCTGGAATATACGCTTTACCCTTTAAGACCCAGAAATATCGCTCGATTCCGGCATTTTTATAAAATCAAATGTTTCAATGTTTACTTCAGTCAAGGGCTAACACATCACAATCGTGAATTTCTTAATCTTAAGGATTCAAAAAAGTCGTTTAGTTTTAATCCGCTTTTAGCCCCTTCCCTTTTAGCTTTTCTCCCTCTAATTTTTAATCATCCTGTAACAGAAATCCAATCCGTTTTAAAAATACAAAACTATTTATCACTCGATGGATCATGATGAAATAAGATTTTCACCAAACGCAGCCAATTCGACCCTGTTCTAAGATTTCCCGATTTGTGTAATTACAAAGTAACAATATAAAAGTTATCGCCAAATTCCCCAACAAGGCGCTCAGTAAGCCAAAGTGGTTGCGCCTTTCTTCTGATTTCACCCGTTGAAAATGAGCAGAGTCCTGTTGCCTTGGCAACAGAGATGTAAACCAGAGCTCTTCTTGTGATAGACAGACAGTAGTACATATTTTTCTTATCTCGCCATTCTTCGGGAAGGGACACCTATTTTCGGTGATTTCTCGCTCTTCTGGCGATTTCTTTCTCGAGGTTATTATCTTAAATTGCTAATTATCTTAATTGTTAATTGGAAGGTAAGAAATGACGTTTTGAAGATTGAATATTGTAGTGATATACCTAATATATTATCTTACGGGTTTTGGGAGCCATTGGCTTCACGGAAGTGTCTCAAATTTGAATTAAACGGATAACTAAAAACACTCGTTAATTACCTTAATTACGGAGGTTTTGACTAGTTGATTATTGAATATTGCATCTTCATCGGGTTTACACCATGGTGCAAAGTTTCAGAACTTTAAATCGTTTGGAACTGCCTGAAATTTTATGTACAAGACTTTGTAAAATAAAAAAGTGGTTAATCGTCTGTAATTATCGTAATTACCGGGCAATTCTCGTTTTGACTTTTGAATATGATGAAGTTATGCCTTATAAACAATTGTGCATGGTTTAGGGAGAATAGCCCCTTGGGAAAGGTCTCAAATTCTGGTTTTTCTGTTAATTAAAAATACTCGTTAATTAACTTAATCCTTTGGTTGTTTAACTAGATAATGGTTGTATATTGGAGTGTCATGAGGGTTACACCGATGTGTAAAGTTTCGGGGCCCTGACATATCGGGAAGTGCCCGAAAATCGAGTTTTAAAATTCCACCTGTAAAACGCCGCCAAAAGCAAGTAGAATAAAAGCGTTTAAAAAACAAAATTATTGAGAAAAATGCTTCAAATTTTCCACACTTATTCTAAATTTTGTAGAGGCTTGATATTCGTAAACAACACTAAAATGTAGCCTAGAGACATGTATCAATCACATGCACATACTACAATATTTGAAGTTTTTAAAAAATTTAAATTTTTTAAATTAATTTAAAATTTAAATTTTTTGAAAGATATTTTGTCTTTTTTTAACTAAATTATTTTTAAAATGATTTATTACCAAATATTGTCAAAATATTTTCTGTATTACTTGATTGAAAGATTTTACCTATATTTTCAACGTTAATTTTTATAAATTAATTAATTAACTAATGATTTAATCACCAATGAGGAAGTTTCATATTTTTTAAATTTTCGGTTTAGGTGTATATTAATACAATATAAGATGTGAAAAATCCAAATCTGCAATCCAAATTTTTCTCGAAAATTTATTTACTGAGATATAGAAGAAATAAATGTTGAAAAAAGTCGTAAACAAATTATGCAATCGCAAACGCTCAAAAATCAAATTTGACGTCACTCGACACCAAACAAAAGGCATTGTTGATGTTTATTCATTA
The DNA here is from genome assembly GCA_024610705.1 of Tetragnatha versicolor. NCBI lineage: Eukaryota > Metazoa > Arthropoda > Arachnida > Araneae > Tetragnathidae > Tetragnatha > Tetragnatha versicolor. The sequence goes on from JANDEH010000005.1 coordinate 31,824,524, forward strand.
TTAAAATAAAAGGTCTTTATGACCTCATGGATCTGGTCTAGTTTCACTAGACCAGGGGTTCTCAAACTTTTTAACATCGCGACCCACTTTTGAGAAACAAAATCTAACACGACCCACCGACTTCAGTTAATTATAATTAACTGAACTGAGATAATTTTCTCATGCCCCCCTCACAGAATTTTAACTTCTCTGACTGAGGGTGTTAACCAACTATTTATTTATATAACAATAAATTATTGCATACACGTATTAGAAGAGAAATAAACTTTTTAGAAAATTAAAAGTTAATATTTGAATTTGAGGGTAGGAAATAGTTTAATTGTGGTCTAACAATGATCCCCACAATAAAAAGGGGGGTCTGGGGGTCCTCCCCCATAGAAAATTTTAAAATATGACATTTAAAAACAGGGTTTTAACTTGTTTTTTTAGCAATATGGGATAAACTGAAGTAGAATAATTTCCTAAGAAAATGCTTAAAATTTGCATTTTCCCCCCCTGTGTGAATTTGAATATCCCCCCTGTGTGTTATTTGAATAACCGATTTGATTTGCATTATAGGCACATTAAAGGGACACACATAGTACGTATTTACATTGATTGCCTTTTCCGTTCGACACCAAGTAGGGTAGTTTTTCCTTTAAATTTTTATTCTTTTTACTATATGGGAATTTGATGAATTTCAAAAAATAGTTTTTAGAAATCAAAAGTCAATAACACGTTTGTAAAAATTATAAAGATACTTCATATTCAGAAAAATTAAAAATTCTCGCGACCCACCAAAAACTTACTGGCGACCCACCAGTGGGTCGCGACCCACAGTTTGAGAAACTCTGCACTAGACCATTTTTTACTAGACTATATACATTTTCCATAAATATTTTAATTTTAAGGGGAAAAATCTTAAAATATAAGAATGTAATGTTTTAAAATTAATTATTTGATTTTATTTTGGTGTTTTCATAGCTGGTTTAACTTTTAAATTGGCAATTATAGAGCTTTTCTTTCTTAAATATTTAATCCTGATGTTTTCATACTTAAAATAGTGAGTCAAGCAGATCCACTCTACAAGCGCGTAGCCAGAGGGGGGATTTGGGGATATATCCCTATATCCCCCCCGAAACTTGGAAATTTTCTTTTTTCGACCATAGAAAACCACTAAAAATATCCCATATCCCCCCCGAAATATCAATATCCCCCTCCGAAATTTTTTCCTGACTACGCCACTGCCACTCTAGTAGAGAAATGGAGAAATAAGCGTTTTTAGCCATAAAATCGTTAATTACTTGTAAATATTCGATTTTCGAACTTGGAAAACTTGATAGTGATCGCCCTCGCCTCGAGATGCGTCTAAATACCAAGTTTTGTCTACCCCGGCTGCGTAGTTTAGGAGGAGATACGAGTTGTAGTCGTTTTGACATACCGAGTGACATCATGAATCTGAGATCGCTGTTTTTCCCGCCTTTTCCGGAGCGCAAACTTTAAGCCGCAATAAAAAAATAATGATCAGAATTAAAAAAATATTTCGGTTTTAGGGTTTTCTCGTAAGGTTGGATCGATTTAAAAAATAAAATAAAAATATGAAACTTCCTCATTGTGGTTTTTTTAGGCTATAGAGGTATATACCTACAACATCCATGGAAAAATGATCTTAGTAAATGCCTCAAAAGTTTTTACCAAGAATTTTTACAAAGGTCTATTTTTGAGGCCAAAAAAAAAATTAAACTTTTTACTGTCCGATTTTCTTCCATTTTTAGTATGTTATTATTTAAGTTATTTCTAATTGAAAACCGTTTAAATTATTTCTTTTACAATTATTTTGTGGTTTTGAGTGATGTTTTAATTTTTTCGACTTTCCAAATTTTGAATTAATTGTAAAAAATTTAAATTTAAAATTTTTTAAAACTTAAATGGTATATTCGTATTCAGCATTGAAAAATAGTCTATAAACATGTATCATAAGTCTCGATTACTATAATTTGATTTTTTTAAAATTTTTTTCGGCCATTTTTTAAAAATTAAAAAAAAATTAAACTTCCGGCGAGCCGATTTATTCCAATTTTTAATATACTATTATTTAGGTCATTCCCGAGTGAAAACCGTTGAAAAACTAAAGGTATAAATTTTTTACCTGTTAAGTTACAGATTGCCTGGACCATAGCCTTCACAGTGCTAATTTCTGAGTCAATGATAGGTGTTTTGACTTATGAGTCGATTGAACTTTTAGCATGTTCATGAATATTAAATCAAAATGTCACATTCATCACACACACACATTGGTTTTTAACGGTCGACTTATGCGTCTTTTAATATCTAATTATGTATTACCAATATTAAGAGACAAGATAATTTCTGATGTTTATAATTTTTCACCTTAAAAAAGTTTTCCAAATATTAAAAATATTTAAATCTTTCTGTTTTAAAATTTGTTAAAAGCTTTAAATTTTTAAAAAATAATTCACTAATTTACTTTTATCTGCAAGGTAAACTTTATAATTGTCTAAGTATTTTCCATCCATAAGATACCCTATTATCGCAGTCTCTTAGGGAGCTTTTTTCACATAAACAATTTTTAAGCTGATACTCTACTGCTCAGGGTATTTATCAGGAAAGTGATGGCAGAAAACCTCCAGAAGATGTATCTTTCTTACATAGCTACTTGACGCTTCCTTAGACCTTCGATCTATTCTTAGCAATTTTTTCAGCATAAAAGTCATGTTATTTACCAAAGGATTCTTTCTTGTTCAACCCCAAATTCAAGAGCTGTTGATTTAAAGGTTTATTTCCGAAACATCGTTACTCTTTTTTTAAAGGCACTATCTAACAATACTTTCGTTTAAAATTTGATTTGTAACAGTTTTCAGAAAATTTTAATTACATTTATGTTTACAATACCAAAATAAGAAAAATTACGCTGCCGTAAAAAGTGAATTAATGTTATAGTAAAAAAGTGGCAAATGTTTTCAAATTAGCTTCATTATACATTTTTAATGAAAATTAAATTGTAAGCACATCATGATAACATTTTATCATGCAACTAATTTAAAATTCAATAAAATTGGTAATAAATATTGGTTATCTAACTTTTGTTTTTCTAATAAATTGTCAGAATATGCCATAAAAACATTTTAAAAGGCATACATAATTTTCTAAGCAATAATTAAAATCTCCCTGCTGAAATGACCTATTAATAATGACCTACTAATGAGCTATTAATGATTTTTATTTTAAAGATAATTGACTTTTCCAACTTTTGTACTTTGACACGCAAAAATTCCGGTCAATGCAAAAATCGGTCAGATAAAAACCGTTCAATAGATTTATTACATGTGTAAAGCTGTGAGCTTTTTTGTTTTTTGACCGGTTTTTGCATTGACCGGAATTTTTGCGCCACCCTCTTACTCTTATTTTTATACTACTTTATAGCAACAGTTTGTTTAAATTTTCTAACTAGACATATCGTTAACAATATGTTAACGATATGTCTAGCACACCCTTTATATCACCTATTTGGAAACTAAATTGTTAGCCCTTTATTGTTTTTTTGTAATCCTTCAATATTATTTTTTTTCTGGATTGGCAACCATTGTTTTATTGCATTGCATTATATCTTGTCATGTTGATCAAATCCAATCATCATGTTGATATCAATCCAATCAAAGTATCAATCAATCCAAAGTATCAATCGATCCACGTATCCCCAAAACTTAAGTCTGATTTTAACTTTTTATGTGCAAAATTAAAAACGTGTTTTTTAACCTTCCTTATAAGAAGCAATCTTTCAAACGCATGTACTACAAAACTATTGGTGTGAACATTTAATAGCAGAAACCTAGGAAAAGCAGATTAAATTAGTACACCTCGCTGGGTCATGGTTTGTTTGGTGTGTGGTTCTAAACAATCCATATCCAAGCAGGAACAACAGAAGATTAAACCGCGATCGAAAAATTCTTCTGTAGCTCAACCTGCTTCATGAGAGTAATTACTGAGCTTAATTAAGTTTAACATTTAGGTACATCTGGTACCTTTTCATTTGAACTCTAAACGATTAAGACACTAAGTGAAAAGACTGATTTCGTTTAACACGTTATATCTCTGTTTCACTCATATCATATCAGATGGGGGAATGGTGAAAATAAAAGCTTAAAATTAATAGTACCTATTAGTAATAAAATTTTTAACTATAAATTCGATGCTACGACTGCCGGATAAAGCACTAGATTTCTCTACTACTAAGCATATACAGCTCTACAATCACAGCACACACAAACACGCTTGGTTTATTGATACTTTGCGATAAAGGGGAGTTTTATTTCAATTCAATGTTAATTATTTTTAGAAAAGTAAATTCCCATGAATGTACAATAGAACCTAGAAATACTGGCTCGAACTAGGGTACCCTGTTATACTCTGTTCATTTGGAATTGGTGCCTGAGACGTAATGTATTAGAAGCAGTTACTCCTGTAATTATCATGTCTAGGGCCGAGGTAGATTAAATAAGGCAGAGAGACGCAGTAAGGTAAAGCAAAATCCATTAAAATTTATTAAAACAAGATATATATAGTCAGCTTGACATAAACGTAATAGTGACGTAACAATCACGTAGCTGCTTGCTACTTCAGTTCGTTTCAGAAAGTTCTGTTGAAACATGCACAGAGTAGAAACATTCCAACACTCCCCCTCAACAAAAGACCTCTGGGGAAAAATAAATATTAGTACATAAATACAAAGATAACACCATTCAAGAAAATTCTTCCAAATTGATCATTTCCATACATTTAAAGTGTTTTGTTGCAGGAAGAGGTTTCGTAAAAATATCAGCACACATTTCAAGAGTTGAAATTTTTTCCAATTTCAAAAATTCATTATCATTTAGTACATCTTTAATAAAATGATGTTGAATGTCTATGTGTTTAGTTCTACTGTGATGGAGATTACTTTCGGCCAATTTAATTGCACCGTTATTATCAACAAGAATTTTAATTTTTGCTAACTCGTTCAGTTCTAATTCCCTCACTAGCTTTTGCAGATATAAAGCTTCCTTAATACCATGAGATAAACTCATATATTCAGCTTCTGTGCTGCTTAAAGCTACAGTCCTCTGCTTTTTAGATTCCCAGGAAATTGCTCCGTTACAAATTTTAAAGATATAACCTGAATACGATCTCCTATCAGTGGTACTATTCCCCCAATCTGAATCTGTGAATCCAACAGTGTTTGATTCATCACACCTGTAAACTAATTTAAAATTAATTGTTTCCTTAAGATATCTTAAAACCCTTTTTGCGGCAGTCCAATGGGTTTTATCATAACACGTCAAAAATTGACTGAGCTTACTAACGCAAAAGGAAATATCAGGTCTGGTACATACAGAAAGATAGTTAAGACTTCCAATTAATTCCTTATAAGGAAAAGATTCGTCAAGGCTTTCAGCTTTTACAAGATTTAATTTTACTTCCATCGGAGTTTTCACTGTATTGCAATCGGTCATGTTAAACCTTTCCAGCAACTCCTTAATGTACTTTTGTTGGGACAAGGTTATTAGACCATTATTATCATTCTGAAATTCTATACCCAAACAGAAGTTTGCTTCACCAGTGTACTTCACCTCTAAAGAAGTTGAAAGATGCTCCAAAAGTTTACTAACCAGTTCAGAGTCTTCACTAATGAGTAATAGATCATCCACATAAATAGACAAGACAGACATTAGATTATCCTGTTTCAGAAAAAAGATACAAGGATCAGTACAAGTATTTTCAAATCCAAAGTCCAACAATAATTGTTTTAATTTAACGTACCAGCATCTCCCGCTTTGTTTCAGTCCATACAAAGATTTTTTTAGTAAACAAACTTTGTTACCTTTTACTATACTATCTAAAATTAGCTTAGCTTTATCACACAACATCTGATCGGGTTCATTTTCAATCAAGTACTCTAAACCCAAATCAAAATGTTTTGGTAGCCTCATCAGTACCTTTTCTTCTAAAATACCATTCAAATAAGCCGTCGTAACGTCAAACTGATGTTTAAGTTTAGATGCTAAAGCAGTTAATAAACGTATAGAACTTAATCTGGATACAGGAGAGTAAGTTTGATTTTGAAAATAATTAACATTAGGAGTTTGACTGAATCCCTGAGCTATTAATCTAGCCTTTTTGATTTCGTTACCACTCGAGTCATTCTTATTCCTTAAAATAAATCTACTTCCAACAATATTAGAAAGTGATTCAACATCCTCTGGAGCATCCATAATGTCAAAAGTATCGTTTTTGATTACGCTTCTACATTCCGAAGCTATAGCCTTAATCCAAAGAGATGAATCTTTTGATTGAAGGGCTTGCTCCAGTGATATTGAGTCATTTCCGAGCATACATTCAAATACATCAAAATTTGAATCAGATTCACAAGTATCAACACTATACATATTATTAGAGTTATATTCAAGAGATTTGTCAACAACGTCATTAGAGTTACTTTGCCCTTTTGGTACAGTTTTGTATACCTTTTTGGGTCTGCCCCTCTTACCAGTCTTAACAAGTTTAGGACGACCTGGTGCTCTTTTTGGTTCACCAGGTTCATCAGATACATCGGCCTTGGATTCACTTGATGCATCATTAGACGGGATTTTTTCATTATCAGGAAAGGGGATGATAAAAGTTTGAGTGATTGCGTCGCGTTTCAAAGTATCATCACAATAGGGGTCAAGTTCTGGGTACTCCTGCTTTTCTACGGTGATTTTCTTTTCGATAAACTTTACACTTCGGGTAACTTCCACAATATTTTTATCCTCCAAAAATATTCTAAACTCTTTTGATTCATCATGGTATCCTACAAAGATTCCTTTTAAACCTCTAGGGTCAAACTTTTTCCTAGGTTTGAAGTTATTCCACACGTAAGCGTCACATCCAAAAGTTTTGAAATACCCTACATTAGGTTCACGTCCAAACCAAAGTAAGTATGGGGTTTTTCCTCCTAGCGATTTTGAAGGGGTTCTGTTCTTTACATGGTTAGCCGTTGCTATGGCTTCGGCCCAAAATCTTACGGGTAGTCCAGATTCAATTAACATGCATCTAGCAATGTCTAGAAGAGTTCGGTTTTTCCTTTCTGCCCTACCGTTTTGTTGTGGGGTATGTTTTACGGATAACCTTCGTGAAATTCCTAAATCCTTCAGGTAATTATTGAAATTTTCTCCTAGATACTCAGTGCCTCTATCCGATTGGATAAATTTAATTCTCTTCCCAGACTGTCTCTCAAGAAGTTTTTGAACTTCTTTAAAAACTTGAAAAGTATCACTTTTATGTTTCAAAAATCTTACCTCGGTCCAATCTGTACTTTCGTCGATGAACGTCACAAAGTACGAGGCTCCTCCGTTGGATTTTGTCCGGATGGGTCCACAAAGGTCTGTGTGGATTACCTCCAATTTCTCTGTACTTCTCTCATGGGAATTCGGGAAGGATGAGCGGCACAGTTTTCCTTCGATGCATACCTCACATACAAAATCCTTAGGTACACTTGGTAGTTTCTTTAGGTCCTTGAATGCGCCGTTCTTCACTCCTCTAGATAAAATTTCAGGGGATGCATGTCCAAATCTTGAGTGCAACCTCAGGAAGTCAGCTTTGCTTCTAGAATCCAGCGAAGAACTTGCGACGGATGTAGATTCCCTCTGATTTTCCCGATCGGTTCTATCCTGTCCAAAATCTTCTAAATAATACAGGTTCTTACTTCGCGTTCCGTAGATGACTTCGTTCTGTGAGTTTCTAAGTGTCACGTTATATTTACTAAATTTCACAGTCCAACCTTTGTCACAAATTTTTGCAACAGACAGTAGGTTATTTCTCACATTTGGAACCAGCATGGCATCTTCAATAGTTATTTCTTCCAGTTTACCGTTCTTCCTCGTCTTGATTTTGGCGTCTCCAGTTCCTTTGATTTCTGTAGATCTGTGATCGGCTAGTTTTAAGTTTGTCATTTGAGATTCCCTCAATGATTTGAACAAGACTTTGTCTCTCAAAAAATGACCTGTAGATCCGGAGTCCAGGATAAACTGCCTTTCCTTCGCTTCTGTGTTGGTTTCAATCGAGTTGCTTTCCAGTTGAAAAGAATTTGGCTTCTGCTTCTGCGTAGTATAGGGGCACTTGTTACTCTTATGTCCAGGTTCTTTGCAGTTCCAGCAAGTAACACTTTGATTAGGACTTCTCCGGTCTTGCTTCCATCTAGATGATCCTCTAGATTTGCCTGTAGGGTTATACTTTTTGTTGTTTGTGGAGTTGACGAAATAAGCACCTGAATCTTCATTTGACGGTCCATTTTTTCTGGCATTAAACTCTTCGATTATCTTGATCTTCAAGGCATCAGGCTTTGGTAATTCGTCTCGTGATTCAATCGCAACCCTGAAGTTCTCGAAGTTCTGTGGTAGGCTATATAAAAGCATGATTGTAAGCAGCTCGTCATCGATGTGTATTTTGAGATCTTCCAATTTGTCTTTGAGATCGAAAAATTCCCGGAGATGATTTCTGACGTCGTTCTCGTTTTCTTTCATCTTTAAGTGTAGTAGTGCCTTCAACAATGTTGCTTTTCTTGCGGGACCGGTCGACTTAAATATCTGCGATAGCTTTTCCCAGATTTCTTTAGCTGTTCCACAATTCTTGATCTGTTTCAGTTCCTTAGGTTGAATATTCAGTATTAGATCCGACATCGCCTTCTGATCACCAGTGTTCCATTCTAGCTTCTCAGCTTGTTTGTCAGTTCCTTCAGGACAAGTTTCCTTGATGTATTTCCAAGTATCATTCTTAATCATCAGAGCCTTCATCTGAATGACCCATGTCTCATAGTTGTCCTTGTTTAGAACTTCCATCTTGTAGATCATTCCAGCCGTTCCTGCCATCTTTTAAGTCTAATTAAATCTCTAATCCATGCAATTCCAATAACGATCTTTACCTCTCTCCGGTGTGTAGCCCATAACCTCTAGGGCCGAGGTAGATTAAATAAGGCAGAGAGACGCAGTAAGGTAAAGCAAAATCCATTAAAATTTATTAAAACAAGATATATATAGTCAGCTTGACATAAACGTAATAGTGACGTAACAATCACGTAGCTGCTTGCTACTTCAGTTCGTTTCAGAAAGTTCTGTTGAAACATGCACAGAGTAGAAACATTCCAACATCATGGAAAAAATTTTTATTGTTGCAATAACAAGGCAGCCGAAACAGAAGTTGTTAAAATACTGTAAAAAAAATCGGTCGCTGAAGTTGTGTGATGACCGTTATTAGGCATTTTTGAGCGTTTTTGATCCTGTTTCAGGCGCCAATTCTAAATGAACAGACTACACCAAGCTCCAGACTGTGATTTGTTGTGTGCAACTGTATACTGACGTGTATGGATTTTGTAATACTTGTATTACAAAATTATTTTATTGTGTATTGATTTTATATTGATACACAGTGAATACTGTAGGGAGATATACATTTGGAGATATGAGAGACATTGGCAGCCGTATCGACCAACGCGAGTTTCCTAGGGTTAACTCACAGTCCTCGCATACTATAGTTAATGTTATAACATTATATTATGAGTAAATAAAATAGGCGACTCGCTACTAGTCATTTCCCATTGCATTTCGATTGCTTTGCCTTGGTGACGAGCCGCCGATCTTAATTACACAGACTATAACAGCCATAACGATCACAGCGGGTTAAACCGAAAGTGGGAGTAAAGCCACGGATGCTAGAGTTAACGTTATTGACCAGTCGAAAAATTCGTTAACTTCCGAATAAAACCGTAGTTTCTTGACACCTCGATTTTCCCGAGTTAATCCCGAGTACAAAATGGCTGCCAGCTAGTATGGTTAGTAGAGAAGAAAAATGATAATGTGCAAAAATATAGACATTTTAAGCTATATTTAGGTGATTAATTTTATTTGTATTCATGTACATTTGATTAAGTTTAAAAATAAAGACAATTACAACAGAATAAAGAAATGCTCAAACTAATCCCAATTTAAGTTTTAAGTTCGTATTCAAATTGATAGATGGCAACCCGCAAATTTAATTTTTTAAAAATCTACCTCTTAATTCGTTAATCCATTTAAATTACTTAGAAAATTTCTGAATTTTAGAGAGGTGTTTTAAAATTTTTAAATTACTGTAAGTATTTTTAAAGTGAGATTGAAATAACATTACAGAGAAAGTGGGAAGCCAAGGTTTGATCGCGTGAACTGCCTTGTGTCTTCGCTGTCCAATCAGAAACGAGCCTACATTTAACTACAGTATGCGAGGTCTTACTCCGGCTTTGGATTTAACCCATGATGGTCGATACGGCTGTGGGAGATACGTATTTGATGTAGAGAGGGATTTATTTGATCTTTCAATTCTAGATCTCAATAACTAGTAACTTTAAGAAATAAAGTACTTTTAGATACCTCAAAGCGATTACAGTAAAATCCCGTTACAACGAATTCCGATACAACGAAAAATCTTGTTATTACGAAAGTCCAGAAAGTCTCCAACCGTTTTTATTTGAATTAACGATAGTATGGTTACAACGAAATTTCCGTTACGACGAAGAAATTTTACGGTCCCGTGAAGTTCGTTATAACTGGATTTTACTGTATTAATATTAGTTTTTCAACGTTTTCATAAAATGTTATTTTCATGTGCGGATTTAGGTGGTGCACCCTAGGGTCCTAATGGTGCAATAACACCATTTATTTTTTATTTTTTTATTCGATAGAGGTACCCTAGAGCGGAATAGGGGAGAGTGGGGCTATTTCGCACATGGGGCACATTCGGACAGACGGCATTTCCCCTATTAATTATTAATTTAAAAATCTGAAAAAAATACCAGTAGATGGAAGCATATAACTACCACCTCCTGCATGAATTTTCAAAGCCCTGAGCCATTTTGTTGTATACGTACTAGAAATTTGCTAGCGTTAGGAGCAGCAAAGTAAATTTTCTTGTCATTTTGTTGGAGTGAAATATCAATCAATAATAACTCTCAAGTGGACATTGAGCATTTTATTCAGTAGAAGCACTACTAAATTAAGTTTCTAGAAAGGTTTTATTTCCCTCTTTTAATTATAAATATCTTGTTGGGACGTGGTAAGCTTGAACTGGTAGATGGGGCACATTCGTACACCAAAAGATGGGGCAGATTCGGACAGTGCGAATGTGCCTCATCTTTCCCATTTTTGATTATGATAGTGATTTATATGTTTATAAGTGCAGTATATTTAATAACTTGAAGTTTAATTGTTTTTTTATTGTAATTGTTTCAAAATTTGGTGATAATACTAGTAAATAGCATCTTAAAGAAAGCTTCAGTTTTACGGAATTCAGATGCTCGAAAATTATTTGAATTACAAAGTTAGAGTAAACAAAATTTCTTACAAAATGCACTACTCAATTTTTATTTTCCGAACAAGTTTTTACGTTATAAAGCATTGAAAAATATAATTTTAACACAGGATAATTTAAACAGAGGATGTTTGTTTCTGTTTTTCAGTGTATTATAACGGCAAAACTTTCTTCGGAAAACAAAAATTGAATAGTGCATTTTGTAGGAAATTTTGTTTACTCCAACTTTGTAATTTAAATGATATTTAAATTAATATTTTCTAACTAATATTTTTCGAAATATAAGCGAAAATCCGAAGAAAGATAAATACTTTGCGATTTTTTCGGATATTTTTGAGTTTTTTTATAAGAAGCTGACCTTCCACGTGGAAGTGAACTAGATATTCGGAGTCTGCACCCAAAAAAACATAGAAAACCGTCGAAAAAAATAACTTTTCTACAAATGTTTTTTGACGCAACTGGCGATAGACTGTATTATTATTGCGAGCTTTTATTGAATTTTAGTTACTTTTTAAAACACATTGCACATTTTGTCATCAGAATCATGTTTTTTGACCCTTAAAACATGATATTTGACCCCAAAAATGTCTTTCTATCATAAAAAGAACAGCATATAGCCCACGGTCGCCATCTTGTTATGACGTCATAGCGGTCAAACCACACCCTAAAATTTTGGGCTCCCATCGATTTTTTAGTTCTCATATGATTATCTAACATCCCTGAAAGTTTCATGAAAGTATCACATTTTGCAGTTTTCGGGCATTTTTATGTGATAAGACACCCAACTATAAATCTTAACCCTACAATGCTTGATTTTTTAAATTCACTTGAAAATCATTTATTTGACTTCTATTATGGTGTAAATTAGTAAAAAAAATACTAAAAAAATTTAATTTAATTTTTTCTACTTTTAATTGACAAAAAACTTTGTCCTTGAGAAATTAATTTGTGTCCCTTGTGAAATTAATTGTGAAGTGAAATAAACCAAATGCTCTAAAAATATAAAAAAACAACTTATCTAACAAACTTAACATAAAAACTTAAAACATTAACATAACATTAAAAACAACTTAACAAAAACAACAAAACAATTTTGTTTCAAGCTGAAAATTTTTTTTATTTTAATTTATAAGGTCCTCGTTTTCTGTCTCTTGACTTTCGTCTCACTAGCTACTAACAAATGTCTCAAAATAGTACCCCTGCTACAATGTACTGGCCGTCTAAAGTGCTCATACAATGAAATGTTATATTTATTGTACTTATTGCATGGTGTTGCCGTTTGGAAATGGAAGATCGAGTAGGAAATGGGGAAAATGTCGTGTTGCCAAATATCAACAGTATGCACTGTAGGGTTACCTTTCAGGGTTTAATTTACCTTTCAAAACCCTAAACTTTAAGTTATTTTCAATTAAAATATCCTTATTTTTCTGTCTGAGCTGAAACATCTTGCGACGTTAAATGTGCTCTCGCTTGTTGTTATCATCCCGCTTTGAAAGACGGAGCTCTAGTTTTTTTACAGCGTAGTATTTCGATGAAAACGATGTTTCTCCCATTTCCAAGAGACACATGTGATGTCACATTGTAAGGAGCTTTCTGTATTAAAATATGTCATAATTACCATAAAAAAAGTTTGTGGGAAAAGACAAGCGTATTTTTGGAATCAGGAGAGAATTTTTAATAAATTATTAATTGAGTATTTAGAATTTTAAGAGATGCTGCAATTCTCTATTAATACTTGTTTTTTAAAGTATTAATGGAGATTTTTTTTAAATTTTGTCTTGAACGTTTTCCATATAATGGGGAACGTTTAAATAGGCACTTAATAGACGAATGGCAAAATGTATCGAGTGCTTTTAGGTATCAAATAGAATTGTTGACACTATTTCAACCTTAAAATGAAATAATTTCAGGTAACTAAAAAGTTTATTTCCAGAAGAATTTATTAAAATTCATTTGTCTTTTGAAAAAGTTAACTGAAGTAACTGGCCAAGATGGTACAATTTTAAAGCTGACCAGTCAAAGCAAACTCTTTCATTAGGTGACAGCCTGTTTTTATAAGAGCTTTTACTGTATATACACAATACGCCTAAATATTTATTAATGCTCCAGTATATTTAAAGAAATCCAACAGACAAAAAAATCAGAAGGTTTATGATAAAAAGAAAACTTTATTTTACAAGCATTTTTAACATTTTACAGTGATTCAAAATTTTCACAATGAAAAGAAGCTAAAATTTTATTAATTCTCGACAGTTCAAAAAAGATGGCAAACATGTACAATGAATACCTTCCCGCTAGAAACACAGAAACTTGTGTGACGAAGTCCTCGCAGAAAGAAACTCACATTTGCCGAAATCGAATGGTCATTTAACTTTTTTTACATCACAACGTTACATTTTTGACAGAAGGAAGCACCATTGTGGCGGTCGTTGTGGCATCATTGAGAGATTTATACAGTGCAACATCGAAAGGGGCCGCCGGAAACACCTTCCTCTGGTTTATTCAGGCTCTAAACTAGTATTTTCTAGTAGAAATCAGTATTCGAAACACCTATTTATTACGGTTTAAACAGCATGAATTCCTCGAAACCCATTTACAGTATGGACGGACGTACCTCGAGACTAAACGGGAGAATTTGAAGAAAGTTATATGTACATATGGGCCGCCATGGGAGAAGTACTCAAATTGTCACCAGTGAAACTTTTTAAGTGTCGTTTCATCCCTGAATTACGTCATATTAGATGGAAATTCTGGGAAATTTTAATGCAAGCAAGTTTAATGATCAATGCAAAAGTTAAAGCAATGTTTAATAGTAACGATCACAATATTTGTGATCGTTACTATTTAACTTATTTAGTGATTACTGTTATCACATCATATCCTCCATAAAGACCTTATTAATAATTCATAAAACTGAATTACCATGATCAAAATAATTCTTTTCCACATTCGATTTTAGATTTGAATAAGTCAATAAAACCATCAATAATAACATTCCAAATTTTGTATGTAATGGAAAAAGGGGCAAGTTAACACAGCAATTTAATTTAAAAGCAAAATTAGCAGCCTTCGCGTTTGAATTTCATAAGTTACTTAAGGAATAAATAAATATTGACCCTTTACTAAGAATAGAAAGGAAATAGTGGGGTATTGACTGTTTTAGGATAGTGTATAAAATTTAGTGACGCAATTGAAGGACGAAACTCGGTTGGGGGAGATTTTGTAATTTAAAACTTGTTCTCGAACTTTATACCTTCGTGCTGTTATGCTACAGTATTAACAGTGGCTATATTGAGTGCACTAAATATAAAGTCAGGCGGTAAACACAAAATAGAAAGACTATTCTACAAGTAAATAAACTAATTGCTGCAATGTACAGAAGCTTGCTAATATGGGATAGTAAATGGAGTAAGCCATTGACTAGATGTGAAATTTAAAACTTCGATTGTATTTAGAGGTCATAAGAACAAATTAAGTCAAACGCAAAACATTTCAAATAGAAACCGAAGGGAGTGATAAGATTCTAAAGATTAATTGAAGCGAATTACCACCCTGCACTAGTGCTGTAACAAAAAACACCAAAATGCAAGAGTTCTGAGATACGTACCCACATAAGTGTGCCATTGGGTTTTTTTTGTAGTAACTCCATAAAAGTAACAAATTGAAACATTCTAGTTAAGTATGCGAGATATATATGTTTATACACAGATAAATCACCCTTAAAATAGTGGGTTATGTGAACAACCGTAAATAGACAAATAAATTAACCATTAAAACTAAAATTACACAAGAAAATGCAAATAATTCTGCTTAAATACGCAAGAAAGTACTGGTCCAATTCTTACGAATTATAGTGCACATTAAGCCATGTTAATTCACGCCTGCTGAATGGTATATACAACCTAGATCTTCATCAGAACAAATTCGAATAAGACAATGATGAAAAAGTAACACTTGCAACACAATTAAAAAAATGAGACATGGGACGATTCCTCAAGATGTCAAAGTAAAAACAGCTGTCACATACATAAACGATATATAAACATAATAGAAAGACGGGAACAAATAAGTATAATGCCTACGGAACCCCCTTTCTAAAATAAATAAACACGAATTTGAATTCGCTTTTATTGCAGCGCATACACCTTTTTTAAAGGAGTTAACAATACAATGTAAACAACACATATTACACATTTCAAACACAAAAAATGCCCTAGATGAACCACCTTCAAATTTAAGCTCTAAAAAATTTATGTATTATTTATTTTCCAGAAATAATCGATTTATACAGCTAAGTACAATTACAGGACATATGAGTATTTTTGCATCTAATATTTTCTCATCAATTTAGAGTGAAATTTGGAATAAGGTTAAAAAATGATGAAATAGTACTAAGTTTCTGCTCATTAAATACTTTTATCATAATTAAAACATTCTATTGCTTTTTTACAAGTTTGTGATAAATTGGAAACGTTATTTATTGGTAAAGAGATCCAATTGCACAGGTTAAACTAAAACGTATCAAACCATAAAAGCAAGTCTTATAAAAAGAAACTAACTCCTGTACACACGGTTAAATAAACACATTTTATAAATAACAACGCGAAATAATGATAAATGAAATACAAAAACGTCTTTATGAGTGCACTTATTAAAGGATACGTTTTGAACTTTCATACAATGAAAGTATAAACTAAAATGTTTAAAATCGAATACCGAAATCTTCAGTTACCCCCACATTTTTAACAGATTTCAAAATGATGGTTAAAATATTTAATTTAAATTAATTTAATATGTTACAGTGAAAAATTTAAGAATATTAACGGCCGTATTCACCGGTAACCTGACCGGCGGTCTGGTCAGGAAACCATGGTTACAGCCTCTGATTGGTGGAAGGAAAATATTGAATTATTTTTCCACCAATCAGAGACTGTAACCATGGTTTCCTGACCTGACCGCCGGTCAGGTTACCGGTGAATACGGCCGTAATTCTACTCTTGCAGAGGTAGAACAAAACTAGTCATAGACAAAATCTCGATTCTTTAGATACATTGACATTACTTGATTATAAAGATCTTTTAATATCCAGATCGATCTTATAATATTTGTAAAGTCACATCTAAGATATTATTTCATACTTGAATGCCTTCGATACAATAAGAACTTCTTGCAAAGAATCTGTTTGTTTAGCCCATTATTTAACAAAAACTAGGTGAAAAGTACAAGCAAGTAGTAATCCAACGGCTGGATTCAACAGTAGTTATTAGATACCTTCAGCTAAAAGGTATAACTTAAAGTCTTGAAATGTGTAACTTTGTCAATTTTTTCCTACGAAATGTATGAATACATATTTTACAAATAATTTCTGATGGTTTCATTTTATTGAAAAAAGATAAAAGAGAAAGTTTTTTACGAAATTATTTGTATTATTCAGTTTTATAAAAAAATTTTATTGCTAGAAGATATTAAAATTGTATAGGCCATTTCATTGAGAGGAATTAAAAAATTACTTGCTTTTACTTCTCCTAGTTTAAGAATTCAATTCATAATATTGTAAATATTACCGGCGATATAGCTGCACAGAAAACACATTGCAAACAAATTTCAACTCCCTGAGAATCTGTACAGCCAGGTGCACAATATGAAATCAGTCACAAAGATCACAAAATCCTCAATGATTACGAAAAAAAGACGCCACTCAAACAAAACAATACATAAACAAAGGAACTAGTCGATCAGAGGATGTTTCAATTCATTAAAAATCCTCAAATGTTTTAAATAGACACAAATGTTAACCACTGCCTTTTAAAATGATAAAAAAATGCCCTTCGTTCACTTCATAACAATTTTAAAAACAAATTCAAATGGTTCTGCCCATGCCAAATGTAAGATTCAACAAACCCCAAAAACACTATCATTTCATTTCATTTTTTTTAAAATTTCAGTGAAGAAAATTCATTTTAAGTATTATCAAAAAAAGTAATTACACTCAACAACTTGAATAAAAAGTGTCTAAAATGAGTCAGCATGACAAAGGCAATCACGTGCAGCATTTAAAAGAGGGGGAAAAGATTAAAACTTGACTCACGTAGAAGTTAAAAGCAATTTAGACAGTAGACATACGGATGCATATGTTTTAACAACAGTATCAGCCAGAATATGAACTTTCGTCTGTACAAATAGATGTCTAAGATGATGACGAGGCTTTTGAGTTCGATGAAAAAGTCACAGAACCATTAAATAAATGCAAAGCAGCTTTCCACGCACACGCTCCAAGTACATTTGATCAGAAGAGTTTGGTGGTGTCACAGACCGACGTAAGTCCTGCGATCGTCTTCGCAGTCGATCCAAGATGATTTTTTTAAGGGAGGAGGAAAGATAGTACCGAAACTTACTTGCTGAGTTCCGGAAATGTAAAGATAAGGATAATAGAGTAAGAGAGAACTTTTGGCAAAAAAAGCTGCTTCTTTGAAATTTATCACGAGTCTGAGAAATGCGATCCATAATTTTTTTAAGTGTCTTGTTCACCGTTACTTATTCAAAGGCACAATAGGCAGTTTATGATGATTCCTCGTTACAGGCGATTTCTGTGGTTGTTGGCAAATAGCATTCCCTGATACAGCACGCCGTTCACCTCCATGGTCACTGCGATGCTATTCTCTTGAGGTCTACCATCAGAGCCTGGAATGAGAAGAAACATCATCCTTAGAACCAATTAAACTCAATTCTTCCATGTTTAAAGAAGCAAATAACGATCGTATTCACCACTAACCTAACCTTAGGTTAGCCTGGAATCAAACTTCATTGGTAAGTGAAGAAGGAAAACAAAATTTAAACCTATCAGAGTTGGTGAAAAAGCTTGATTTCAAGTTAATCTTGGGTCAGATTAGGGGGGAATACAGCCGTAAGTATCGTATATCGTGTTACCGAAGCTATAAAAGGCAGAATGAAAAGAGGATACATCTTTTTACTGAACTTTTGATATGCAAGACCTAGGCCTTTTACTATGATCACTGTTACAACAAGCTCCAACGACCGCTGTGGTTGGCCTAAATGTGTGCACTAAGTGATGCCTAACTTTTTTTTACCTTAGATTGAAAATTTTCGTTGGAGCCTCTCGCACATACAAGGTGTGGTTTAGTTCCGTTATCTGTCTGCTTAAATATCACCAAGTTGTTCTGTACATCCAGTTAAAGAAATATCGCCAAATCTCTCTAACCGATCAAAAAATACATTAATATCAATAACAAGGAACAAGGTGCTATATTACAAATTGGTACTAGTACTACTTTTCTTTTCGACGTTCTTGGTGCTACTCTTGGCGCCATTTTCATTATCCGGTATATCCGACGGCTGTTAGAAAATGAACTATCGCCCTAGTTGGAGACGCCATAAAACCAAGTGGCTTTGATTTGGTTTGGGGTTTTAGTTTTATGGTATAGTTATAATACCTCCATTGGGTCATTCTACAAAAAAAAGTGGCGCCCGACCTGATTGTAGCATGCCCAATTGCTCAATAGGAATACAAATCTGGCGATATTTGAATACATGGCGCCCTAAATATTCAGAGGAACAGAATTGGGTTCTTACGTACTATACCGTCGATCGTACCGCTTAATCAAAACCGTTATCAAATCCCATATTGACTTCTCTATTGATTGATGAGCCGCTGAATTAAACGGCCTCTGAACGGTCGAAGGTATAATACGTAAGTACCCGGAATTGTACTATACAGGAAGACAATAAGAGCCACAACTCACTTCTGCTGGATATCTTGATGTTGGTGGTGGTGATGTTGAGGTGTCGGTCATCGGTCATGGGCCGCTTGGCCGGGGTGGGTCCGTTGTTGTCGTCAAAGTGCTTCCGCGCCATGTTGAGCGGCTTGTGCTCTCCTCCACCGCTGTTGTTGTTGTTGTGGGTAGAGCTTCCACGCGACACCTCCAGGTTCAGGGCCTCCTGCTGCGGCATCGCCATCGGGTTGGGGGTGGACGGGATACTGTTGCAGTTGTCCTCTTCGCCTGCCAAGAGAAAAGACCAAGGTTAGTTCAGCTATCCAACTACCCTTCAGTTTCTTCCTTTCGTCCCTCCGAAATAATTCCATAGACTCAAAAAAGCACGTGACCCTTTTACTATCGTTGGTCCTGCAGTATGAATAGAGCTTATCAGAGGTCTTTAGTTCTAGACCAGAGATTTCCTACTTCCTGAAAACTCCCCTAAACCAGCTTCAGAACACTTTTTAGCTTGCTGAAATTAAAAAATTTTTAGAGGGAAAACCCCCAAACCTCTCCCACTCACTTCTTAGGTAAGATTGGGCCGTTCAAATATTATATGTAACCGCCTTTCCTTGGTCATTTTGGACCCCCTCCTCCCCTTTTGTCAGCAAAGGTAAGTAAATCACAGCCGCCCTTATAATTACGCAAGGAAACTGACATTAGGCCGTTAGAAAACAGAATAATTTATGAAAAGGGATCCTGATTACTTTATGCAAGGGCGTATATAAGACCCCCTCCGAAATGCGGACAAGGTATACCAAAACAAGTTAAAACCCAGTTTTTCGGGGTGAAATTTTCAAACATTTTCTAGGGGAGTGCCCCCTAACCCCTCTTTTCTACTTAAAACTTTATTATTCACAGCTTTTGTTTATAATGCTACTCATAAAAATCGAAATCCTACCAAAAAATGTTTGTCCGAAATTCGGATTAGATGCACCAAAAGCTAGTTGAAAACCCTGCAGATGCGCGGGAGGGACTGGGGAATAATCGTTGGACCCTCTAGAAATAAATTTCTTTACACACCACTGACTTTACAGCCCACCACTAGACTTGTGCCTTCGATTGGGGCCCTTGAGTACTTGTAAGTTGGGTAAGTTGAAAACTCCTGTTCTAAACTATTAACCCTCAAAGGCAGATTTCATTTTCCAAGGGTTTAAAGATAATTTATTAAAAAATTAACAGGTGGCACACTTGACAGCTGAAAATCATAAACCGTAATATAAATGGCACACTAATCGAAAAAGGTTCGCCATCCCTGCCATAGACGATAATGGCAATTTTTTAAGCATTGACTTTCCAATAGACTCCCCCGCAACTGGACCTACGGATCTCTGTTCATTCGGAATTGGCGCCTGAGACGTATTGTATAAGAAGCAGTTACTACTGTAATTATCCTCGAAAATTTTTTCTTGTGCAATAACAAGGCAACCGAGACAGGGGCGGATCCAGGATTTTCTTTTTGGGGGGGCACGACTGAAATTTTAGTCCTACCTGAGACACGGCATGTAACAAGAATTTTTCTTCGGGGGGGGGGGTTGACTCAACGTTAATTCTCCCAAACGAGTACACGCATGGGTTAACTTTTTTTTAATCACTTAAAAGTAACACTTGTTCGGGATCACCCCAGAAATTTTTTGAAAATTTGTCTCTAAAAGTAGTGTTTCAGCTCAATATTTTGAGAACCTTTGTGTTACATCGAAAGAGAACAGCTCCTTTTAATTTACAAAATTTTGAACGATCTAAATAATAAATAGAAGTCAAAATTGCAAGGAGGGTTGGGGGTCTTCCCCCAGAATTTCTTAAAAAATTTTTATATTAATTTGAAATTCTTTGGAAAACACCCGAAGAGGACCGCTTCTTGAAAGCGGCAGATTTTTCAAAGGAAAAACAATTTTAAAAGACGTCAAGGTTTTGGGGGGGGGTTTGGGGGTTCTCTCCCGAGAAAATTTTTGAAATTTTACTCTAAAAAGTGCTGTCTTAACTCATTTTGAGACTCTTCAGGTTGCACCCGAAAAGGACTTATCCTTGTAAGCTGTAGAATTCTTAAGAGAAAACAATCTGATGTCAAAATTACGGACTTGGGGATTGAACTCCTAAAAACTTTGGGATACGGTCCTGACCTATAGAAAGCTGATACCCTCAAAAACTGTTATGTATTCTTATTTTTCACAATAAAAGTTTTAAATTTTACTTTGAAAAATGATATTTACTAATAACAAATATACAACATTATTTTCACAGTATTTAAAAGACCCTGGTAGAAACAAGAAAATTGGTTAATATTTTTGCACGGGACATTTTGTAGGATTTTGAATAACTTAACATAAGGTAAAAAACATTTAAAAACACAGTATTTTGATGAAATAAACCTGAAAAGTTTAACTTATGTGTCGATTTTTGAATCTAAAACCATTTCTTTTCTTAGAAAAAAATATTTTTTTCTGTAAAACAATGAGGTAATGGCCATATACTGACAGACCTTTATGCAAGATATAGAGAAAGTGTTGTGCTACGTGTTGAGAAAACTTACCTTAAAAAACTTAAAAGAATCGCATTAAGTCGTGAAAAAAATGACTAATTTAGTATATTCCTAACATGAAACAACTTATGATTAAATATCCTTTCAAGTGCTTATAACTTTTCAGCAAACGTATCATGAACAAGTGTCATTTAGTACTTGGTGGCCTTCATTTTTAGAGTTAGTTTAACTGTGTGTACTAAATTTTAAATAATAAATAATTTAAGACAGAAGAAACTCTAAACCTGTGGTTCTCAAACTTTTTAAAGCTACCGGCCCCCTTATTGTGCGTAAAACTTTCCAACGCCCTTCCCCAATAAAAAAAAATTATAGAATTTAGGGTATAGGGTAGGGCGATTAGTTAATATTAAAAGTAATTTTAAGTAGAGTAAACCCGATATGTAAAAGTAGCTGAAGTTAGCTAATCCCTCAACTCCTTTTCAATAGACTTATGCAGCCCACTTACGGAGCTCTAAGGGATCACCTGCGGTTTGAATATGACTATCAGTTGAGAACTCTCTAGAAAGGGGGGTCTAGGGTTCACCCCCAGAAAATTTTTGATTTTAAGCCCGAAAAAAGTGCCAAATATGCCTTTTTATGCAGTGTATTTTTTAGTCCTCTGGGGGGGGCACGTGCCCCCGTGCCCCCCCCCCCTGGATCCGCTACTGAACCGAGACGGAAGTAGTTATAATACTGTAAAAAAATCGGTCCCTGAAGTTGTGTGATGAGCGTAATTTGGCGTTTTTGATTCTATTTAAGGTTCTAAATGAACAGACTATAGCTCCACTGCCCACCTTCTCCAGCTGAAGCTATCGCCCGACTGACACTCAAATTCTCAGAGGTTAAAAAAAATCATATCCAATCAGGAATCACTTTCGCATTTCGCCATCTTCAAATTTGCAAATTTTTTTGATTTTTTGATTAAATTTTGGGTTCTTTAAACTAAAAAAACACTGAAAATTTTGCAAATATGCGAACTTTTTCTTTTTTGACCCCTGAAAAAGTGCTATTTTCACATGCTAATATCTCCGCGAATATTCAAGATATTTTGATCAAATTTTTTTCAGTGAGTTCTTCATGACGTTGCCAACAATACTCTCACTGGGGATTTTGCTCTATCTCCTTTAGTTTTTAAATTAATTTTTTTAACTTTTTAATTTCGCCCCTAGGGGCGCTGTAAGTCCTCAGAATGAATTCTGCAGGGTCACTTACCTAGGGGTAGACCGTACTTTCGTAACCCTAGGAGGCGTTGGTTCCAAATAAAAGCCGTGCAACGCAATTTTGAAACACCCTGTATATCTAAAGAGGTATCACTGGAGCATGCTTATTATAATCCAATCCCGATGTGGTGGTGGTGGTGGAATTAAAGAGGAAAATTGCAAAAATACAGACGGATAAAATCCAAACATCAAGTGCCTATTTCCATTCTTCCTTACAGGTATGAGGATAAAATTACCAAGTACGTATGTAACGATAGTGTTTTCAAGGAGTATCCCTTTCAAAATCTTTGATAAAATATCCAAAGAAAAACTGTAGATTATAATAACAACTACAATGCAGTTGGATATGCAGCGCGTGTGCTGCAATGGATATCGAGTTCCCTTGCAATGAATGAATCAATTACTAGAGAAATAACAGAAAGCACATCACGCCCAACGATCCCAAAGCGTTTTATTCTGCAAAAGCAGCGGGATACCCGGACTCCATGACAAACGAAGAATTAGCCGAGCCCTGCGAATCCTACATTTTTCGGGGTAGGGGGTACATAAAAATAAGTAGCACATCATTATCTATGATCTCCCTTGAAATAATTAAAAGCATCTAAACGTGAACGCCATGCAGAAGGAAGAGGGGGCAGACCATACCGGGAGGAGGGGTAAAAGAAGATGTGGCGGGGGGGCAGACACTGAGAATTAACCGCGCACGATTATATTGGAGAGAAGAGGGGGCAAAAATAAAGCGAAACCCGCCTCTTCATTTAATGAAACTCAGTTTCAATTACTTCTTTTACTCGGCCAACTTTCGCCAAAGATTACTCATCAATTAACAAAACTATTTTGTTGGCCAGCTTTTCTATGTATAATCCAGAACAAATTCACGTTCATTCATCATTTGCAATGCTGAGCAACAGGATGCAGGTTTCCCCTGAGTATGACATAAAATAAATTAGGTGCACGACAGGCTCGGGGTTCTCATTTTTCAATTATCAATCATCCAGCCGCGCTGCCCAGCCGTTCTTTCCTGCACGCTGCGGCCGCCTGCCGAGAGATGGCGCTGGGGGTCCCTTTGCTGCAAAGGGGGAAACAAAGGGTTGGGGAGCCGCGGGAAAGTGCGCCGCGGCGGCGGCGGAGAGTTTTCGGTTTCCGCCGTTCGGACAGGCCGCGGCGTTCGAGCTACAGGCAAAAAGAACACATTCAGTGACTTTGCTTGGGTTTTAATGGAAGACCCATGGAAATGGAATTGAGGAAGATGCTCTCGGGAAAAATTTGTTATTTGTTACCTTGCCGTGTAAGAAATAAACAGAAATTATATGCATTTCTTGGGGGAGTAAAAATAAGAAAATGCGACTCGATATGGATTAAATATTTTGAAATGATTTTTTATTGGTTAGAAAGTAGGAGGAAGCGTTGAAATTCGTACCATATATTAATAAAAATTTATTAACTTCTTTATGTAGCCAGAATTTTCATCTTTAAAACAGAGAAAAAGTATATTTTTTTTCAAAGAAAACCCATTAATTGAATTGTAATTTATTTCGGGACTCAATAACACATTTAGATTGATACAAGCAAAAACATTTTTAAAGCAAAATTTGACGTTAGTGGAGTTTTATTAGGTGAAACTGTTTGCCCATATTAACCCTACAATGCATGATTTTTTAAATTCACTTGAAAATCATTATTTGACTTCTATTATGGTGTAAATTAGTAAAAAAATACCAAAAAAATTAATTTAATTTTTTTCTACATTTAATTGACAAAAAAATTTGTCCTTATGAAATTAATTTGTGTCCCTTGTGAAATTAGTTGTGAAGGGAAATAAAACCAAATGCTCTAAAAATATAAAAAAAACAACTAATCTTTTAAAAATATTTTTTTCAAGCTGAAATTTTTTTTATTTTGATTTATATGGTCCTTTTATTTTGGCGTTTTCTGTGTCTTGACTTTCTTCTCACTAGCTACTAACAAATGTCTCAAAATAGTATCCCTGCTACGATCTACTGGCAATCTAAAGTGCTAAAACAATGAAATGTTATATTTATTGTACTTATTGCATGGTGTTGCCGTTGGGAAATGGTTCGAGTAGGAAATGGGGGGAAAATGTCGTGTTGCCAAATGGCAACAGTATGCACTGTAGGGTAAATGTTGTACCTATTCAAAGAATGTATAAATAATTCTATTTGAAGAAAAAATGTTAGGTATTTTGTTGTTGGATGGCCAGGTGGAGGTTTTTTAATTTGACGTCTTATTATTTTTAGCAATTAATCATTAAACTTGTTGCTTGTGGCCGGCTAATCCTTAAGTGCCGAAAATAACCTATTTTGCTCTCTAAGTTTTTTTTGCAAAAGTTAGGGGTTTTTTACAAAGACAATTTCAAATCTTTCAATTAATGTAGTAAGCTAGATAATAACATCTCACCTTACAGAGTCAGAAACAAAATAACTAGGAGGGGGGTGATGGGTTTATAGATTTCTATAAACCTGTGTTTCTCAACTTTTTTAATGCAGGGTTCTCAAAGCCCAAAATTTCCTAATCGTTTTTTTTTCCAAACCAGTGGATGAGGATCCTCCTCCAGAAAGTTGTTAATTGTTGTAAAAGGGTTTCAACTCGTTTTTTAGTGATATAAAGTAATTTGCGCAGTTTCTTTGAAAAATTCTTAAAGTTTGTATTCGTCCCCTACTGGGACCTACTAGACAACCAAAAGTTTGTACTGGTCCCTAGATGCAGCTAATCATGGACTTGCTACAATTTAACCACATGAAAAAATATTAACTTTTTTTTAATGTGTTTGATATCCACATTTATCTCCTCCTTGGCTAATTCCATGATGCTCGAGTCTCCTATTCAAATGAACTAAATTTGAATCTTCAAATCACAAATGAAGGATTAATATTCCATCAAATAATATTTACCTTTGGTTTTCCTATTGCTTATGAATGGTTTTTTATATATGTTACGGGCGAAGTGATTCAAATCAATCAAAATCAAAGTCTGCCCGGGCCTAGTGGCCCATCAGGCGGTGCCCATCTCCGTTTCTGTAGCCTTTTGGGCCTGGGGTGCTAATTACTAGCGTGTGTCCAGGCCGAGTGGCTAGCCCGACGCTGGACCCCCAGTTGCCCAGAGTGGAAGCGGGCAAAGTGATAAATTTCATTCATAAATTTCGTCGACAAAATTTTCACATTGAATTTACCACAAAATAATGCCCAATCAATCACTTTGCCCGTAACATACATACAAGCTACAAAATTTTATTAATTTCATGATTGATTTTCTGTTATTAACAAAATTAGAATTGTGACACACCACACTTCCTTGTATTATCAGCATACTTCCTTATTATGAAGTAAAAGTAAATTTAGTAGCTTGTATGTATAAACCAACCTCTAATAAAAGGAAAACAAAAGATAGATAATAGTTTAATTCATCGATTCTTCAGTTGTGATTTCATGATTAAAATTTAACTCACTTGTAGTGAGATCCACGCATGGAATTAGCCTTTTATAAACGAAAATGAAGGGAAATACAGGTAGAAAAGGTGAAAGAAAAGTGTAAGTACATGTACACCACACAAAATAAAAAGAAACGCAGCTCATGAGTGAGGCGAATGGCTCATCTTCTGGCCGCAAATGGCCGATCCAAAAAAGCCCATCCGAAAAGGACAGCTCAACGACTCACTTCCCTGCTAATTAATGGGCCAATTGTCAGCGGAGGAACCGCGCAAGATTTTTAAAAGCCATCAGATAAAAGGGGGCGGCGAGAGAAGACATAAACCTCCCCCGGAACAAAAACAAAACTTTATCAGATTACGCGAGAGACGCTTTTAATCAAGCATTCATGAATTTATCTAGCTCATTTTCACCTCATCGCGGGCTGCGAACACCTCCTAAACGGCTCGCAGTAACGATCGACGATTGCAATAACCCCCTATCGATTTGGTTTTCATAAGACGGGCCCCCCAGGACTCTTTTCCATCCCCCCTCTGCCGCAAAAATCCAAAAATTAAAATTCCGCTGCGCTCGCCCGTGATTGGACGGGGCTACCTTGCCTCATCTATTAATAAGAAATGCCAATATTTATGCGACTAATTAGATAACTTTATAAACCCGTATCTCGCGCATGTTAATCAAGAATAACAATATATTTTCGTCACTGGAAACTTCCATTAATCCTGGGAGCGTCAAGAAAGGGAAAGCACAAGTAGAAAATTAATGATCGTTTAATGCACAAAATTAGAGAAGAGATAATTATATTTTTCTTCAAGTGTGTGTATGTGTGCGGGAGCATTGCCGCGCTCATTTGAATACTGGCGGCGGGTTACGGCTAATTTCTAATTAAATTTTCCCGAATTTTCATATATCTAATTACATATTTCTGAAAAGCGAAGCGTTTGTCGGATGTGTGTGTGAGGATATATATCTCGGCTGCAAAGGTGGGGGCGCGAGAGAGAAAGAATAACAAATGCCGTGCAAAACTTGCGCAGACATTTTTGGACCCCGGTTTTCATCGGTTTTGTTTTTCCTCTGCGCCTCGCGCGTCTTTTCCCCCTCTAATCAACGGTTATGATTTTACGGAATAAAGTAATTAGGATACGCGAGGTCTTCAATTAAAAGTCGACAGTGATGAAAGACGGGTGCCTCTGCCGCAGCGCTTTGATGTAATTAGCGTGTTCAATGCGATTACCTGGTGGCAAAAAGGAGACTCTCTGAACGCGTGTCCTTGCTGCGTGTCGCCTTCGCTGCAGTGCACGGGAGAGATGCGGAAAAAACAACTTCAAGGGCGCGATTAAAAAGTTCTGTACTTTTCGCTTATAAAAGGTTGGTTTGAATAAAAACGCTATTTTTTCAAGGTTTCACCAGCTAAATACCGATGGGGACGTATAATCCTAAAAATATTTTTAAAATACAAAATAATCAAATAAAGGTAAAACGGAAAAGGAAATTTTCATATTTTAGTACAATGAGGTTAGTACTACTAAAATATTTTTATCAAAATTTTTTTTAATACTTCTGTATGTTTGGTCAGTTTTTGTAGATCTTCTCTCGTTTAAAAAATCTGCCTCTGTTTAAAAAACAATTTTTAATCTTGCTGGAAAATTTTATGGATACGATTTACAATGACTTCATTAACCTTAACTTTGGTAAATTTAGCATGCTTCATAGCTAAAATAAAATATTCTTATTTCTCATCCAGAAATATCTTTTAAAAAATACAATTACTAATTACACTAAAATGTAAACGTAATTTTTAAAATTTAACTTAACATGTACGTAATTGATGGTAATTTTAAGCCATAAAAAAAGTTTCTACTCAAAAATCTGACCTTCTAGTTGAATTTCAAACGTCCCTAGTTTATATACATTTAGAGAAAAACACAGTAAGATAATTTTCATGTAGTCCTACAGCCACAAGAAAAACTTAGACAGAAAAATAAAACTTTGAAAAGAAGTTCAAATCTAAATGATAATCACAAAGATTTGGAAGAAAAAAAATTTTTCAGTGTTTCCTTACCACCAAAATTGCGTGGAATAACCCGCTTTCATAACAATCGCCCAAATATTGCATTACGTCAAAAGTTTTTCCAGTGGCGGCCGGGCTATATTCTAACTTTAAAAAAACCTACAGCTTGTATTCAATTCTCATATACCTGATTCAGAAATTTAAATAAACGAGGGAGAAAATGCAAAACAAGATATAATACATAAAAAGACGTGTCAAAAATGCAGCCAATCCTCATAAAGACTTATAAAAGACTACGAGGAAAGGAATTACAAAGTGAAAATTCCTTCTAACACACAAAAAGGAGGAAAATATCTCCTGAAACCTTGCAAAATATAATTATTACATCAATCAAGATTTTGCTCAAATGAGGTGCAACTGAACTCATCGTAGCGTAATGCCGCTAAGAAAGCACCTAATTTTACGCGTAATATACTCTATTCTTAAATGCTTCATCCTAATCCTTACCGAACAGCCTGGGCAAGTGCATATTGCCACCATTTTTCCAGATATTGTTGATATTGTTTAGGAGGTGATTTGAATCCGTTAAGTTTTCATTAGCTGCAAGCAAAACAAAGAGCAATTAGATTCAATTAGGTATAAGGATAAAAACCCTGATTGTGAGCATGGTTTCGTCGTTCAACTTCATCCATGTCAAATCTAGGATTGCAAAGCATATCAAAAAGTGGAACATTCAATGGACATAAACAGCAATGATTGAAAAGAAATATCCTACACTAATTTGTTAGTAAGTTTCCATGCATATGAAATCTTAAAGACAGTTTTATTTTATACAGTGAGCTTTAAGAGGGTAAAATAGAGTAAAAAGAGGAGTTAATTTTTAGTAAAGTGTTTCCACACATCACAAAACTATTTCAACACTTTGATGATGATAATATTTGATCGACATTTATATATAAATTTAAAGAAATATTCATATTTAATCAGTATTTCTATTTGATGGCTAATTTTGTTACAATGGTGTAGTAAAGCCATTTTTTATTCAAAAAATTAAAAGCTTTTTTTGCAGTTTTTATGTACGCGAAGGTAAACTCTTTAATTTATTGTTTTTTTACCTAGAAAAAAATGTTAAACCTTTATTGTAAATTTTATAAACGTATTGTATGAAACAGAAAATAAATTGAAGATGCTTTATTTTAGGTATATGGAATCTATAATAAGGAATGTTTCAATGCCTTTTCCTCAACTTTACACTAACCTAACAAAACATTAAAAAGCTGGATTTAACAGAATACCTAAACACATTTATATTAAAGAAAATATCTCTCTAAAGCTGTTTTACTTAGTTATAGCTATTTAAGAAGCTTGTTTTTTAGTCAAGATACAAAGACATACATTTTTGATCCTAAACTTTTAATGTTTGTGATTAGGTTCCCCGACAAAAAATATCTTTGTTTTTATACGCATGACACTATAGAAATTTTTTAAAACTAGTTCTTTACCTCATAGATAAGTAATAAGCTCCTTGGAAAAACTCTTCCATAATGAACTTGATCACTACGAGAATCTCATGTTTTGTAGCCACAGGATAACGAATTTAAAAATTTATGGAACCCGTAGCATTGGATCTTTCGGATAGCATAAAGAGTGACAAGAAAAGAAAGAAAAGTTTTTGAATGGTTTTCTAAGTTATTAAGTATTTGCAAGCCTAAAATTATACTTTCTTCCGAAAAATCAACGATAATCCTCACAAGAAAAAAAACACCGGAGCCCCAAAAAAATGAACGAAAACTTTGTGCATTATAAATAAGAATGAAGAAGCAAAAGAACACCAAGCTTCGGCATATTTATAATAACACTACACAAAAGGGGAAAAACACGGCGGGTTTTTTCACAGCACCCGGGATGATAGCCGAAAAAGCCCACCATATACAAAGTAGGATAATCTCTTATTAAATTTTTATTCACCTGCACAAAGAAGTTGTTAACAGCTTTGCATACTAATTACTCTAAAACGTCCTAAAAATCTCGGAAGGGCAAAAAAAATTTAATCGCCCCGTGGCATTAAAAAAGAAAACACGAAAAATCCCAAAAATGAGGGAGTTGAAATTGATCTTCAATTCATTTTTCGATAATTTTCTCCCATGCTGCAACAATAGGTATGATTCTTCGAAAACCTATTTCTATAATCCTGAATTCAATTAACTTTTTGCAAGGCTAACAAAAGGAGCTGCCTTTCTTCTGAATACCTTACTCCAGGGACGGGGAGGAAGTATTTTTAAAGGATAAAGGGGGCAACAAGTTGCAACGGGGTTGAATGCGAACTTTGATAAGGGAAGTCTTTTTTTGTTGCTCCTCTTCTTGCTTGTTTCTGTGGTTTGTTTCTTTTCTCGATTTTTGTTAAGACGGCGGCGGTAAAAAAATACGTAGGAAAATGAGGCTTGAATTTTTCAAAATTATGGATTCTACTACCGCCTTTCAACGTAGGATTTTTGTTTTCTTTTTTTTTTTCGCTGCGGAAAAGGTGTTAAAACTTTTTTATTTTAAATTTCGGGTATAGTTTAAAATAGTTATTTAGATTAGAATCTGATTTGCTTTTTATGAAAGGGAAATAAAATTGGTTTAAATTTTAAACAGCTGCAAAAAGTTTTTCGGTTTTTTATTTATTGAGATGACAAGGAATAGTTTGTTATTCAGTTTTAAAATTAATAATTAATACAATGTTTATAGTAAATTTAGCCAAATTTATAAGTTTTAATAGTACGAGTATCTATGGAATAATTACGAAAAACAGTTTCTCAATGTTGAAGTTATAAATGGGAAAAACGAGTTCAAATAAAATTACGGCAACTTTTTATATCCTATTAACTAAGAAATGAGGAAAATTTAATCCAAAAATACTCGAGCTGATGCGGAGAATTGATATTCATCATAGTTGGATTGTGCGATTTCCCCATGAAATTTTATTTTTAGTTGATATTAAACCGCTTTAAAAAAATTTTTTCGTAGTTAACTTAGAATAGTAAAAGATTGTAAACTGACAAGATTTTTGAAGAGTTAAGACTAAAAATGCAATTAGAAATGCAGTTACTACTTAAGAATGTTATTTAAGTAAAAGGGTCAAACACTCGAAAGTTCATATCGCAACCATTATGTCAATTAGTAAGTCCTGTCAGGATTAATCTCCATTCAAATCAGCCTTTGAAGCGTAAGTTTTGATATCAATCTATACCCGTGAAAAACTTTCTACGGTTCAGCTATTAAGCTTAATGACAAAATCGTTAAAGCATCCACAAACTAATGGAAACCAAAATAAAAGCTTACATAGAATACGAGTTCATTAACTTCAGCGTCAAATAAAAACCATTTCCAGTCCATTAGAAAAATATTTATTTCTCTCAATAAGCGCAAACACTCCATTGTAGCCTTTAAGCAACACGAGAAACTCCAACTACTGTTATTAAGGCATTTAAATCCCTAAGCCACAGAACTTTCAAAGAGAGTGAAAAAAAGAGCCACATTTTACCATTCTTGTCACCTGCAAAGAGCTTAAAAGCAAAAGAAACACCTAAAAACTATGCAGAGGCAGGATTACTTAAAAGAAGCCGCAAAACCCGGATTCGCTGCAGCTAGAAATAATGGCGATATATTGCCAAAATTGGCAAAGTGCGCATAATTCAACTCGGACCACCACTACAAGGAGTGACAGTCACGAAGTTGAAGACATCTGCCCTGGGGACCCCTTTTCATTCCGATTATTTTCATTCTTTGCTTGATCGCCACACAGCATCCGTGATTTTCCTGATGACTCCCGACGACTTTTCTTTAATGTAGCTAATAATAATTGTTTCTTTCTCCGTAATTTCAATCGTGGGGATCCTCTCTCTCTCTCCCTTTTTTATTTTTAATTCTTTCTTTTAGGGTGACCTCCCGCTCGCGAAGGATTAAACGGGGGAATTTTATCACGTTTTTTACTCGGATTGAAAGGCACACGCAAAAACACAAAAGAGAAATCAAACTGAAGACGTTGTAATAGGATTTAATGAAAAAATCTCGCGTCGTGACCATCATTCCCCTTTGCCCACCCTTAAAGACACTCAAGCGCATTAGCGTGGACAGAATCTCAAAGTTAGCGGTTGATTTCTTTTTAACGACGGTTGCTTTTTTAATCAAAATTATATCCGATAGAGACACGATGTATCTATTTCTGAGCCGTTTTTTCGCTGTTGTGGTGGATGAAACCTATAATTCGGACTCTTTATCAATTAACCCGTTTTTTGCGGGCGCAGTTCAATGTCTCTAACAGGTCCTAACCTTCCTCGGCTTGAAAGTGTTCCGACAAACTGTTCATTACAACTTTATAATACACATTACCCGGAATTTAATCACATAGGTGTCGGTTGAAAAGGCTTTCGAGTACCCACAGCGATTTTTAGCATGCTAATGTCTTTTGGTAGCCGATAAATAGGTGGGGCGTGAAGGGGACTTTGCGTTCGGGTTCTTTTTTTAAATTTTAATGAGGCATTGTTGGAACCAGGATGCTGTGGAAATATCTTTGTGCTTTTTCTATGGCATTCCATATTAGGTTGTTCCGTTTTTCACTTATTAAAACCACTTTTTCAACTGTATTACCCCTCGTATTTTTTGTGTGATTTAAATAGCATTTGGGCTGAAATGAAAATAATGTCAGGCTAGAGTTTTAACAGTTTTATTCCTCAACTTTCAAGTAACAGAGAATGGTGTTTTGTTTATAATTACCAATAATAACGCTGTTTTTTATTTAATGTAGTAGTTAGTAAGCAAACGTATTCTGCTTGGTTAAAAAATAGCTTGATTGAGACGGCATTTCTGGACAGTCTCGTTAATATAGAATTCAATTAGGGGCCGTTCAAATATTACGTAAGCACCTAAGGGGGGAGGGGGGGTTTGCTCTTTGCTTATTTTTCCTGACAAGGGGGGAGGGGGCGAGGGGGGATATGAGTGATGCTTACGTAAGATGCTGCATTTTCAAAAATCTCTTGTTTCTTACATAAATAATTACAAAACTCAACCAAAAATAAATGTAACAAAAAATAGAATTGGGAAATCTGACGTAAGTACCTTTTTCTGGAGATGGACCACCCAAACATTTTGAAATTGTAACCCTGAAAAGTAGTGTTTCGACTCAATTTTGAGCCTTTTGGTTTACACCCCTAAAAAGACCGTTCATCGTATGTCACCTAATTTTTAAGGAGAAAAAAACTACTTACTAAAAGAGGTGTAAAATTTTCGGGGGGGGGTCCGGCAGTTTCTTACGTAATTATGGTGGGGGGGGTTTGAGGTTTGCTTATCTTTGCTGACAAGGGGGGAGGGGGGGTTAAAAATGACCAAAAAAGTGCTTACGTAATATTTGAACGGCCCCTTATTTCAGACTATAGAACGCTGTCTAAATTTTTTTTTCATCGAGTTTTAAAATGAAAAATACTTTAAAATAAGACATCAATTTACACATCATAGCACTCAACTTAAAAATTTGAATATATATAATAATTTTTTTTCAATGTTAGAACTTAATGGATGGGTGGAGGGGAAATTTTCTACCAATAGAGGAGGGCGGTGGTTGGGTCCCAAATCCAAAAAGTTTGGGTGAATGTGTGGATTAAGCTATTGAGCAACAATTTAAGGGGGAACTACTTTTTTTAGTAGATTACTTAAGTTATGCGCAAATATAATGAATAAAAACTTCTAATTAGTAGTTGAAAAGATGAAACAAGTTTTAAGCCAATCAGAGAGTTTTATAAAAAAACTTAATAGTCAAGTTAGTGGTGAATATAGCCGTAAGGAATTTGAATTGATCTTGAATCTTGATGATTTTAAAGTTTGGAGTATTTGAACCAAAATGCAAGATTTCAACATTTAATATTAATTTTCTTTTCAAGAAAATTTATAACAGTCGTTGAAGCCAGAAATAAAATGTACAATCAGATTAACCAACTATTTATAACCTAGCTCTATTTTTTTTTTAAATTTTCAAATTTTGGTTCAATAAGGAAAAAATACTAAAATATTGGTAGTTTTTAGTTTTTACTCTCAGATGATCACCTATGGGTTTCCACCGTTACTTGCCCCACTTCTTTCTCCTGAGTTACCTGAAGAGGACTAGCTGATACCATCCATTCCAAGCTTTCAACAAAGTCATACAGCAGCCCAGCAAGGCAACCCCCTAATCGGGCCCTAATCAGCCCACAGGTAAGCGATAGCTACACCCCCTGTTTACGCCTACCTCCCCATTAAAAAAAAGAAAATCCCTCAGAACAAAACAGGAGGCGGATCGAAAAACAAACAACCCTTGTTATCTCTCAATCGCATCAGGAATTGCTGTCACATAGATTCTCGCTCACCTTCTGCCGTTTCTTTTTTATCCCTCGTCCATTTATCAAGTCAACAACCAAACCCCCCTCAATCCCTGAAAATCATTCCCACAACCCGTTGCAGACATCTGATAAATCAATACATTAATACACGTTGAACCAGCATAACCCGAAGGCCAGAAAGGAACAGTGATAAGTAATTTCTCGAGAGGAAGAATTATGGACCCGTCACACCAAAAAATCGTGTAAGTAAATAAAGAACAAATATGGAAGGATTTTCGACCTTATAGAGATTTATTGCGACTTCTGGGGAATGAATATTTTGTTGGCGAGAGGAAATAAGAGGTCAGGACAGCGTTCGTCCTCAAATTGAAAATAGACACGGCGGGATGCAGGTTCTTAAATCAATGTTACACCGTAATGTTTCACTTCGCGACAGCTCTATCAAAACCTTGGAGGTTGGATGTCCTGGGAATCTGCAGGCAAAGCAAACAAAGCGCAGCGTACATTTTAATTTTGAATCTGGATGGTTTATCACGGAGCCGTGTCGTGGCAGTTTTTCCGTGTTCCGAGATCTGTGAGGTCTCCATCGTGACACAACTCCGGGCTGTTGTCGGAACCATTCATAAAAGTAACTCTGGAAGGTTACAATATACGGCAAGTTGGACGGAGTGCTATCGTATTGGGTTCCGTGTCCGATCCTGTTGTATTTCTTGAGTTTCGTAGAGGAAGATAAATTGCTGAGTATACGTAAGGATCAAATCTCATGCCACTCCAAACAAAGAATTGCTGTTTCAAATTTATTATTTCAGCAAAAAAATCTAAGCTGGAATATTTCTTCAGTTGAATTGGGAAGAATGCTATAATAGGCTACTTTTATTAGTTAAATAAAAATAATTAATTTTCATTTTCTATTAGTGTATTCATACCGTGTAAAAATAATGATTACAAGCTCTGTCTCTAAAACAAACAATTACAGCAATAAAAATGGAAATTGAATTAAATGTATTTTCAGGGGATTGATTCAGTTAGAAAGTATCTTCTAAAAGCAGAAAAATTTAATCATATTGAAGCCATCAAAGGTGGCGTTACGTACCATGAGTTATTTACTTATTACTTATGGTTGCGCAAGGCATACAAAACTATCAACAAAATAAAGACTTTCAAAGAAACGGCAATTTTGAAAACTTTATATATAAGTGATTTTCATATGAGATTTTGAAGCCGTAAGTGGTTGAGATTGTGGGTGATTGGGGCTACCCTTCAAACAGAGACGGAATTTAGGAAAGAGAAAAGCTGAATTACTCCCGAAAACGACGTTAATTTTTAAGCAAACCTTAATTTTATGCTTGGCTACCCAAGGCTTGAGAACACTTCGCTCTGCAACTTGCCTCCATCCAACAAGGAAAAAGGATTCAAAGAACTATTAATGGAGCAATTCGATGTCCACCCTAAGCTATAAAACCGCTTTGCTTCAAGTGAAATCTCGCGGTAATAAGACATGAATGCCTCCCTTTTCATTGAGAGAAAATCAATGAAAGAAAACAAATACTCCCAAAAGTAATGAATGTGGTTTATCGTCGAAATCTTCGAACGGTAATGGCAGCGGAACTTTCCCACAGAAGAGGATGCATTCCGGAATACCGAAGCATTCGAAATGGCCTAAAAACAATCGGAAGAATGGCTGACCACTGCGATAATAATAAAAAAAGAATGGGCATCGAGAACTGACCACAGAACAGAAGCAGCAGTTAGGATCTCCATCGGAAAGGTCAAGCTTAATTACAGATGGAACAGAGCTTGCCCAAACAGCCTCGTAATCGCCCTTCTCTCCCCCAGCCTTTAAACAAGTGGGTTTGATAGACCACTAAAAGGGCGGGATGGGTACCGAAATCACATTAACGTCGCCTGAAACCGTTATGGATGGTCAAAAATCCCACAAGAACTCCGTGAAATAAGAGGGAGCCATGCGGCATAAAATCGGCATAAATAATTCTTTTCTTTTCCTCAGTGGAAATAAAAGACAGGGGTATCTTTTTGTTTCTCCCTCCCTCCCTACCCTCGTCTTCTTTTCGAATGCACCTAGTCCGTGATTGTTGCAGAACTCTGTGCTTTGTTCTGCAGCAAAAGAGGGGGAATAATAATAATGATAATAAAGAAATGCGCTTTAAATTAGCCGGCACGGAATGGGGATTTTTACGTTTATGTCTTCGATTTATGTGTCAGTGATGATAAGGTAATAAATAAGCTTCTTATTTATGTAGTTATATAGATTTTTTTCTCGGTACTTCAGTGGCACGAAATTTCATTTCTTATATGGCTCGGTAATAGTCAAATAAAAGCCTTATAACTGTCTGGATTAGACTTTTATGGTCTCCATGCATGACTACTAGTGGGACCCTTTTGGTGCTTTTGTTCCTCTTAAACCTCAGTTGGAATACAGTTTTGGGTATACTTTATAAGGATTAGAAGGGATTAGGCCAAAAACTGGACGGTTTTTGCGTGTCATTTCAACACACATACTCTGGACCAAACATGTAATTTAATTCTCGGTTTATTCTGTTCGATAAAAAAGGACTAAGAAACTGAATGCCCATACCCTGTTATTTGAGGATAAATCCGTTAAAATTAAATAATTCTTTCGAAATCCATCGGTGTGACCTTCGCTAAAGGTAGAGAAGAAAGGCTTCGAGGGCCAGGTTTGGAAAGCTTTTATATCGGTTTCAAAAAATTGGTTTGTGTCTTTCCTACTAATTTTAAAGTTTCTTTAAAATTTAGACTAACAAGTCTAACACAATTGTTAGGTGAGAATTCGAAACAATATATCAGTGATTAAAATATCATCAAATTTTTTTAATGTGATTTTGGGTACGAAACTATCAAAATTAAAACCACGTTTACTATAATTAAGGCAATAGGGGTTAAAACACTTTTTGAACACCCCTATGGTATTCAATACATACACGAAAGTAGGACTTATTTGAATGCATAAAAAAGCATCGGTTGCCTCTCTTACTATAAATTAAATGGTTCCAATATAACTCCACATAGCTTAACTGTGTTGCACGAAGTTTTTAAGTACCATGTAACTAATCTAAATCTGCATTTTAATGCACTTAACTCCGCCATGTATGAAAACAGCAACCTATTTTCATTTCGAGAGGCATAACGAACTAAATGCAAATATGCGCAAGAAAAATAAGCAGGAATCAAAGCGAGGAAAGCTGGTTAAAAAAATATATGCACCGAAATTCCACATCATACAAAAAGCAGTCCAAACATACTGTTTGGAATTCCGCTAATAGCTCGTATCATATACAAACAGAAGCATTGATAAACAGAATGCAAACCTTATTGAGTTGAAAAGCGATTTTTTTAACAATCGTTAAGAAGTATTTGAAAAAGCACTTCTCATAAATAAATCCTTATAACTCGATTATTATTTATATTCAAGGCCCAAACAATGCTTTCTTTGTTACGGACTGAAGGCGTGTAACAATAAAGGGCTGCCCGACTGGGAAAAAAGCTAACGAACATTCATAGGACATATCGTGACTGGATGTATTATAATTTTCAGAAACTTCGGTTTCACATTAGAGCATTAATGAAGAGAAAAGAAAAGGTTATTTTGATATATTCGCTGGCATCGAGCTATTAGTTCGATTGAAGACGAGTGAGCCAAATGCACGGGTAGCAAATAAATAATACACAAGGTTTATCGATAGCTTTGTTATTATTGTACGATAACAAATATCGTTTAGTCTTCGATGAGGTACGACTGGCTGCCACGTATAAATTTTGAAAGGAACTCTTTGGTTTGCATTTTTTTAATACATTGATATTTTCGTGATGACTTTCATTATAACGGCACGATACAGTTCATTAAAGTCCCTAACAAACGGTGAGGGAATTCCCTACCCGCTTGTAATTCAGACTTTCAAAGGAAATAAATAGCGCCAAGGAACTCAATTATATTCAGATAAGCCAAGTTAAATGAGCCGGCCTTTCATCGAGGCTTTGAGTAATGCAGAATTTCTTTTTTGATTGAACAAGGCATAACATTTTAAAATTGACTGTATTTTTTTGTTGATTAGTTTAGAAAAGTATTTTGCATGATGTAAAGCTGATTAAAAGTTTGTATTTGCCAAGAATGCATGAAATAACAATAGTTTTAGGGATGAAATTATTGTTTACTTCGGGATTTTATTTTGTATTTATAAATATTAAAATAGTACTAAACTACATGGAAGTCGATGTTTAGAAAGTTTGAAGGTCAACGAGTTTCTGTATTAAAAGGGATATCCTCATGCATTTCTAGATCAGTTTTTACATCAGAATAAACATATTGAATTAATCCATTCAAAAATTTAAAGCTCAAATCCCCTATTTAAGTATTCAAAATATTCAAGGGGTTTGGGGTTTTATGGTGTATATATAAATATTTAAGGAACATTCAGTACAGTACTTAACCTACCCTCCCTAAAAATAATTCTCCCCTTCCCCCCTCCAAGATCTGTATAATAAATATATCATTCAGCCTAAAATAGAATGCAATGTGTAAAATTAGGGTGTCTCAAAAAAAGCCTTTTTTCGAAAAACCTCGCTCCCCAGGGCTTTTCCCATTCCTTTTGGTCCCAACAGATAGTGTGTGAAGTTTTAGCCCCCTAAGTTAACTCTAGGGTTTGCCTGTAGAGCCCCAAAATTTGAAAAAAGTGGAAAAAATGACCAATTTTCAGAATTTTTAAAAATTATGTTTAAGATTGTTATTGCAAATAAAACTGGTTCAAATGCGTCTATATGACTTATTTAGATGGAATATATTTATTTATGTGTATTAACTTTACCCTATAGCCCCTATAATTTAAGATTAAAACGTACTTCTTCGGGACGTTGCACACGCCAAAGCTTATAATGCACTACCGGTGGACGAAATGAATTACATCCGAATTTCTTCGAAGGAACTCCCTCAAATGATTCCATTTGGGGCTAAAATGATATTATAAATTATAAAAACCAGTGAAATAGCAGTTTTTAGCCCTTCCACTGAGCTTTTAATGTAAAAAGTGCTTTTCTTCAAAATTTCTCGTTTCCAGCTGATGAAACCCAAAACTTATACTAAAAAAGGGGTTTGCTGAACGTTTTTAGATACCAAACATTGGAACCTTTATAAGGGTTTCATTTTTTCAAGTAGAATTAAATTTTAAACAACACAGATCAGAAATGACATGAATATTTCCTATACCTGATGTCAAAATCGATTTTCTCTTTTCAAAGTTAGGAAAATAGTTTAATACTTGTGAATCTTGGTTGAAATGTTTAAGAAAGAAGTATTTAATTAAAACTTTCCCCTAATACGTTAAAAGGAAGTAATTTTCCAAACTTAAAAAAAGAAAATAGATTCTTACGTCTGGTATAGGAAATATCCATATCATTTCCGATCTGTGCGCTATAAAATTTAATTCTACTTATTAAAAATGAAACCCCTATAAAGATTTCAAAGTTTGGTATCTAAAAAGTACAACAATCCCCATTTTCAGTTGAAATTTTGGGTTTTATCGGCTGGAAACGAGAAATTTTGAAGAAATAACTATTTACATTAAAAGCTCAGTGGAAGGGTCAAAAACTGTTATTTCACTGGTTTTTATAATTTATAATATCATTTTAGCTCCAAATGGCATCACTTGAGGGAGTTCCTTCGAAGAAATTCGGATTTAATTCATTTCGTCCACCGGTAGTGCATTATAAGCTTTGGCTAGTACAACGTCACTAAGTAGTACGTTTTAATCTTAAATTATAAGGGCTATAGGGTACAGTTAATACACATAAATAAATATATTCCACCAAAATAAGTCCTAAATGACACATTTGAACCGGTTTTATCGCAGTATCAATCTTAAAATATAATTTTTAAAAATTCTGAAAATTGGTCATTTTTTCCACTTTTTTCAAACTTAGGGGCTCTACAGGCAAACCCTAGAGTTAACTTAGGGGGCTGAAACTTCACACACAATCTTTTGGGACCAAATGGAATGGGAAAAGCCCTGGGGACCGAGGGTTTTCAGAAAAAAGTTTTTTTTGAGACACCCTAGTGTAAAATGACTCTTAACATAAAAATGTAGTTAAGAATTTACTTTTCACAATTGTTTATATCCTGAAGCTTCAACTGCTCTGACCGATAATGCAGACTTATTGACGTTCCCTCTAATATCAATAAAAGTAAAAAAAATAATAATAGCCACACTCCCGACATCATCTCAAATAATTTTTCACCAACATCCCTACAACATAACATACATCAGAAGAAAGGCAGAGCAATACTAGGCCTACTTCAGTTTCACCCATTCGGGGCCGGGGAAAAGCGAGTGTCATTACCGTCGGCTCGTAACCTTAACCTTCACAAGCCACGCGACTGCCTTAAAAAAAGCCTAAAAATAGCCCCACATCGAATACCGCCGACTTCTCATTAACAAAAACAAGGGGCCCACCTTCCCTCCTCATTGTTTATTTTTAGGGAGTTTTTGAGGGCTTCCCTCGGGGCCCCGCGGCGGCCCCCTTAAAAGAAGGGGCGAACCCAAGAATAGGAAGCAGGTAAAGACACCGAGAAGGCAGAACGGTGCGGAGAGCGACACAGAGGGGTTTGGGGGAAGAGTGGTGTAAGTGCTGATCCCTTTTAATGTCCTAATTTGATTCAGGATATCATATTGTGCTGTAAAATTTCAATTTAACAACTGTTTTTATTAGGTTATATATTAAATTTATGCAATTATCAAATCGATGAAGAAATAAGGTGATGGTGGTGTCGTATCCCTTATGAATTCATATCTGATGGTGTGCCTATATCACCTTTGCTATTTCTATAATAAAGATGATTTATATTTATTAAACATTTGTTTAAGCTAGGGGACTTTATACTTTTATTTCAACTCGAAATGTGAATTTTTGAAACTTTTAGTGCTCAAAAGAACAATTGAGCTGGTTTTTGTGGACTGTTCAGCAATAAGGAAGTTGCATGTGTCAGATTTTCAAAAACAAACAAGTGTTCCGTATGGTTTTTTGAATGGTAAAATGAAATATCTAGTCAGTTTTTCAAAAAAATGTGCAGGTAATTAAATATTTTAATTTAAAAGTCGAGAAAAAAACACGTGGCTGAAAACGTTTATTGTTTAAACTATAAGATGATGTCAACAATAATACCATCAACTCCATTGCTTTACAACAATGTTTAGTATAAGATGACGTCACATCCAAACTCTTGGCGTTTTCGCGCGCTTTTAAAAAGGGGATTTTTGTTAATTTTTTTGACAATCAAAAAATTTCTCGATCGGCCTCAAATTTTGGGTAGTTGCTTATTTTTGCAAGAGGAATCGATTAAAAAAATAAAAAAAAATCATGCAACTT
Source organism: Tetragnatha versicolor (assembly GCA_024610705.1). Classification (NCBI taxonomy): domain Eukaryota; kingdom Metazoa; phylum Arthropoda; class Arachnida; order Araneae; family Tetragnathidae; genus Tetragnatha; species Tetragnatha versicolor. Next base: position 31,866,591 of record JANDEH010000005.1, read on the forward strand.
CCTCATTATTTCATAAATTATCTCCAATGTCAAAAGAACTTTAGTTTTAACACGGATTTAATATGTATGAATTAAATTTTTCTAAAGATAATATTGAACGAATGACCTACATTGGTATTATAGAAATCGTATAAGTACTCTGCACATTTTTACCTCAACAAAACGCTTCGTTCCTACTAAGTATAAATCGAACCTATTGTAATATTGCCTCAAGTTTAATTTTTCCCGATTTATTATCAGCATGGGCGTTCATGGAAGGAATACAACTGAAAACAATTTCAAACTTTTCAAGATCAAATAAAAACTAATAAAATAAAAAACTTATTACTTAACTGGCTCGAAAAGCATTAATTTTCACTATTTTGTTTATATCCCTTCATTTACCTCAGTAAAAAAATCCGCATTTCTCCATCATATCCGGATTGAACGACCCGACTGACTTCCTCCACTTTTCTCCGCACTCAAAAATGTCGGTATAAATGAATATTTGGGGCCCTCGAGGATTTCAAGGGCAAACGAATGTCGTAAGGGTGTTCTTTTCCACCCCTCTCTCGTCCCCTTCTCGGAAGAATGAATCGAAAATAGAATCCAAAAAAGAAAGATGAGGCGTTTAATTTCCCCTCTCTCCTGCAAATCAGAACGCAGTCACAAAAGCGTGGCTGTGTTGTCCATAGCCTTCGTGAAACTAAATAATCCTCCTTAGGAATTATAAATAGAGAGGGGCTAAATTTACATTAGGACAAATTTAATGGAAAGCTCGGTATAAAATCAGAATAGCCTCTTTGTTACTCGTCATTTTGGAACAATTTAACTATTGTTTAGCATCTCTCGATAAGATTGGGTTGAGAAGCATGAAGAAAACTAGACAAATGCGTGGAAAGGCTTCTGGGGGCTTGTTCATCAGATAGAAGGATGGGGAGGGAAGTTAAATACAGTCTTAGTTTATTCCATTGGTTCAAAGTATCACTGTGGTATAACTGTATCAGCTTCAAAACGAACGGATAAATTATGCATAGTTGGCGTGACACATATCGTGTTCTTAAAAATTTTAGACACGTTTTCTGACATGTGGCAACTATTCTAGAGAACTCAATGAGGTGTATTTTAGGTTTTTTTGCTTCATTTCAAACAGGGCTCTCACAGTAGTGCGGAATCAATTGTTAGGAAAATTCTCTCATGAAACTTACACTGATATTCCTTTTTTTCTCGATGTTACGCCTTTTTATTTTGTACATTTATTCCCTGATGTGCTACTTTAGCTTTCAAAACCCCTTTAACCCACAAAGAGAAAATTTTAGTCAAATAGATACATCATACATAGTGAATAACTAGAATCGAGATGATAAAGCTTGTTAAATTGACAGACATGATTGAGAGGGTATAAAAAACAAAAAAGACAACTGACATTTGCATAGAACAAAAAAAATTGTGCTCATTTTAAAAACTCTAGATCCTAATCAATCATATAACTAGTCATACAAAAAAAGCAAGAAATTTTCTCCATTTATTGAATACTTATTCAAATATAAGTGTTTATCCTCAATTCGTTTTTGATTACTTAGTTGCTAAGGGCATGAAAAATACAAATTCTGTTAAATTAGACACCCTAGATGAAAAATTTAATAAAAAATAACAATTAGTTGATGTTTCGGATTTTTTTAAAAAACATTAAACCTCCATTAACCCTATAAAAACTCCATAACGTTTTACAGCCATTTCATGTCTCACGAGACAAAAATATTCATAGTATCTTTCGAATAAAACTGAAATAATTCATTGGATACATAATAATAAAAAATAAAATTCATCAAAGGAGAAGCTTATTATTGGATCAGCACCAATGAAGGTAAAAAATGCTGGCAATTAATTTTACCCTTCTGGGTCACCATTATTTAAAAATCTGATTACACTTCTCTTTCGACACAAAACAATTTCAACACCTAACTCCCATGCTTCCATAAACGAAGCAAACCCGACCGGACACGGCCTGCTCAAGCATCGCATCAAAACCCTTTCATTCATGCAACCCTCTATCATTAGTTATAAGCACTTCAAAAAAAATCCTATCGCAACAAAAACTCCCTAGCAAGCACATGGCACGAGAGATAGCGAGTCTCGTTCAAATCGAACCGAGAGGGGGGGTGTTCCATTTAAGTGCAATGCACTGTTCGAATCACTCACACCCCTCTTCTCACGGATCTTCACCACCAAGGTTCAATGCATGATGAAGGAGAAGGTTCGAATCCCTCAAATGGACCCCCGAAAACACCACTTGGTCCCCTTTTGGTGAGAGGTTCCACTTGCTTTTGCCGTGTGGCGTGGAAAATTATCAGCCTTTAATGCCGAATGAGTTTTTTTTTAGGATATCGTGTCAAGTAGAGGATTATGCAAATATACTATTCCATTGTGTGTTTGGTGTAATGTAGCTGGATGTTGCCCGTACAAACGGGTTTCCTGGCTTTTGCTTCTGGTGTTCATCTATTGTAATTTTTTTTGTGCTCGAAATGAAAAATTACTCGAAATTTTGTCACGAAAACGGAAAGCTACTGAAAAACTCATTTATTTAAATAGATCGCTATCATTTGGATGACCTAAATATGGAAATAAATACAGATTTCGACGCAAAAATGCTCAATGACAGATTTATCATAGAAACTCTTATCAAGGAAATGTGAACTGAAATTAATGCACTCATTGTTATCACCTAAGTAGTAGCAAAGTGAATAAAAAAAGAATCTGAATAACATTTTTTCCAAGGTAATCAAGTTCATCTCCCGTCACTTGAGAAAACGGTTACTTACTCGTAACTTCGTTTGATGAGTATCAGTAGTTCGATCCTCACAATTCGAAATTACGCTTATATCATTTAGCTATCCCAGGCGTACCCATATGTGGTAAATTTGTCATCTGTTTACTATTTGAAGTTTTCTCCTATTCCTTCTTGGGTCATGAACTCAAAAAAAGTTTCTAGAAAGTCTAAGGGCTGTATTCAGAAACTTTAACACGAGATGAAAACGAGACGGGAACGAGATGAAAACGAGAACGAGATATTTCTACTCCACAGCTGTCATCCGCCATATTGTTCTGAGTTTCGAAGCGCATTCCGATTGCTTTTACACTTTTTGTGGCCCGTTTAATAGTTCCAAAAAATCTAAAACAGCTATTTTTTACCAAAATAAGTCCTCAGACGAAAGTTATGGACATCTAGTGCCTATAAAAATTTGTATTATCAGTGTATAATTACTTGTGATGTTTTTTGACAGATGGCAGCATGGTCACTCGAGATCTTGAAACGAGACGGGAACGGTACCTTCGGAGTGGCCGTCGAAATTTCTCGTTACCGTCTCGTTCCCATCTCGTGTTAAAGTTTCTGAATACGGCCCTAAGTAAATTTCTTACAACAATGCTTCAAATTACAATTCAAATCTTAGCAACATAAGAAATTCCAATCCAAACTGAATGAACTAGTCATTTACAGCTGGACAACACATCCAGGATCTTTCCACTGCTTACTCCACAGAAGTCAATAAAGCCATATAATAATCAACTCAAGCATGAGAAGAAGATCCCAAAACACCTCACCAGCAAACGCGTGTTAACTCAACTCATCTTGTTATTGTCCCCAGAAAAAACTCATCCCAAACGGAAGTCTGAGGGGGCGGTTGCCAAAAACCGGCACACAATGGGCCATCACGGGAAATCGCTGAGTCAATGGCGTGTCGAGCGAGACTTAATCTTCATTAAGTGAGGACAGGGGCATAATTTATCTCAGGTACGTACAATCCGGTATTCACTTTTAATACGCGGGTAGGGGAGCCGGAGATTTCCTGCAATCCATTACATTTATTGGACACATTAGCCGCATAAATAAGGAGAGGATCGTCGATAGCGATCGCTTGTCCTGGCGTGCGGAGTTCTCACGATCCGGGTGTGAGGATTTCGATACGCTCAGCTAACTTTATGAAATCTCTGCTTATTGATGTCACCTAATTTTCAATTATGTCTTCGCTGACTCTCGTGTTCAGGTTATGGTAGGGTTATCGTCTCTTTTCTTGCTTTCGATGATTAGGTTTTGATCAATGATGAATAAAGAAATTGTTTAGAAAATATTGGATGCGGAAGAACATGCATATAAAATAGAAGAACCACTTAAGAAGTGAAAGGATTTTTGTTTGAATATCAAGATATTGAAATGGATTATTCTAGAGTAGTGATAGAGAGGTAAGATTTTGAAAAAGAACCAGACATATTTATAAATCCAAGTATATACTGCTAAACCAACGACAGTAAAAGGGTCACGTGATTTTGACAACGCTGGAACTAGTATTTCGGAGGGGAGACAGGTGGAAGTTGAGGGGCAGTTGATCGAAAGAGGAAGAGACATTTGCTTGTATATAGAAGCAAGTCCCCAACTATCACCGGTTTCCCAAGTATCGGCCGTGCAAAGTCTGTAAAAATCACGTAACTCTTTTACTATCGTTGGCTGAGCAGTATAAGGTTGATGGACATCTGTACCCAAGATGGTAAGCCGATCTTAACACCTAATTTATAAGGGTTTAATTGACTTTTCTTTTTGTTTATCTTTAACATTAGAAAAAAGGTCAAGATTTATGTTGTATTATACGGAATATGAAACAAAATTTCAGCCTTTTCTCTAAAAGGATGTACTTTACACTCACGTAAATACTAGTTAAAGGTTAAAGTTAATTCATTATGCAGAATAATGCTAGGCTTCCAATACATTTGAATAATCTAGATACTGGCATTGGTTTTTATGTCATGCCAACCTCATATGATTCAAACGAAAGAACGAAGAACGTATTCATTGGTTGATCGCATGATGATGGAGTTCATAGCAATATCGACATATGGAACCATGGCCACCTCTAGATCTATAAATTATCCAGAGTACTTTGTCCATGCAATGAGATGGGTTGAGGCTAGTTTACTACTCCAGATCCCAATGAATTTAGGTGGGTGATCTCTAATTGTATTTTAGCTTCCAGACGTCATTACCAGCGTCCAAAAACTTTCTTATGGCGGGTTTACAGCACTACAACAGGGATGTCTAGTGAGAGATACGGCATTTGTGGAAAGATGATTTTTTCCAAATTAATTCCTTTTTTTCTACTGCAGAACCAGAATGTTCCGCTTAATTGAGTAAAATATCCAATGAAATCCAAATGGCTGTCCATTTTGACTCAGCAAGCATATAAAAAAATTCAACAGTACTTTGCTATACGATTTTTTTTCTTATGAGGCTCAATTAATAATTTAGGCTATATTTGTAAACATACACAGGCTCCCTTTTCTGTGTTCAAATGAAACTTTTAATATTCTGTTTGACATGGAGTCACCTAAAAGGGGACAGAAAGGCCAGGGTCAGCCTGGAATCATGAACGGGCTTATCTGGTCGAGCGCATCTTATCGGCTGTAGTTATCTACCCCACTCAATTAGTGGACAAAGGGGTCCCCCAAAAGGGGGACTCTCTCGCTCTCCGCAGGGGTCTCCCTTTAGGGGGACCCCTTTGTCCACTAATTGAGTGGGGTAGATAACTACAGCCGATAAGATGCGCTCGACCAGATAAGCCCGTCCATGATTCCAGGCTGACGTTACCCAAACATAAGCGAGCAACAAAAAAAAGCGAAAACTGCGGCTGCCGCTTTAGTCGCCAGTTTGCCGCTATTGTCGCTTTTGCCCCTTTTGACGCGTTGCTGTAAACTCGCCACAAAGCGTTCTTCAGATCGTGAGTGAGAGTGCTTATACCTGAAGAGAGTGCGTGGTTGCTGCTTCCGTAGAGTCCGTTCTCCTGCTTGAGGTTGAGCGGGAGGTGCGTGTTGCTGTTGTTGTTGCTGTGCTGTTGCGCGTAGTAGGCGAGGGGCAGGGGCGAGACGGAAGCGCGGCCGTGGCCATTGACGAGCGGGGGGCGAGCAGCCATCAGCCCCAGGGCGCCCGCGGGGTGCGAGTTGCGCGGCGCGGGCACCATGTCCGAATAGGGTCCGTAGGAGGAGCGACGGCCCTCGCGCTTGTTGCCGTCTATGGCCGCCTGCAGCTCCTCGTTTGTGCTCAGCTTCTCCTTCACGCACTCGTACGGGTAGAGGTACTTCATGTATCTGCAAAAGACAAGAGAAGCACGTCAATGCAGGTTCATAAAGACAAAAGTCACATTATATTAACCGATGTTGCCCTTACATCAATCGGTATTCCCACGTACACAAACGGCCGTTGTCTGTGCTACCACCAACGCAACGGTTAACCAGCAATCAAAAAAGGAATCGCCGACTGCGGTTGGTGGAATCCATCTTTGACTGCTGGTTAAGCGCTTATCTAGTAGCACAGAATGCGGCCGTAAACATCGTCAGCAACATCGCATCGGTTAGTTTCATGGGCTATTGTTAGTCGAACTCAGAGGAAAAGCAACTTAGTCCGTTTTCGTATAGAAGTAACAATAGTCCACCCATTAGTCCACGTGCTTAATACCCCCACGTATATCTTTGGTGGCCGGGATACAGCCCCCATGAAACTTTTCATACGGTCTTAAATATAGGTTTTTCTCAAGAGAGCATACTGTTCAGTTCCAGGAAGGAATGCTCACATGACTTCTCACTACAAGCCCATAAGCAGGATTCAGCCTTCTTAAGAATTTTACACGGTATTAAATACGTATAAGCCTCCATACAGCCTACAAGAGGAAAACATCCTCGTAAGACATCCCATGGACAGGTTCAAGCCTTCAAGACTTTCATACACCCAAAATACTCCACTCATAAGAGTTTTAGAAGGCCCATGCCATGGGCAGGATCGGGCCCTCATAAGACTCACACGGTCTTACACTCTTAAAACTGTGATGGATATATATAAGGCATAACGCGCATGTGATGCATATTGATACGATATATCTGGCATAACTGGTTTCGCGCAGCGAAATATCTGGCACGGACCACAATTTTCGGCAAATAAGCGTCACTAAAGGCGAAAACATTGTGTGTGTGACACTTATCAATATTTGGCACAGCTCGGCCGCTTTGGCTTTCAATACGCGCATGCGCAATGCACTGCTTGCATCACCCCTCCGCCCGCCATTGATGTTGTTTGTGTTACGGTTGTTGTGTTATGGCGAGTCAAGCTCCGTTATCCGCTCGTTCAACCGACGACCTTTTGGGGAGACTTTCTTTGCTGCATTTAACATACCCCAATCTATAACGCCATGTCTTTTAAAAAAGGGATTTCCAGAGGTAAATACACCCTCTGCGATTGCCAAGTAGTAAAGACGATGACGAGATGTGAGATGACGCCGTCGTTGCGGTCTCGCCGCCATTGCTCGCCCTTCGGATCTTCGCTCCGGTACTGCATGAAGTGATAATATCTATGTCAAGTACGTACTATGAAAAAAGGCTAAAAGGAAACGTCAAGCACAATGTAAATGCACGAGGAATGCATTATATACCATATAAGGCACAGGCCAACCAATATACCAATAAGGGGCACAATTATTCCAAAAATGCCGTATATCGTATAAGGCACGATTTGTATGGCATATAAAATATAAATCACATTTTTTCCAAAAGTGCCGTATATCGTATAAGGCACATAAAATATAAATCACATTTTTTCCAAAAGTGCCGGATAAACATATATAGTGTGCCGGATATGATATCCGGCACTTTTGAACCGAAAATGCCGCATGGACATCCGGCACAGTTTTAAGAGTGTAAATATAGGCTTTCTTACAGCTTCATGAAAGATAAGGATTGAGGGAGGAATACCCCCTCGTAAGACGTCCATATTGCCCATTTACAAGATCCAGCCTTGGTACACAGGAAGGAATCAGCCTTTATCAGGCATTCATATAGCACGCAAGACAGACATCTTCATAAAGATTTCATAGAACTTTAGCTTTTTCAGCATGTTGGAGTTGGAATCAAAAATTTTTTTAACCAAAATTAGTCAATCAGAAATATTTTATACTGTGTGGGAGTGTTGTTTAGAGAACGATAAAAAGTCGCGTGGATTTACCAGACCTCATTCATCTTCGCCAACTTTAATGGAGGTAAACGTCACCAGACAAACGTTACCAACACAAATCCAGCTTATTTGACTTATGTCCGGGCACCCCACCGTCCAAATCCGCAGATTAAAAGCTCCTCGTTTTTCACACGCGGCCCTTCAAAATCTCGCCATTAAAGAGGCCACCCGCGCCAAGTGGCATTAAAGCCGTCATCAAGAGAGACAACAAGGGAAGAGTTAGCGAGAGAAAAAAAACCCTCCGATAGATAACGCGCCAGGTATAAATTAGGCCTATTTTTACGATCCTCATTCCAGGGACATCGCGGACTCGTAACTTCTTCATCAGAGCCATTACAAAGCCTTGCCAAAACGCGCAGCCCCGGCCATTACAAACGCGGGGCTCCGCCAATTTATACCGCGCTAATAAAGCGGCTAATGAAACCATTTGAAATCCCCACGAGCCCCGCCACTGCGTCTTAAATCAGAATTTATACCCCGTGACGGCGGACTTAAGACCGGCTTTTAATGCGGACCAACTTCATTAAAAGAATCGTCAATGCAATGCGAGGGCTTCGATTCATTTTTGCCCTCCCCCTCCTCCTGCTTGATTCTCGGATTGTGGGGCTTTTGTTTGTTTCTTTGGAGGGAAGGAGGGGGGGGGCAAATCAATTTGTCCACTCCCTCCCTTGTTAACGAGATCCGAGGTCCTATAAAAACTGTTGATTCGGCTTGCCCTTGGTGGAGGCTTAAGCCCTGGCCTCTTGTTTTCTATGGTGCCTATTATGGGACGTAATGTTGCGAAATGGATTTATTCGCGCTTTTAATTACGCGGAGGAGAAAGGGGATCTGTGAACAAGTGCCTGATGAGGGCTTCTTTTTCATCTAGCTGGGGTGTTCGTGTTCGTTAATAAACTGCGTATTGTGTTTTTGGTCTTTTCATCAACCTCCGTAATGGCGGCGAATTTGTTTTATTTGATATGGGGTCGATGCGTTACGATTTGTACCGAGATAAATGGGATGAAGAATGCATGTAGTTATGTCCCTTTTTATTTAAGAAAAGAAGACTCGGCGAGCTGAATCAATTTTGATCTTTTGATGATGCCATCAGATAAAGATGTACAACACGTTAATGGATCAATGCAGTGTTATTACTGAGAACATTTTTCGGGTTATTAAAATTTTTAAAACATGCAATTTTTTCATCTTCTACTCGTAGTGAGGTTTAGTTATGGCTATTCAATATTCTCAATATTTAAAAGACTGAAAATATTTAAAAAAATTAATTACGTTTTTACTAGAGAAGAAGGAATTGAACAAGGAACAAGTACCTACTTAACTTTTAGGTATCAAGTTTATATACCAAAGGAAACTTCTAAAAGATAATACTTTTTTAGGTACTTAATATGTGGATTCTCTCCCCAGGAAAAATCTATATATTTTTCGTACTTGGGTAGTATTGAGATATTTTTAGGTATCGTATACCAATATTTAAAGATACATTTAAGTATCTGACGGTCGTATTCACCACTAACTTAAGGTCAACCTGGAATCAAAACTTCTTATTGGTAGTTGAAAAAAAGGGAAACAAGTTTTGAGCCAATAAGAATCGTCCGAAATGATTGATTCTTGGTTAACGTTAGGTCAAGGTGAATTTGTGAACACAGCCGGGAGAGTATTCGAATCGAACCTTGACTTTAAAAATGATACCATATCTAAGTATCGATAGTTACTTAACAGCATTATATCGATAAAAGAATATATTTGTTTATGACTTGAAATATGAGGGGATAATTTTATTTCGTACTTTAAAAAAAACTTACGGGTTACTAAAAGAGTAAACGACTAAACTTTTCCTTTCTTTTAGCTTAAGATCCTATGTTATTCTGGCTACAACGTTGCAAATTTCGCGGATATAGCGAGATCCAAAGAAGCACAAGACAATGAAGGGACAGGTACATTCGAGTCACGACCGCCCTATCACTCCATCAGATCCGTAGTCGCGAACATCCCGGTCGCGGGCTGTGAAAAACAGCAGTTAAGAGGAGGGGACCTAATCACAGGGACAAGGCATTAACAAGCGCTGCGTGTCACCAACTCGGCCTACCTGGACACATAAATCACTTTGTATCGTTTAGGCACACAAGAATTATGAGTGCTCCGATCTTCCAGACGTTCGCATCACCAGTAATTGCTGGAAATTAGTTACAATTAGGCGTCGACGACGACGAATGCGAATCAAGCTATTAACGTGCGTCACGACGGGCCCCGCCCCTTTCATGAGTCACAAAACAATTGGAAATTAAATTAAAGCAGACGCAGAAAAAAAGACGGAGCTGTTCCGTTTCATTACGAAGATTGCGCAGTGCCATTATTTTCCGGTCGCGGTAGATGTTATTAATTAAACTGTGACATTTAATTTCGAAATTCGTGATATGCCCCCCGACTATTGAATTAGAGCAACAGGCTAATTAATAGCCCCCACAATTAATGCTTCAGTATGTGGAACGCGTTAATGCTCGCGATGCGTTGGTAATTGTGTTACTCCCTCCCTCGATCGGACGTTTTCTCTGAAATTAGTAAACTCAGCATTTAGAAATAATTTTGTAATTACTCTGTTTCGAATTTATTTCCCGAGTTTTTGTTTTGCTTCATCATTAGCTAATGATTCGCGATGACTTCGTTTCCAGACACAAACCAGGCGCCGGAAGCAAAAATGATTCGATAATCCTTTCATGAGGAGTGACAATTATGGGGATTTTCTGAAATGTAGGCTTGATATTAAAAACATTATCCATTTATTCTTTCTGCTCGTATACGATATACGATTCGCTTTTTACCCAATTTTAGCAAAGAATAAGTAAACTATAGATAACCAGCTTAATCACATTGCTACCGTGCTACAGACAGCTATTCAGTCAGGGAGGAATTTTTCTAAGCTCTAATAAGAGTGTTGATGAAAATAAATTAAAAATCTTCAATTAAAAGTTTTTATGACAAGAAGAATGAAAAGACCGAAATTTATGATATCTAAAAGGGATTAAATGGAAAAATTCGTAAGAGAAATTGACTTTAATCTGATACTGAATAAAACTCCAAACCCAATATCACAAAAACTGGAAATACTTCAAGCTCTTAAAAGGCTATTATAGGTTAATAGAATCACTTAATTAATTCTGAAGAGTGTAATAGAGATAACACTTTTTAAACCATCAAATTTGATTTCCAGTCAAGTACACTTTTTGAGAAAGCGAAGGAACACGGCATAATATCAAACATACTGAACCAACCTGATAAAAAAACCTCAAACTGAAAGCAAACACATCTCAACTCTTTACTCAGAGAGAAAAAAGGGGGAAACGGGGCGAAGAAAAATCCCTCGATTAGGGAAAACTAACAACCGATGATGGAAAGTAACCAGGGAATTAGATGATAATAATAATACAAAATAATAAATACAAAAAAGGGGGTAGAGTCACGCGCCTTTGTCGCGTGATCAGGAATGTCAGTCACGTAGGGAGAAGGCGTGCAGGGCTGGATATTCATTAAAAATACTTATGCCGGCCATTAATGGTGATTTATCCATTGAAAATGTCGTTCGTCGTTAATGCAAAAGCGCAAGCCGCGGGTTTCTTTCTCTGGGATCGATTCCGGCCGATACATAATTTAGAGAGAATTATTTAATGCCTCCCCGAATACGGGGCAAAGGGTTAGGGGTTACCATGGTATCACGCTTGCCAAACACCAAATTCTCATTAATGCCGACTTTATTACGAATCAAAGCGAAATTAGTCTACCTTTTCTTCTTGGGGGCCTCCATTGTCATTACCAGGTTCTTTTGTGGGGAATGGAGAAAGCTAATATCCCCGTCATTAAACGAAAATTTCCTTAATTTTGAGGAGCGTCGAGATTGGTTTCGCAATTTCGGCGAAATGGATCCTGGGAGGAATTAATGCGGCGACGGTTTTATCATCGAATGCAAATGGCGAGCGGGGGAACATTGTTCGGGAAGTCGGGGGAATGTCGGTTTTTAGCCCTCGTCCTCGCCGGCCGGAATAGTTCCGCAGCCGGATTGTTTCTTCCTTTTAATCAGTGTGCTTATCGGGGGCTTTTCTGTTGTTAAAAGGTTGAATGCATTTGAAAATTTCGTCAAAAACTTTCGATTGTGGGAAAGTTGGTTTTAGGTTGTATTCCAACCCTTTCGGCTTTTTTTGGTCATGGTAGAGAATTTTTAATAAGTTGCTGCATTTTATCAAGATTAAAACAAATAAAAGAACAAGTTTATCATTGTATCGTATCCCAACTGTGTGCATTGTATCCCAATGTACATTAAAAACGAAAATATTGAACAGAAAAACTACGTAAATGACCATCTCTTGTATAGTTTATTCTAAATTTCATGAACAAAAATTTCCATAAAACGTATGGTGTTTCAACAACTATAAACATTCATCACATCCTCTAAAAATATATGTAATTCATATAAGACTAAACTTTAAATGTAAGAGACTGAGACTAAACCAGTGTTTCCCAACGTTTGGTGGGGCGCACGCCCCACCGGGGGGACAATATGATTTTCTAGGGGGCGCAATCCAAAAATGTTAAACCAAATTGCCCCCAGGTGGGATTCACTTTCCAAGAAAGATTTTTGAAAAAAAAAAAGACAAGGTGGACACAGAAAATTTAGAAAGGCTTTGGTGGGGCATGGACCGAAAAAGGTTAGGAAACACTGGGACTAAACGTTTTTAACTAACGTTTTATTCTGATAATTTCTTTTAACTAAATAGGTCTTAGAGGGCCTTTTTGCCACTGGGTACTTAAAGAGATGATGATCAGGATGGTGGAATAAGTTTGATGAAGGTATATTTTCTTTTCTGAAACTATCTCTGATTATATATGAATATATTTTACAAATGAGGTGGCATGTCGCTCATGAATGAGATTACTTTTCTTACTATGTCTAACAATTTTGCTATGCAACAAAGGATGATGTCGAAAATCTTTTCACGCAACGCATTTTTCTAACTTACAGGAATGTTAAATCAAGTTTTATTCCCCATCTCAGCCAATGCAGGAACTTCTTTCCAACTGTCTGACTAATTGAAAAACTCTACTTAAAAGGGTAATCTAATGTTGTTAAAAAATCTAATGTAGTACTTTCCTCCACAAGTTTCAATATCTAATTTAGCGATAGTTGTTTCTAATTGTTAGATAGTTAGATGATCAACAAAATTTGCAATCGTAACGAAGCGTCCGTCGGTGGAATCAAAGCAAAGCTGACCATCACCAGGAAATGTTATATTCAGCAGTAAGGGAAAGGAATATAATGACCAAGCATCAGGAAGCAAGATTAGAAGATGAACCACTAATGAATAATGCCAACAGTTGACTGCTCGACTAATGTTGGTCCCACAGATTAATCCTAAATAAAATATGTCCGGCCAGCCAGCGGGCATTCTTCGCCCCCCCCCCAACGATAAAACTGACCCCCCGAACAAATGAAAGCGGACCGAATTTCAATTCGCAATCCGGCCTCGAACAAACAGGACATCGTCCACCCTCCCCCCCCGCAACCGCATAGCAACAGCCCTTTCGCTCGCCATTGTCCAGCCGACCGGAAAATTTATCAATAACAACAGCGTGCCGACACACACAATGCGGACTATCTCGGACACAACTTAATGTTCGCGTTACTCGATTAAATCTGTTAATTACGCGGGCCCGGGTGCTGTTGATCCCAATGTCTGGAGGGGCTTTCACAGAGGGGGGAGGGGGCCACCAACTAATTAATGCGGCAAGCTGGAACCCCAAAACCCGGAATTAATTAAATATTGATTAGAAGCTTTAACTAATCATTGACTACTAGCCTCTGCTTTAATCAGTCGTTAATTAATGCCCAGGCGCAATGTTAGTAGTCCTCCGCAGATATTCAATGAAGCGGCGAGAAATTAAATTTTGGGAGAGAGAGCGAAGGCGATGTTGTTAAATTAGGGGAGGTGATACGAGGAGGGGGGGCGCTAACAATGACCGCTCTCTCCCCCCCCTCTGGTGGGGGATGGCCGAAAGTATTTGCCCAATCGGACACAGCGGGTGCAATCTCTGATCTGCAGAATTTGTCGGCGATCAGTTGTTAAATTTGACTCCTGCATGATGTTGCGGGGGGCTAGAGCTGAATGGTGCGGCCCACTTTGGGGGGCAGGGGACCGATGGATATTATTCGTGGTGGTCGACCACAGGCGACAGTTGTATGGGGGATGTTCCGAGACATGGGAGCGGGAGTGGTTCAATTAATGTGATAGAAGGGATTACTTTTGCTCGAAATTGCTTGGAAACAGTTGGTATTAAATTTAAAGGATCGGGGTTTTATTATTTTAATATTTATACATAATATGGCTACTGAGTTTATCCATTGAGGTTAATTACTCTTTTAATCCAATTGTTTTATTTTTAAGAAACACTATTAAAACTATATTATTATAAACTCACACAAACTAATTGAAAGTTGTTTCTGAAGATGCTTAAAACGCCGCCAATATAAAGGTTGGAATTACACTTGCAGTTTTTTAACAAATTTAAATTTGTTTATATGTCTCTAAAGAAAAGTAAATAAATGTTAGATATGTAAAGCCATTCATGTTTTTATTATTTATTTCATGTCTCGCAATTTTCTTTATTTAATTTAAAAACTTCTCTTTTTTTGTTGTTACATTATAATCCTTATTGCACTTTAAATCAATTCGGATAGCAAAAAAAAGATAGTGCAAGCGTGAAAAGCTCATTAAAATTCTACAAATGTCTAAACACTTGAATGGTAAAGACTGATATCGTCGAAAGATTCCGGCAATTAATAATGCTTAAAACCTTATAATCCTAATTAATCTAGAATTGCATTAGTATTATTATTTCTGGACATAAATCATCCAAACTCCTGATATCCGCATGAACCAGTTACTACTCCAGCGTTTTAAATCTGTGTCACGCATGCGCCCAATCAGCATAACACAATAAATCGGACTCGAACACAAAGACAAGTGGATTTAATCATTAGCATGGAAGAGAGGAAAAAGAGAAAGTGAACTCACTGCGTCCGCAGAGTGAAGGCTGCACTTGTTATAGATGAGGGTAGATTGAGACCTTTTGTGATCTCTCTCCAAATTTTCTTGTTAATGACCTCGACTAGACCTCCTCTGGCTACCACTAACCTGTAGAGCTCGAACAGGTCCAACACCTGTTTTGCCATGATGGGTATCCGATTGACTGGTGTACCTAGAAGATAAGACAATGATGAGTAATCTTATTTTGGTTACATAGTACCAAATGCAAACAAGTTTGAAAAAAAATATTTAAAGTCTACCGCATTTGAATTAAGTAATGTTCATCGACATTTGTCTTACACAAAAGATATTTTAAAACTGGTTTTGATGAAGGAAATCTATGCCATTGAGATGAAGTTTGATTGGTTGGTTGATTAGATTTTTATGGCGCATGACCCAAGATAGGGTATGGTGCGCCAGACAAGACAAAACTAAATCATATTAGAAGATCCTTTCCCAGAGACCCAGATGAGAGTCTCAGGGAAGAGAGAAGAAGCCTACCCAGAAGAGCCTTTCTGGCTCCTTTGGGATATTAAAAAAATCTTTCAGTGTTTTTTTTTCATTATCATTTTCTTTCCTGTTGTGTACTGTCGTGTTGTGTGTTGTTGTTGAATAAATTTGAATATTAATTCCCAAAAAATCTTAAAATAACTGGCCAAAGGCCATTGTAGATGAAGTTTGAAAAGATAGTTTTGTTTTAACTTCATGTCTTGGAAAATTTAGCCACTTACAGCAACAACGAGCTTTGTATCTCCAATGTAAAGCTGTAGGAGATATCTCGTTGTTGTTTCAAATGTTTCAAGATTTTGGGATAGAAGGATATATATCGGGAAAATTACCTTTTTCTACAAATATCATAATTACAAAGAAAGACATTTTTAGTCTCGTGTCTTATTCTTATATAACTAGTAAACTAAAGAAGCAATACCTTAAAAATTCCATCACCAGGAACGGACTGTTTATACACTCGTATTTATAAAAAAATATTTAAAAATCCATTTGGCTTCTTATTTTCAGTAAAACATGACCTACACAACAAAGCCACACAACACCACTTCCAAATACCTTTCCCAAGAAAAAAAAGGCTCAATACTATGCATTTTTATAAAAGAAAAACACGAATAATTCACCAAAAAAGAACGCGAAAAGATTCGAATCCGGTTCCTCGCCCTCCACCGCAATAAAGAACGAACCGATCAAAGTCCGCTTGTCCAAAGACAAGACCTAAAGTCTGACATATTTCATAAAGAACTCGTATTCCCGAAAAGCGGTTCCTTTTGTGTCCAGTTCATCTCGATCCGGAGCCGTTATTTATAAGAAATCCGTGACGCCGAGTTAAGGCCTCTCTTATGTTCGTGTTAATGGTCCACTTTTTACATAAAGGTGAGGGTGGTTTACGAGCAACCCTCTTGCCCTGAGAATTGATTATAGAGCAATTAGTAGGGTAGAAGTGGGGTGTATTAGGCAGTATTATAAATAGCGGTGGAGTGCTTGTTTCTGACGGTTATAGGGCTTAATGAAATGCGGGCGATGGAGGGAGAGGACCGAAGCGAAAGGTATGGGTTTCGCAAATGGGATTATTATGGAATGGGAATGTGGATTTGGACGGTCGCCTTGTTAACAAAGAAATGGTGTTGAGGAAAGTGAGTGAGAAAATATGAGTTTCGTGGCAGAAAGTTTCAAACGCCCGTGCTTTTTTAAAATTTCCATATTTGAACCTGATGACCTCAAGGTATAAAGTAGCATCGTATATAACCAGTGGAATCTGTTAAGAAGAGAGGAGTCTTTGTTATAAGTCGCAAGATTTTTAAGTATAGCTAGGAAAAACTAATACTAGTTTTTAATTATCTATCGTAAGAATCTGCTATTATTCCAGAAGATAATATCCAAGACTATTTTCAGATTAATTTTATACGGTGCATGAAATTATCATTGCAATATTTTTAAGCGTTGTTCACAAACAATACGCTTTGAATTTATAACCATAATTAAAAGTTTTAAAATTTTAGTGATAGCTTAAAAATTTACTGGAAGTCCCCAAATATTTTTACAGATTAATTATTTTTTTAAATAGATCCAGATAGAATAGGTATTAGTTTCAAGCTCTTCTGATAAGGTTCATGTATTAAAAGAAAGACAAAGGAAAAAAGCGTATTGCCTGTTATTCCTTTTTTTTTCAATAAATTACTCCTAAAAAATTAAATACAAATAGATCAATAACGTTTCCTTTTCTAAGTGATAGATGCATAATTTTGGAGAATTAACTCTCGAGAGTTGTTTTCAAAAGGATCGCACCTAATTTCCCCAAAAGCTGAAAGCGCGACCAGATTCGCGCATAGTTACAGAGAGCAAGATCCCCATCCATTTGTCGTGATTTCAACAACGCACAAACCCTTTTCGCAGCTCAAATCACACCCCACCGATTCATCAAACCCCCGCAAATTAGAGGGAGAGGGGTGAACGGCGGAATCCTCCAACAGCACAACCTCGAAGATAAACGTTTCCAACACAGCATTCCAAAACAGAATTCTTCAATTACAGAAGACAGTTTGATAATCAAATGTCTTAATTACATTCCAATACGTTCAGCGCAAACCGCGAGCGAATCATCTTTAATGAACCTCTTCAAATATTTAAATTCGTAGCTGGTGCCCAGGGGAGGTTTCGGGGAATCTATTATTGCCGATGCACAATTGCTGGGGACGCTCCAGGGAGCGATCTTCGGCCCGGCTTTTATCTGCTGGGGCTTATTTGGGGGAGGGAAAAAGAAAATTCATTCGAATATTTAGTCGCAAATTATTCCACATCAGGGAGGTTTAATGATGAGGCGAAAAAGCAAAGATGTGAGCTCCTTTGGCCTACTAGGCGGAATGGGATGGTGGGTTATGAAGCGTGAGGATCGCATCGCCCCGTACTGACCAGAGCGGATTGATTCAATCGAGCTTGAATGTTATTGGGAGGAATGTTCTGCTATGTAGAAGAGAATAATGCACGTCAATTTCGAAATTAATTTGAAATTATTCTCTCATTGAAAATTTTACGTACAAATGAATCAAATTAAGCATTACTGCGATTTCTGTCTCAGAAAGTGAGAACTTTGTTCAATGTCGATTTTCATTAAAATGACTGATAATCATAAGTAGTTTATAAGTAGTTAGTAGTATAAGTAGTAGTAGTGTTTAGAAGTTCCCCCTCCCTTTTTGATTTTTTCCCCTGTTAAACAACCTCACGAAAGTTTGTCATTGTATAATATATAATATAGCGAAGTAAAGAGGTTTGAAACTCGTAATTACGAGAAAACAATTTCAAGCGAGATGAAGAGAAAATAGTGTTTTTACCTCATTGGTGTCAAAATTATGTAGTTCATCACTTATTAGTTAAAAGAGTTTCCAGATTTTTGTGTTGATCTTAACGACTAAAACAAACCATTAGTTTTTATGTCACTAATTAATTGTTACAATTACAAGATTCAAATTCTGATGAAGTTATCCGTACTGATCTAAAAATCACTGTTTCAATTCCTAATATATTTATTGCATTATATTAGTTTGAAAACCTCTTATCGTTAGAAATGGAGAATCTGTGAATATTGGACAAATCGATCGGAATGAGAAACTATTAGGCATCAATAAGAAGATTGACTTTTTTAAATTGCAAGGAAATAAAGAAGACACATTTTTTCCATTCACATGTGTATTTTTGTTTAAATTTTAAATCAAAAAGTTACGTTAGCAGTGTTGGCATCATTTAATTTATATTCGCAGATCAAAAGATAAATACTAAACCTCAGAGAATTTAGCACAAGTGAAAGTGCTCAGCACGCCTACGTTATTCCCGCTTAATCGGATAAAAATACTTTACTTCCAATAAAACTCTCTTCACAATAACACTAATTCCTTTCTCAAACAAGACAACGTTGTTACAACCTTCGGATTTAAAAAAAACAGAAAGGTTGTATATAAAATGACAAACAAAAGGAATTTCGAGAAAACGTCGAAGCCACACACGATGATTGGGAGACAAAAGCAGAAGAAAAAATAATATTCGTTACTAAGCCTTAATTCACGAAATATACTTATCATTTGCCACACACCGCAATATAGCAAATGATAGCTTTCAGCATGAGATTCGTTTGTTTTGGGGCATGGGTAATTATGCCCTTTACATTTGTCTGGAGTAGGTGAACATAAGTGGGTAGTGAGCTTTCTTCGGAGCAATTTGATTTGATTATTCCCTCAATGAAACGTGTTTATAAAAGAAGGTAATTGTGCGAGTTGGGCAACATGGGATTCCTTACAACGGCATTTTCTCAAGGGACAATAGCTATATCAAGGATTGGATATAAAGCTCGAAGTTATGGCTGTGTTTGCTGAAGATTGTTTGATAGATTTTAATTCAGTCCTGAGGGCTACCTATTGTCTGAGCTGTGAATGGTAGAAATGGCTATAATAGAGTTAAGTGGTATAAAAGGTTATCAACATGGTGTATCTCAAGAAACTTATCAAAACAGTACATACTAATGATGTGGGCTTCATGACAAATTGGAACATAAAAGAGTCAAAGCAGAAAAAAAATGTTGATGCTTTACTTCGTTAATTGTTATTTTAAAGTTATAATTAAACACACATCTATAAGTCGATTCATTTTTATTAGCTTTCTTCACTTTAGTTGCCTAAAAGGGCGTATTCCCTCCAAAACTCCAAACTTCCTCAAACTTGAAAGACACTTTTAAAAAGGTTATCATCTCCATTCAATTTCCATACTACCCACAAATAGGAAAACATTTAAATTAAAACTTTTAATTACCCATTTTAAAATAAAATTGGGAGACAAATTAGGATAATACCTTTTATATTAACCAAAGGGAAACATTGTAAAAATAATTAATCTCATTAACAAATAATTCGTTGCTAGTTACATTATATATACTACCTTTTCTTTCTCTCAAGTGCCTACCCCTCTGAAATTTAATTGATCTTTCCCATACCAAACAAGATTATTTGTAATGAATAAAGGTTTGAAATGCCTCAAAAAACATTATATCATCGTGCCCAATTTCCCAGTTCCCTTCTTTTATGGATTCATCTGTATAAATGTGTCCTTTGTCATACATTACAGGGATCTTTATCCAAACCATTTGTTTTACATACCCTTTTTCAGTAAGGGTCATAAAAATACGAAGGGAGATCTGGATGAATACCATACTTCCCCATAAGTATAAACTTGATTCCTCTACTACTGCATCCGCATAATGTTTATGATAAGAAATATCAATTTCTTTTTATCTGCACAAGTTTGCATGTCTTGTAGATTCCTTCCCATGTGGGAAACCTTATCAAGGGAGATTAAGCCTTAGGTCTTTGATTTATTTGAAGGCACATTAATACAAAACACTTATCTTCCCGACTTGCCGTAATTTCAGGGATTTTGTGATAGAAGACGGACAATAAGAATAAGGCGATATAAATCTTATTTTGTAGATTTATATTGTGTTTTCCGGTGCTGATCCCAAGTATTTTTTTACTACGCGTACTGTTTGGATGGCGTCAGACTGATACTTTAATTCGTTTCTGCCGCAAGTGCCCAACGGAAATTTCAACAAAATTCGGGTTCAAAGTCAAACTGGAGATATCTAGTAATGTACGATAAAATATTCGAAATCTCCGAATAAATCACGTAGATAATTTAGTACGAATTATATTATTTTAGGTTTTTAACTTTAGAAACTAATGTTTAACCTTTGGTGTCGCGATGCAATAAATTTTTACATGTAATAAATATGTTTTTTATTGAACGGTTTTTGCCATACCTCTATGGTTTTTGCTAACCGATTTTTGCATTGACCGGATTTTTCGTATATCCGTACCTTTTTACCATAGGTCATAGGTAAAATATTTTTAAAAGAAATATTCAAATATAGATTTAGGTAGTATTTAAAATCTTTCCTTTTTATTATTTACTTAGTTATTAATTTTAAAAATTCGAGCAAACTATAATTACTTGACAAAAATAATTACAGATTAGTTTCAAATTTCTAATTTGTAAACTTAATGCATAATGTTCCATTTATTGAAATTTGGAAATTAAATACATTTGAAATGAATTACTTTCTTACTTAGGAAAAAAATCATTCTGCTTATATTTCAACTGAATTCAATACTTCTATAACATATTTCATATTTTTTTGCACATTTGTTTAACATAATGTCATAATATAACATTAAACTACTACATAAACTGAATCACAATACCGATAAAAAAGAAATACATAGTTTACTTAACAATCTCGAAGAACATTTATTTGTTTGTTTGGATGGGGCGCCAAGCCGGAAGCAGGGTATTGTCGTATTGTGCATCAAATAATACAAAGCTGCCGGCTGTCACCGTATAAAGTAGAAAATTAGAATATAGGTATACTTAGTATAAAATCTAATAGATTGATGAAATTTTCTGTAAGGGGCCATTAGTTAATTACGTAAGGGTCCCGAGGGGGAGGAGGGGTTGGAAAAATCTCTACATACCCTTACTTGGGGGGGGTCAAACTTAAAAATGCTGACAATCCCGGTATATTATCGAAGCTTAATTTTTTTTTAAATGAAGGTATCAGATGTATCTTTTTTTATTGGAGTAGCATTAAGTTAAGATAAAAAATAAAACTGTTGAATCCATCTTCCAGTAGTCAAAAGTCGAAACAAAACAAAAGCAAAAAGAGAGAAATCTTTATTAACGAAAAACGAAATGGAATCTTACGTAAGAATAGGGGGGGAGGGGTTTGAAAAATCCTACGTACCCTTACATTGGGGTGGGGGGGATCAAAAAAAATCATCCTTACGTAATTAATGAATGGCCCCTAAGCACCCACAAAATAAAAACAAACAATCAAATCAAAAATAATTAACGCCACGCCGATCCGACAGCGGAAGCGAACATCATCCCCAAACAATCCGCATCATCGCTCGCGATGCAGGAGAGAGACGCACTTTCTATTTCTGGCTTCTAATCGAGGCCGATAAATCAGGGCTGTAAAGCAAAATGGTCATCGGGAGGGACCCCAGACGTTTGCACAGCTGGGCCGCAGCTATTTTAATAGCTCCTCCGCTGCGAGAGGCAAATCGAAGACATAATATTGTTCAGCTGTTGGCTCCCCTTCATCCCTATCGCATGGCGGATGAGCGGATAACGAGGCTTGATTGCGGATGAGCAACTGGGGTGGATGATTTGGAGAGGGTGTTTAGGATTACGGATGATGATTTTTTTAAAGAGACTGTTACTTATTAATAGACCTTTATAGGATTGAGAGTTGATGTGGTAGTTGCCGATTGTCGTTGGTCACAACATGCGTTTTTATTAGTTACTATCATGTTCAGAATTTAAAATTTAAGCAACCGAACGAAGTTCGTTACAGTTTGGAAAATTTTGTCTACATAAAAGCAGGAAAATTTCCTGGCTATCTATCTCGATGGGTTGGTTGGCAGGGTAGAATAAAGTTCAATAAGTCAAGTCAAACACATGAAATTTCTGTACTCAGTAAAGAACTGAGAAACTGTTATTAAAAATAACATTGACAGTAAGGAGCACAAACTCTAGAATTGTAATTTGCAATGATTTTTAATGCCTCTAAATTCCCCTATTAATCCAGTCAATAAATGAATTGGTGAGTGGAAAAACAATTCAAGTCAAACTTTCGCCATCTAGGGAAAACAACCCTTTTTATTGGTTAAAACCTTTAAAAATAATTATTGAGCACAAGAATAGCAAGCTAGCAACACTCTAATCCCATTTCATTGAGCCCTTCTAAAGCCCTACTATAAACCAATTAAACCCTTATTTAATCCTACTATTAACCAATCTAACATGCAAAAATATTGAAGGTGTCCACAAACTAATTTAACACATATCACATTCATTCCTGGAGTTCCACAAGAATCTCAAAGAATAAAACTTTTTTCTTCTACGTGCAATTTGCATCTTGAAATTATTAAAACGTTTTATATCAGCAACCACATTTTCTTTCAGATGTTTTACAATTAAAGTTAATACGATAAAGTTATTTTTGAGCTAAAAAAAGCAGCTAGCCAATACTGATGGGACATGCAAGTATGTAATTTGACGGTTAATCAATCGTTGAAATTACATAATGACTCAGATGGTTACAGAATTTTTAAATATCTTATCTAGAAAAGTTAATTCAGGATATGTACAGTTTATTTTATTCCCTTCATCGGTTCAAATATATTCAATTCCCTTATATGAACGTACTTAAAAAAATTTAAAATGGCACAATTTCAGTGAGAAAATATTTTATTTCAAAAAGGTAATTTTAAATAACAAAACACAACTTTTACGATTAAACATACTTTGGGTCAATGAAGTTAATTAAAAGTATGAAAAAGCATCATTTAGAAAAAAACTCGTTATTATACGATTAATTAAATGAAATTAAATTTCTCCTGGGATTCAAAATTATGTTATACTACTTTTAGAGAATTAATAAACTCCAAGTCCTATTAATTTATAATAAAGCATGTTTAATTGTTAACAAAACTCATTAAAACTAAATGCCATTGAAGTAATTTATTCATTTTGAATTAAATCCAAATTCCATTCCCCCATAGAAAAAAAACACAAATCAAATCTCCCTGAGAAACACGACCTGACACTCGACTTTTAGAGGCTTTTTCTCGACGACCCAAAGCACAAACCACGTTCATAAATATTTGCACAGTTGATGCACAAGCAGTTCCAGAGATTATAATCGACATAATTTGCTCCTTAAATAAAAATGCCTCCCTCTCATCTAATTAATACACTCTTTGAAATTACGTCCGAGGCTTGATGGAAATGAAATCGTATTAACAATGAAAAGAAGCAGCTTACAATATTATTATGTTTACCCGGCGAGAAAAAAAAACACCACCATCAAGACGTTATTCATTTCATCTTTTAAAGTAAGTGCCCTTATCTGGAGAAACCCGGATTATAGGGAATAAATCTAATTCGATTTTTCCCATCTCCCCAAAAACCGCTCCCTCCCCCCACTTAATAGAGTGCATCACACCTTACAAAAGCTGATTTGATTTAATTTCTCTGGCAGGTAATTATCTGGCACTACACCAACTTTAATGCAATTAGCGATGAACCAGCGAACACCGCTCCAAAAAGCTGGGCCCGGTTTCTGTTTTTGCGATTTTAATATCAATGAATTATATATTTATCGATCTCTTTCTTTGCCGCTGCTCGCGAAGGAGTGGGGAGGGAAAAGAGCTCTCCCCCCCTCTATAAACCTATGATGGCACTTAACTCTTTCTGTTTGCATTTTAGGAGAGGGAACGAGCCTTACCATAATTAAAATTACTTGTTTGCCAAAGTAAATTTCCCGTGCTGGCTGGAGCAGCCACGGGCTCTAATGAGCTAATATTAATTACTGTTCAGGCCATATGCAGAAGAAATTAAAAAACCCTCGAAAGCATTTTAATTAAATCTGTATGCTAAAGAATCTTAAGTAGATGAGGTTTATTTATGATATATATATGGATATATATGAGCGTATACATAAATATTTCTTTTTTCGCGGATTTTTCTCTCCCCGCCGCATTCGTATAAAAGGATATCTCGCACGTCCATTAAGTTTGTACTGACCGCGTCATTAATTATTCCCACATGATACGGGGATGCAGGAACAAGGAGGGGGGTCGAATTCACTCGTTTATCAAATTAGTCCCTCCGAAATATCAAAAGTTCTTTTCCCGGGCATTCCGTCTGAAGATGGTTTTAATGGAGCACGTTTTCTGATGAGGTCTTTTTCTTTGCTCTGCCTCCGCATTAATTCCGCCGCCGATAAACGAATAGTTCCAGCGGCGCTTTTATTTCCTTCCATTAATTTATAGGAAGTGTGTGTGTCACCCTCTTGTAAGAAATTAAGGCCTTGGTGGTTTTGCTGCGGCGGAAAAAAGAGGAGTTAAAGAGGGGGGATGATGAGAAATGGCGCCTCATTTGCAGGTAAAGGATGGAGCAGATGGAATATTTTGCGCGCGGATGTATTATTTCTAATTGCTAACTGAATTCTTAAACAAATGCGAGGGGTCTAATTTTATGACTGGAGTTGTTTGTCTTTGATATTCATTCATTCACTCCCAGTGTGATTCCCGTTATTGATGTATTTATTGATGGAGATCATGTGCGATCATAATGTCTTTCAATTATGAATTGTGAGCGAGTTTGCTTTGCTTTTTTGCTCATTAAAGTAATGTCACTGGAATTAATTATTCACGAGTTTAAAGCCATTTGATCATATCTTGAGTTTTAAAAGCATCGCGCTAATGGTGATTACTTAAATCATAATAACCAATGAAAATAAACAGAGGGTTGGTCCGATAATGCGTGATGGGAAATTCTTTGTAAATTTCCATTAAAATTCTTTTGTTATCAAAATTAAGAATTTATAATAATTGAAATCATCACTCGGAATACCAATATTTAGATGCTGTGATTTTTTTAAGGTTGCCAATTTTTTCAGCAGTGCACTTAAAATATTGATAATAAGTTATCTATATACCTCCATATATTTAAGGCGTTTCTTAAAAGAAAGTTGAAGTTTTTAAAATAACTTTTAAAAATCTAGTGGAAATCAATGTCTGTCGGTGAAATTAATGTGATAATTTCATAATTCTTAGCTCTTAGAGACAAGGAATTTTGAGGATTATTGTAATTACTCAAATCCAGTTTAAATGCGCACTGATGAGTTAGTTATAAAATATCTGAAATAACTCAATCACTGCAAATGGAATTATACATCACACACAAGAACGAAACTTACACTAAAATAGGATTACATCACCGTTTAATACCAGCAGCCGACCGTAACATACAACTAAATTTACACCGACCACAAAAAGCTACAATTAGAATCAAATGACTTCACCGGACGGAAATTTTTCACGTCAAAACCAAGTTCAGAGAAGCATTGCTCATCACTTCTCACGGTCTGGACGTTATTTTAAGGGGTTTTAATCGCTAGAAAACCAGTTTTGCGAGAGCCGTGAACTATGAAAGCTTTATTTCTTAAGCATCCCGGGAGGCATTAAAGTCTGCCTAATCGTGTAAGGCTGGACGATGGTGATTAAAGACCAGAACATAATTATCCTGAGCGATTGGAAGCTCAATCGGACGTAAATGGCATAAATAAAACACAGTCTTTGATGTGGATACGGTCAAACAGCTGCGACTCGAACTAGAGAAGCTACGTTTCAGAGGGGAAACATTTGAAAAGGATTTTGTTAGAAAAATTGAGCTCCTAATAAAAAAAATTGACATTTCTTTTTTGGAGAGAAAACTTGTGTAGTAATAGTAAAACAATGAAATATCAAAGTTGGTTATACTTTTCTCGTTCGAACAGGATTTCCGCTATAGTGGTTTTTTTTTCGCAAAACGCGAAAGAAACACCACACAGAATGGTAAATCATTTTTAGACTATTTTCTATTTTCGCAAAAATGCTAAAGAAAACCTGAATGTTACAAATACAGTAGAACTCCAATTAAGCAAATGTTGCATTTTCATTCATAATTAATTAAAATATATATTTCTTTAAAAACAGTTTTTTCTACCATTTTTAACATTAATTTAAAAACCTTTTTCAGAAAAATCCAATTATCCAAATTTATCATCACAATGGCATCCAGTTCCAATTGATTCGGAGTTCTACTGTAGTTCAATTTGTTTAATGTTATAAATGATTTTGAAGAAATTTATTTGATATTAAGGTATTTTTTGAGTATCTCTTTAAACAAATATTTTGAGAAAAAAACTGGAGTATTTAATTAATTGATAACTACAGCTTTTTTTTCTCTGTTTTAACTTTTTCCTAACGAAATATTTACAAGATATTTAGAAAATTGGTAAACGTTTTTAGAGCTGTTAATCTATGCCAGTTTATGGAACTAGTTTTAAGGGCTAAAATTATGAATGACAAACAGAAAATAATATTTTTATCCATAAAACAATAATTTCAGTTTTTGGAAAGGCACATATATCACGTTACGAGGGGTATTGAATGTCTGAGTCATTTCTATTCCACGAGGGGGCACTAGGGTCTTTAGAAAACCCACTGCTTGCTCATGAAAGGAGGTGAATGGTATTTGTTTTCCCCTAATGTGCGGAAGGGGAAGGTTGTTGCCAGGAAAGGGTGCAATCGAAGAAAAAGCATTTGAGGGGTCTAGTAAAAATTATATTCAGACCTCCCTCAGAAATTCAACATTTTTGGGATTCATTCATCATACAACGAGCGATTTGGGTGCGCACTGTTCATCATTGTATACTATTTTCTCTTTTTGATTTCCCTTTGAAAACCGAATCGCCCTGCCTCTTGTGTTGTAAACTAAGAGGTAATGGAAAAGGTTTGATGCCTCAATACGGCCTTTCTTATTATTTCAGTTTAGAGCTAACATGGAAAAAGAACCTACACTTTATCTTCAAATTTGAAAAAACATATAATTTTTGCGAACCTCTTTCATACACAAAAACGAACATGAACCAGACATCGTCTAGAGCTAATACGATATCCCATCAAGTGTTGCCCCCCTTCTAACGGTTGAGAACAAATGGGACTGTTATTACTCCTCCCAATTAAAGCCCTGGATGAAGCTACGTTACTTTTCTATCCAGGGCTTTCTCCCAATCACAGGCAACTTGACCGTTATACAGAGACTCCAACTTTCAAAGATGGTTGTCAGTAGTCCTTATGAGTAAGGAAAATTTTTTTGGAATTTGATCCTAAAAACAGGGTTGTTTTGTACACCTAATCCGATTTTTTTATAGGGGTGGATCCCCTGCCATCCCCCTTGATGTCATATCTGAAACATGTTATAATCTAACAAGATTTTTAAAAATACTGCATTAAGCTTCAGAGTGATCTATCAGTAAAAATTTTTCAACTTCGGAAATCCTTAAGAAAAATTAGTTGAAAACACTGACTAAAATCGATATAAACGCGATCTGAGAGGTATCACTGGACTTACTAGGCTCTTCTGGTCATGCTTAAATTTTTCCTACAGTGTAATTACTATGTGAAAAGAAGCCAGCTTCAACTACGAGCCGGGAAAACGGTACTCACGCGAAAAATTTTTATTTTTCGACTTTTTTTTCCGCCGAATGCGGTCCTAACACCGGACGACGGCTTCCAACCACTATAAAGTTGTTTTTTCCACATCGCACTAACAACGCAAGAAGAAGCCGATTTCAAATTGGCGCCCGCCGCTGCGCCGTCCGAAAGAAGTCGAGGGAAGAACGGAATACCCCGCATGCAACACGAAACCCGATCGCTCGCCACCCTGTTTTATGAAGACTGAAAATATCCTAAAAATGGAGCATAATAGGGAAAAAAAACTTGCGCTTTTAAGTGCTTTTTATGATAGATTTCCGATTTTCGGTAGCTTTTCGATGTTATCCGTAGTCCGTAGTTTAACGACAGCATCCGTAAAAGCTACGGAGAATCCGTAGTAGTTGGAGTCTCTGCCGTTATATTTCAAACATTTCATCAATAAAACAAATCCAAAATGGTTTGTGAACCGGGCTCTACTAGAACCCGAACAAAACGACATCTCTTTAACACCGACCACCACCGCGTTAATTCGATTAAACCCCTGCAAAACGTCGCCTGTTCCGACCATCATCCGACGGCATTAATTCAGATGGGGGGAGGGATCGGGGCAAAAGAGACAAAATCAATGCCCCAGATGACGACGCGCCACATTTCTCGCAGCCGCACACTCAACAATTAATTGACTGGCCAGCGCTGCGGCTTGCTACACAATGAATCCGGCGGATTCCTCAATTGAAAGTGAGCGGCCAGAACCCAGGAAAAGGGCAAAGCATCCACTCATTAATCCAGCGCACACGCTCATACATGCAGTCATTGCCGCCTCCTCCGTGATATTATCGTAATTCCTCGGCAACCCTTAATGAGGCACCTAATTACGGCTGCCGTGATCGTTAATAATCACTAATTACAAACAGACATGACCGTCCCCGGTGCTTGGCGAACGTTCCCCTCATCCGGCGAACAGGTAAGGTGCTTTTCGAACGAACCAGCAACAACAATAAATCGGAGGGGCCCCCGCGTCGTCACCTGCCTTTTTCTAGGGGAAAGATTCCCCTTTTTGATACGGGGATCGTTAGCTAGCAGAGAGAGAAAAAGATGAGCGAATTTACAATTCAAATCTGGATCGAGACATGATCAAAGTACTATCCATTTATACGGGGATAATGAGCCGGTTTAATTTGAGGTGGGCTGTTGTTTCTTTCCGGGGAGAAAAAAAACAATCGGTAATGAAATAGGGATGATTAATTCAATTTGAGCCTCGCGAACAATAAAATCGCCGTGTCTAAATCTTTTAAAGGGAATTGATAATTAGGAGAAGTGTTAATTACAGGGGATCGAACATTGTTGGTGGAAAGATGGTGTAGTTAGATGTAGTCTTGCACCCTCGGGGCGTTCGATTAGAACAGCTCTGGGGAGGGTTCTTTAAAATCTGAATGGGATCGATATAGATCCCCGTGGGAGTCATTGGAGATTTCGTTGGGGGTTGTCAGGTTTGAAAATTCAAGTGTTGGAGTATAAAATCGATTTCATATTTTATTCGAGTGAACAACATTGAGAATTATTAGTTTCAATTAAATATAGTAGTTTAATCTGAATTGGGAATAAAATGTTGAGCTGTTCCAATCTAATAAAAGAAGTTTTATAGCCATCATTTTTTAATATAATTCAATCCTTAGATTTCTAAGGCTAAAAACAAAAGCTTTCTCACTCTCAAACTTGTACATTTCATAACCATAACTACCATAACTTTCATTCATAACCATATATGTTCACTACTCGATAAGCTAACTGGAAAATTGAACATGGCATCTGTGTTTTCTTTAAGCATTGCTTGAAGAAGGCTATTCCAGTTACCCATCACTGTTACCAAATCTCCTCCAGGAATAAATTTGCAGCCAAGCGCCTAACGACTGTAATATAATTATTATGCCATTCTAGTCAAAACAATGAGCAAATAACGTGAAACATAGATACATTAGCAAAGATATATTACAAAAGATACATTTAGCTGAAGCCTTTCTTTTCAAAATGAAGAAAATAAGCAAGGATAACCCCATTTAATTTATGAAAAGTCAAAGCACAGATCACGTTTAGTATTGTATTTTCGTTGAAACTTCTTAGGGACTGAAAATTTACAGCTAGTAGGGCAAAATTGAGTAAATAATGTAACCACGTTTTGGAATAGCTCTTCTTTGACCTTCAAATGCCAACTTGTTGTTGTACGTATATAATTTTTAAAAAATTATATTAACTTTATCTTTTGAACCGTATGAAATTTAATTTCGAAATAGATTTTAAGGATAACTTTTTTATTTAAAGTTTCTTGTTTTGTGGTTACACAAGGCGCGGATCCAGCACGGCTCCAAGGGGGGGCACTTTTCCAGACAAGATCCCCTTGTGGTACTATTGGGGGTAATAGGGCCCTCCCCCAGAAAAAAATTGAAATTTGACGTGTAAAATTTGGGTTTTAACTCATTTTTAGAAACGTTTCGAGTCTAAGGCCGGGCATTTTTCAACACTATTAACTTTACTTTTTGAACCAAAATGTCAAAATTTTAGGGATTTCCTAAAAATAAACACTGAAGATCCCATTTTGATACTGATGGAGGTATGGGGGTCCTCCCCCGAGAAAAAATGTTGAAATTAGGCCTGTAAAAGTTGGGTTTTACTCATTTTGAGAACCTTTTCGGGTCTCCAAGGGGGGGGGCACTTTCCAGAGTGCCACCCTCCTGGATCTGGGGTTAGGGGTCTGGGGAAAGTAACTACGCCTCGTTACACAAATATGAATCATTTATAAAGAAACATGGACCATGCGTCGAGATTATTTTAGAAGCGAAGAGACCATTATCTGGGGGTCATTTTATAGGTTTGTTTCTTCTTTGTCCGATTCCGAGAAACTGGCGATATCCTGAAGAGATTCCGATCTCAATCCGTGGTGACGCTACCCTAAACACACACCGTACTACAAACCTCATTCATTCACTAAACATCGTTCACGACACAAACTCGGACAGGTTCCAGGAAAACCACCACCGCTAATTACACCATCCAAAATAAACTCCACGCCAATTAACCACGCATTCCCTGAAAAAACACAAAAACGGAAACTGCATATCTCCTTCCGAGTGAAAACATTCTACTGCTACTATTCCCCCCTCAGCGAAATCAAATCACAGGGGGGACGACTTGACCTTGAAGCGAAAGTGAAGGGGAGAGAGAGCAAATCGGATCCCCCCTTCTGCGGCCGATTTCCTCACATACCATTTCGTTTTATCTCCTCCCCCCTCCGATGTGCATCTCCGAGAAGTTCTTCTCTCCCCCCCCCTCCTCGAGCCCTTTTATTGACTGCGGTTCAAGTTTAATAGCGAGGGGAGAGAGGGGTCATGGGAATTTGGCGAGAGTCTGTTTCTGATCGGGAGCTGAAAGGAATTTTCGAGTGTGATGACCTCTCGAATTTGGTTTAGAATTAAGGGTGTAATGGGCGCTCTAATGGAAATTTTTAAGGGGAAGTGACTTGGCTTTTATAGGCCGCTCACTTTGAAATTTTTAACACTGATTGTATAACTATAGGTTATAAAGGGATCACAGAATATCATTTGACAGGGGTTTGATACATGCATTGCCTGTAGTATAGAAATCAGATCTAGTATTTTACAAACTTTTGTTTGTATACAGTAATAATTAAAAAACTTCTTTATTTTTTGAACTTTTAGGGGCATTTTTAATGAACTAATTGAAAAAATACATGAGTGTTATTTAGAAGCTAAGGATATTACTCATCAATACATTTTGACTACTGAGAGATCTTCCGCTTTCTTTTGCACCTAACGTTTGCTTCCTTTTCTTTATGGAGGCCTAAAATTTTTATTGTTAACAAATCGAAACACGATTTTACTCTGACAAAAAGAATAGTTTTTCGCATATCATTTGCTAAAGGAACGTACAGATTTTTTCTTGATAACTTTCTTTACTTTTAGTAACTACTACCTCAATTATCTAAATAAAGAAGAGGATACATGTATTCTCTGCTCCTTGTATTACAGACAAAATGTCGAGTAAGCTAAAGGGAAACATTCTTAACCTTCTGAAAATTTTCTAATGTTTCTAATTAAATTACAGGGTAAAACAGCAGAAATCACACAATTTTCAGACTAAAAATTGTTTAACAACCACATCAAAACTTTTTAGCAAAACTGTCCAACCAACCAACACAGAATTTTAAATCTATGATCCAACTAAACTCATCGTCCCCGTGCAGCAGCATCGAAAAGAACTATCGATTTTACATAAAGCGGGCGAAGAGGAGCAATTAATAGCCAAAAATGGGAGCCTCCGATTTCATGGGGAAGAGAGATCAAACCTGACCCCCCAACCCCACAAGAATTGGCGCCGATAGAAGCCCGGTGGTGGCGCCACCGAGTGGCGGAAATTCCTGGAAACACGTGTTTCGGCTTTTGTTCTCCTGTTCGCAGACGAGTGTTATTGATTTGAGGGGGAAGGGGGGTGGATAAAAACAGAGGGACCGGTTTCAATTTCAATCCCTCTTTTCCTGACCCTCGGGGCTTTTTCTTGTTTGTGAGAAAGGAAATAAAAATAAGTAGTATTTGGGGAAGGAATTTTTTTTTCATCTTCGTCAACTTTCTCCCGTTTATCTGGTATTGATGGGGGATTGATTGTTGTTTTTGTTTTGATGACTGAGTGATAGGAAAAAAGTTATTTTGTTTTTTGAGTAACGCCATAATGAACCTTCGATAGGGATCTTTTCATGGTTACGCTATACATAATATGTCCATTTGTTCTATTTATACAAAGGTACTGTGTTAACTATGACTGAATGAAACTGAAAATAAAGTCAACTTAATAAATAAAAAATTCAGTTAGGTAATACGATTTAAAATTCAATTCATTGTTACAGCAACTCCCTAGGTGGTCCCTTTCCTTTAACGTACTTTTGACAATAACTACCTTCTTAAATCAAGTAGTTTTTTTCTAACACAGAAGGGGCTATGTATAAGTAAAACACGTTATATAGCAGTTATTAAAAGAAGAAATATCAACCATTCAATGTCTGAAAGCATGTGATAAAATTTCATGTTTTTTAAAGCGTTTTAAAAAATATCACTTGTGAAGGAAAAAAGTGGGTAAAGAAAAACTGGACTTTCTAACCCTTTCTCCCCCCTAACCATCTGGCAAACACACACACAGAGAGGTGTAACTCGAAACCCCCACCCAATCTCCCTAATAACAATAAAGGCGGGATAATCAGGGAGAACCTCTCCCTCTGCCCAACGAGGAAACAAAGCAGTTCGTGCAATTACCATTCAGTGCAGAAAGGGTTGATAAAAACGAAACAATGAAATAAAAATGCCCCCTCTACCGGCGCCTCATTTCCCATGGCCCCCGACAAAACAAAGAATTCACCCATACAACAAATAGAGACCCGAATGTATGCACGCATGAGGTCCATTAATTTTGATATGCACGTCCGTATTATAATATATTTATTGATTTTTGACCCCCTTTTAATGCAGTCGTCATTCCGACGTTTTATAGCCTCAGTTTCTATGGAAACGGAGTGTTACGTCACGTGATATCACAGACCGGGGGGTGTTATTTGGAAGGGGGACATCGTGCGGAGAGGATTTCGAACGGCCGCCACCCCTTTGGTGTTTTGCCAATTCAGGTTTTCTTCGCTCTCTGCTGGGGCGGTCGAGAAAGTGAGCGAACGCAACAAGGTTTCGTCGCGATGCTTGGGAGGAAGGAAGGGAAAACAACTTTCGCTTCCGCGTACGGGATGAAAAGTTTTTTTTTCTGCTTTGGACTTGTGTACGGAGGAAAAACAACGTGCAGGAGCTAAAGCGGAGCGTTATTTTTTGGCTTGAATTAAAGAGATTTCCGTAAAGGATTGCCAACGGAGAAATGTGATTTAAAGATTTTGATACGATATAGATACTTACGTTTCAAAAGAGAAAACTTTTTATTTGATATCATTAAAGTCTTTCGTAATCTCTAAATAAACTTAAAAAAAAGAAATTGTTCACACAGCCTTTCTATTCTTTATACTTTTCTCTTCTTAGCGTTTTTAGAAACATTTTAGCATACTAAACCATATTTGAAGGAAACTAAAAATGGAAATTTCGTTGAACACAAGGAAATATATTTTCAACTCAAATCCATTAAATATATACCAGTTTCAAATCTAAGCAACAATGACAAGTTTCAATTTATTCTGATTGAATTCCCTTTCTATATTTTTTTACGAAAACTTCTTACGTTTTAAAATTTTTAACACATAATTATAAGTTTGAAATTAGTTATTTATCTATTCCTTTTCAGAAAAGTAATTTAAAATTTGAACTAAAAAGATTAATTACTACTAAAAATCTAAACAGAAAATAATTATTGCTATATTTTTCCATTGCTCTGTCACTTCACTATATTTAAATGTGTATTAAAAATATTTCAATTTACCTTGTAAAAGAACCTAGATATTGCATATATTTACCAAAACAAAGTGAACGAAAGAACAGTTACAAAAGCAAAGAAATAGCCAAAAGTCATAACAAAAGAACACGACACACACACTTAACATATTTCCCCAAAAAAACTCCATTCACCTCCCTGTTTACCGATCATCACAAACAAACTCTTTCCAACAGGGGAAGGGAGCCCAACCAGCCCTCCCCTCGAGAAAAGCCAGATCGGAATCTGATCATCGGCAGCGGCCGAAACAATGATTCGGAGAAAGCGAATATTTCGATTTCGCCGAGAAAAAGGAAAAGCCGGGATTGAGAAAGAAGCCCCACAAGTGGCCAATCAAAACCGCGGGGTGCGGGGAGAAACCTTTCGGAGAGGAGCGGACCGCGGTGGCCATCTGGTGACATGTCGCCAGAACGACCGAGGGGCCGTCTCCCTAGTGCCTTTTTTGATGCGGTTGGGGCGAAGGAAGTTTGATGGATGGGGAAGACTGTTGTGGGAAAAGTTTAAATTTCGGTGGAACGAAGAGGGTGAATTTTGATGGATGTGTGGTTATTAATGTCAGGGATGAGGATGGGATTTGAAATCGGTGTCTTTGAAATGGAGTTTAGTTGAAATGGTTAAAATTCAGATAATACTTTCTAGGTTGATACATTGAGATGCTGAGTAAGTCAAGGAAGAAGAGGATGTTTTTTTTCCAACTTAGGTTAGTTACCTACTAAGTGGAGCATCAATGGAAAAGTACACATTTTTTAATAAATGAAGAACATTTTTTATGCATATTCATTATGGTTTAAATTGTTTAAAAAAATTTTAAATGTCAAATTAATTTACATGAAGTACTTCTCTGAAATAAATAATAGAAAGTAACAATAGGCTAAAAATAAGAAGTAACTTTTTAATACTTCCGAAACGCACACAAATTCGGCCCCTTAGTGAGCAATATGTTGTTTTTTTTCTTTTGATTCTTTCCTCTTAATGTTTATGTATTTTGTAAATGTTTCAGAATAAAATTATAATAATAATGATAATTATTGTTATTAGTATTTGTGTGAGAAAAGCGTGTTTAACCCTTTCAATCCAAGAACGCACAGGATTGCCATTGAATCTTGTTGTAAATTTGGGGTGGCTAGGAGTGAAAGGATTAATGCGAGAATTTATTCAAAAAAGAAAACGGGGCGGATATTTTTCTCAAAAACAAACCAGTTCCCGTTTAGAAAATTATCTTTGAAATCGTACTGATTTGTATCTAAATAAGACCATTAAAATCTCTCCCAAAACTTTCTAGTAGGAGGATCAGACATTTTCAAATCGAAAAGATCGACCTTTTCGTGCGACTGGTGATGTCACCAAGGAGCATTACCATTCTGAAATAAATGCAAAGCTGCGAATATTAATAAGTCTAACAAGCTTATGAAATGTCACGTTGTGCCATAAATAATTCATAAAAAAGGATAAGTAATTCAATTTTCTTCATCAAGACATCAGATATACGCAAGGTGACATCAAAGCTGCTCTAAACTGGATACTACTCATCGCCTCGTTTTTAATTCGTACTGGATGGCTTCTCCGACTAACCTACTTTCGATCACAGCAAAAATGATTGACTGCGATTTATTGGACCACAAAATCCCGGGCTTCAGTTTTCGCCCAGAATCTGCGATGGAGCAGATTTGGTTGTTTTCCCAGTTGCGGGGCTTCGAAAGGCGATGGGGCTTCCGAAAACTCAGATTAGCAGCAGCGATTCGAAAAAGCATCAATGAAAAAGTTATTTGGTGACCTGGGAAGGCGGGAAAGGGGAGACACCGAGGGGGGATTAGGGAGTCGGGTTGCGTGGTCACCGTGACGGTTCGGTGTCAAGGTGAGAGAAGCTGCAGTTTTGTTTTTCCCTGCTGATATGGACTGCATAGATGCAAATGAAAGAAATTGAGGTGCTTGCAGCAACAGTGTTTTGTTTTCCCCAGCTGATATCGACGGCACAGATGCTAATGAAAGAAATTGAGAGGTGCTTTTAGCAATAGTGAGCTCCAATGGAAAGATATTGGTTGAAGTTAGCTTATTGCTGCTGCAAAAATTTCAATTGGAAGAAATGTGGTTAAAGGGATGTATGAAAGTGAAACTGGATATTGAGAAAACTTCTTAACTTAAAATTTAAAACGGATACCTTAATTAGGTTATATAACTAATTTTCAAATGCTCGAGGTAGGACTTAGTAATTCTGGATGAAATTTCTATT
Source organism: Tetragnatha versicolor (assembly GCA_024610705.1). Classification (NCBI taxonomy): domain Eukaryota; kingdom Metazoa; phylum Arthropoda; class Arachnida; order Araneae; family Tetragnathidae; genus Tetragnatha; species Tetragnatha versicolor. The sequence goes on from JANDEH010000005.1 coordinate 31,903,500, forward strand.
CAAACGATTGGAAAACTTCAAAAACAGCAAGTAAATTAAGATCAAAGTATATTAACATTTTAATTTTGGGTACAAGTAACAAAAGCTTTGAAACCAAAATACACAGGTAATATAACAGAAGAAGGCAACCATCTTTCACCACGTAATCATATTGAATACTTTCTTCATTGACAATTAATTCATCTGGTCCGACCGGACCTGGAAAAAGTGCCCGAACCTACGAACCTCGGGGGAAGCCCCCTGCCAGCTCAATAGGAAAAATACATAAGGTTTGGGTAAATTCTATTAGGTTCGGGGGAAGGTTACAACTTTTTCCAGGTCCGGGTCCGACTGGTCTTAGCATTATGATCGTTAATTTTTAAAAGAAGTTAAAATATTAATGTGCTTAATATAAACATTTTTTGTTTTGTTAAGACTTAGACTATCATGATGAGAATCCTCAAACATAAAAGTGCAAAAACTGCTTGGAAAAATTCAACAATATTCCCCACAAAATAATAATCACCATCAACCTAAAATTCCTGAAATTTTATACTTGATAAAATACAAACTAGAAAAGTAATTGGACGCGGAAAACAGATCACGATGCATCAAAAAAAATTTAATCCAGAAAAACAAATTAACCAAGGAAAGAAATTAAAAACATTTTACGAAAATGGAAGCTTAGAACCCAAACAAAAAAAGCAACCACACAACTTCTAATATTCATCAATCATGAGGATATGCCCTTGCGTTTGAGCACGGATATTTGTGGGCGGCCCCTTTGATGAAAACGGAATACCCTCTCCTCTCCACCTAACTAAAGGGTTCGTGATTAATATTCATAATGTACGCGTAATGAAAGCTATTATGATGACGTGTGCCCAGATCACGTGGTTCCTGAACAAAATGGCTTCCACAATGGGGTCGGAATGATTCCGCATAAAGCGTGGCAGGGCGGGGGAGGGAGAGCAGAGCAACGCTACTTAATACCCCTCTCTCGCAACTTTAAAGCAAATAAATGTAACCGGGACCTTTTGTGAAGAAGACTCCCTTCTGCAGCAGCGGAGTGAAGTGAAATGGGTTTCGTTTTTGATCGCAAATGCGCGTGTTGCGAGTCTGATGGGGAGGGGAGTGACGTTTTGGAGGGGGGCCGAGAGAAAAAGTTTTTATTTTTAAAAAGTGGTTGGTTACATTACAGTTGATATTGATGATTGGTTTTGTTGAGATTAATCAATTGATGACTTGTCATTTAATTTTTCTTTGAAAGTTTTTCCAGAAAATATTGTAGCCAGTTTTCATTACTGAAACAATATTCTAGTAATACAGTTAAAATTTTGCTAAAGAAAAAAAAACAAGTACAAATAATAGGAAACCTAGTTCTACAATTCAATTTAATGATAGTTTCATCACCTGGCATTTTTTTAGTTATTACTGATCCTTGATAAGTCTATTTGAAAAATTGAATTGATTTCCTAAAATTATAGAGAAATTTTTCAGTAAAAGATATAATCCACTTTTTCATCAATTTTGCTTTTTCATAATATTTCATTTATATGATTTGATATAAATTTTGGGTTAAAATAAACTGTCGACAACAAAAAATGAAATTTAAAAAATATTCAACTGTTGTTTAATGATAAGCTCTACATCCTCAACTTTCAGTTCGCAAGAAAAAAAAGCTCCTAACTTGACATATTTGCCATCCGAATCCTATCCAAAAGCAATCACATGAGCGCACACAACAATAACGAAATTAGCTCACCACTTTCACGATAAAATAATTACCCAACGAAAGTCCAACTCCCCTATAGAGCCAGTGCAGAAAAGAATTAGCGGCGTCGATTTATTTGTAAGGTAATGTGGAACTCAATCCGGAGAGCAGCTGAAACGCGGGGACAAGAGCAATTGAAAAGGGGTGAGGGTGGGGGAACGATATTGCGGCACGAATGGCCAATCAGATGACGATGTCCGAGGCGGATGGGGGATTATATTGCACCTCACTTCCGGTTTTTACGATTTCGGAATACATTTATCGATGGGAGAATTTAATCCGCGCTGACTCATTTCAATAACGGATGTGCATCTTGAGTGATGATGGAAAAAGCGAAGAGGAAGTGCGGTAAACAAAGGACGCTTTTAGCAGAAATCACCATATGGTCGGGGGACCTTCGTCTCTGATTGTCTATTTCGGAGGTCTTGTTTGTTGCCTTTATGGTAAATAATCGGTGGCATGTCTCTCTTCAACCCCGTTATGCCCAATGAGGGTCTTTGATTTGACTTCGAAGTCCTGTTAAATGTCCTTCAAACTACCGTTATACTCATTAATAATTCATTCAACAAGCCGGAAGTACTATGAGTTTTTTTCAAATGTAACTATTTTTTATTCAATAAAGAGATGCATCATTTACAAAAATCGATTTTGATAGCGTATAAACGTAATTTATATTTATGCCCGAATATTTCTGTTAATTTCTTTTAGGGTTATTAAAATCTTTAAATTAGGTGACCTATTAAATGTATATAAAGTATAAATAAGGAGTGATAAAGGGACTGACGAAATGTAAAGTAAATTAAAGAACAAAGGAAAAACCCTTCTAAAAACGCTTAAAATTTATTTCTTTTGAAAAATGTATTGTAATTGCAGCGGTATTTTTAAAATTAAATAGATGAAATAAAAATATTCCACGGAATAAGAGAAACTAGACAGAAGTAAGTTAGAATAATAATCACGTAGAGTTCCAAAATAGCGACAGATATGAGAAATAGAAACTTCTTATTGGATAGTTTAAATGAGTTATTTGAAAAACAGTAAGAACTTTAAGAACCACCCAGGTAATTGTATCGTTTCAAATTAAGTTAACTTCAGAATACTTAGTTTTTTATAACACAAACCCACTCCCGGGAGTGGGTGGGTTTGTGTTATAAAAACCCACTGGCCAGCTTATAGTTTTCTGCATTCCAAACCGAGATTCAAAGTTTCTTCGTGATGAAAATAAAACTGTAACCAGCAAGAGAAAAAGTTTTGAACTATGTAGCAACTACAACAATTTTATCTGTTTCCTAGCGGAGCGGTACCTATCAATTGTATAATTGAAAGCTAACAAAAACATTGATCTTCCGAATAAAAATGTTTCTCCAACCTACGAAGGATATTTAACAACATTATGGCTATTATTAACATTATTCCTTTTCACAAATTACAATTTAATCATCATTCTCAAAAAAAATTTCTTTAAACACTTCAGCAGTATGGTACTATTATCATAATTCCAACATTCAACAGTTTAAGTGCAATTAGTATTTTTACTCAGAACATCATTTGTATTGTAATATTTTCATAGAATTAAAATCCATGAGTAATTAAAGAAGCTCTTAATATGAGAAAGCATCATTTTAATTAAGTCGATTGGACATCCCAAGAAGGGAGCCGCATTCTTTCGTTTTAATTTTTTCAAATCTTTAAAGAGAACTGAAACGTTCTCAGAAAGCTGCATCCCGAGAAAATGGCGAAAGGGGTGGGACGTATACCAGAAGAAGAAGAAGAAGAAGAAAAAAAATCATAATTTATAAATCAGAGCGAGTTCCCGCAAACGTTGGTGGCGTTGTAGTATTTGCAAAAGCTATCTATAGTCTGCAATGTCTATGTTGCTTTTGGCACAGTTTCTTATCAAAGAACCTAATCCCATCATACTCTCCTCCTCCTCTTCCTTTCTTCATCTACACTCCACAGGCAAACTTGCGAAAAGAGTTAAAAACTTTCTTGAGTGATTTGTTTCCCGACTCTTAAATCTCGTGTTGCCATCCTTTGAGAGCAAATATCAGGATTTACCCTGATTTTCCGGTAAGACCTGGATGATTCAGAAAAGATCACAATGCCTTGCCAAATGAGCGGGGGTGCCAAAAACAACGGGATTTTTTTTCGGGATGTATTAAACAGTTCAAAGAACGGAGACGATCTCCTATAAAAACCTTCTTGATGTGTGTGTTTACAGAGACTGAACTATTCCCTTCGATGCAAATAGAAGTAGAATGTAATTTTAGTACGTTCCGTACTTTTCAAAATAATTACACTGGAATGAAAATATCTAAAGACTTCCTGATTGCCTTCAACTTTGGTTTATTTTCTGAATTATTCACCTCCTTTTAACTTCAGTATTTACCAATAGTGTTTCTTAAGGGTGGGCGTTGTTATATAACTTCCAGTTACTTATATTGCAGAAAAATAACGAGGAGACTTAACTACTTTCCCCTAATAACCTATTAAAATGTCACTTCAATGTTTTGTTTCTATAAATTAAATATTACTTTTGTTAATTCAATATTTAAGTCAATTATAAAATGCCATTCTGAATCTTAATGAGCACTGCAAATAAGCATGTCTGAAATTAAGACATTTAAGCGTCTGAAACGATCTTTCAGATGCATTAAACGTCTGACCCAGTCGGACCTAATAATTTCAGACACCACAGACATCTGAATTTCAGACATGTAAGTTGTGTAGTATTGAGGAGCTGACTCAAGCGTCTGATTAGTGACAACAAGTCTGAATTTAAGACGTTTCGTTTAAGGGATACAGAAATTCACACACATAAAATCAGACGTTTAAATTCAGATACTTGATGTGTCTTAAGTCATCCTGTGTTGATGATGTATATGTTACAGTTAATGTTCAGAATCTGGTAATGTTCGGAATACCTAGGTAAAGTATGAAATATTTTGTACTTTACCTTAGGTAATTCTCATTTTACCTTAGTTTTTCTGAACATTACCTAATTTCGGACATTAACTGTAACATATACACATAAGATTATATAAATTAAGAAACTTTTGCCCGAGTTGAAGTCTTTTCAATTTTCAAACGTTGCTGATCGAATCATAAATGCCCTGCATTAATTACCTAACGTTTGCATTTCTGTACAACATTATTTTTTGTGAGAAATGATAGTTTTCATCTTGGTATGAAGCCTCTTGTTTCAAATATGAAGAACCATGCTTTTAATTTTGAAACAGTCACCTATGAAATTATAATTATTTTAAATTTATTTTTAAGCTATTTTCATTTTGTTGGTTTAACCCAGTAAAAACATCCCGATGTTGTGATAATAAGTAATCTCAAATAATCGCGCGGTCTATTAAAGATTTTAGTGCCATGTAGAGGCCTTTAAAATACTTGCTCAAAAGCAATTTTTATCTAAAAAAATATCCAAATCTAGAAAAAAAGAATTAAAAGAAGATCTACAATTAAACTTCCTTAAAAACAGCATTGCAAGAAGTAATGGGCTAAATCTGTAACAACCACTTTATATAATGCGTCCTTACATGGGGCAAGCACCGCTGGCTGAGTGGTAGGCGCGCTCACCTAGCAAGCGATAGACCCGGGTTCGAATCCTACCCTCCCCGGTCATGCAATATATTTTTATTTTTCCCACATCGGTATTTCAGACGCTTGAAGTGTCTTACATGGGCAATTTCAGACGTTTTAGGTGTCTGAAAATTGGAATTTAAGACGTTTCAAGCATCTGAAACATCGGTTATGTTTATGTTTACTAAACACACCAAAAGTTTAAAACTGTTTAATCTATTTTTTATCACCAGTTCTTAATAGGTAATGCTTTCACCTTCAATATTTAAGACGCATTCATGTGTCTTAAATTTGAACCATCCATTTCAGATGCATATGTGTCTGAATTTCAGACATTTCCATTTACAGTGAGGGCATCATCAGTGGCGAAAAGTTCGACTACTTCTAGTGAGTAGTTGAACTTTTCGCCACTGATGATGCCCTCCGAAGAAGAGGGTGACACGTTAGGCCGTTAGGCGATCAATTCGAATCAACACGTCTATCCATCCCGAAAAATGGAATAAATAGTTACTCTTCAAGTCGTGGAAGTCTTCATCATCTCTTGATGTTTATGTTTACTAAATACACCAAAAGTTTAAAACTGTTTAATCTATTTTTTATCACCAGTTCTTAATAGGTAATGCTTTCACCTTCAGTTGGATATTCAAAGTCGAACTTTCGCAACTGATAATTAGTAGTATAATTTTAAAAAATATATATTGAAAACCACAAAGGGTTAAGGGGTTATCCAGATGTAAGGAGGGTTATCCAATTATTTTTCCCCAAACTACCCCTTTTAAACAGAAGCAACACCTTCCCTTCCATCATTGTTTAATACCTAACGATTCCTTAATTGGCCGAAATTTTTGGAAACACTTAGCTATTATTAACATCACTAAAAAAACTACTTAACAACTATCCACCCGTCACATCAAAAGAAACCACCAATCCAAAAAAACAAAAAAATCGCTCTTTTCGCTTAAAAATCCAGAAAGACTCCTCAGAGAAAAAAAAGCATCTCCGTTTTTTGATGAACCGCCAGGAAAAGCGCGCTGCTCTCCACAGATGCGTGTCCAGCGAGCGAGCGAATTTTATGGCCGTGTATTTAGTGATTCAAAGGGGGAGCAATCACTAGTCGGTTTATTTTCGAAGGCTGGATTGTATCAACCTACTTCTCTCCCCCGGCATCGCTTTTTTCGGGCATCGAAATCCTTGTGTTGCGGTGGCCCGAAATAGATCCGATGATGACTTGGATAAATCCGCGCTTCCGTCCGATTGGGCAATGCGGCGTTTATAAATCTCCCGAAGCAGCATTCCCCTTTTATTTATCCACCGAAATAAACTCCGGGGCCGTTTTAAATAAATATTAGTGCAGCGCTCTCCGTTCGTGGGTGCGATTTTCATCGGGACCTGATGCGCTTCTCTTTTAAGGTGATTGGGGGGGATTATCCCCTCCATTGGGCTACCGTAACTGAATTTCGTAGCGTTTTACTAGGTTTTGATCACGTCTCAGATATAATTTTTTAATATTTCATTGGTCAGTCGGCAAGCATTGGAATCGGGTACTTGGGATGATTGAGGATGTGTTAGGTATTTTTGTAATCCTCTCTTTAACTGCTGTTTGAAAGAAAAAGAGGGATAATTTTGTAACTTTGTGGTTGTTGTTTCTAAAAAAATCAAGTGATTTAAATCAAGTTGATTTAAATAAAGTTGATTTAAATCAAGCAACCCTGCCTCTAACCTGATCAAAGGTTAACTTGGAATCAAGCTTTTTTGCTAACTCTGATTAGCTTGAAATTTGTTTTCCTTCGTCAACTACCAATTATAGGATTTGATTCCCAGTGAAGGTTAGGTTAGAGGTGAATACAGCAGTTGTTGAGATCAGTCACCATTACTATTCAATAGTACAGTCTCGCATAGTACAGGAAGTTAACCTAATCTTTATTTTCTGTTTAGATGTTTATATTATAGAAATGAAAATATTTTTTTTGTTAAGACGTAACTTACTTTAAAAAACTCATATTCCCTGTGTATGAAACCTTTTTAAACATTATTTATTTTCAGTTAAGCACTAAAAGAAATATATTAATATTTATACTTACTTTCAAATGCTTAAAATGTTAACGAAACTAGGTTAACAAACAAGAACACCATTTATGTATCGCCCTTCTTCATTTAAAATCTTAACGTATTCAGTTATAGCTTTATCCTCAATCCTAAAGTGGGCACTTGTAATTATTGTTATTACAAACCTGGAAGTCCAAGAAAAATTAGCGAAAAAGTAGCCGAGCATACTAATCAACTTTGCTTCTTTGCTTTGCTTTCAACTTTAGCTTCTTTGAGTTGCTTCAGCACATAGCTTTTGAGTATTGCAGGAAAGAGTGATTGCGGGTGAAATTTCGCCGAGGTCGCGTTACGTTCATTGGGATATGAGAAACGTCTCTTAGGCGTTTTTATCAGTTTTCTTCATGGAGTTCTTAACTAACTACTATACTAAGTCTTGAAAACATTAAAGAAACTTAATTTTTTAAACTGAATTTGGAGCTAAAAGACAAATTGAATAAAACATTACTTATATTTCCTTGAAACATCATCAAAAGCAAACTACGGCATCTATATCAAACAAGCATTACTATTGTGTGCGAGAGAAATAATATGAAATTCGGAAATTATTAAGAGCAATTGTTAAGGGAAAACTACATTGAATCGCATTCAGAATTAGAAAAGCTCGATTTGTTTAACTTTATCATACACAATAAACAAATTAGTTTTAAACTTCCTTTCAGCACGCTACACAAGCGTCTCTCATGAAATTATAATTCCGAGATTCCATTATTAGAGAGAGCTCATAACTCATTAGCATACGAAACGCAAGAAAATATTCGCAGATCTATCTAATTCCAGGTGGAGAGAGGCTTAAATCGAACTACTATTTTGCTTTTCTCGCGCAACGGAAGAAACCCCCAATCATTATACCCCAAGGAATAATAATAACAACAACAACCAGCAACCTCCCCGTTTATCACCCATCATTGCCATTGTTTTTAAAACCGATGTAATTGGAACGTAATGCTTTCTCTCGCGGCGAAAACTCCGCGGATCCTGTCATCAAATGAATATGATTAAGCCCGATTGCATTGTTACGCAACAATCAGCATTTTATTAGCACAAAAGAGAGGGCTATTGCGAGGAGGAACTCCTTTGCTGCTGTCCGGCCCTAACAAAGGATTTTTCCGCACCACCAGGAGTATATCACCCAGGGACTCTCCTGGTGGGTACTTCCACCTCAACTTGGAACAACGACTCACAAAGAGAGACGATTTTAATGCGGTGTTTGTTTTATTGAAATCGAATGAATCGGAGCCGGGCTGTTTTCTGGGAATCAAATGATATTTTGTCCCCGTGGCCAACCGTTAATTGCATTTATTTGCATTTGCATTTTCTCGCTCCGTGATTGAATATGGCCATAGTGCCGTGCGCGCTTGATTTGAATATCAAGTTAATTAAACCTGCGCGGGAATCTCGTTATTTTATTCCAAGGTGCGGATGAAACTTCGTCAATTTGTTACCCAAACAATCAAATCTATTGTTCCCGGACTTTTGCTCGGCCGCGGCATAAAAATGGATGGAAGTTGTTGGGATATGACTTCTGAATTTGATTCGGCAATTAGTTTGGGCAACCTTTCGCAACACCTATCTACATAAGTCCACATCATATGCATACGGAGAGTGGATTCCGATGTAAAATAGAGCCATAACCCCTTGAGAAGTGGAACAATGAATTCGCAGATTCAAAAATCAAAAGTACTTTCTCCAAATCCTTTATGGGAACTCTTCGAAGAATTAATAATTATCATAATTAAAAACGGGAGAACTAAGATTATATGGATCTTGTTTAGTTGGAATTAACTATTCATCCACTAAGAATACAGGGAAGTTTGAAAAAATTCTTGTGAAGATGTATCAGGAATACTTGTTGTGTATCCAATATTTTAAAACTAATGAAGTCCATTACGAGTATAATGTAATTTTTAGTGAGGAGTAAGATAGAACTAGGTATGGAGTTAACTTGGCAAACCCAAGGCCCTTATGAAAATAGTAAATATTTTTCTACACTATTAAAATAGTACATTATTCGGACAAAAATCTTTACAAATCATATTTTATAAATCTGCGAAGTGTATTTCGAATAACTTAAAATACTGGTTATGTTAAGCTCTGCCCCAGGACTAGAAGATCACTAAAGATTTTTCGGTACATAATTTTACTATATACTCTGTTCATTTCGAATAGGCCGCATAACATAACGCCATACATAAACAGATAGAAAAAATTCTGACACCATGATGTTTTCTAAAAATCAACAGGCCTGATTAATAAAGATTTAAGCATTGGTGGATTTAAGAGACAGAGCCTTGAGGGGGAACCTACATACTTAGAAAACATGCTATTTCTGTTAGCATTGGAAGAATTCCTTTACTGTTAAAAAGGGAATATTTTTAAAAAGTTAGGGAGATAATATTGAGAGTTTCATTTAAAAGAGGACAATGGTAAGATTCTTAAAAGGATAATTGGGATTCAGCTGCTTAAAATAGCTCGTAGAAGCTTAATGAAACCAATTAGCACCCAGAATTATGATATCGCGAAATGATTCTCTCAATTGATTGAATTTCATAAAAATCAAGGTTTCGCACTCATTCAAAATTGGCCGAAAAAGATTCAACCGGTCCCGGCGCCAAAATCGATCAGAGAGAGGGGGGGAGGAATGAGTTTTTAATCAGACGTTAAACGGCGCAATAAAAATCGAACGAACGAAAAAGCCAAACAATAAAAAGGGGCTCTCCCTCCTCCAAAGACAGAATGTCCGCGAAATATCCGGAGTATGTGCGCATAAATAGGTAATTGCAGATCGCAATTAATTTAAACTAACAATCCCAGTGGAGCCACAAATTCCTTAATACGAATAGAGGGGGAAAAAATGCCGCTACCAAGCGGGAAAAAAATATTAAATAAAATAAATCACGGCTGCATTCGTTAGGGGGCTAATTGTCCGCGAGAACCAACCGCGAAGAGCTTAATATTAAAAACAAATAATATTAAAAATCAGCGAAACATTTGTTATGCCTCCTTGACTTTAGGAAAGCAGAGCGGTTTTTTTTCTCCCGGCTCTTGCAATTTCCCCGCATAATGCTCGGCGGAAATTTATAGTTTAATTAGTCAAGATGACGAGGGTTTTTCACTTTTTTATTATTAATATTATCATTACTACATTATACGCCCGCCTCTTCTCCCGCCTCCCCTTTTTATTTTTGTGCAGAGTTGTTATTGTTATTAATTCTTTTTGCGCGGGGCCGATTTGGTAATTTATGGCCAATTACAAGGGGTTGTGATTTATGCAATACCGTGATATGACCTGCAAGTCTCTCTCTCTCATAAGAGCATTTTATTGTTCCTGGAGAGTAATAAATTACGGAGTGTAATAATACAGTGATAAGAGGGGGGAGATTGAGCGGGCAAATTTCTGGTGCGTTTTACCCTTTTTCTAATGAAGGATCAAATTCACACTATTAGGACGTCCAGTTTTATACGACGTAGTTATATTGATATATATTTTTTAAGATAATGGTTTTCGCAGAGATGATTACTCAGGTTGCTCATTATAGCAGAGGGGTCGGGTTCCGATGTGAGGAGGAGGAGGCGCGAGTTTTACCCTTTCTCTCAAATCCCAAGCGATATCTTCGTTTCTTTCGTGATTATTGCGTTGTGTCTCGTTTTGTTTTGGAGAGTATCTGATGACGACAGCGCCATTATTTACGATTAACAAAGGAAAGGAATATGAAACCAAAAGATAAAGTTTTGGGTTAATTTCAGTCAGTATACCTTTTTTTAGCTGTGAAAATTTAAATCATAATATTTTATCAAAAGCCTACACGTAATAAATAGTTCACCTACATTTAAACAAACGCATCTTATCGCCCCCCATATTAACCATCTATTGTAAATGGTTACTAAGTTAGAAGTTACTCGATTATCGCAAGTAATGAATTAAGCAAAACGAGAGAACAATCTAGATGGACATGGCTTATGATTATTTACAATAGTGGACAAAAAATAAAAAGCTAAAGCATGAAATTTTGTCAGACAAAACCAAAATATTGTAGAACCAGCATTAAATTCAGTAATGTCTTAATATGCATTTTTAAAGCTTTTATCACAAAAATAATACAATAATTTTGAATCAAATTACAATTTGTTTTGATCTTGTACTAATAAAATATTACCTTTAAATTAAAAAACAAATATCAAGCCAGATTTTATAATCATTTTAAAAATACTAAATCAAACTTATTTCAAGTATTTGCTATTATGTAAAATAAGGTTTGTTAGAAAGCATTTGGTATGTCAGATCCTAAATAAGGACATCGCTTGTTCTCATTCAAATAAACGTTCTGAATTACCTAGAATTATTTACGAATAAAAATTCATTGCATTGTGATGAGGTCATTAACATCCTGCCTTCCTTTAAAAAGGCGGTGTCTTTAAAACAATACGAAAATGCCATACAATATGTCTGACTCATCGCATAGGCGTTACAGCACTACTTGAAAAGATTCGATTTAATTTACCACCTTTTCATGCATGTGACTAAAAGAGAAATCCTTTTGTACTCATGTTACAAACCATATCCAGATGGATTTTTTGACGATAATTTTTAACAACATTAAATATTTAAGTATGCTGAAATAAAAGCCTAAAATTGGAAATCTCCAGGTTAAAATATTTTTAGTAGGTGTGGGAGAACCGATTACAATTTGATAGTTACTGACAAATACTTTTGATAATAACTATAATACTATTATAAAAATAAAATAATACTACCAGTAAAATAACGAGGAGTAAAGAACGCTTCATTCTCTTATAATATTTTTCCCACAAACACTAAATTTGTGTACTTTAAAGGAAGTATACATCATTAGGAAATAAATTAGGATTGGATATATTAGTACATGCTAGGATTGTCAGTCATAAACTGTTTTAATTAATTTATTTATAGGTAAAGATAAACGCAGTGACTGAATTTTTTATAGGCACTACTTCGGTGAATTTTCCTATTTATTAAGAACAAAAAAGTCAAATCATTTTTCCGTAAGAAAATTAAAACTACCTTCAAATTTCTGTTTAAAGTTTTTATGCATTTAATTTAAATTAAGCTCACATTAAAACTTTTTAAACTCGCAATAAAAAGTTGAAAAATTAAAAACTGGTCTATTTAAGAATTAAATGGAATTTTGTCATAATGCAGAAACACACAAAAAGTTCTTAAAAAGTACCGTATAGAAAGAGGTTTTAAAACCAATACAAATATGTTTAGACCAAATTAAAGTAAAACGTTGCCATAAAAAGCTGCTTATAGTTGAACGCAAGAAATGTAAAATTGAAACGATTTTGAAAATAACGGAGGAAAAAAACAATTATTTAATCAGTTGCATTTTTTTGTTCAGTCTCCTACTTTCAAGAATTAAAAACGCCTAAAAATAATATATTTCCATATAATTAGCAAAAAAACAAGCTGAAAAAAACTTAAAAGAGAAAATTTGGTGAAAAGATCTGAAATCGCGGAAATCCTTGCAGAGAAAAAAAATCCCACATTAAATACAGAAAACAGAATGGAAACAAAACAATGAAATCTTATCTCGAGATTTTTCCTTTTTTAATTATACGAGAGTGCAAAAATGAAAATTAAATTTTCTTAACATCGTTTTAATGCAGAAGTTAATTGCGAATTAATTTAATATGAGGGGCTGTGAAACGATGAAAAACCGAGTGCAAACTCCCCGATTTGGGAAAAAAAATTACCACTTAATCATTAAAGTTGACTCTCCAAGTTTTTAAAAAATAGCCACGGCGGAGCGCGGAAAAAATAAACAAAATAATCGAATCTCGCTTCTTATCAAAGGGGAGAAGCAAAGCACTTAAATTAACAAATGGTTCCGATATTTCATTAATTTTTGACCATCACATCGGATTTGAAAAAGTGGAAAAGAAAGCCAATATAAGATTTCCAGCAAAAACTCGGGGGAGGAAAAACTCCTTTTAAAGATAAGATCATCCAGTTGGAAAAAAGAGGAGAAAGAAAAGGAATACTTTAGCTTTTGAGATGCGTATTTTATTATTGCAAGTGATATACTACACTGAGGAATAAGGTTGATGTTTGGATTGCCTGAATGTCACACAAATGCCAGGGGTTTTTTTTCGCTTTTAAAAAAACTGATTTTTGTTTGAAAATGAATGTTTGGAAACATTATTTATATTGAATTTTCGTGTTTGTTTATATTCATGATATAATATCGAGTAGCATATACATACTACAGAAAACTAATTATTACTGTCCAGGAATAAAATTTCCCAAGACATGGTTCTTTAATTTTGTTTTTAAAATTGGTTATTTTGTTGATCTCCGAAGTACTGTAACGTCGTTTACTGGAAAAAATATTTTTTCTCTTACTCTTCTTTTGATATAGTCTCTTTTACTTTCTTTTAATCTTTCTCATCCTAAATCTCATTTAAGTACAACGCAAAGGAGAGTCTATGAATATCTGGCTGTGTAAACCAATGTTTTAATAATAACTTCAATCAAATAACATCCCACAATATAAATCATTCTCCAATGCTTCTTCTAAGGTTCAAACGTTTAAGAAAGGCTTCCTGCATATGAACTTCAGTTGTACAAAAGCGTTACCAGACCCCCAACAGACGTTTAATAAATACTCTCACTGCCATAATGTATCGTGCAACGAAAACGCGTCGTATTTGGTAAATATCAATTAGCGGCGATTGGATGTTCCTGCCACCGCACATTAAACCGATAAAAGCTTGTCAAGTAGCCATAAAAGCTCCCCTAACATCCCACGACTGTACCCAATCTGTCCAGCAAATTGGACTGATTTGGCTGTTTATTAGCCAACTAAAGCCCCAAACCAGTCCGATTTCGCACATTTTTTGGGCAAGTTTTGACAAACCTTCCCACGATCAACGAACTCAAACCTCTCCCTAATTCCAACATTGTCTTCGTCGGCGCATGACCAAGAAGCTTGCACCCACTTTTTTTTAATTCCTCTCTCGCCAGATTTTTTATTATTATTATGTTGTTTCGCCCAGCCATCCGTGCGCTGGATGATGCCTCCATCCGCTTTTAATAATTGAATCTTGAAGTTATTTTCTTTCCCCTTGTGTATCCTTGATTAGCCGAGTAGAGACCTTTTCGGAATCCCTTCTCTCTTGAACGTGACGGGGACTCTATGCGAAGGTGAGGAGAACGCCCGGTTTTTGTTTTTGTAATTATTTTCGTCGCCTGTTATTATCATCCAGGCGTTATTATCTTAAATGGCTCGTTTTGCTGGGTGCGTGAAAATGGGAGATGACGCGTGACAGGCTTCTAATGAACTTTGCTACCGAACGCGCGAGGTGCCCCAATGGCCGATTCTCAGGGTCTCTCTTTCTGTTTTCTTTTTGTTTGCTTTATGGGAGTGTTTTGGGAAACGGTGGAATGTTTTGTTTCATTGAGACCTCCTTGTTGGGTATTTTGTTTGTGAAGGGTTGACTGACTCGCGAAGTACAGACTGGTTGGTATAGCTGTCTCTGGTTCACAAGTGTGAGTCAAACCAAAATATTTTCGGTTGGTTCTTCCAATCGTGGGAGAAATAGTGAATGGGACCTTATCAAAGGGTGAAAATCAAACCTTATCAGTGTTTTTAATGTAATTCATTCGGTTGAATATAGGGGTTGTGATATAGCATTGATGAAATTAAGTCTTTATTTTCCCTTGATATCTCAAAAACCCATTAACTGGATTTTTTTTTCGATTTTCATATATTGAGGTTACACTGTAGGAATTAAACATTTTCCCACTATTAGAAATAGATGGAATCAGTATGCTTAGAAAAAGTAGACTGGTTACAACAAGAAATGCAAAGATCCTCCTAAGAAACGTTAGGGTTTACCCAGAAGTAGGTTATGTTACCTTTCCCTTCAAATTTCAGAGCTATTTCCAAGGCCAACCCGATTATTGATGCCTAAAATACATAACTGAATTTTGGTTAGTAAAATCGGTTAATAAAGTTTATGTTGATAATTGGTAGATTGCTTAGTTAAGTATCATACCATTGGTAAATTTCAATGTGTTATCATCTAACCATAATCTGGGATAACCATATCTAGCAGCTAAAAAGTGGTGGGTAACACACTATATCAATACCAAAACATGATATTAGTTAGTCTATCAATCTACCCCAATCCATCCTGCTCTTTATTTGACAAATATACTTGATTTGATACTATCGATGCCAATAATGGCAATCTGGTATGGATTCTTAAAGGGTTGACGACATTGTCCATTCCTTGACCAGCAATGCAATAAAACTAGCTACTCCCACCCATTACCGCATATCCTCGTTTAAATGACTTGAAACAATAGGGAGGTTCCCTTTTCAATTTCGTCCCCGCATATCCATCGGCCCAACGCCTCTGGAGGGTCATCACACAAAGTTGCAAAATTGCCCAAAGGTGAAAAACATCCCAAGCTTCGTGCGGGCTGTAGCAGCACGAAAGGAAATGACGTCGAATTATGACGTAGGCGGTGACATAGATGACGAGGAATTATCATTCATGCACAACCCCGGCCCGGAGTTTTATTACGACTTGAGACATCAAGCCATTCGGGCTGGATTTAAGAGAGTACTAAAACTTAATTTGGAACTTTTTATAGCAATCGTCCCATGCTTGGAAGTTAGCATGACAGCACTTAATGCTACGCAGCGCAAATCCTGTATTAAGTTTCTGATAAATTGGTTTATGGCCGAAATCACCAGTCGTAGGCTAAGTCCTCACTTAAACCTCGTTAATCTGGTGGTGCTATTTTTTTTATTTCGTCGGTTGTTGTATCTAGTGTTACACGCAAAGCAATCAGTCCTGGGGTTTTGAACTTGGTCCTCTGCTTTATAACCCGATAACAATGAAATTGGCGGAGCATAAAAATATACATAATTACGGAAATAGATAATTTGGATAGATCTTATTTGCTTTAAGAGTAGTTATTATAAACTGAAGTTTTATTCTACCTAGTCTTGTTAGAAAAGAAAATTGCACCTAATATTTGTGAATAAATTAAAATTAAAATTTGTAAAACTGATGGAAAGGAATAAGCTTAGGTCAGGATCGGTCAATAGGCTATAATCTGATACGTACTATGCCTGATAACTTGGCACTGCTTTTGTAAAATATTACATCATTCTTACCTCAAACTTTGATATCTTAAAAACCTTTATGGGTATGGGTCGAAAAAATATTTTTCTCCTTGAAACGAAGTACCAATTAATTTTATATTTGGAATTATATTGTTGTTATTTCGAACACTTTCAATACCTAATGAACACGTTTTACTTTATTTTTTTTTTCAGTAAATTCAATTAGAATGATATTTAAAAAAGGTTACGAAGACCAATACTCAAGGATTTAATTAATGAAAAGAACGAGTTACAGCTCTCTAGGGGAAATAATGAAATTTCGACTGCTATCAAACACAAATAGTGTTTGGTTTGGTAAATTTGATGGCACAAAACCCAATTGTAAACACTAATAGTAAAATAGTTCAGTTCCATAGTATATGAACCGACAACGCTTGGAAGATTTCTCGGCATAAACCATCAAGCCTTGACATCATCTCTCCGAAAGGGGAGAATTCGCGCAACCAGTGGTTTAATATTCAAGGAAAAGGTATGCACAAGAGCAGAGCAAACCCGATCAAAAGTGAAAGATCTGGCCGATTCAAAGAAAAGCTAATCCCGGTTCCATTGTGCCTCCACATTGTATTCCAAAGCAGGTGGCGGGGAGGGGAGCGCATAGAAAGTAGAAAGAGATATCGAAATTTTTTCCAACATTTTTTGCCGTTTCCTGTTCTTTCCGGGCTTTGGAAAAAAAAATCTGTGACATTTTTTCAACCGCAGTACACTGAGGACACCTAGGATTAAAGAGTGGCTGTATGGATTATGGGACGTAAGAGGGTGAATCTTTTTTCGACAAACGGTACGCCACTCAAGTGCAGAGGGGGGGGGCAGTTGAAAATGTTTGAACCGTTTTTTGTTCTTTCCCACGTGTGTGTGAGGTGTTTCACTTTCGCTACCGAGTTCCCTTTTAGGTAGTGGATCTTGTTATGGGTTAAGTTAAAGGGTTAAGTACGTTCACAAGTTTAAGGTTAGACAATTTATATCTGCAGTGGTATTTTTTTAGGAAAAAGGTGGATTTTATTTTGAAGATAGTTAAATAAGCATGAGGGAAATTTCTTAGTGGTAAATTTTTTTTCACATTATGATGGATTTTAAGAGGACAAGTAAGTAACGCAATAAGGAATAAATGTGAGTAGTCTGTAGAGCTAAATTGTGAAAAGAGCTAACTCATGACATGTGATTTTATCAATAAAAAATAACTCAATAAAAGCCTATCCCCACATCAGATGAAGAAATAAATTACAAATTGATGAGATTTACTTTCTAACAGAACACGTAAAATGTGTTTAAACACTAACAGGTAACAAACTAGATCCGAATCAAACAGTTATAACGTTCCTTAATAATAATACAACTAAATAGTTTTTACATTATAAAACTTAATTTTTAAAGGGCCGGGCAAGGTTAAATCCATACCATACCACCCTAAAGCAGAGTTCAACAAATAGGGAGTTTTTTCCATGACTAATATATAATGGGCGTAGATGAATGACCCGAAGTTTCACGCCATTTTAGATTAACGCCCCTTATTACTCATGAGTAAACACATTTTTCCTTCAACTTTTGAAACTGCTTGGAAGCAGTATTCCTTTTTATAATTAAGAAACATATTAAAAAAGCAATCAAAAGGATAATGGTTTTATTTAATAGTTTAGAAATTTCACATTGATTATTCTTAAAATGAGCTATATACCCTCTTCTAAAAATTGTATATTTGGGTGTGCTAGAAATACAGGTGCTAGTGTTTATAGAGGAATCCAATAAGAAATGAGCTTCAAGTAAACAGGTCATCAGAGCAAGTCATTAAACTATGTAGTAAGCACATAATAAAGACTACCACTTCTATGTAGCACTTTTTGAGAATGTGGCAATTAAGTTGCCCAAGTTTTAAATAGAATTCTTTTCATCCACAACTGTCTTTTACAATTTAATCGTTATATTATAAGTCTCTCACTTCAAAAGCTTTCAATAATGGAAACAAGCCGGTATAAAACCCAACAATCTTAGGGACGAAGAAAATCGCAAACACATGCACCCTCTATAAATAAAAAACACTCTCTCAAAGTTCTTAAAAATAAAAAAAAGGTTCCCACCAAACTTTTCCGAATCATCGAGTAAAAGAGAACCCCTCAACGAAATAAAGGTGAAGAACTTTCCACCAAGGTAAGAAAAGTAACGGGCAGGACCAGAAAACAAAAGCACAACGAAAAAAACTCCGATCATTTATAAGAGCCGTAAGTGGAGAAGAAGAGAGCTTCTTCAGCGAAAGCAACCAAGCGTAGTCCTTGCAGAGTTACCTATTGCAATTCATCAAAGAACCAATTACACGTTGTGGATAAATTGGCTCGATGGTGGCAATGAATTGTTAGGGGGAGAGCCGAACCCCCGAGAGTTCACAGACCGGAAATCTATTTATCTCAAAACTAACATTGTCTTCAATCTCTGCCGTTTACTTTATAATTGTAAGGGAACACGAAGCTCTGGATATCAATTAGAAGTCCTCCGCTTTTGTTCGGGTCAAGATGCCACTCATGGAAGTTAATAGAGATCTCGAGGGAACATTAGCAGGTATGTAATACTTATATTTAACAACCTGGTTCCGGAGGTTATTACTCACTCTCACAGAAATAAAACATAGGCGATTCGTAAGAAATGGAGGAAGACCTGGGTTTATGACAGTTTATTAGCGATTTCCTGCTTCGAGAAACACATCGAATTAACCTGAGATGCAGCTATGTTTTTTTTTGTCCGACACGCGTCGATGTCTTGATTGTTTGTTAGATACAAAACAAGGTAATAAAACAGGTGTTATTAATGTAGTGCAACAACAATGGCAGTTGTATGTTGATAAAGATGTGTTTAGTTCTTCCTTCTTAACCACCGGAAAATCAGAATCTCATCGAGGTTTACTACATCAGACACGGAATGATTCTTATTATTTCGAAAAGAATTTAATGTATTCCAAGAAATAAATTTCAATTTTACCTCTATTATACAAAACAGATGGTGATATTTCTCTGCCCATTTGATATGCAAAATCATTTTGGAGGAAATCTTAATCCTTCTTGGTTATACTATACAATTATTTCTTACAATAGCTAATATATTTAAAGAAAAGTTTTTAATGGAAAATGAGGAAAAAATCCTTTCCTCTCAGCATTTCAAATATTTAACTTTCTTTATTTTGAAAGCACACTACAATTTGAATTAATTTTGTTTCTTAAGACTTCGTTTCTTTTGTATCTCAAGTTCATTTTTCGCAAAAACCAATTTATGCGGTATGGTTGGTTTGAACGCATTTTCGTCTCTGTTAACTCTTGTAAACAAGACTGAACATTTTTTTAAACATTAGATTTTTTTCGTTCCCAAGATCTTCGTAATTAATATAAAAATACGTATAATTTGGTAACAAAAAAGTTGTAAGTTCTATTCTTCAAGTCCTGAAAAAAAATTGTAAAAGGTGAAAAAGACGTTTGATTCAATTCTAAAAAAAAAACTTTATTTCAACATTGTACAATTTAAATAACTTTAATACGTAATGAAAAGCGCGTAGTTTCATTTTAAATAATCTCTACAAATATACGAACATAAACCCATTTTGTTTTCGAGGTCTACAAGCAATACTCGAGAAGTCAATTAACACATTATTAGAAGTAAAACATGATAAATCGACACCTCACAGCGACTTTCGCTCATCGTCAGTTTCAACCCCATTGACACCCCCAATTAGCACATTTCTGGCATCCCTCTCCGCCCACAGTTTAACGGTGCGATTCCCGCAAGCCCCTCAAATAAAACCCAAAAAGCGTCTAGACGCCGTTTTATGAAGAAGCCGATAGAGAGAGAGCCAGCCTCTATTATATACCGCTAGGGAGCGCGAAAATCCTTGCTTTATTTCGGTTTTCATTCGCTCGCTCGCCTCAACATCCGAGAGGGGAGCGCGGGATCAATCCAAATATAGTTCGGAACTGGCCGAAATCGCGATGCAAAAATACATTGTAATCGTATATCGCCGCCGCCCGGGTAGAAAAACAGAGGGATCGCGAAGAGAATGGGAGAGAAAGAAAAGCGATGGAGGAATAAATAAAAAATGGAGGATGAAAATGAGGAAGAGCTCTCTCTTGGATGCCGTTCAAGCGGCTGTGAGGTGGCTATGGGCTAGAGACAAACTAAGGTAAATTACCGTCCTCCTACGAAACGAAGCACTTGTTGGCGCCATGGAAATTACAGCAACCATATCCTGTTCGGAAATGAAATGTCTGAACCAACCTTGATTATTCACTTTTTATATGAAGAACCCCATTGTGGTAAGATAACCTGAAGAGAACATACTTAAAAAATACTGTAAGCTCATAACGACAAATTATCAGGGGATTTCGGGGAAGAACTTTAAAATTGATTTATATAGGGGAATACTTTCTTTTTTTAAATTAAGTTTCACAAATGTTGTGAATGACGGGAAGGTAAGTCCGTGGTTTAGGATAGGTAAAAAAATAATTCCTCGGTGTCTTATATCTTAGCCCTCCCTCTTTAAAAAAAGCTTGACTTTAACAAATTTTCTGAAAAATTAAGATTTTTCCAAATAATTCCGAAGTGGAGAGATAAAGGATATTTACTTCATTCAAAAAAATAAAAAATATGTTTGATTTAAAAATTTTTGAACATAAACTAAACTCATCAGTGCAACAGCTATAGTGGGCCAAGGCCTACGATGTCCACCTTCGTTTTCATGACCGTGGGAATTTTAAATCATTTCAATATAAATAAACGTCATTATATATTTTTTACTGTAAACATAAAATATATACATTTTTTGTAGGTCCACAATTGAGGTCCTTGCAGTAACAAGGGGCGAACTCCAATGAGAAGCTGTTGAAACTACACGAACTCAAACATGTATATTACTTTGATGAAGTAATTTTCATATCGCATTTTGTCTCTAATAAGATATGTACATTCAGATTAAAAGGACATCTTAAGAACCGAAATGAAAACATTGAAACATTTTGTAAGCAATAGAAAAATCATCAAGGCTGCATTTAATAAAAACAATAAAACAAATAACTCTTTAAATTTGACACTTTGTATCGTGTGAAAAAAGCAAGACTATCAATTTAACTCGTTGTAAAAACAAATGAATCATTTATTAATGAAAAAATTAAACAATTGTTCAAAAAATAATTTCATAACAGTTTTTGGCATCATCATTCAATCTGTGCTTTGAAAAAAGGTGCCAAAATTCTTGATGTCGCAAGAAAAAAGGTTATAAACCCCAGAACACGGAAATAAAACCCCTCACAAATAAATATGTACCAAACTCAATGAATAGAAGGAGCGACTGTTTCACAGGCATTTAGCAAGGGTTAGAGATGGAGGGAGTATTCACACAGAGCACAAAGCAGTTAGACGTATGACTGGCAGAAATGGAGAGGCTGTAAGAATGCAGCTCAGGTGCCAAATGCAGAGCTACTGAATTGGACTCGCACCGAACTGCATGAAGAGGAATCATCAGTCCTTTCTTTCAATGAGCCCTCCGCTTTCTTTTTGATCCCGAGGAGGCCATTAATTATACTTGGATATCAAAATACTTGAAGTCATCTCAAGAATTTGGAGGGCTGTGCTAAGCAGGCGGAGGGGATAATGGGGATTAGATTCTGGGAACAGCAGGTGCGATCCAGTGGAGAGCTGTTGGAAGTTTTTGAGATCAAGGGATTGCGTTTATCAAAATGAAAATTGAATATGAATAACTAATATATTCGAGCGATAATATATACAAGATGATATTTTTTGAATTAATTCAAAAAATTTCAAGATTAAATTATAATTTATAATTAAACTTTAAAGAATTTTTTACATTGAAATTTAAAAATTCTTTATTTCACCAAATTTTATAATTTTAAGATTATATTTCTTGTAGAATTTAAAGCTAAAAATATCCTAAATAATACTTATGAATGAATTTTATTCCACAGAAAATTAACAAAAAAATTTCTAAATAAGCAGCAGGGTTTTTGTCATGTAATGATGTCCCTCTCCTTTAGAGCTTAGATAATTGGAAAAACATCAGCTTGTTTAAAAGCAAATAAATGCTGATTTTTATTATTGCATTGATCGGAAAGATAGCAACCAAAAAATTTATTTTCTTTATTAAATTTAGACTTAAAATAAAAAATCATCATCAATCAAACATCGTTTTTTAATTAAATCCATTTCAGACACATATATGTTCAGTTTAATTTCAATAATAGTTTCATAATAATATAAAAATCATAGAACTTTTTTGTTTGAATTAAAGCTCTACCCTAAAAAGGAAAATGCTAATTAAATATAAAAACTTGCAGAAAAAATTCCTTTTGCATTATATACGTATTCATTTCAAACAAATGTAGTTATTCATCCCAATACCTGTTGATTCGTCGAACACACCAGGTGATGTTAACGACCTCATGACCTTTGAAAAATAATAGTAATAACCGCAACATTCGTCTGTATGATATTACAAGAGCTGTAGAGCGTCGAACAATCAGGTACATAAATCCGCCATTAATAACAACGCTCAGATAGTAGTTGTTTGAACTCAACCCAACCGATTTTGTCAGGAGCCCAAAATTTCCTCCCTCTCTCTCAATTAGGGTCAATTCTGATGGGTGTACTTTCGGAATCACGTTACAAACGGAAAAGAGTAACCATTTTTCATTGTTGAAAAACAGGAAAGCAGACCTCAGTCTTCCGCTCCCAGAACTCATCACCTTCGCAAAAAGGTTTGGCAGCATTAAATATGCGAGACGCTCGCTTTTGTCAACCCAGCAAGTCTGCTTGAGGACGCAGGTATAGAGTGGGGGGACTACGATGTTGGTTAGTAAGACAGCGTAAACTGGTTTTTTTATATTTGAACGTTGGAGAAAATGTTGTGAATAAAGAGTTTAACAGGGCATTCTATATTGAGAACAATGAGGAAGTTGCATGATTTTTTAATCGATCACCCAAAATTTGTGGCCGATCGAGAAATATTTTGATTGCCAAAAAAATTAACGAAAATCCCCTTTTTAAAAGCTCGCGAAAACGCCAAAAGTTTGGGATGTGACGTCATCGTACGATAAACATTGTTGGAAAGCAATGGAGTTGATGGTATGATTGTTGAAGTCATCGTTACTTTTTAAACAATAAACGCTTTCAGTCACGTGTTTTTTTTCTCGACTTTTAAATTAAAATATTTAATTACCTGTACATTTTTTTTGAAAAATTGACTAGATATTTCATTTTACCATACAAAAAACCATACGGAATACTTATTTGTTTTTGAAAATCTGACACATGCAACTTCCTTATTGCACAGTATATCGCGACGTTTTGTTAAAAGTTTGAAAACAAAAACAATCAATTCAAATATATACTTTTTCGTTAGATATTAATCATTACATCACTTCTCTGTTAAAACATAAATATTTGTTAAGGAAAATAATGTTCTTATAATTAATATAATAATAACCAACTATTTTATAAAAGCAATATAATAGTTTAAAAAAATTAAAGTCATTGAATCTACTACTTACTACTTGTTTTTCCTCTTCCTCCAATATGTCCCTTTTTCCTTTCTATTATTGATGGTATCATGCATCAGTTTAATTAATATTGTTTGCTTGTGATATATGTTTTATTATGTAAATATTGTTACCTTCATTTAAAATATTCCTCATCTAATTTTGTGTTTCTGTTATGTCTACAAATGTTACATAGGTACAAATACTACAAATGTATATTTCTGGATGGATTCATACCAACATAATAATTATCATGTATTTTAGTGTATGGGCCGGTGGCCTTTTTTCCAATAAATATTTATTTATGTTATTGTAACTTTAAATAAATTATGGTTATAACTAAAAAAATATAACTATTACAATTAATATGAATGGTAAGGGAATAATTTTTAAAAATATAATATTCATCTAAGTAGAAGAGATTTACTAACGTACATATACAAGTACAAATTAAGTCGACTTAATTAAGTCGTCGTATGTCTAATATCTAGCGTAAAAATTAAGTTTTAAGTCTGTTTTTTTTTTCCTTTTTTTATTATTGTGTCATGTTTGTCAGGGTGGCTTAAGTGGTCAATGGCAAATGACAAAGTTATATGGTAGTTCAGAATTTTAATATTTTGTTTGCACTAGTGAGTTTTATCCTTAATCATTGGTATTTTACGAATATTATAACCACAGATATTTTAATAGTAGTTTCACACCTTTTTTCATTTAAAAGTTATTTATTGTACATTCTGTTTTTTAGCATAATTCCTTCAAAAAATGTTAGAACCTAACACTCAACACGCCAAAAAAGAGAGATCACTTCAAAGGGACATCATGTGACTCAGAGGTAAAAGGGCACGAATTCAATTATAACTGGAAACGCCATTCACAGGTAACTCCAAAGCCAAATTAAGTCGACAAGTCCCATAAAAATCCCTTAAACCCCTCCTTCCGTCTTAATTAAGGTCATTCAAAGGTACGCTTCCACACAGTACCGAAAACAGACCACTCTATTTTTCACAGATTCTAAACAAACGCGGGGGCGAAGAAGGGATGGGTGATGAAAAAAAAAGATCATCTGCAACAACGATAAGATCCGTCGCGTGCACGGGAGCACACAAGCGCGCAAGTCCGAACTCGATAGAAGTAAAGAAAAAAAAAGATGGAGGCACATATAAAGGGGCTCTGGTGGGACGTTCATTAATTTCCAGAGTGATTTATGGGATCCCGAGTCTTTACCTACTGCCAAGAATTTCGGAGTGTTTTTTTCTCGGTTTAATTATTATTATTTATACACAAGAGGGAGTTCTTTTGAAATGGCGAAATTGTTCTTTTAGTGGGACGGGGGAACTAGCAGCTCTGCGATGCGGAAGATCGGGGATTTTTTTTCAGGAAGTGGGTTTTTGAAGAGTGTTGTGGGGGAGAGTGAGTGTGGTGGAGAAATTGCGGTTATTGTTGTGTGACTTTATTGTTGTGTATGCGTTGTGGCTTGTTTGTTGGTTAAGATGAATTGTGACAAATGTGGAGAGGAGTTATCACTGTGTAAAAAGAAATTATTGTAGTTCCGAATGAATGAAATGTTGTAAGTAATTACGAGATGAAATGAAATAATGGTGTATAATTGCAATACATGCATCAAATTGTACTTGTTCGTCCACATTAACTAATAATATTTATTCCACCCCGTAATGATCACCATATTAAGTTGTCAGCTCAAGTATAAAATAACAATTAAAAGATTACATATTAATGAATAATATAGCATAAAGAAAGTACTCAAATCCTAGAAATATAAAACAATGATAATGTGTGGTTGAGTATTTATGTGTAATATATTCACTTATACTGGGCTTATTTTTTCTCACATACATCTAAGTTTAAAAAAGGATATTTCAAAATTGTAACTTTTGAAGCAGAGCTATTTAAAAATGAATTAATTACGATTAAATTTATATAGACATGTCCTTTAAATGAATGTTTTATTTTAGAAATATTTTTTATTAACCTAAACTAACTTAAAAAATTAAATGGTAGTATAAATTTAGATTCACAAGTTTTCAGCCATAGAATAAAATTAATTCCTTACGAAGTTTCTTTTTAAAACTAGTATTGGTTGTGTTCAGTTTTCATCATTCTTTGCATAAAATAATGGGAATTCGCCTAAAAACTGCAAATGAGGGAGAAAAAAATAGCGAATATAAAGGAGGAGAAAGACTGCGATCACTTCGAATAAAACATTAAAGTAAAAAATAATCTTACTCTCTCGATTAAAACTCATTAAAAACTTAAGATTTTGTGCCTTTTATACCTTAAATAGGAAAATTAAAAACCACAAATCATCTATGTTGAATCAAAAGATGGCTTAAGCTTCTTTTCAATTTGAATATCAAAAGAAACAATAAAATTTGTTTGAGCTAGTCTCGAACTTTTTTCGAAAACCCCATCAATCTGAAAAGGAAGAATGAGATGGAGAAAAGAAGAAAAACTTCATTTCCATGTCGCTTTTTGTCCATCAATTCCAAAAGAATCATAGCACCTTTCTCCCAAAAAAAGGCACAGTAATCTCTTAATCAAAGCCACGAATTTTTTCCCTCCATTTAATAAGTGAACAATGGCAACGGTTCTGATAACTGTCCGAAGTTCGGTGAACAAGATATGGGAGACGATTGCAAGGCATTAATCCGATTTTATTGTTGACCTGATGCAAGAAAGTTTCTTACGGCGTGCGCTAATTGAAAGCTGCACTTTTAAAGCTTTGATTTCGAGTGATTTGAATAAACAAAACACTCAAAACTTTGAACTAACAAGTTAAAAACATTATACTTCTGAATGTCAAAACGAAAAACATTCCCAGAAAAAGATCGGTAAAAAGTTTTATCTTTAATTAGAATATTGATTGAATGCTTTTCAAATCTAATCTCCCCTCAAAAAAGAAAGCTTCGTGCTTTGTCTTTAGATACATTGATAACAAGGAGAATAGCAGGTATAAACACGATGAAGGGAATTACTCAGAGGTGTCGTATCAGAAAAGTAAGAAAAGAACAGATGGCATGACGTATGAATCCATACTACGCAATGCATCATGTACGCTTCGCTGGGGCACATATCGTTAAAAGTTAATAATGATTGATCATGCACAAATTCCTTAGAAACAATATGCAATCATCGTATCCGTCATTTCATTCACAATGCATACGATTTTGATAACTTCAAAGATTCATTGAAATTAAAAGACAAATCTCATAAAAAGGCTCGGATTTATTTCACGAACGTTTTGGGTCAGTGAAGATGTGTTTGTTCGAATGATTTATCGTTGAATGGGATGGATAATATGATCATTTTAATTATCAAATTACACTATATTTTACATTTAACAATAAATTGATGATAACCACGAGAACAAGCAATTTTAGAAGAATAATTTACTCTACAACAAAGCTTAATCAAAAGGCAAAATTTTGCCTATTTGGTATCACATAAATAATAATTTTTTTTTATTTTTATTTTTTATAATGTTTGTCTTCTTATGTTTAATATTTGTTCTTTTTTTAATTGTCATTTCAATGTATTTTATGTAATATTCTGTGTGTGTAATAATATTCTGTGTGTGTGTAATAAACATTCATAATAAACATTCATTCATTCATTCATTCTTTTAAAAACCACAAACCATTCTTTTTAAAACAATAAAATATTTATTATATGTTTATGTTTTTAAATCGTTAACCCCTTAACTGTGACATATATTTCAGAAAAATTGATAAAAATGGAAATTTTTTGACTGTTTAATTTTGTTCTTTATATTAATATAAGTGTTAAAAAAAGTTTTTTATTAAAAAAATCAAAATTTAAATGTAATTACAAGTGTACTAATTATTTTAACATACACAAAAAAAGTATTGGATTACGCACACATCTTATTAAATTAGGAACCAGATTATTCAAACATGATGTCTCACAATCTCTAAACGACGAAAAATCACTATCATCATCGAAACGAACTCAGTCAGTTTGGGCTTCACAAAGGGAAACGTCCATTTTTCTCCTGCCCGAGCTCAGCTCGGGCATCGCAAATTCTGCACGTTGTAGTTGCCCGAGCTGAGCTCGGGCGACACTGTTAAGGGGATAATAACCATGATAGGTCATTATTGTAAAAATGAAATATACGAGTACAACACTTAAACAAGTGTTAAGAATCATATAAAATTGGTGAATTCTTCCTTACATTTCAATTATTTAAACAATTTCATCAATCATCTTTATTTTGGTTCTCTTTCAGTCACATCCAAATGTAATGTAATAGCAATTATGTAAATAATAGAATACCTAACCGCAAATTTTATCCCAGTTGAAGGAAAAGTGACATATCAGTTAGGTAAAAGTTTTTCATCTCTTTCTTAAATGGAAAGACAAGAATGTGACAACCTACCACTATCCCCAACATCAATTTGCTCACCAATGAACTACAGAGTTAACAAAGAATGTTACCAGACACACAAGCAAATCAAACTGACACATTCTCAACCAAACCTAATAAAAAGACCCAAACCAAACTCACCCCCCCCATCAAACACAACCTTTTGAAAAGCCACCACACACAACCCAACACAAACACGGGCCCCTACAAAGCAACAACACTCCGCAGCAAACAAACGCAAAAAGCACCAATTGTGGTCCATCAAAAAGAGGCAAAAGTTGAGGCGACAGAAAGGGCCTTTTGGAGGGGAAAGAGGGCGACAAAGCGAGTCATCGCGATGTCTCTTTTTAAAAGGGGGGTAGGGCGGCACGCGAGCTCCACGCTCCCAGCACACCTGTCCACCATGTGCAGTGCACCCTCTCAAGATGCACATTGTGTTGGTGTACTTTTGGGTAGATGAAGATGAGAGAGTGATGCCCATTTTTGTGGGAGCGTTCACTTGTGGTAGGGTGAAAAGAAATTTCTGTGATGTTGGGTTAATGGTTTATGCAAGGGTGGGGGATTAATTATGCAGGGTTAATCTTGTGATGAAAGGAGAGACCATTCAGGGACGGTCAGGGTAGGTAGGATGTAGATTAATAAATGCGTTTAATAACAATTATTAGGATAGAGTTCAAGGTTCATGTACGTAATTTTTTAAATAAAAGTTAAGGAGTTTTCAAAGAGTCCGAACATTTACCGCATAAAAAGCATCGAGTTGACAAGAACGGTAGATATCATAGTGTTAATCAGAATCATAAGCTTCTGCAATGGTAAAGTTGTTTTCTCTACATTATAGTTTGTATGTGGAGAAGCTGATTTTTCAACTGACTGGGCGATGGTTATGGGGAAAAAAGAACATTAGGAGAAAAATCGTTACATCAACAATTAGTAGAACAAAAGGGATTTCTAATTTGAGTTGAAAATATTATTCATTAAAAAATTTATAAAGCAAGTGTTTCAATAAGGAGATTTGGAATTTTTAAGGCATAAATTTAAATTAATAAATTTAAAATTCAATCCCAGAATACAAAGATTTTATTTGATTAAAAAGATTTTAAAAAGTAGAACTCAATCAAGGAGTCCCAGTCCCCATAGTGCTTGAAAACGAAAATTATGCATTTTCAAGGAGTTTTTAAGGAGGGTAATAAGACTAATTTTTGATATGACATTATATGTTAAAAATCATATTTAAATACCTTATCAGTTCAACAATTATCATGATAAATAAATCGGTAGTTGATATGATTTTCATTTATATTTAGGAGCACTTCCATATTTATAACTAAAAAAACTACATTTCTGTCTTATTTGCTTAAAACGTCTTGAAAATTCTAGGAGTTGCAACAACGGTGACGACAACTATAAATGATCCAAGAACTGTCAAAACTTGTACTTTCTATCCCTCCTGGTTCTACAAGTCCATTATGTGAAAAATAAGAGAGAAATGTCGTGTATACATATGCGAAGTGGTCACGAAAGTGACACTGGCGGGGAATGCTAACGAGATCGGTAATAACCAGGTATAAAATAAGTATTTACTCATTTTGATTAAATTATCAAATAAAAACTTCTATACATGGAGGGAGAGTTAAGGAAGTACTCTTCCGATGAAAGCAAGATGCGAATCAATTGCTTTTCATCGAAACAACCGATTTCTCCATATCAGATTAATCAAGAAAATTCATCTGAACTGATGAATTAACCAATCCAGCGGAAGAACCCCCCCTCAAGGTGCAAGGAAAAACGACGAAGATAAACCCGAGCGCGCACATCATAATGGAAATAAAGAGATAGGAAAAAAGAGCCCAGTCATCTTCTCTGGTTTCCACGGTGCGGAAATAAATCCCCTAAATGAGCAAAATGAGAATTCCTGTAGTATTTCCGATTGTGAGTTTAGGAGAGAACAGATGGTGCGCTCGATTGGGACGTTTCCTGTCTGGGTTCCGACTTGCCGACTCCTCCGCGAGACCCTCCCTTCTCCAAGGAGAGAAAGGGGGCGCTCGCGACGTTCCAAAGCCCTGCCATGAGCTCTCTATGTAGGAAACAGATCTGAATTGTGGGATCTAAATTTATCTATTTTTCCTAGTTAAAATACATTCAGGTATCACACTCGAATGGCAAAAAGGAAATTTTGAAAATAGAGAGGCAATGAGAAAATTTTGTCTCAAAGGGAATGGAGAATTGCAGCATCTCTCAAAATTCTAAATATCGATATATATAATTCTCTTACGTGACGCTGAAATTTGGCGGTATTTGTTTTCTCCCGTTGGCAACAATTGGTTTGTTTTGTTTACGTTTCGTAAATTCAAAAGCAATCTAAAGATGGATTTAAGTAGAGCTATGTAGAAACTGTGAAGGTTGTAGCTCCAAGCAGGAGTATTTACAATTGTGTTTACAAAGAAGTTTTAGAGGAGTAATGAAATAATGGAGTAAGTGAAAGCACCCATATCAACTTTTAAGTATAACATATATATGTTAATAGTACTTATCTGATATATTATACTACTTATAGTGGTTTTTCTTGGCTAATGCAACAGTACCCATGAATTTTATAAACACTGTATACATATTTTTCATACACTGTATTGCCCCCTAGTTCAATTTTAATTTATTAAAAATTATCTCCTGATTCCAAAAATACGCTTGTCTTTTCCCACAAACTTTTTGAAGGTAATTATGACACATATTGATATAGAAAACTCCTAACAATGTGACGTCACATGTGTCTCTTGGAAATGTGGGAAACACCGTTTTCATTGAAACAGTAGGCTGTAAAAAAACTAGAGCTCAGTCTTTCCATTCTTTCAAAGCAGGATGATAACAACAAGCGGGCACATTTAACGTCACAAGCTGTTTCAGCTCAGACAGAAAATAAGCTATTTTTAATTGAAAATAACTTAAAATTTAGGGCTTTGAAAGTTAAGTTAAAATGTATTTTGGAAGTTTTAAGCCATTCTGAACACATTAGGATTGAAATAAATTGACTGCAATTATCCATTAATTGGTTATTCAATGAGGCAAAAAGACCTTAACCTCCAATGCCCACTACAAGATATAACTATGAAAATATATTTTCTTTTCTTTATTCATGTTGTTTGGGGCCAAATAGGTTGAAAAATTTAGAAACCAAGGGCTGAAACTAAATTGTGGAAAAATTAATTGTGAACTAAAATGATGAATTATATCATCTTTATGGTGCAATTTTTGCTACGTGAACATACTGAAAATTGCTGCTTAACGCTGAAAATTGAAGTTCAACTTATGGAAGTATATTTGCCACCATGAGGACTGGTCAGTAGATGGTTAAATGGTTAATTGGAGTGTGTTTGTTTATTAATTAGTATGATGGATGCTTTATTTAATCAAAAATATGGGTAAAAGATAAGGTTTGAGAGGAATATTTTAAAGAATAAAATGTGTAAGTTTTAAAATAAAAGGAATTTTTTTGACAATAGCCTTTTACACGGTTTTAACTGTTTTGTTTGGACTTTGTGCTAGGAAATTTAAAATAACCATCAAATACTTTAATGAATGACGCTGTTTCGATATGGAGCTTATGGCAAAAATACGAGACTAAAAAATGCTTTCAACTCAGCAAAGTGGTAACAATTATTGCAAACAAATCTTTTTTTTTCGAATATTTGCAAATTTAAAAAAGATTTACAAGAGATCTTAAAAAATCTTTATTTAAAAAGTAAAAGAAAACTAACGAAATTTCCTTGAACAAAATCTACAAAAAGTCTAATTAATTGACATCAGTAGGCGAATAAAGAATCAGCAGGTTTTGATAAATGCTTCAAAGCTCTGACACTCACGCAGCGACAGTAAAAAGACTCGAAAAGCTTTGAATTCGTTCGATAAAAATCTCAAGACATTTATTTCACCTCAACATGAAATGTACTTTATTCATTTGGGAGGTATGATAACATTGTTCACAAGAGGAAATAAATTACACGTTTCCCTTACGACCGACTTGGGCGCCAACGTTTTAATGATCCGATTCCAGGAACCGCATCTCTTATTTGCGGATCGGGGAGGCAGGCTTACGGGGAACTCCTTTTGAAAGTATTTACAAAGAAACACATTGCGACGACAGTGGCAACAATCAAAGTACCCGATATTAAATCGTTATAACCGCAATATGCTTTGATTCAAAATAGTATGCACTTGAATAAAACTTTCCCTGTAGACAGTAATCAAGCATGGGATAAACAAGAACTCGGAGCAAAGCAACCCAAGACGTTTGTAGAAGCACTGCTATATTAATTTGAATAGAAAGTTTTGTATTGGATAGAGCGAGTGATGTGGTCATTTAGATTGGACTTAATTTAATCGTGTTATCCTCAGAAGATTACTTCATGTAGGATGGATATTACGTGGGGTTTGAACTATATGGGAGGAAGAGAGTTCCGGTCAAACTTTGCAGTAAGTGGAGCTCTAATGCCTTTAGAAACTGCCCTTCCATCATTAATGAATAATATAATCACGGGCACGGTCTAGCTCAGCTTGAATTTGGCCATGGATAGTATTGTAAAGTACTTGAATTTTGAAAGCCTTAAATATTAATTCGCAAGGGGATCATAAGTAAGCTCATCAGGCTTTTATAGCTTGATGCATTAACACCTTTTGTTCATGGGAATGTTCGATAAGAAGAAACCGAAATTTCCATTCATGTGCATTATTTGAATAGTAAATGACTTTCAAATCAGGGGTAAAAAAATTGTTAGGTACAATTAAGGCAAATTATCTTTTTAAGCCCCTTTTTTATTGTTCTTTTCCCATCATTTTAATTTACTCTCTCTTTCGTTATCATTCTTAGTTCTCTTATTCCCCATTCAATTAAAAGCGAGGATGTTAAGGAAAGTAGAAAAGTTAACATTTGCTTCTTAGTAAACAACATCTTCAAGGAAGTTACCGAATAACATACTCCCTCCAGAAAAGAATTATTATTCTTTATTCTTTGTATGTTGTTTTTTTAACATGAACAGCAATCTCGAGATGTAACTAAACATATTCCCTCAGTAACTTATCCCTTGACCACCACTTCGCTCATCTAATTCCCTCCATCAACTTCTCTTCGCCCCCTGATATTAAGAGCAAATCCAACACCTCAACCCAATCTGATCCAATTATCGCCGCATTTCGCCTTAAATCCACAAATAACAGGGAAAAAAACGGACACCCTGGCGAAAAGCCCCGCTCTTTTTGAGCGCCAAGCTCGCGCCTCGAGGGGACACCCACATTAATCTGTTCAAAAACTTAATGGGCTCGAGTGCAATAATTTTTATTAACGACCCGTTCTACAATCAGCGGCTCCCGTCGGGGATATCCTCCGGCCCAATCTGACGGCCCGGCCTTAATTTTTACGACGGCCGGCGCGCGCCTAGGCCGGCTGTAAAACGCGGGCCCTGCGATATTGATAATCCCGATGGGATGAGCCGATACAGGCTTTTAATGTGTGAGGAGAAGATGCCTCGGACGGTATTAAGGCCGTACCTTGTAATCTTCTTGTCAAGATTTGCCATTAAGTAGTGCGGGGCCGCTGCCGCTGTTGTTTCAGATCTATGGGCTTCCGATCCCCCCCCCTCCGATGGGTTTGGGAGGGGAGGGATCCTTTCTTTTCCCTCTCAGGTGAGTCGCAGGTCTGTGTTTATAAATTATAGACCGCTGCGCTTTTTTTTCTTCCTGTGATGCGGTTTGCTTTGGAGATGTTTTCCGACGTAGAAAGACCGGGGTGGACTTAAGTGGGCTACCGGGAAAAGGGGAAGTAGGGTGAAATTTCTTACTCTGTAATTACGAAAGGGGGATTTTTGTGGAGAAGTATCCCTTTAATCAAAATTTCTACCCTTGGGGATAAATTCTTAGTCTTAATCTGGGGAGCAATGAGGAAAAGTGGCTATTGCAAGCAAACAAGGCACCCGCAATAAATTAGTGAGACTAAAAAATTTAGTATAAATTGATAAACTTTAGGTTAAAAATTTTTAGGATTGAACTGGTGCGGAGAAAACTGCATGATTCCTTTAAATTTGTAATGAACCACAAAAGTAAGGGTTAGTGAAATAATGCTATTGGCTAGTTAAGTTTAATCTAGTATATTATTGAAGTTTAGGGGCCGTTCAAATATTACGTAAGCACTTTTTTGGTCATTTTTAACCCCCCTCCCCCCTTGTCAGCAAAGATAAGCAAACCTCAACCCCCCACCATAATTACGTAAGAAACTGCCGGACCCCTCCCCCGAAATTTCTACATCCCCTTTAGTAAGTACTGGTTTTTTCTCCTTGAAAATTTGGTGACTTATACAAGGAGCTGTCCTTTTTGGGTGTAACCCAAAGGGTTCAAAAATGAGTCGAAACATTACTTTTCGGGGTTAAAATTTCAAAATGTTTGGGGGTCCATCCCCAGAAAAAGTGCTTACGTCAGATTTCCTAATTCATTTTTGGTTAAATTTATATTTGGTTGAGTTTTGAAATTATTTATGCAAGAAACAAGATATTTTCGAAAATGCAGTATCTTACGTAAGCATCACTCATATCCCCCCTCCCCCTTGTCAGAAAAAATAAGCAAAGAGCAAACCCCCTTCCCCCCTTAGGTGCTTACGTAATATTTGAACGGTCCCTTATCATCATCAACACTTGAATTGGTTCTTTCACTAGATTTTTCCTTTTAGCGTCTGTATAAAATATCCATTTTTGAACGTCCTGATTTGCCAAAGCACATAACCATCGAAATCAAACCACTTGTTGATTGTATCTCTTCAAAGCATCAACGGATACATAACCAAACCTGCTTCGCCCACCTGAAAATTAGTGATACATTACTGACAGCATCACGGAGCCACACCAGCCCCTCCCCAAGACTAACGAATGTAAATCTCACAAATCACGTATTCGAAAACTCCTCAATATATCTCAAGACAAATAACGCCTTCACTCCCCCCCCCAACTAAATGTCTTCTATTACTCCGGCCTCAAACTCTCCTCCCAACTTTAGAAAGCATTAATAAATTATTGTGCAAACATCGCTCTGTGGGTATGAAGCTTATAGGACGTGTAAGTGAGACTAAGCGCAGGATAAATCTTCCTCCAGCGGGGCACCCGCTTGACCCCCACGTCACGTGATTTGATTGGGTCAAGAGATGCCATTTCTTTCCGCAGAGGACCCCCCCTCCTTTATGTACACACCGTGTATGTATGGCGCGGTTTAATTTATTTTTACTTTCTTTATTCTGAATGGACGGCCATTTGTTTCATTTCTTGGTATTCCGGGCACCGAAGCGTTGAAATAGAGAAATGATTGATAATGATTGGATGAACATGCGCTTTTCTTTCTTTATTACTTATCATTACGACTTTTTTTTCTTTCACTGCGAATGGTTATCGCTCTCCGTCAGACGGGGATCACGTATTCGTTTTTCTGCCGGGTTGGTTTATACGTTTAAAATAAAAATTACTTCGCATTAAATATTCATGAATTAATTACCTGCTTCGAGCCGGATTTCATAAAACGCCTTTTAAGTTAATGAAATGAGAGGAATGCAATGTCTGATTCGTGTCCGGGAGAGATGCAGTGGTTGGTCGATCCAGAGATCAAGTTAGGGGTTATAACAAACATGTGAACGCACCCGAATGACCTGCTGAATTTCTTTTCATCTCTTTTTTTGTCTTTATCCTCTCCTCATCCTCATCACTTCATCCTCTCTCCTTATCTTTCATTTCATTAAGTATCTTACGGGTATCCCCCTTTCCCTGATCATCTTGAGTGATCCACTCCTGCAAATCGCTAGCTTCCATAGAAAAATGAAGTAGAGAGTGAAACGCCAATTCGCACTTTCACTTTGTGGATGATTACTCCAAATATCATCATCTTAGCTCTGTGTAATCCTCCATCCCTTACTTTAGTGTCATTAAAATGCTTTCTCTTATCCTCTTTTTTCCCCTTCTCTCTCTGTCTCATAGATTATTCCCTATTTCATGTTAGTAAGGAAGAATAAGTTAAGATAGGAAGCTAGCAAGTTATAATTAATCAAAATATGAGATACAAAATCTAACAGAATGTAAACACAGTGCCCCTTAAAAACGGAAATCTGGAAACCTAAACATGCGTGTTCCGGGAAATACTGCATTCCAGTTTTATCACAGATTACCTGCAAATTAAAGGACATCTGGACCGTCAATTTATATTGATCAATTTACTACTTCCTCTCCATGTCACTACGGAGAATACATACTAAACCAAATATGTAATTATCTTTAGGGGATATTTCTTTGTAAAACCCTATCGCAAAACCACATGTTTTGGCCACTCATTTATCATCCTTTATGTTTACAAAATGAGAAAACATCCTTAATTAGGGGGTTCAGAGCCATGTGTGTTTCAAGCCATATTGAGCCAATCTTTTTTCACAAATCCACGGATAGACAGGGGCCGTGGGGAGCCTAGTGGTTAAGGCATCGGCCTTGGGATCGGAGGGTCCCGGGTTCGATTCCCGACACCGCTGAAGACCCATCGAGTATATGCGGAGTACGTGCTCGTTAAATCTGTGGGTCCGAAAGTCCTGAGGTCGGTCATGGCGCAGTTTACCTTGGGTCCAGGTGTCTGAAGACTATTTCCCTCCCCTTCAGATGCATGGCAAAATTGTGGAGGTGGCGATAGATAGTGGCAGCATCTATCATCTCATGAGGCAGAAGTCGGACTCCTGCCATTTATGGGCCTCATTTTCTCAGGAGCCGCACCCCCTTTGCCTTGAATCCTTGTGGAGCTTGGGTATGCCAAGTGGCACACGACAACAACAACAACAACGGATAGACAGGAGATTAATTCTCACGGCTAAATGAAATCACAACAGACATCAAGAGATAATTTCCAGTGATTTCCGCTTATGCTTTAGATCAGTCACTCACTTGTGGCAACGACACCGAAGATGATAAATAACGATAAGCAACAGGTAGTGAAATCACACGAGGGCCAAAGAAATAGTTCGTAGGTGGTTGATGAATAACGACTAACTACTATGGGAAAAAGGGGAGGAAGTGGTCAAATGACAAGAGCGGAACAGCCCGCGGATATCGGGAAAGTTTATTTAACCTTGCAGCGACAAACACATGTGGAATTATGTATAAACTTGTTACATTTATAAATTATGTGTGAGTTCGAAAGATTTTCCTTCTTGGTTTTGTATGCACAACGTTGGGAAGCAAACCTTGAGTGATACGTAAAAACTACTTAA
Source organism: Tetragnatha versicolor (assembly GCA_024610705.1). Taxonomy (NCBI): domain Eukaryota; kingdom Metazoa; phylum Arthropoda; class Arachnida; order Araneae; family Tetragnathidae; genus Tetragnatha; species Tetragnatha versicolor. The sequence continues at coordinate 31,941,316 of JANDEH010000005.1, forward strand.
ATGATTATCTAAGCTCAAATGTTATCTACTGTTATTTTTAATTCAATCACAGATTACAGGTGGGGGAAAGAATATATGAAACGCAAACTAATTTATAATGATGTCGCGAAAATTCCGGTTAATGCAAAAACCGGTAAAAAAACTCATAGCTTTACGCAAGTAATAAATATGTTTTTTATTGAACGGTTTTTGCTGACCGATTTTTGCACTGACCGGATTTTTCGTATATCCTTTATAATTGGACTAGTGTAAATTCTCTGACAAAATGTCTGTTAAGCTCTGAATTAATTAAATAACCAAACAATCACTTCTATAATCTATGAAAGTGGGAGGCGAGGTTTGTTATGTTATATTTAATTAAACGATCGGTCAAGAATTCTGAGTGAATGTTACACGAAGGATGCATGCATCGATAATATTGCATAAATAAACGTGTATCAAGACGGTTTTAGGAGGATCTTTCCTTCCTCGAAAGGTTAAATTTAAACATGCATAAAAATAAAAAGTGACAGAGGGGAGCAATCCTATATTATGTCACATATTTAGAAAGGGAGAGAGTCTCATAAATGTGACTAGGGCAAAGGGAGAGTTCAGATATTTAGGACATCAATAAGAACTACTACTTTCTTTTCTTCCCTTGCTAAAATAAATTTAACAGTATTAATCTCAAGTAACGCAACTAAGGAATTAAATTTTAATTGCTTTTATCCTTAAAACACTGTGACTGGGAGAGGGGACTACTGAAATGTAACAGCATATATAAATGCCATGAAATTAGTGAATGACCCTTAGAAGCCTGGGTCAAAGGATCCAATATTATCATCCATGTTCTTCAAAATCTCGGTACTCTGCTGTGTTATGAGTTATGGAATAAAAACGAACCGTGTATGTTGAACTCGGGACAATGGCTCCGAACGTCAACAGCACCCACCGAGCATCCTGTCCTCATCAAAATTTATCGTCGGGAGAGTTCGTGTCGGGACTCAAATGACTCGCACTTCCTCCCCCCTCTTCCACGCGTTAATTATTTAAGAGGTGGCGTAATGTTTGAGCACGGACACTCGCCAACCGGTTTCGGAACCGATTCGAATCCTCTTCATCCTTGCTCAAACAGTTTGCTCAAGGTGGGGGCCGGCAGAATATAAAAAGCCCCGGCAGATATGGACAAACACGGGGATTTCTTTTTCGGCGGCATTGTGCGGCGGGGTCATTTGGTCATGCCTTTACGGCCAGTTCAATGGACGGTGTCTAAGGAGTTACGCTGGCTTGTCGTCACGTTAATTTAGCCTCCTTCGTATTATTATTATTAAAAAAGAGGCGACTAGCACCAACACGTGTTGATCAAGTTGGCTGAGTAAATACTCTTCGGCAGCAGAAAGGCTTTTCATCGCGAGAGCTGATCCGTGGTAACAAAGCTCCGGATTTCATTGTGGTGCGGTTTATGAGGCGCGGTTAATACCTTTTAGTAGCGCTTTGTAGCCACATTTGATGTCCCCCTATCTGGCCGGAGGTTGCACTGAGTATGGTTTTATTAACCCCTTATAACAAGCTAAAAACCGTCATGTATCCTTTTATTTTTCGGAGGCGTGACATATGTTGTTTGCATTGCTGGGAAAGGCTTGCAAAAGGATGACTAACAATAGATTTTACCCATCCTAAAAGGGCTCTATAAAATTTTGTTCTGGCTTAGTTTCAAAACGGAATTATTGAAGGGTTTGCCATCAGTTTCTAGATTTTTTCAGTAAATTATAAGATCGAATATCGTAGTAGGTAACACCCATAAAAAAGAAACAAATGATTACTTACCCCTCTTTTGCATGTAGCTGAACAAGTCGTCTAAAAACTCCTTTCGCCTAGGATCGTCACTTAGTTCGTATAACTGAAAAACAAAGAGAAAACTTTCAGTTTCTTCAATTGGAATCAAATCAATATAACAATGTTATGTATATTACAGCATAACCACGGTATCTCGAACATGGGTATCTCAAAAGCTTTATACCTCGAAAAAATATTTTCCCATGAAATAAAGTACCTGCCAATGAATCATACATTTGAAGTAATCTTTTTTATCTTGGATTTTTTTGGGTCCCTTCGATTTCGAGGTTATGCTGCACACTTGGCAACTTTTGAAAACTTACATCCGTAAAACTTTTTGCGTAACATTACAAAACTACAACTTAAAGCTTTCAACAAGCCTGAAAAACATACACGCAAATTCCAATCTCGGTAAAGTTGTTTTTCCGCATTGCAAACGAAACACGAGAAGAAGCAAACTTAACGGGTGAGCGGGTGTCAAGACTCGCCGGCAAATCCGAAAAAAAGACTTGCAAAAAAGCCAAATTTCACTTAATAAAAGGGTCAAAATTGAGAAAATCGGAGAGGAGAGGACAGGGATTAGTATAGGAATCTGGTTTCGAAGTAAAAAAATGCAATTAGAGAAAATAGTTTACGTCGCGAGTGTTTCCGTAAATATTACGGACAATCCGTAAAAGTTGGCAAGTATGATACTGTACATCGCCAAAGCTATTAACACTAAAGATAAAATTCACTTCCACAGTGATATGTTTACCCATTAGAAATACTCCTCTGAAAACAACTGGAAAAACGTCACAAAATCCCCATATGTTTTCACACTCGCTTGATTCCTCCACCATCATTTCCCAAAACCATCAACCAGCAACTGCCAAACCCCTTCCACACAAAAATCAATTTCCAAACAAGAAACAATTACCACACGGCGACGTCTTCCCACCAGCAGACGGAGACACAAAAGAAACCATGTTTTCTCTCGGAAACACAGAGTATTAATTTTCGACCCGTTCCCAAACAAAAGGCTCCCTCCCCAGAAGCATTAAATGTGCAGCGTTTGAGCACGGCTGATCAGGCCCTCGCCATCAAATTCGCATTCCGGCCAATTTGCGAATGGCCTAATGATAGTGATCCCTGTGCTCGGCTTCCTCCTGGGAGAGAGCGGATAAATCATAAACAATAGTGGGAAAGTCTTCTTGAGAGAGCCATAAGGCACTCCTCGTGGGTTATGGTGAAATAAGATTGCGCGCATAAAAGAGTCGATAAAGTGTGTCGTGCGTCCGGGTTGATGAGACGGTTTTGTCACTTATGTGAGGTTTTCACGCACTTTTTGAATGGAGCTTGTTGTAGGAGAGGATCAGTTTTGGAAAGATGCTCGACTAGAGATTACTATTAAAGAAGTAGCATTACCTGTTTTGTATCGAGGGAAAAATTGCTTTCACCATGGGCTAACCAAATTTCATCGTTGTATCAATGATATTATTACCCATAGCGGAAAATTGATCTGATTGAATAAACTCCTTCTTCCACTAAAAATAAATTTCCCAATTTTAATTACTTAGGTAAGTTCAGGGAAAGGCGCCCCCAGTCTTTTGACTGAGCCCCGTTTCAGCAAATATTAATATTTTAATTTTCAAAATCAACATCTCATACTGCTGAACCAACGATAGTAAAAGGGTCACGTGATTTTGACAACGCTGGAACTAGTATTTCGGAGGGGAGACAGGTGGAAGTTGAGGGGCAGTTGAACGAAAGAGGAAGAGACATTTGCTTGTATATAGAAGCAAGCCTATCACCGGTTACCCAACTATCGGCCGTGCAAAGTCTGTAAAAATCATGTGACCCTTTTACTATCGTTGGCTGATCAGTACTTTTACAACTTTTTAGCTCATTTATTCAAAAGAAATAAATAAGAACTTTGAAAAGATATTTCCTTGAAAATATCAGAAAAAACCGGAGTGGCATTGCTTCAACCCTTTGACTCTTTTCCCGGAAACTTTTCAATTTTAAATGCAGCTCATCATCTGTTATTATAAAGCAACCGACCATTGCTAAAAAATATTAAAAATGCCTGACTGCCACCTGCGATAATCAGTATTAAGAAAACTTCTTAAACACAGAAACGAATTCATTACATCAGAAGTTTTCAAAAAACGAGGTTGGAGAAACCACAACTAAATCACACTATAGAAGGCGCCAAAAAACGCTATTGTGTTACAAGTAACCATTAATCGTACATTTAACAAATAAAGGACCATTGGCTTTTAAATAGAGACAAGACTGTCATCAAGAATATCCCCTCGGACAAGTAAAAAACGAGGTGGAAAAAGCCATCGATTCCATTTGGCATTCAGCAGCAACCGTTGACACGTGATTAATAAGTACTCAAAAGAAAACAGTTATCTTTTTTTGTCGAGAGAGGAAAATGACTTGCCTCGACAGCATGATCATTGGAAAAGAGGGGTGGGCAAAAGAGTCCACCCAAATAGGCGATCCTACTACTCCCCTGTAGTAGTCGGGGGGCCCCGAACGTAATTGCGGATCACTTACTCAACGGTTAAAGCGCCAGGTAGCCGGGGAAATGATTCCGAAATTGAAAAAACCAACATGGCTAACTAGTTTCTTCTTTTCTTTCTAATTAAATAATTTAGCGACGATCTTTCGGCCCGCAGGTGTTCGTCTCGCTGCTCACTCCTGACGGCCGAGATATTGATGGTTGCAAGGGGGAGGATTTGACAGACGCAATGGAACAAGATTGAGTACGGACGTATCGGGAGAGATTTTTGATTGTGTTCTTCTTCTTTTCTTCATCATTGGGGTACCGAGTCATTCTTTACAACATGCGTATCTGTTTCTTTCGCTGTCTTTTTTTATCTGCTGTATGGTGTTTTTTTAAAGATCGAGAATTTATAGCCATAGGAATGGATTAATGCGATCTGGGAGATAGATACAGATGGAATGCGTGTGCGTTTTATTCTTCTCCGAGCGAGAATGTGCTTGCAATAATTAAACAGTTCCCTTTCAGAGACGATAATAGATCTTTCTTTTCAATCGAGCGGGGAGGAATTGAGTAAAGGGGTCAAGGTGTATATATGCAATCGCTATATCTTTTTGGCTGTTTCTTTCTCTGCCAGGTAATTAACGAAATAGCCTGCTCGTGTCTAAAAGGATATATAAAGGGCATGGCTCCCTTTGTTATAATCAAATAAAAGTGGGAGAAATCTTCGCTAATTGCCACGATTTAATTAATAACTGCGCGCTCTTTTATTTATGCGATTCTGGGAGAGAGGGCACAATCAGAATAATTGGTTCCTATACAAATGCATGAAACAAATTGTACATTGTTTTGAATATCATCTCGATAAAAAACATCTATCCCCTGTTCATTCGAACGCAGATGCCATAAAAAGGTATGATTACTCGCAGAAGTATAATAACTAGATATCATCATGAAGAATTATAACTGTTTTGTTTCTCTGAAGCAAGGTGCACGGCTTTATTCACGAAGATATTTATTGGGATTTGATTCTTCCAATTTAGACTAGACCAAACCGTAATCGCTTTTATATGGTGATTTCTATTCAATATTTTATGAATAAACCGCATTGGGTGTTTAAAATTCTGCAGAAAAATTCTAAGCGCACCAATTTTTGTTAATATTTAAGCATTGCACGAATGCGGAGAGACAATATTTTCGAACCGAAATGCATAAATAATGGATAACCATTCATTCATTCTCTTTCCGCCATAAATTCATGAGTGTGCATAGCGGACAAAGAGAGACACGCGTAAAAACTAATAAAGGTAGTACATATTATCATTTCGGCCATTCCGTGCAATAAATTTAATGGTCCAAAATAATCGAACAGTAAAACCTTGATTAAAAGCAAAGATCAAATGGATAACAAAACATGAATCTCTTTGTGATGAGCGGTCGACCATCTTTAAATTAAAACTTCAGAGTCGATATCATTTTCAGACAAATGATACAACAGGAAGAAATCGAATTTTCATGCTAATTCAATATTGATCTGGACATTAAAAAGAGCAAACCTGCCAGAGTAATTTTCTGCGCACTGTGATGATTTTGGCCGAATTTCCTACCCTTTAATCAATCCAAAGTATGATTGCAGTAATAGCGTTTATATTAAAAATCGATGGCGCCCTTTATGAGAGTTATTCGACGAAGGAATACACAAAAGACGGGAGAAAGGTTTGAACGAACATTTCGGTCATAACTCATTTTAAACGGAATGAAAATAAGTGATAGTATCGATAAAAGTATAAGAATCGAGTCTTTTTTGTGGGGCTCTGATATTAATTAATCAAATAGGGAATACCAGATTAATTGGGTTTTACTTAATTGAACTTTTTTTTGTCTCCGTTGTTATCAATACCTTATAAATGTTTTTAAAATATTTTCTCTCATATCTAGTAAGATTTACAGTAGTTTTAATGTGTCCAAGTAATTATGAAAATAAAGACTATAATTGTCGAAACTTAAAGGGGTTTTATATGCGTGATATTCTACCGGAAAAATTATACTGGATACACCATGTCATTAAAATTTTTTCATTGAATGAAATTTTTTGAAAATAAAACAATCCTTCATTTTAAATAAGTCCTGTTTATGGTTTCTTGCTTCTCCAGTGCCATAAATAACTCCCAACCAAATATTTTAAAATTCTAATAATCAATTAAATAGTCATTTAAACCTTGCTAAATCTTAACGATTGGAGAGGCTTGCAGCAGCTAACTCCAATGTTAACTTATTGGAGTTACTTCGTTGTTCCTGCAGGTCTTTCATTCTTACCTGCCTTACTACTGCTTAATGAAAATATAACAATGTTTCATTTCCACAGTATTATTTCAAACAACATTTTCAAAAACTGAACAATGTTTCACCCTAAACATCCTTCACGATGATGCAACAGAGTAAAAAAACACCACTCAAAAGCTACAACATGCACATTACTAAAAGCGAACACCGCAAAGAAAGCGTCTCTTGACATTGACACGGCCCGACAAGACGCTAATGTCGGCAACGGATTAACCGCAATTAAACTGTCCGGGCCACCGCCACAATTACACTACGCGGCGCTCCTGATCAAATTTACAAGACGCAAGCTGTTAATTGCGGCGTTTTTGCGCCAATATCGGGGGCATTAATTTGGCGCAAAATTGTAGCCTTGCTCATTACGAGGTTAATACGGCTGTCACAGGGGACCGCGTGTTTGTTCTGCGGATTGACGGTTCCTAAAAGGGATTAGTTGGGTGGTCGAAAATTAACCTTGCTCGGCCCATTAAGGCCTTGCTTTAAAAGCCGCCCGACTGAAAAAGTGCATTTGGGTGTCATGGGCATTAACAGCTGAGGTCTATTAGATCTCCCGAGGGGAAAAAACGGATGCTTTGTTTATCGCGGTTGGGTTGAGATTTCTGAGCGTGCATTAGTAGGTGTGGAGGGAAATCCGAGGAATATTTAAGCTGAGATTAGATTTCATGATTGGGGATTACTTAGTTATCAAATCCTTTTTATTTTTCACTTAGATTTAAACCGCTTTATAGTCCATTATTCATAAAATGTATAATTTTAAAACAGTCCTTTAAGGCGCATGAAATCAATGATTCATATTACAATGTTTAACTCTATGGAACATGCACTGGATCGCTTGTTTAGAAGAAAATTGTAGATGAATGCTGTTCCAGATGAGACTTGTTGGTTTGTAATAAGAGGAAAGTAAAGAAAAGCCATAAAACGCTCCAGCCAGTATCTGGAATGTAGTGTCATTTATTATGCATTTGAAAGGTCAAGTTTCCGACGAAATATTGTACACCTCAATATATCCCTTTAACTTTCCACACTTCCTATAAAAAAGACGAATGGCGACAAAATGTTAATAACATGATCGATACAAGTATTATCGCATGTGAAGACATTAAAATTAATGTAGCTATATGTGCTGACAGACTGACACTCTTGTGGGTGTATATTGTGCAAAATGTAAACCGTCATATAATATTAGACGAGACGAGAAGGTTAAATACGTACGCTAGTGGGGAATATATGGTACAGGATAACATTATATTCGGATATATGTTTAGTAATAGGTGGTCGACATCATACTCCACAAATGCATGTTTGATTGGAAAATTTGTTTAAAATGAACGAGGTTCAGAATTTTAGCATTTTATTTTCGTTGATATACCAATAATGTTATTCTCTATAACTATTTTACCCAATACAATAAGGGAGTAGAACATGATTTTGAAAGGAGATTTGAATTTATGATCAAGGAATTTTGAAACACATTCAAAAGACAGCTACGAGGCTTTAATAGATAAAAAAGGGTCCCCCAGGAAGCATTTCTAGTAGCAGTTTGTTTTAGATAAAAATACCAATCAATATCTCTTAAATTTTTCCTTATTCCCAAACTTTTCAGCTTTATTCCATATTCATTTAAGCATATATTTATTTCCCTTACAGTTATGACCCATCATCGTTCAAGTTTTCTGAATATTAAACCAAAAAAATTAACTAAACGTTTAGTAGGTTGAATTGGATTTTAACGGCCTTAAACCCATATCATATAGCCCATAGCGCCTTAAATAAAAGGTATCTCCATATATCCCAACATTATTTTCCAGAAAGTTTACGCATCACAACATAAGATAATCAACTCTTACCACGAGCATTCATAAACAACCATCCCAGTCTAAACCATACCCAGAAAAGAAAATCAGAAGCAGTACAACTAATTTCATGCGCTTCCGCCCACTCTGTTAATTCCCCGGCTCTCCACTAATTCGCTCCACAAAACCCCAGCACCGCCTATCGGTGGCCACCGGACCTACCTTCCTTTCGCACTATAGTCCCTAATAAATAATAATTAAACTAGTCCATAGACCGGGGTTGGCTGTTTTTCCTACACGCCGGTGATTAATCTGGACTGTCAAATTTCGCGAAACCACTCGGCTACCTCAAGACTCCGCCTTCCGAAAAGGTGGGCTTCCATCCACGGGCCTTGTGATGAATAGTTCCATTCTCGTCGACTTATCGCGTTGAAATCCGATTCTTGCGTAGTAGCGTGGAATGGAGATGTGAGAGCAATATTAAGGCCAGATAACTTCCACTTTACAACGCATTTCTTTTAGGTTTCCCCCATCAAACAAATATTGAATTCAAAGGGATGAAAGAAAAAATGTGGAAAAAGAAGGGTTTTTGTCGGAAGCGGTTTGTGTTTCATTTGAATTGATGGATGGGAGATCCGAATTTCTCTGGTTATGCGTTTTAATTGGGATATCCGGTGTGCTAACAAACTGGCATTTATGCTTAAGAGGGGATTCTCGGAACGGCGCTATTATATAAAAACGCGATTATCCTGATTAGTGCACTCGACTTATTTAAGATTAAATTACTTTCCTGGTAGAGAAAAAGCGGTTTTATAACTGCGAGAACTTAAGGACATAAAGGCCATCACACACGTTACATTTTGGACGTACGCTCCGTAAGGGTCCGTATACTAAGTAATTCCAGTATTTCTCCATAGAAACCTATGTTAAAATTATCTTTATCTCCCATCAGGAGCCGTGACCCCGCGTGACCCCGGTTTCAGAGGGTCGCCCATGCATTCGCGCTTATCATGGACTTGACATTTACGACCTTTTTATGGCCTTTTCCCTCGACTTCTCAGTGTAGGGAAGGGTTTCGGGGGGTTCTGGTTGAAGGAGCGGGGGTGAAAAGGGGAAGAAGAAAACATCTCGTACATTGTGCGATCATACCGCGATAGCTTTTGCCTAATTATTAAAAATTTAATTGGTTTTATATCTTTTAAGTACTGAAAATAAATTCAAGAGTGTCTACTTAAAATAATTTCATTTTATTTATACATCCATCTTATTTTTGTTTTAAATAGTAATTAATTATTTAAGCAAAAGTGTTAATTACTTTGTCGCGTTCAATAAAACTGAGGGGAAAATGCGAACAAAAATATCTTAATTAAACTGCATTTTCCTTGTTTTAAAGGCGACAGAAGATGATCAATGATTAAAAAGAAAAGAATTTATCTATTTTAGAAAAAATAAGGAAGTTTCACTTTTTTAAAATCTTTGGTTTGGGGTATATTAATAAAATATAAGTTGTAAATAAAATATAAGTTACTCCTTATATTTCTCCCTTTTGTGGCGTGAATTAAGCATATATATGATTTTAATGTCAATTTAACGTTTTTTTTTAGATTTTTCTTCAGATAAAATTTCATAAGGGAATAAGTTCATCAACTTTTTTAACCGTAAAATATTTTTTAATGTAATTATATTTGTTTTGGTGATTGCTGTTTTCTAAAAAGGGTTCTGAATTTCCAGTAAAATTTTGGTGGTTATACAATAAAAATTTCATTGATAAAACATTTTTTTTCTCAAAACTTGGTTTTGGACTCATTCCCTTCTTCAAACTGACAATTCGATTTAGTCTACGAGTGAAAATTTTCAAAGTAATTTTTAGAAATTTATATACTACAGTCATTTTAAAAGTTAATATTAATCAAGACCAAAAAGCGTGACATATTTCCATAAATATCCAATGAAATATAAACTGGTCAGGTGATTTTGAAACAGTTTTGATCACGGCCGCCAAGAGCCACCACATGTCATGAACAATTTGCAGTAGCAGCAGTAGCAATTTGCAGTAGTAAACTCCACAATGGAAAAATATAAAAAGAAAATCACAGATTACTGTAAGCTAGAAAACAGAATTTAAACCATGAAATTTTTTACAAACTCTGCCAAGGCCCTATCCTAACAAAATGTTAAGTTTTCTTTTTGAGAAAACAGAAGGTGTGTTTTCAGTGTTAATGAGTGATTAATTAAGATTTAAAATTTTTCTATCATTTAAGAGTAAAGTAATATTTTAAATGTTTTTTAAAAGTAACAAAAAAGCTGAAATTATACTACTCTTAATTATACTCGAAGTTGTTTCAAAGCGTCAAGCAATGAGTCAAGGTCAGCTACCCTACACCCTAAAGATAACCGGTTTCACTCTGTATCCGATCCCCGGACGCCCTTCCCCAAAATGGAAGGATCCCCCTGGAAAAACCCCTCGTGTGGGGAGACCCTAAGTCATCTTTACGATAGCTATCAATGGGGTTATTCTCTTTAAACAATGTTGCTCTCTAGACAATAAAAAACAAAATGGCAATGAACCTGAGAACATCTCAATGGTGAATTCTAAAGGGGATGCCATATGGGGATCCAGCCGGGTCACAAGTTGATAAATAATTTAATGACGACATCCCCCCAAACCAGTATATAATTTAAATAATAAATATCTAAAAAACAAAAAGTTTTTACCTAAATATGTTCTTACTTTTGCCATAGTGTAGTAACAATACAAAATTTGGAGCAATTTATATAAGCATCGTATAATTTCCAAATACATTTTACGCAGTCTATCTAGTTACGCCTTACTGTAACATTTTACTACCCGTAGAACTCCGACTTTGTAACACTAAGTTCCAGATCCTTCCCTCCAATAAATTATAAGTTAAGTTTTCATAACCCTATAGCAACAGTCCTTCGAATTTTACCAGGGAATACCAGTCAACAACAACGACCCTGCACAGTCTCCAGACAGTCTGAATTTAATGGTCACTCTACACCCCACTCCGAAAACAGACAATCCAAAACAAAACAAAAAGCATGGGGGGAGAGAGCACCCCTGGGTTAATTAACGTCCACCTCGGACCCTCGAAGAAATTTACGTCTGTCCCTTGATAAATGGCCTCGATCGGCCAACATCAATCTGGTGAGGTCTCCCCCGTCTAGTTAATGGCCCATGAGAATGAATGACGGGGAGATCAGGTACCCCACTCTGGTATAAACAAGGGGCAGGTAAAAAGGGGTGCAGGAATGAAATTCTAGGAGGCAAAGGTCAGATCGGAGGTTCCCCCGCCGAAAGGGGGGTGATATCGAGGTGGGCATCGGCTGGATTCCGATGCGAACCTATTTATTTTCATCTGGGGATCGCCCCCTTTCCGCCATCGTGGCGGATTTGTTTCATTTCGGGGAATGAAAGGGATCTGGGGGCAGTTGAAAGGGGAAGATTGATCTTTTTCGGCCGCCTATGGGGCCGTCAACGCTTCGATTCTTCCTCGGCCTGGAGGACGTCTAGTCACCTTGGGTCCAGGATTTATGTATTAGTGTTGGATTGAATTCTGGGGGATCCCGTTTAAAAACTATGTCAAACGATCAAATGCTTCAGTAAAATAGCTATGTAGAGAGATGCTCGTCTATTATGATTATAAAAGAAGCGAAATAAGTTTTCGAAAAAGAGGAAATAACAACTTTTCGTTGTTATTGTTAAGCATTAAAGGCTGAAATCATTTTTGAAACCAGATCATAGAATACCACGTCCATATTTGCGGGGAGAAACAAGGCAAACAAAAACAAAATATTGAGGGGCGGATTTAAGGGGGGCATGGGGGGAGGCAATGCACCCCCAACCTTTAGAGAAAATTCCATGTTTATAGGGGAAAATCGTGTTTCTAAAGCCATCAGGGACAGCTTGCACCCCCACGTTTTCCAGTATGCACCCCCCAGGGAACTGCCTTCTTCCATGCACAGCTGGAAGTACCTCATATTCGTTTCCCTACACACAACTATGAGTAAATTTAGTTCTTTGTTTATCTGAAACAGTTAAGTATAATTCAATACAATTTCATCTTTTCATCAAGTTAATCTCATTATCCCTTAAAAACGCTATCTTATGAGCTAACAATATTAAGAAAGAATTCAAAAATTGTAACCACTGTTAAATAATTTCTCTCAACCGAACTTTAAAAACCGACAACAAAAAGAACCATCCAATTCTCTCACCTATACAACACAGCTCTCATTTATTTATAAAAAAATCTCATAAATTCTGACCAACAAAGACACTGTGACATTCACCAGTGGTGTCTGGAGGGAGGAGAACGACGGAATATGACAAAATCGTCGGGAGATGCTCCTCCAGCTCTTCAAGAAGGCGACGTCAACCAAGAAGAGTGGATTTTATTTATAGTCAAACGTGATAAAATATCATGCGGGTTTTTATTCCGAACTTGACACGGGGAGCCGTTGATTTGTTTATTTTCTGGCATGAAGTGCCCGATCAAGATAACTCAACAGCACCGGAGGCGGCGGCCGCGTCATCGCCATGACGGGCGGGTGTCAAGGTGGACAATTTTTTACCACTTTGATATGAGAGAAAGGGTCGCTTCTATGTTAAAGAAGCTCCTCCCCAGGTGAGCTGTTATTAGAAATTGATACTGACTCAGATGAAGACTGTAGTAAGACTGATCAGGGTTGAAAAGTTAACAATTAAGTGCTATAAGTTATTTCCCCTTTGGTAGAAATAATAATTCCAAAAATTAATGAATAAAAATATAGGGCCGTTCAAATATTACGTAAATACCAACGGAGGAATGGGGATTCGATCTTTGCTTACATTTTTCTGACAAACGTAGGGATCTAAAAGATGGTTCGATTCGATTCCGGAATCGATTCCTCAGAGTAGTATCGAAAAAGTAGAATCGAACTTGGCTATTTCAATCACAAATCAAAGATAATTAGTAATTATTAATTTAATTAATAATCAGAAAATTATAACTAATTAATTATAAAAAATGACCAAATGCCTGCTTACATAATATTTGAACGGCCCCTTTAACAAAATTTGTTAAAGTATGTTTTAAAATTTTTTTAAATTTGTAAAGTTTAATTTCAAAAAGTATGGAAGCAATTGATGATAAGGTAGACGAGTGAACATCTTTTTCGATTATGTTAGTACCTCTTCAATAACAATATGGATTCGGATCCTCACTTAAGTCCTAAGTCACTTTAACTATAGTAACTTCAAATTTGGTTTATTATCTCCAAACCCGATATATTAAAAAACACCCCATAGTTACAATAGTTATAAAAACTATGTTGTGAGGAGAAGCAACATCTGACGCATAATTAGCAACTTGCATTTATTTATAAAAAAAGTATCTGAAAAATTACAAAACAAGATTGATTAAAGTTTGTTCAACAACTATCGCTTAAAATTTGTCGACTGTCATTCTATTATCGCTGTAAGCTGGTTTTTTTTTAAATAAAGGATGCGTTTTGTCAGGACATAAGCCTCTCCACAGCTTGTTGCGTGACCCCTGTTTAGTTTCATAAGGTTCAAGTAAGGGCTCCCGTGCAGAGCAAATGTTCAGTAGAAGATATCATGTTACTAACAACAGCTGTTATGTGTTAAAGCGATTAACAAACACGAGTGCAAGCTGCAATTGAGAACACGAATATAAAAAAATTATACTGAGGAGGACTCAATATCCGGTCGGTTCCATGTATTAAAATTTAAAATTACTCCATATTTATGTATTAACAAGTACATTAGTATTATTAGGACATAATACGCAAGTATTATTAAAACTTATGGGTCAGATAGCGGTTTCTATTATTACTTTGTTATGTTAGTACATTTTGAGTTAGGATAGTGATTTATGATTTCACACACTCACTCTACTCTTAATATAGGTACGTTGAGATTAATTTGTTCTATCAGTTGCCTTAATCGGTAAATATTTACATTTCATTTGAGTCTATTCTAGGTCTAATTGAGGATATTTGAGATAGCAACCGATTTGAATGAGGGCAATTACCTTTAACTTGATTAGAAAAGGAGTCCCTGAAAATGAATTAAATTATGATTCTGCTAAATTTTGATTGATTAATAGTATCCTTTTTTGCATTAAACCAGAATAACAGTTATTGACTATGCTTTTATTTCTTTTCATTTATCAATAGGCTAGATATAACATTAGCTCAGAAAAACTATCCAAAAAGTTATTTTGCTCTCACACCCCCAAAAAAATTAATTTGAACCATCCCTATGAAACCAAAGAGAAAGATAAAAAAACTTAGAAACTTATAGATTCAACACCTTGACCTTGAACAAACACAACAGGACCCAAGATTTTACGAGTCGGGGACATCCCCACAAGTCAACGAAAATAGCTTTCTTCGAACCAAGCCCCCCCTAACAAAGCCCCAAAAGACTTGTAACTCGGTTATAAAAAGCCAGGTTTGAACTAGGGGCGTAATGTTCGCATCCATTCCATACACGTGCGATGGAGGAGTGAAATTAGGGGCTAATTTTATAACCTGCCCCAAGAGAAGGCCCCTGGAGGGGCCATAAAACGAGAAACAAAAACCCTCTTTTCTGCTGAGCACGCGAGCGACTTTAAGACCTGTCGCGTGGAAGAGAATGAGATCTTAATCAAGAGTTGATACAAATGAGATTTTGAGTGATGCCAGGAATCATTTGAATTTTCAGAAATTAGATGCCACTTTGTGTTTATAGTAAGTGTTTGCTAATAAGGAGTACAAGTATTTAAGGAGTTTTCTCAAAATTTTGAAGGAGTCTGATAACTTACCAAATAAATAAACTCCTTAAGTCTAAATAGACCAACACTAAAAATGGAATCACATTGGCAGGAAATGAATACTTGAAGGGATATTAAAACAAAATTGGGGAACATAATTCTGATTAAAAAATTTGCAAAGCAAACAAAGGCTTTGAAATGTGGAGTGTGTTGTAATTAATTAAAAAAATCTTAGATATTATTTAAAATTCTTTACAATTTTTATGCTGCGTCGGATTTTATCAAGGTGTTTTCAAATAGTAAGATTCAAAATCAAGGAGTTTTCCATAGTGCCTGAAAATGACGATCGTTTCTTTTCCAGTCCTCCCTTAAGTTCTGGGTTCACAAAACGTAAGATTTAGTGCTATTATGTGAAAGTGAAACTTAACCCCCAAATGATCTGATCCCTTTTAATTCCCTTCGTCTACAAGTAGAATTGAATTACATTCCACATATGGACACACACCCCTTCCTTGATGACAACCCCCTTGATCTTCCCTCTACCGTTTCCTACACTTATTTGATATTCAACCCCCTGAAGATAACCTCAACCCTTGGAAAGGAATGCGACACAGCTTCCCCTAAACGGAGGAAATAAAAATAACCCATTAATTCATTAAAGACAGCAGATTTTGAAGATGTTCGTCCCCCCTGAGGAGATTATTTTAATTTCAGACGTCTTTTTATCAGAGATGTAGGGAGGGGCTATATTGAGATATATTTTCTCTGTTCTAAAAATATTCTGCGGTAGAATTTTCCCCCTAATTGGTGTATAATATGTTTTTCTGTATTCATTTTAATTTTCTTGTTAATGGAGATTTTTAAATAAAAAACAGTGTTATAACCACAAGAAAGTCTAGAAATCTGTATTTCATAAACCTGAGTGGAAAACCCCTTTTTGAAATGCTTTGTAGCATTGTCCAATACAAATATGATGAATCCGTTTAATTACATAATGAGATGACGTTTAAAAAAGGAAATAAAACAGCTATTCCATTATTGTGTTGTGAATATTATCATGTAGTACCTACTTGGAGGAATTCCGAAACACATAAAGAACTAGGAAAGATATTCAACGATGAAAGATTAGATGTCCTAGAAGTTCTTGCTTTTTCTTTAGTGTTTTACTTTTTGTATGGATTATTTTTATTATACCCTCCGAGATTCTCAAATCCCAATCTTACCTACAATTTTACAGCCGTTAATTGACCTTTTACACAGTATCAAGATATATATTCCCTCATCACTTTGATTGTCTAAACACCCCCCCCCCCCATCCCAAATGGTAAACATTATCAGTCATGAAAAAGTAATGACGATAAAATACATTCAATACCGACAAACCCAGATGGCGGATTATACACATAAATCCGCGACGAACTGCAGAAGGCACACGGGGGTGACAATTATATCTCGAATTTAAGACAAATATTCTTTCCCAGACGGTCCCCTCCCCCATCCGTTTGGGGGAGAGGAAACGGAAATCCGTCCCCCGTTTTGATGGTCATCAATCCCGAGCTGGTGGGGGTGGGGGAGAAAACAGAACTACCAGGGAAGAGAAAAAAAAGGACCCGACCTGGCATTTGTTTACAAGTCTTCAACCGGGATTCCAGAACGTTTAGAATAAAAAGTCCCGTTTGGTTTTTATCACGCAGAATAACTGTGTTTAGGCAGGCTTTTGCTGTATTAATGTATTTTACAAGGTACTGTATATCGAGAGAGATAATAAGCAGTTCTACATAAGCTTTTTTTTCAAATAGATAATAAATTTATCTGCAACGTTCAAATTAATTTTTTAAAATCTAAGAATTCAACCCGTAGTCATTTGTAACAACTTCCAAGTAAGGGATTAAGAAGAAATTTTCGGAGGGATCATCGCCCCTGAATAAGTTAAATAAAATTCAAAGGTATCTTTGTCTTAAGTGCCCAATAGATTGTCTTTAAAATTTAAGTATACAATTATTAAGTAAGTAAGAATTAATTAAGTATGTTAATAACTAACTCAAAAAATAAAGATCTTGTTTTGAAAACACATAGAAAAGAAATGTTTCGAAAAAATTCACAAAAAATGAATGCATCACATTATTTATTTTCGAGAAAATTAAATTTCAATTCACATTTGAATCTAGTACTTTGAAGACAAGAAATTATTTTCCAATAAACCAACTAAAAGATTTACATAAAAATAAATACAAGGTGAAAAAACCCAAACCACATAGTATAAGCGGAAATACTTAACATGATATCTGATAAGAGTTGATGCAAGACATGTCCAGAAATCATTAGTAATTGAATCAAATGAAATGCAGCAATACATAAAAACTGTTTAAAAATACGCACAAGTCGAGTTACATTATTATTGTCCTAGATATATCAAATGGGAAATTTTGGATTCAAGTCCATGGATTTCCATATTAAACAGGGTAATGATAAACTGTCCAGCGTTCGAACTCGGACAAAGGAGTGAGTGCAACCTATTTTTTCCTTAAGATGAGAAAAGGAGGCCAAAAAGAGATTAAGAAAAGAGCACCTTTGTCACAGTGGGAAAAAAGGGAAGTCGGATGGTTACAACTATTTATTTTAAGGACTAATGTGTCTTCTGTGCAATTTCAGAGCTGTTTTGACAGTTTTTTCATGTTTTTCCTGCTTTTGTTTCCCCCTTGCAATTCGTATCGAGTAGAGGGAGAAGTTTCTATATAAAAAGATAATAATTTGTAGAAACGAATGATAGCTTTATTTTATGATAGGAACTGTGTTCACTTGAGTTTAAAGTGCCACAATTGCACATTATAATACGAAATGGCTAAACATAATAACGAGCTGTTTGTATGAGAATTACTACTTCGAAGATTCAGGAAAGTATGGAACGAATAACCAGTACGGGTTTAGGAAAATTTAACCTCAAACATAATAATTTTATCAGTAAGATGTATTAGGATTATTACTTTACTACACATAAAATGTTGTGTGCGTTCTCTTTCACACATGAACCTATGAAATCAATTGATTAAAATCAAACAAAAATACATCTTAATCCATTTTTGAATACAATGTGACAATTAGTCATCTTTAAAACGAGAGACGCCAGTTTAAATGTAATTTATAGAGAAAAACTGATGCATTGGTAATGATAATTAAATTTTAAGCAGGCGCGTTAGAGGAAGGGTACAAAAAAATCAAAGAATTTCTCGTAATTAAAAAATATATTATTCCACAAGATCTAGATAAAAAATGATGGATTAGAATGCAGCCTTGAACCCAAATGTCTATTAAAACAGACCCAGCTGAAGTTAGTTAATGCTATAGAAATAAAAAGAGCAGCAACTCTTCGTCCGTCCAACATCTTGAAACGAGAAACAAAAAGAATATTTAAATGTAAAGGAGGTGGTATGATTGGAAATGATAGCAATCACAAATAAATTACCTCCCGACGAAACTTCCCGATGCAAAAGCAATTTGTTAAACTACCAAGATGACGGTCCAGAATTACAACCCTCAGAGAAGGTGAACGTTTCTCTGTACATACGACATCCTGTTTACCGAGTCCAATACATCATTTGGAATGAATACGGAATATATAATAACTTGAGAAATAAAAACAGAGGATCAAAAGAACACACATCAAAATTTTTCTCTAAAGTCGGGATGAAAAAAATCCCTAGCTATAAAGCGGAACTCGGTTGAAAAATAAATCGAGAATGAAAAACTTATTTCTCTAAATCAGGCACTTTGTAATCTATTACCTAAAAAAGGAATCAGGAAACTTTTGAAGAGCCCTATATGTCCAGATCCGTCTCTTTTCCTGTGTGACGTTATCGTTGCCATAATAACTAACAGGAACCCTCAGGGAACATTTGCATATAATTAAGGGCCCTTAACCGATACAACAATCGTGTCGTGAGAGCTCTTAATCGGTCGTTCCGTGGACCCCTTTTCGGTTCTCCGGTCCCCATCTGTCTCTTTTCCATAAAAAATGCATTGAATAAATAAGGGGGCAAATTACCCTCCCTTTTTTCGAAGCATTAAAGGGAAGTGACACCTGTTGAAGTGTTCTATAGAATTTTGTGAATTATATCTTTGGCAGTCAACGAATATTTGTTTATTTTTTTTTTGAAATTATCTGAAATCCTTGTTTAAAAAATGCATGGTATCCAAATTATCAAAATTTTCACCCAAGAAATTAAAAACTTACTAATGTCTTTCAAAATTATAAGTAAGAGTTTTAAATTGATGGTAAAGAAAATTATTTGTTAAAACTATAAAAAAGTGAGATATTAAACCAAATTATATTTACAATTACTTTAAAACGCAGATACTTTAAACTTTCAGTTCTATAAGCTCTTATTTCTTTGAACAGCAAAATTAAGCACTAAGATAAAGTGTTTTGATCCGGAAATTGAACCAGTTTTAAGAGATGGTTATTTTTTGACACATAAACAATTTCGAGAGATAGAGAGTACGTAAACTGTCTCAATCTACGCAAAAGTTAAGGAACGATCCTATCTGGCTGTGTACAATTGACAGGAAAAAAGGGAAACAAAACTCTTGCGAAGCGTGACGCGCGTTTACAAATTGCGATTCCCGTTGTTTTTCGCCAGAGACCGCCATCGGGGCAAGAGAGGCAAATTGACAGGTGTTCACCGGAGTCGCTTTTGGTCACGCTTAATTGCATTAATCCGAATCGATAGCGATTTGCCGACATTCAGAAGCGATTGGAGACATTGTGGGCGCAAATCTGATAATTAAATTTTAACGGAACATTTGACTGGGGCGCGCGGTAATCGAACTTGGAAATAAATTGTATTAAAAGTACGCAAGGACTGAATTAGCGTCAATAAAGTAGTAGTGACTATTAAGAGAGAGCGGAGAGGCTCGTAAAATACATCCCGGTTAAGTTCTTACACAAATACGGTCTCCCCGATGTTGTTTTCACGGCCGAGCTTATTGGTAGGGCGGAGAAAACGTTCAGGATTATTTCATTAATGCGAAATGCGGTTAAATTGAGGTTTGCAGGTTCGGAATTTTTTGAAATTATTACATGTTCTAAAGGGATTCTTTCCGTTTGGTGGTGTTTATAGTTATAACAAGAGTTCACGTCTCCAAGAATTTTTTTCTTCAACAAAAGCTGGACGATTATTACAGTGCAAAATAATTTTTTTTCCAAACTGCAAAAATTCTCACCAAGTAAAAATAATTTTTTAAAAGATGTAATGAACCTAAACTTATTAAACTGTATGTTGAAACGGCCAAAAATGTATTGCTATATCTTTCAATAATTGTAGAAGTTTAATTTAAATTAATAACTTTTTTATCTCAAAGTTAGTTTTGACATTCCGTATCGTTAATTACTTTGAAATTTAAAAAATCTGCTATAGTTCAACATTTATTTATTCACAATAGGTTTCTTTAAACAACTAAAACGTGGACAATCAACACCAAAAACAATAAAAGTTTAACTAAGACAGATATCTTGAAAAAGAAGAGTAGAATAAAATTCTAAGAAATTACTATATTTTCCATTGTTTTAAGCTTGAAACAGAAACCATACAAATGACTATAAATTCATTTATAGATATAAAAAGAAATAGCACAATGTGGGGGAAAATTATGAGCATAATTGTGGGGCAACCAGCAAAAAAAGGGGTTTAGTTGGAGTTTCCCTCAGCATTTAAGAAAATAATCTTAAAAGCATCAATAGTGTAACAATAACAAGGATAACACTGGTGTTATTTAACTGTATTTCATGAACATTATTTTCAATTTTAGTTCTTAGCTCTTTAATTTTTAAAATTTAAAGAAACAAGATAATATCTATAGATTTCAAACAATTTAAAAACAGTTTTATGAAGAGGAAAATTTATGCATAAGGAAAATATTTAAAAGCTAAACTTTTTAACTGTAGATCAATTCTGATCTTTGAGCTGAACTTTTAAAGCTAAGAGAAGAGATGTTATTACTTTGATAGACGTGCCTGTCTAGACGTACGGAAGTGTTTAATACACGCTAAAGATCAACTGATCAACATTCCGAAGAAAATATAAAATAACACCAAAACAGCATTTTTAATCCGTTCCATTCGGTAAAAATATGAGGTGTAGAAAATTGAAATCCGTCTTCATATGACCTCTGATCTGAAGAATATTTTTATACGCGCATTTATCCCAAAATTCACAGCTGGGGTTAAAAACCTAACTGCTACATCGATTGTGAATGGAAATTTAAAATATTCTATTTGTGTGCGATATGCGATATGATTGACAGCGAGAAAGATTCCGTCTGCAATCACAGGATTTGGGACACTCCCCTCTTTAACCCCAAGAGCAGAATACCGCTGAACTTTGACCTGAAAAAAAATCCGTAACTGATAATTTGCATCATAGTTGTCTGTCATGGTTTATTCGAATTCATACTAGCTCATTTTATTTAGGTAATCTTTTTGATGGTTATTCTAAAATTTGTGGTTTAAAAAAGATATTTTATTTAACTGTAGGCGGACCTAGAAAAAGTTGTAACCTTCCCCCGAACCTAACCGAAATTTACCCGAATCGTATGGAAGCTGGCAGTGGCTTCCCCCGAACCAGGTTCGCAGGTTCGGGCACTTTTTACAGGTCCGACTGTAGGACATAAAAAACATTGGTTTTACTTTACGGTACGTATTCTTGGATACCGAATGAAAACGTTTTACAAAACAAAAACTCGACAGTACAAAAGTAAGACAGTATAAAGCCTTAAAAGTTGTTCAAGTGATTGTAAGTTTAAGGTTAATTCTCATGAATGATAAGTATTAATTATTAAGTTTCCAAAAATAATAACTTTACCTAATTATGCTATGGTTTTATCACAATGTAGTACAAATATTCTTTATTTACGGAACTAAAAGCCATCTACCATTATCCGAAAGATTTTTCACAATGAATTTAAAGAGGCTACCAAATAAAGTAATAGTGCACTATAGTTTTTAGTAATTAATAATGAAGAAATTTCACACAGCCTGGGAAATAAGTAAGATATTCCAAAGAGTTAAAATTTGAAAAACTATAAATAAAAAACAGGAAGTAGGATAGTTGTTTTATCCCCGGAATTACAATGTCCACTGACCGCAATAGCCCTCAGATCCGGTAAAGTTTCATTAATATTTAACCAGCGCTACTTACTTTCACTTAACTCCAATTTGAATCCCACAACAAGTACGAGAAAGAACGAATAAAAAAACCCAACTAGGGTCATTTACTTAAGAATGGGAAACAAGATAATTGTTTTTGAACTCAGACAGAAGACACACAAGCCGAAGATTGATTCGCTGCTTATAGAAGATGCATCAAATGAGAGAAGCCCGTGATTTGAAAAACAGACCTGCCACTTCAAGAAATCAATCTTGGGGCTCAGCGGGGTGGCTTGGTTTTTCGTTAAAGCACAAAGGAATTAAAAATGTGTCAATGCATTCTAAGTGTCATGGAACAGAATCCTATGCGCATAATTTGCAAATTGAATAAACATGGGGATTCAATGGATTTCTGATGCTTGTGATGGAACTAAATTGATGCGTATTTACTTTCATTTGTCATAGTCTATAATATGTCTGTTTTCGGATTAAAAAAATCGTGTGTTTTCTTAAGTATCAAATAAGTTCTTTCATTTTTTGTTGGTTGTATCGATTCTTTGAATATGAAATAAAGCATCAACAGTTTGATTTTTAAAAGTTCAGAACTTCTCTACATCAAAACGTGTATGAAGAGAGTGGGTTAAAAAATACCGGAAATAAAATTTTGCATGAAGTTAACACAAATATTTAACACCCAATATAAGGCATAAAAAACTTGAAAAAGCTCAAAGACAAAAATTAGGCACTAAAACGCCTGAAGTGGAACTATCAAACAAATTTGGAATCTAACATAACAGGAGAAAAATATTTCAATTTCGATTATAATTTTTTTGTACAATAAATATATTTAATGAAACCAAATACACACCTATGCATCATTATCGAGGAATTTCAATTAAACATTTTACAAGATAAAAAAGAACTCTAAATATTTGCCTTCCCCCGGCACCAAACCATTTATCAGAGTTCAAAAACCTCCCACTGTGAAAGCAACCGGACAAAAATTCATCTACAACCACACAGCTGCGTTTTTATCAACTCCCTCAAAAACGCACCTCGACGATATCAAAGAATATCGCACAAAACAGCGTTTTTCTCCCCTTCAGACGAATGTAAACAAAACAAATATAGCCCCTTTGAAAACAACAAAGTCAAATATTGAATATTTCCGAAAGAAAAGCAACCGAAAAAAAAAGCTCTCCCCCTTTGACACACCCGCTATTGGGGGGAAAATACCACCCTAAAAAGATCCTCCCGCAATCCCATAGAATCTACCTGGTAAATAGTTTGACATGAGTTAATGAATCAACAGTTTTTCAACCGCAGTGTTTACATTTAAACGTTAACGATATGCGTTCCAGCAGTGCTGTCACTATGACTTCTGGCTCCGAGCCACGTCCTTGTGGAAGTGAATTTATTTACGAGGGGCCGTCAGGAGGTCTTAATTTTTGCTCTTATTGCCCCTAGAGAATAACGGGCTACTGATCTAAATCCGGACTTAATTCCAGAAACAACAAAAACGCCCTATAAGAGAGTCTTCGCTTGTGTTGTCTTTTGAAGGTGCACTTGGTTTGGTGTCTGGATGAACAGGGAAGAAGGGCTCAATATAAAGGCCCATCCAGACTTATCACCTCTCATCTTCGCGGAATCATTCAAAGAGAAAAGTGTTAATTGGCGTTTCACTCTTGACTAGTGATGGGCAAAATTGATAATTTTAGGTATCGAATACTTATAGGTATCGAATACTTTGGTATCGAATACTTATAGGTATCGAGTACTTTTAGGTATCGAGTACTTTTTTTCAATGTCGGGAAATGAACCTGGAGGGACAATTTTTTTAGGGCCTATCCATAATCAGACTAATATTCAAAAAACTGAAAGCGATCCATCAAAAAGCCCCGTAGCTACGGGCCTGGAGGTGGATAGAGGCGAAGGATTTGGCGGGGGAAAAACTTAGCCGCGTCAAATTTCTCTCGCGGATGATAACGACTTGGGTTTGAGCGTTGCAAAATGAAAACGGAATTAGGCTGCGTTTGATCTACAGTAGGCATTATAAAGATTACTTCATTGAAAAATTTAAAACGAAATATGTCAATAAAGTATCGATACTTTTGTGGGTATCGAATACACTCGATACCTATAGGTATCGAGTACTTGAGTATTTGGTATCGATACCTGCCCATCACTACTCTTGACTCCTTCACTTATCTATACTAACTACTCCTAGTGAATCACTCAGAATGAACAATGAAAGGGAAAAGGGGCCTTTAGTGACTGCAGAACAATTTTGCTTCGTATATTTTGATTGGAAAATTTTTTTTTCATAGAAAATATCATACTCCAAAAAAAAGTACAATTTCTGATTCTATAAAGTTCATCCGTTCTATAAAGACAGCAAAGTTTTTGAAATGCAAAAACCTTCTTAAAATTTATGTTCAACTTTGTACAAAGCTGAACACAAATTTTACAAATTTCTACATTAAAAAAAGATACAAAATATTTCTGAAACTTTAAAACCGAAACGTTTAATAAGATTTCTTTTAAAATTAAACTGATATATTTTTTAGATATCTGCAATGAAGTATCCTGTCGAGTTTAGTATAACATATTTCAGAATAGCTTCAACTGTTTTTCTAACTATAAATAATTCCAAATTTTTTCTACGCTTCATGGTTTTGTTTAAATATTTTACCTTTTAAACCTTAGCACACCACATTTAGCATTACTTTTCACCTGTAAATCATTTGGATAGTAACTGGAATAACAAAATTATTTGTGTGCAAGTAAAGTTACGTAACTTGACTTAGTTTGAACATTAAATTAATAAAAAAGATACTTTAGAAGAGAGTCAAGAATTTATTTCAAGGTTCGCTTAAATCTCAACAAGTTAACCTGCTTTTGGCACCAAGTCAGAAGAAGGTGTATTTAAAAAGACATAATTTAAAACAACTCAACTGATATTCCGTGCCAAATCTCTCACCCGAGTCTAGTAGACAGATAAAAGTAATTAATCGATTCTTGGTTTTGAAATTTTAAAATGGATATTTAGAATAACTTTCAATAAACAGAACATAAAACCAAGCAATTATCAGCCCTGTTGTTTTATTGTGTTCTAAATATCAAAATTAGTTCAAAGTTTCAAAAAAGAAAAAAAATTAAAGACTCGACAAAAATATTATTACCCAAATTTTTCCCACGAATATATATAGCTAGAGATAAATTCATAAAAATATATTAATGAATTAAAATAAATATGAGTAACTGTTGTTCGTTTAACTATTTATTGAGATAGGCTTTCGACTCCCCCCTTGGAAACACTATTTTATAAAACTAATACTATTTTAATAATACACCCAAAAATGACGCTACCTACAAATTGACATAAATAGAATAGGCGTAAAAGGACAGCTAAAATTTGCCAGAAGAGGAAAGTACTCGATCACTCTTACTTGCTTCTAAAATCCTGTCCACCTACCATAGTCCATGGTTTATGAAACTCATTCCTTACTCACTTTGTATAAGGTTCGACGTAGATAGAAGGAAGAATACAAACGTTGGCATTTGGATGTACAAAACTTGAACCACCGCAGTTTTTATGAGACATCATGGTGGATATACATACACGATTAAACCCAAACAGTTACGAATAGAAACTTCCGCTGTCTAAACGCAACGCCTCCAAGCCCTCGTTACACGAGTTATGAAGATTAATACGCCGCTTGCTTAAGATAATCATCGGTACAACGCCAAAGAAGAGAGCCACTAATCGACACGGCAATTTCTTTCCAGGTGGCCATCAGCAAAAAAAAAGACCTCTCCTTCCATCACCCGATATATTTATACCTGCCAAAGAGCTATTTCTGATTTATCAAAAACCCGGAGAGGAGGAAAACAAATCCGGGACCTGTCACTTCATCATATGACATTTAATTCCGTTCCGGAGTCATGGCACTCCCTGGTCCGTACTATTGTGGATAAACTCCCTTTTGGCAAGTCTCCACCACTCATCACCTATGCGGACTTGAGTCGCGGCCAAGGCATTAAATAGGGGAAGGGAGAGAGTTAACAACAACGAAAAGTGGAAGAAAAAAAAACGACGCCGCCGAGCACAAAAGAAGGAGTTAACTACGGGGGCCTTCTTCCCTTTCTTCCAAAAAACAAAGAGCCCGTCAGACCTCCATAAAGTTTTAACTAAGTATTCCAATTCACACGTCCACTGAGGAGTCTGGGCGATCCGTCTTCGGTCGGGGTGGAAGAGCGATCGGACCGCTTCCGGTGGAGGTTTTTCGGGGATGCTTTTTAATCGTTCTCCGCGCGCCGAGAGAGAAAAAAAAGGGCGGAGGCTCCTCCTTTGTCTTAATCAAGGCATTAATGCGCCAGACAGTTGTTCTCTTGTTTTCACGAGGGGAGTCTTATTTGAGGGGATTTTCGAGCGAGGGTGACTGGAAGGGTTTTTGTATTATCCATGTGTTGTTTGCTTGCGGAGGGTGGAAAGAACTGGTGATTCATGTGTTGTGGAGTATCCGAGAACAATGTTGTTTTTTGGGATGTTTTTGCGTCATTAAACGCGCGGAGGGATTGTGAGCCGCGAGAATTTTTTGAAATGTAAAGGATTATGAAGGATTTTTCTCTTTCGTCCTTATGGAATTAAAGTAATTGTCCTCTTTTAATGAATAATAGAAGTCACAAAGCAGAAATTTACTCAAAAGAATAGGAGTAGAGGCTGGGTACAATTTAGTTTAGAACTAAAAGCTACGGATTAGGTGACAGATTTCACTTATTAAAACCCAGAACTAAATTATTTTGTTGACAAATTTGCCTTAGGATGTTTGTATTTAAGTTTTTACAAATTTACGACTATAAGCAGTAATCTAAGAGTTATAATTTCCTAAAGTAAGAGTACGAATCAAAAACCATTTTTAAAAAGAACAAAAAATTTTCAAACATTAAAAATATGGAGAACCACTAATAAATAAGTATCAAAGGTTCATATATAAGGATAAGTATAAGAATAAGGGTAATAAGGATAAGCAGGGCTCGATTTCAACCGGAACTCTTTTCAATTAAAAAAATTAATATTTTATTTCAGGGGTCTCCTATAACTAAAGCCCACGAAAACCTTTCTTTATGTACAAAAAAAAAGTCCTAAAATGAATTAAAACCATGTTTTTAGAGTCAGATTTCCAAAATTTTTCTGGGGGGACCCCCCCCCCAGAAAGCGAGCCCTGAGGATAAGTATAACAGTATAAGGATAATTTTCTTATGGAAAAAAAGAGGAAGAAATAATATTTACCTTTTTCAAAACCCAACCGGCTCATATTTTTATTAAGAACTAAAAAACAAGTATATTCACGGCACTGTTTGGAAAGGGTTAAAACTCTTGCTACACCTTTCCATCATCAAAATTCATCAAAACCGGCCAAATACGACGAACTCCACATCTGAAATCAATCCGAAAGCAAATCCATCCTTTGTTATTCCGCACACACCAAGTCAAGGATCAAAGTCCAGTGTTTCGGATAAGATCGAAGCGGTCGCAAAAAAAAATGCATATAATCTGCGATTCTCCGCGATCGACCCGAAGAGCATTCCTGTGTGATCCATATTAAAAAGCACATTGATTATAAATAGCATGCGAGGGACTCTGGCCCTTTAATTATTCACTATAAAGAAATTGATTTAATCATTACGGGGCGATTTTTCATGTGAAATCCAACATTCTTAATGTGCAGCCCCGGATTATATCCTTTTCGGGTGGCTTTTTCTTGCTGGAAAAGGGTGTGGGGATCTTTCCCTGCTGCATGCATTAATAGCATTCTTCGGGAGAATATCTGAATGAGGAATCTAATTTTCCCTTGTATTTCTCTGATTAATGAAGCCATATGTTAAACAGACGGGAATAAAATTATTTTTCCAGAGATGGATAATTAATCATTAATTAATGCTGCATAACTAATTATTCCCGAGTTAATTAACCTCCACGATTACTCTTTTCCGCAAACAAGTTTGGGGGCGCACATACGAAGAAATGGATTAATATTTGATACCGAGCGGAGGGGCCCAATGCCAATCGGTGATGAGGGAAAAAAAGAGCATTGATGACCTCCTTGTGGCGACTAAAACAATAAAGAGAGCAAGACTGTCGCAGGTCCCTGGAGATGGGGTTATCTTTACCGGTTTTTTTACCCTCTTTCCTCCGTTTTTCCTTACGGCTGTTCTTCTAATTTTCGCCGAAAGAAAACGCAATTAAATCTTTATACATATTTAAAGATTGCTTGATGTTTAACTTCTTAGTTACTCCCGACAGGTTAGAACGCGGCGTAGGAGTAAAAAAAATTAAGTTTCTTTAAGTTAAGTCGTCGTGCACCGCGCGTATTCATTATGCATGTGCTCACTTGAAGCACGGATTCGACGCCTTCAATGAACGAATTCGCATTCGTTGTTGTTAGGGGAGGTTCTGGGTGTTTAATTTATTTTTAAGTGAGATATTTTAATTTTTGGCCTCCGAAAGAGAAAAGAAGTCGAGCATTCTTTTAACCCTAGGAGAATAAAAAAACATATAAAGAATTTAAATACCGAAGGGATTGAGCTCCATTTTGTTACTTAAAAAGAGCTTTTCTCAAACCCAGTTGTTCTCACCTTTAATGCTAGAGCACAAATCTCTTAAGATAGTATTTTACAGAGAGATTGCATGAAGAATTCAGGTCGTTTAGAATTCGTAAGCAAGATTCGCTTAGATTAGGTAAAGAAGCAACGCCTAAATTATAAATTAAAAAAGCAAGTATCTCTTAAATGAGTTCTTTTGTTCATACAGAGTCAGTTATGTGTCATAATTTGTATTTTTAATTTTTTTTTCAGAAACCATTATCCTATTACAGAAGAGCTTTAAAAACTTCAATTTAAAACCGTTTAATACTCCCAAACATCTGATAAATAAATATGTATTTTAAAGAAGTTACCTCCTTCCAGTATTTTTCTGCAGCTTTTTTTTCTTCCTTCAGTTTGAATCGTTTATACTGTTTATAACAGTTACTGATGTAGCTGTACCAGAACCAGTTACAACTTACAAAATAACTTTATTTCAACCTAATTTTTTACCATTTTATTCATGATTGATAACCCAAAGAAATGACACATTCTGAATGACTTCAGCGGTACGAAGACAAAGGCAAAAAAATCCAAAAACCTTGAGGTGTATCCACGTTTTTATTTTAGAATAATTTGGGGAAAATGTCCATGTTTTACCAAAAACCACTTTAGACATCAGACAATTGCTTTAACTTAAACTTGCTTTATATTTATTCTTCACTAG
This sequence comes from Tetragnatha versicolor, assembly GCA_024610705.1. Classification (NCBI taxonomy): domain Eukaryota; kingdom Metazoa; phylum Arthropoda; class Arachnida; order Araneae; family Tetragnathidae; genus Tetragnatha; species Tetragnatha versicolor. The sequence continues at coordinate 31,970,987 of JANDEH010000005.1, forward strand.
GGTATTCTATTCAAATCTTTTTATTAGGTTACTTTTGATATACTTACAAGAAGATATATACAATAGTTTGTGTCTTCATTGCAACTTTTTCAATTAAAAATTAAAAGCACCATTTAGTTATCCCCCTCTTCAAAAAGTTTACCTACGCCCAAGAATTTGAAATAGAGAGGCTTACGAAAGTTCGCCTCCAGCATAATATTTTGTAAAAGAACACACGTAAACATGGTACATTATATAACAAACACCTATTTATTTTATTTGTATTTCCAATAAATCGCTACTATTTCGGTAGGAGTGTCTTAGGTTAATGTTTCAAATAATGAATTGTTCACCATCTTTGCTTTATAAGAAACATTTTTTTTAAAAAGAGGCCTAATACGAGCTTAAAAAAATTACTACAAACCTGGAATAGAATAGTTCATTACAAATTAAACAGTTTCGTTGCTTCTTTCACTATTACCACAAACAAAAGCAAATAAACTAGGTAAACCAATAACATCCCCTTCCACAACATTAAACCATTACAAACAATGAGGAACCTCAAAAGAGGCAACGAACGAACAAAACAAAAGAGGTAGGCAGGCAGCACAGAGCGCGAAAAACCCCTCGGCTCTCAGTAAATTAGAGCCATGTATTTAAGGCAGGGCTCGCATGCTAATAGGTGTTCCACGCGTAAAAATGTTTGGGGAGCATGTGTGTGTAGTATGTTGTTCGATGTGTCCTGTCACACCCACCTCAGTAAGGCAGTTATTATTGATTTCTGGAATTTCGTGACGTCACAAGGGACATTGGACGCCACGTGATGTTGGGCGTCAACCCTATTGTTACGTGCTCGGATGGGGAAGGTAACAAAGGGTGGTATAATTTACGGAGATTTATAATTAACGCTGAATTTTGATTTGCTTCTTCCATTATTTCGCCAAAAATTTCTCCTCTGCGCTCGTTTAATTACGAGTTTTTGGCCTCCAGCAGGGCACGAAATGGGAGCGTTGATAGCTCTAGGTTTTTCAAAGCGTTTCATGCCTCCGCAAAAGGGGGAAGTTTTTAAAATATTGATCCCGGCTTCAATCAATTAAGTAAGTGTGGTCACGATAATCTAGTTTCCAAGGGCTTAATTTTGGATCTAGGGAGCCTTAGCATTGCACCGGCAAAGAGGGGTCCAGACTGGACTCTGAAACCACACAGTTCAAGTATTTTTATTAGCTCACACATAAAAAGTAATGTTTCACATCCAATGCTGCATGCCAACAAAGCATATTTTTGTACGAATATGCATAGAATTCTGGGTTGTGTAATTTAAAGGTGGACTCATAATTAAAGAGTACTCAATTTTAGAGTAGTAAAGAAATATTACTATATACTAACTCGTGTCGTTTGGGCGATTTAAAAATATAATTGAGTATGGTGGTTTAAGTCAGAGTATTTCTTTTAATTAAAATAAATATATTTAAGTAAATTAATATAATAATCTTCGAAATATAATTCGGTATACGAATACTCTAACAATCTTAAAAAGATCGTTTTTTTTTAAAGTCGAGATAATTTTTAAAGTTACAACCCAATGTAATCCTAAATTAAAATTTACCTCAAATTAATTTTGATAACATTTACCTGAAAGTACAAATGAAATTAAAGCTTTGGTTAACAATATAAGTTTTTAAAAGTTACATTACTAATGGGTACTAACGGAAAGTCCAGAAGTTGATTATTTTTAAGACAACCCCCAATTATTTTACAAAGAAAATATATCCTACACCCCTCAATTCAAACTTCTGTCTTAGAATTTCTATCCATAATCTCGAGAAATAGTTCTAATGAGTAAATTGCAAGCCATCTTCTTTCCATGCCGAAGCATTATAAAAATTAAAAGTTTTAAATGCAAATGGAAAACTTTCTCCTTCCATTGATTTGAAATAGCAAAAGCATTAGCCCAGTTATTACCAACATGTAAGGAGTAATCGCCTTTTAAGGTTCTTTGTTTCGAACAAGCGGTAATCGTGCACTACCTCGGGTAAAAATGCCCTCTGCCGTGTCTTCAAAAAGCGCCTACTACAGGCAATTATCATTAAAGTGTGACCCGCAATAGATCTCTTACACGGAAGCAACTCCAACATTAGCTTAAGCTGAGGGCATCCATTATTGCAAAAAAAAGCCGCGCGGAGAAATTATGAAAAATCGCGGAAGAAAACTAACACCTCGAAATGGATGGAGGCGCAAACAAAAGCAAATATGATAATGGGGCAACACCGGGCAGGTAATAACGAGCAAAAAACCCGGGCATTAATACTGGAAATAATAAGGTTAAAAAAGCAACGGCCGCTTAAGGGGGTAAATTGAAATATATTCAGTCGACATGAGTGATCGCGGGAGAAAAAACAACCCTAAGCCCCGAGATTGAGGTTGTCGTCGATTTAGAGGAGGGAGAGAAAAAACGAGTAAAAACGCTTGCTGCCCACAAGAGAGAGGGTAAATTAAGAACCCTCTGAATAAAAAAAGGGAAGAAAAAGAAGGCGCATTAAAGAAACAGAAGAGGAAAAAAAGCATACTTCACATTCCGAGAGCCACCTAATCCGGACAGCTATTTAAAGATAAAAAGCGCGCTTAGTCGGACTAGTGACACGGCGGACTAAATTCATTTTGCGAGATAGCGAGCGGGCGTAGAATATCGGCAATTAAGTAGTATCCCCTTTCCCTGCGTATTTTTCAAGAGGGATTTGTAGGCGGTGTGGTGAAGTTCTCTTGACATGTTAGCGGAGATAGATTAATAACGAAGTCATTCCGAGAGAGGTAAGGGCCCGGCCAAGCTTTTTAATGGAGAGCTGCCGGATTTCGCCATCTTGTGGACGAGAGGAAAAAAAAGTTTTGCATGCTGAGAAACGGTTTTCGGAAGGAGGGGGTATTTATTTCGTTTCGATGATGGCCCTCTGGTGTCAGGTGGGGGTGTTAGACACAACGGGGACATGAAGGGGAGGGGAGGATTTTTTGGGCATTCATTCGCTAAGAATCGAATGTCATCATGGGGGTAATCCTTTTTAAGGGATTTGAGAACGATTTTGAATGGCGACAAAAAGTTTGAGCTCCTTTTTGAATGGATGAAAAAAGAGAGGACTTTTTGAATTGATGATGGATATCAAGTAAACAGAACAGTCTTTTTTTCGGAGGGAAAAGGATAAATATGAAACGGTGCTAATTTGATACTCTGAAAAATTATAAAGTTTTAATTTTGTTAACTAGGTCTCTTATGTTCGTTACAGAAAATATTCCGATATCAATTAAGGGAACTGAATTCATTCATTAGCATGGAATCCTATTCCTTTATCTGTATTTAAAATTAGGCACTATTTTCCTCGTATTTGAAATGATTCCCATTCTAAATTTCATAAGTACTTGAAAGTAATAACTTTGTCTATCCGAATTGTCCCCATTCTCATTTGTCCATCCACCCTAAGAAAGTGTCTACCTTATATCTGTAAGTTACGAAAATATGATTAAAAAAGGATTTAATCTTCTAGCAGTAGTTGGACTTTAGTCCATTTGGAAGATGGTGTACCTTTTAAAGTTGCCAATAGAGATTACGCTAGCCACTCTAGTCTACTTTTAAAAAGTGGAAAAAAATGTCAAGGCTGTGCAAGTGGTTATCAAACAAGCAAATTTTCTCAAAAGAAAAAAAACTATTCAGATGTTTGAAGGAAAAATATGTGTGATATGTTTCTAGACTTTTTATTCCCGTCAGTCCTATGCTAGAGGGAAAAGAACCGAGACTAACTAATAACTCCGTCCAAGTACGTTAACTCGAAACTTTCTCTCAGGAAAACCTTTCTGAAGAAACGCCTTTTATTAAGGTAATGCCCTTCAAACATCATTTAACTTCCATTTTCATTGGAGGAGGGACGCGTGGGAAAGTTTTCTTAATGAAATTCAATTACAAAAATTCAGCTTTTTGGAAAAGACTGGGCAAGCACTCAAATTCAACAACAAAAAAACAACCTTGCGTGTTCTGTTAAGAACTAAGTTAATTTGTCCGTCAGGCAAAAACACCACCACCAATTAACACAGAACGGGGAAAAAGTCGCATCCTGACCAGAAAACAGCAGGATCCTCTTCTCCAAACACACCACGACTTCTTTTTTCCTCCACCTTCCGCTCAAAAGCAAAACAGTTTAAGAGACCTTCCCTATCAAAAATTACCAGAACGCATTGACACACAAAGACTCGCGGCAATTTAACCGAATTATGGGCGTCGAAAAAGACATTTTCTAATTTTTCAATCAAGCGAAGGGGGGGAGGGAGGGAATCTTGCAGTCAAACACTCGCGACGAGCGAGAGAGAAAAAAAAAGTCCGTACGAATGTCACCCATTTAAAGTAGCATTAATACTAATTGCTCAGCTGTTCACTTATCCAATAAATTAATTAACATTGTAAGAAGAAATGCGAATTGGACTCGCTCGTCATCCCACGAGAGTTATCGGAGGCAACTCGTGAAAAAACAAACCACCGCGAGATGGGCACGCTGAAAGGGACCAAGGAGAAGGACGGAGACTCCCTCTCGATCTAGGTAATTAAATTGGAGTTTTTGTGGAATGCGGAGGAGTTGTTTTTGATGTTGGAGCTGTCTCTGGATCATTTGTCGCGAGATCATTGCTGCTTTAACTCCCGAGTCATAACTGGAATAACACAACACGGATTTTTTTCTCTTGCGGCTCTAAAATCCTCAATTTTGGATGTAAATATGAGGATCATTTTATAAAAGGATAGTGAGATTGTTTTAGATGGCTGTTTAATGGCACACAGACCTGCCTGTTTATCCGGGTAACGGGTTAACACGCTAAATTAATATTATTCGTGTTTGTAGAGTTTTAAGGTTATTGTCTAATTAATCAGCCCCAATCAGTTAAAAAAATTATAAATACTTCATGGGTCCTACGACAAATTCATATACTGCTCGATTAGGTAAAATTGAAAATTATGACCTCATTACAAAAAAAGTAAATTAGTAAAGGACAATTTGGCAGTAAAGGATTGTAAGGTAATTTTGTTAGAGGTAAATTTTTTAAGTAGTTTCTAATAATTGATTTATCGTTTAATTGCATTCGGTGTTGGCTTCTAACGGAAAAATGGTTGGCATTGCCTCAAGAGGTCAGTCTTCTGCCCATTGCGTTGGTTCATGGAAGATCATACTGGAGCTGAGCTGTTAGGGCAATTCTTATGTAATATGGGCTAAATATATTTAGCACCATACACCTCTAATCAATCAACATTAAATATTAAATTTCATGATTAATAGAAACGTTTTAGTAGTTCCGTATGAAGTTTGTTGATTAATCAACAACTAATTCCATTTCAAACTAACACAAGATAGAGAAGATCACTTATTTGAAGGAAGTAAGAGTATGAAAGGGAATGAAAATTCTAAATAGTACTTAACGCTTTAAGAACTCAATTTTAGTAAATTTATAGACCTGTTTCAATTTCATCTGGTGGTGTTCTGGAGACAAAGATTCACTATTTTGACTTCCACCATCATTCCCAGGTTCAAATACTAAACTTTCATCCTTAGGTTCACGTACTACATATTCATCCATACGAGGTTCACAAACTATATTTTCCACCATCTGACCGTTTGCTTCGCTATCTACATTTCCATACACCTATAAAAGCAATAAAACAATGCAAAAATATTAGCAACCATGGAAAATTCTAGGTTTACGCGGAGACAACGTATGTAATCATGCAACTTCTTAAATGGATTTCCAAATTGAACTGAGTATAATCAACACCGTAAAAGGTGATAAGGAGGGAAAATCTTCAGTCACAAATAGTCTTTACCACAAGCATGAAGGAATGAATGACGATGGAAAAGCTCAGCGATCTGAAGAAAATTAACTGCCTTCTAATGACAAGAATCAGAATGAGTTAACGATGCAGAAGAGCAACTTTTAAAGAAAAAAGCTGGTATTATTTGCTACAAAAACCACGCGAATGTTGTTACTTTCATATTTTTCTAAGATGGATTACACTTTTAAAACTATTACTTCTGTTTGAAAACAAATGTCTTAGAAAAAAGAATCAGTCATCTATGGTAGCAATCTCTATGCAAACCGCATAAGTTGAAATTAGAATGCAAGACCACGCGCAAAGCGTTGTTAACTATAAGTAATGGATTTTGTGTTAAAAATAGGGTATGTTTGATACACACACACCAGAAGAGGTCATGCGTGCTCTTACTTTATGTTTTGTAATAAATTCACATTTAGAGAATGCTTGGGAATTTTATGACATATTCTCCAATGGATTTCTTAACTATGTGAGACTTCAGGAAAATTAAAAATTACTCGAAAGAACTTAACCAATGAAAAACACTAATTTTTATAAAGACAAATAAAATAGCAGAGACAAGAAACCAGAAGTAAGCCATTTGGCATTTCAGAAGTAACTGAAAAACAGAGACATAGAAAAAATATGTACTATGTGACTGTATCAAGTTTGAAATTAATTAGTTAAGGTTAAGTATATTTGCAAGAGGGATTAAAAATAACTAGAAAAAGGACTGAAAGATTTTAAAAGATAAACTGGAAAATAGTGAAAGATAAACGAGAAAATATAGGGAAAGAATAACTGGAAAATATGTAGGAATGTAAACTGGAAAATATTGTACCATAAGAATTGGCAAAAAGGAAGAAATCTCACTTTTCTAACAGGAATAACTTTGCATTTAACTATAAGTTTACTGCCAGAAATTCTTCCGAGGAACAACCGACTTACCAATCCAAAATGCAACTTATTCATCATTAGAAAGGTTTTGGGGAGGACATATCTAGGCTCTCAGAGGCAGAATTTGCCGAATGTGATCATTATCGTTTGCATCCTGGCCGCTGAGAAACAAAGAATGTTTAGTTCGCTGGTGGGTGCGTCTGCATACGTTTCCTGTGATGAAAGCCGAGAGCAGTACCGCAGAGAGAGAAAGGGTAATAACTAAAAAACCCACCAAACAAAGCCCAAGTTATTCGATATATACAGAAAACTCGATGTTTCTAGTGATTAAAAATAATTATGCTCTTGTAAGAACCCCATTCCTGATATATTTTTAAAGTTCAATGTCAACAGGAGAAACTTGGAGAAGTTATTGCTCAACACTATGTGATGATTACAGTCACAAATTAACAGTTAGATGCAATTTTATACTACTGTTGCTAAAGGCTAAAGGTTCTGAAAGAAAATAAATTGCTTTTGCTGTTATATTGTTGTTTTTTCGAGAGCCACCGAACAACTTATTTGTGGAATAGTTCTTTTGTACTATTTTCACTGCTATTTCTTACACAAAATACAAAGTGTCATTCTCATCATAAGGTGAGAAAAAAATATTAGATGATTAGCACCTGAAAGCGAAGCCGTACGTCTGGGGTTCGAATCCCCGTTTGGCATGGATGTTAGTGTGACTGTTCTTGTGTGTATGTGATGGATTCACCTATACGGATTGTCTGATCTTCAGGTGAATTTGTGAATTTAAAAAAAAAAATTAAAAAAAAAATTAAAAAAAAAATATTTCAGGCCTAAGGCTAGAAATATTTTACTTTAATCTTTTAAATACGACTTTTAACAAAACGAAAGGAGATAAAAAACATAAATGCTATTTTTGATGCTGAGATTTCTATTTATGATTGAATCTAGACTACAAAAAACACTACAAAACAGAAGGTTGCGCACAGTAAAGCCCTTGATAGCAAAGCTTATCCAACGTAAAGTTAAAGTAACGTAGCTTCATCCAGAGCTTTAGCATACAGTAGATACTACATTTACTAAATCCTTACTACTTTCCACAAGCACAGGCAGGGAAAATATATAGTGAATTAAGAACTAACAATGTACTAGAACTTCCTTGATCACAAACGTCATCGCTTGAATCCGGATAACCACGATATCAAGCAAAAATAAAAGTAATGATGCTCGATTTAATGGTCCCAAACGACTCCTACGAAGTCGCAGAACAAAAACCACAAGAAAAAACTGTTGCGCCTCCCCATGCAAAAAGGAAATGCCAACCGCCAAACTACATAACGCAACCATCAGATTTTCATCCTCCGAAACAAAGTAGATAACAATCAAATAACAGTAGTGATATAAAACAGCCAAAAAAGAAAAGAAAAACCACCATTTCAATTTCCTCTGCAGACTCGTTTAATGCTTCAGCTGCATAGTAGTTATCCTTGATTATAACAATAGAGACAAGCCCCTGGATGGGAGAAGAATCCGTATAAAAGCTTGTGGCGGGGGAAGCCGATTTTTAATGGCAGACCACTCGCTGTGGTCTCCGTGATATATCACGGTCATTTGCGTTCATTGGAGGGCAGGTAACAATTCAGTGTGCACCTGGATCACCGTTACTAACAAATCTATCCAACGATAAACGAGCAGACAGAATCTATGAGTAATTGCACGAGTCCCTTTATTTTTCGTCGATGAACCGAGTTTTTTTTATTTCGTTCTTTATAATGTCAACTCTATCTCTGACGAGTATTTTTTTTATTGGTGCAATTTTTTACCAACTTACTTTATTACGCTTTTGGGGTAAGGTTAAGTCTTATGTAATTTTTTACAGGGGCTTAGCCAGAGGGGGATTCGGGATATATCCCCTCGAAATTCTGAAATTTTCCTCTTATGACCAAAGATATGGATACTATTTACCCCATAATATACCTCAAAAATAAATCCTATCTCCGAAATTTTTTTCTTACTCCCTTTATTGTGTAAGAGAACATTTGTGACGACAGGAGAAAAATTTCCTTATAAAATTCCGAATCAGGAAATCTTTTTTACCTTATTTTGAAGGGGAGTTTAAGTTAGTTGACGTTTTTGTGGTGAGAAAGAGGGAGAATGAAATGGAGGAAGGGAGAAAGAGAGAAAAACAGAGAAAGAGAACAAAAAAAGAGCAAATAAAAAGAGCGTTAAGGTTGTCAGAAAAATGAAGGATTTAATTGAATAATATAGAGAAGTGATAAGAGGCTATAAGAGATGAAGAGAAAGGGATTTAAACAGTTTCTACTACTCCGTTTTGGGATTAATGTCTCCGTGAACCCCACCCAACTAAAATTTCCCGTTTTCTACCTTTAAACACTTTCAAAACTCAGCCATTAAACAGTTAAATCGCCCCATTTCGCCTCATAAGGTTCAAAACCTTTCCATTCCCCAATACCCGGGAGACACGTCACCTTCAAAACACACCCTCAAAAAGAACACAGATACAGAAACCCTCCCAGCGATTAGTTGAGAGCGCGAGGCGCAATTTTTTGATCGTCACCGGCAGGCAGAGGAAGACAAGAGCATTGACTAATGCCGGACGGGGATCCGGCTGCGTCCGGCTGAATTATTCGAGACGGGGAAACTTTCTTCGAGGAGGGGGCGGAGGGCGAATATATATTTCTCTGCGGAATTCCCATTTTTAAAAAACCGCCACCGATAATAACGCTCCAAAATTCCTGGTCACGTGATTGATAGCGTCGCAGCGGCCGCGAAGAAAACAGTTTCGTCTTCATTTTCCGCCCGCACCGCTAAAGCGTTGTCCCGAAACTGCAATTATTCCGAGGGGCGCACATACCTACCCCTTCTTTCCCCGCCGATGCTTGCTTGCTTATGATAAACGATGTCATTTGCGTCTTATCCCCTCCGATCTGATTCGGTTTATCTATATTCGAGGGCCCCCCGAAAGAATCGGCCCAAGAAAGCGAGGGAGTGGGTGAAAAAACGGCCGATGATTCTCGCTCGCTCGCTCGCTATTCATCTTTAGTTGCATTCGGTGATCAATACCCAGAGCCAGATTCCCGTAGCAGATAATGAGAGGCGACATAATTGCGTTAGTCGGTCTGAAATGTGCAATTAATAACGGGCCGTGTCGCGCACATTGTTGGATTTCTTCCCCTAAATGCACGAAAAGGAAAAGTTCATTACTCAGACAGACCCCACAATCAAGTAATCAACCATCAATTGCACCGGGTCTTTTTGCGCGGCGTTAATGCCCGGGGCTATCGTTAATTTTCCCAACTATGCGGCGAAATCGTCAGTCACGGGGCCGCCTTTTGACGGCTCCGGGTACAAAATTTTACGATTCCCGGGGAATGAAAATTTTTCGCCAAGCGCGTTTTGACACGCGAAATATGCGGGTGAAGAAGGGGTTTTCTTAACGGCAGATTTCCCTGTCACCGCCCGGACGAAATATAGCCTTTAATAGTCACTCAACGGTCGGATAAAGAATGGATTTCGTTAATTACATTCTCTCCCGCGCGCGCTTTTGCAAAAATACAAACCCGGGGAATTGCGTGTCAAACTTTTCGACAGGCAAATTAAATGCGCCCGATAAAAATGGGCCTGCCGAAACTTCGGGACAGCGCTTTTTCCACCTCTGTGGGCGACAGTTGATCAAACAGCATTCATCAGCCAGGGCTACAATTGTACTACGCGCGGCCATTAATCGATCCTGCAGCAGAACAATTATGGGGCTGCTGCAATTACCCACTGCTGCTAACGCCCAACGGAGATTCCTAAATGTAGCAGCATCTATCTCGGTTTACCTGCTGTTTATTTAGGCTTCTTCAAGGATAGGCCTTATGGGTGGACTTGAATGGAGATAGGGCGGGCTGACATTATGGGCTCAAAGAAGGTAGTAACGATGCTTGAAAAAGGAAATGAATTGTGGGAATCATGAATAATCACGAGTGCAACGAACACGCTTCTGGACTTAAAAACATTTGGGGTTGTATGACACAATTATCATGAAACAAAAAAGTCAATCAAGATAATCTTCATTTCTAAATAATTTTATCCAGCAATCATGATTTTGTTTGCAAATAAAATACTAAGAAGACAAAACCGTAAAAAACAATATTGTAAAAAGACAAAAACAAGACTATAAATTCCAACCTTAACAAGGACATGACTTAATACATTTGGGTGCAAAAATTTTACTCTTTGCCACAATAAAAGGTATTTTTCTAGAGCTCTGAAATTTTTAACGGAAGACTTCTTTGCATCATCACATGCGACTTACCCCACAAAGAGTAGGAGGAACTTAGTTTTTCTCTCCTCCATGGGCACGGTCGTCTCTCCCATGGGAAACATGTCCTCTAATGTTTGTTACCTTCAATAAAAAAAATCGGAATTTTCCTGTAATCAGCCAATTTTTTGGAGCCCCGAAATCTCCTTGTTCCTTAGCTTGCGATGACTCCAATGCAATTTATCCATTACAAAAAAAGTAAATCAAACTCCGCGTCCATAAAAATCCGAACATTCCCCACTCTCGACATACCCCATAAAAGACAAAGCCCCTCCCCCCCAGAACAATGATCCCCCAACTGTTTCTCTGCCCTTCCTGCTGCATCCAACACAATAAGTCGGCCTCATTAAAAATGCTCAAGTCCTCCATTTTAATGCACGCCATGGGAACCTCCGGCCACACATGCAAAAATTTTTTTTCTGCATGAATCACGCTCTTATTAAGCGATCGATACGATAACCCTTTCCTTCCTAATCTACGGCCCCGCAATTTCCCTTCCCCCCTCTACTCTTTTATATCATCCCTCCCCGATGAAATATAATAATAAAGTGCGACAATCAAATTGCCTCGAGTTATGACGTCATCCCGTGTAGAGGTAGAGGGGGTTGGATTTTTAAGCTCTCGGTTTTGAAAATGTAAAAACGCAGCCATGGGTCAGCGAATTGGATGACGTCACGATTTAATGCATCGCAGTGGGAAGTTTGATGATGTTCAATGAGATATCCCCGAGTAATGTAATAACACGGACTTTCCAGACGTCATAATGAGTGACTTGCTTTTTAAAATCAAACATAACTATTCATGGGATGTTATAGTGCATTTACAGAGTTCAAAAAATTATTACGTCATAAAAGAAAAGTTCGCATAAGCTTCCTCCAGATTCAAATAACTGTAATAAAATACGGGATTACGCTTATTATTCATAAGACGTGTCCTTTAAAATCACGGTCAGTCCTTTGAATTTCAAAAAATAGTTGTTGTTATGGTCTAAAGTTTTGTGTTTTTAGTTACCTCATTGTGAGAGATAATTCAAGGAGGTTGAATATCGAAATAAATTTCCTCTTTCCAAAATTTCAGTTCGGAGTTTTTCAGTGAAAAAATATTGAAAAAAACCTATTCTTTATAACTAGAAATATTTCCTGCCAATCTTTTGCATCTAATCTATAAGTTTTAGCTAAAAGTTAACTCGTGTGAATAAAACCTACTCTTTCAATAATACTCACATAATCAATATTTATTCAAAAATCTAAAGTTTTAGCAATTGTATTTTTAAAAGTGGCTTGAATGAATGGGAATCCAACTAATATCACAGACGGGTAACTGAATCAGTTATCTTCATGTTATATGGATGACTGATTCATTAAAAGTTGTGTTAAATGCCTTAACCAGACACCTCGGGGGATTTAATGAAATCCAATTGACTGATTCCCTCAAATCCGAATCAAAACTTCCTAATCAAGGCTTATCGATATACAGAGGAATTTTTAAAGTATTACATTATATTATCCCCATAAATTTACTGTTCAAGCAAGCCTTCTTTCATAATGTTTTTGAACATACTCATGAACTAGAAATTGTAAAAAGGACTTTGAAATCAAGGGACAATAGAAATAAATTTATGTAATTTCTTATCCCTATTTAACCTTACACAGGACTTTGCTTATAGTTGTGTTTTTATAAACAAAACTGAGAAGTTACCGTAATGAAACTTGAAAGAACTATCCACCATCAAAATTTGCCTTTTTAAGCGCTAACTTCTTTAATTTATTCCTCTCACGCCATACCATTAAACTGCCGTTCTCCTATCCCGTTCATAATACATATTATAAAATGAAGACGCACCTCTTAAAAACCAGTCAAATTGATAATTAAGACACCAACATGAGCAAAAACAAAAAATCATGAATCATTAATACGGTTCGCACTTTCACCTCAACGCCTGAAACGAATTCCAAATCCACTGTCCACACAAACTGGTCATCGGAATGCTAAAGCCAAAAAAAAAATAAACCCTCGGAAAATTTTCCATTTCTCCCGCGACTAACGAAATAAATACAAACAGGTCCCCACGGCGCTAGAAAAAAACATGGTAAAAAAATCGCTGATTATCAGCGTCAGTAAACTCCATTAATGAGCCGTAACAAGGCATTATTTCCCCGCTTTGTTTTGGGCATTTTTATTCTTGGCTATCCATCAAATATTCGGGTGTACATCAACCCTAAGGGTGACGATGAGTGGAGAGTTAAAAAATCACAATGTAAAAATAGTAACTAAGCATGACCGTGGAAGATGAATGTCTTCCTGTGACGTCACACGCAGAGGGAGAGCGTTCGGCGATGATGACAGGCGATCGAATAAATTCAAAGGGTTGTGTGCGGTCCGTTCCTCCCTGCAGACGACTTTCGCTTTCGGGCAGGGGAGTGAGGAGGAGAAACAACTTGTCCACTGTGAGTTCCAAGATCACCAGTAGCTAGCTAGCTAATACAAAGCGTACCCATTCTGTACTATGTGTTTTTCGAATCCTTTAACCCTCTAACACCCACTACAAGAAATAACTGTGTGGAAAAAATTGTTTTTGCCTTATTAATTCATGTTATATAGCCAAATAAAAAAATGCAAAACATTTTTTTAATTAAAAAAGAAAAAACTATTATTTAATGTCTTGATTTATAAATTAGTACCATTTTTACCCACTCAAAAAAAATTGAAAAACTGCATGAACGACATTTTGTGGGAAAAAAATCCTAAAAGTTTCACAGTTTCAATGTATCTTTTTAAGAAATTTTTAAGTTTTGCTTTGGGCATATAAATGACAGTAATATGAAAAATTGAGTATAATAAAGGTCCTAGTTCCAAAGGGGGGTCTTGGGGGTCCTTCCCCTGAAAAATATTTGAGATTTGACAAAAAAAAACAGGATTTTTCTAGTTTGTATACACTCAGCCTGAATTTTGGGAAGACTAGAGAGGAGTCAAATTTATCATTGAGCCCCCATGTATAATAATTAGGTTCAATGTAGTTTTCCAACACATTTTAGGTAGAATTTGCTTCTTAATGAACTTAATATAAAAATACTTGATAAATAGAGTTCCAAGTACGAAAAGGGGGTCCGGGGGTCCTACCCTAGAAAACTTTTGGAAATTTGATCCCAAAAATCAAGGTTTTAACTTATTTTGGAACACTTTGTCCGAATTTTTTTTTAGGCAGAAAAAAGTTGGGAAATTCTGGAAAAAGTCGGAAAATTCTCAGAAAAATATCTGAAAAAGTCTGAAAATCCGACAAAAATCGAAAGAATCACATGTCTGCAATTACTAACGTAAGTGATTTTATATTCAGTAACTTCATTTCACTATTTAGTTTTTAATGTTAAAAAATATCTTATTGACATAATTTTGAAGGAAAACCTCTCTCCCCCCAAAAAAAATCACTATAAAATTTACGTCAATCTACATCAATAACAATAAAAGGTCCAGTATCAATTTTTTTGTTTTTTTAACTATTTTAAACTCTAAGGAACCCCATAAGGAACCCTCTCTAATTGGTATAATTTATCAGCATTTATATAGTTATATTCAAAATATATCTACAGAAAATTAGTAATACTTGAACATGAGGAAATATGCGCACAAAAGACAATGAATGATATTGACAATTGTTTGTAGCCCTTCATGTGGAAACCCCCAATTTCTTACAAAAACAACCTATCTTAAGTAACGGTTATGAGTTATATAACCCAATCAGCTTTAGAATAGAACATGAAATATTAGTAATCTACTAATAACTTATCTAAAGAAACCAGCTCTTCATTATAAGTATACATTTATACTTTCACAGCAACTTTCAAACACTAAAGTAAACACGGTCGCTAGGGAATTTTATTAATCCAAAACTGAAACTAAACTGCCATGAAAACCGAGAATTAAATAATGATTTAGTTATTTTTTAAACTATTTAAAAAAAACTTTCATCAAATACTAGATTAATATCCCAGATTAGACAAAACCATTGATTGATACTGGGCTTCATGGTTATGTTGGGCAGAATGGCTTAAAGCAAAATAAGAATCAGGAAATTTAAGAAGTTACTTTAATTTTTTTGATTCAGTAACTTTTTTCAGCTCGTAAATACAAAGGTGCCCAACTCTTGTGCCCGAAATAATTTACTGCATAGGTAGGATACGACAGATTAAAATCTTGTAGAGTTGCTTAACTTGCTCTTGCTACTAACAGCAAATTGTCATAAGTAAACCTGGCTTAGAAGGAAAACAAGATTTGTTTATCAAACGTAACTATTTCGGCAGAAATTGATATCAATGATGGAAATACAACTACATGAAGCTGTATAAACCGGTATACAAGTGATTACGGTATCACGTGAAATTTTATATCAAAATGATTGAGAATGTGAGAGATCTGTATTTAACTTTCTTGTCAAACAAGTCGAGATTTTTTAAGTTATCTTATCTTTAAAATTACTTTTCTCTATGCTTAAAGGAAATCAAAATCCTAATAGGAGATGTAAAGTAATGGATATGCAAATATAAAGAAAAATTGTTATTAGACTTACTAGATAATTTTTTAAGCCAAGATCTATAAAAATAGCACAATACATATTCGTATAAGGGAAAGAATGAATATAACTGGTTATAATGTTTCAATTCTTAATACAATGGCTTGTCACAATGTGCAAAACTAAACATTGAAATTCACTACATTTTCAGTAGGAAATACTAAAGATAGTATTAGTATCAGGCAGGCAGAAGATTTTTAATGGAAGGAAAGGAAGATATTTTGGAAAATCTAAGCAAAATGTTAGTTTATAGGTATTAATATATCACGAAAAAGAATACCTGCTGGAAAGAGCCTTTATCATCAGACGAAATTCGAGTGCCTGAGTTCAATGGCTAGAAAAGAGAGGGGACTTTTAGGAGAAAATATTCCAAAGAATAAAAAAATAATTTTGAAAGCACTAACATTTTGGTTTTAAACTTAAGCAAAAGCATCATTGTTTGAATCTCGTCAGGTGATTATAATGTTAAATCAAAACCTGTGAAAGTTATTTTGCACATAGGTAACTACTTTTTGCAACCTTTCATTTGCCAACTGTATCTTCTATAAACCACTTGATTAACGCATGGATAAATGCAAAATTTATTATTTTTCAGAAACTGTAAGAATCATTTTGGATTGGTAGATCCATTTCATGTCATAGGCCTGTTTCCTGAGTCATTTATTCAACTAAAACATTTTAACAACATTTTGAAAATTTGGGTTAAAGAATAACTCGGATTCCGTTCTAAACAAAGCAATTATAAAGTTTTGTAGAAAAAGGAAAACTATACTTGGGATAATTTAATGGACACACCATAAACAATGTTCTCGTTAAAAACAAAAAATATTAATTTATAATAATTTCACAATTTCAAAGTATTTGTAAATTTTTAGTTCTTTATTTACGCCCCACAAATGTTTAAGAAAGTTCAGAATAGCAATTTTTCAATTTTTTTTCATAATGTAGTAAATAAAGGGTTAAATTTCCGATTTCTTACAACTGAAAAATTCATTCATTGAGTTCAAGCTAATAGAATGAAATGGATGTATAACAAAACAAAAAAAAGTGTGACATTCTTCAATACCTTTAGCATAGCCTCACTGCAAGAGTGTTCAACTAGTGGTAAGTACTAAAACTTCAACACCTAAGACGTATACAAATTAAAAACCGATTCGCACCGAAAAGCAAATGAAAGAAGCAAAACCATACTTTTAATTTCAAACCCGACGCTCTCTCTCAAGATATGAAGGGCTTCGCTAATAACTTTTCTCTCGTAAAAGAAGCTGTGCAAAAAGAAAACAATACGCACTATGCATCGGTAACAGTGTGTAACTGAAATGTTAAAGCACCGGGAAAAGTCTTTAAAACAAATGGTAGGAAAAAAGAGTGGGAAAAGTGGCCGTCGGGTGGATCTGATAACACATTTCTGACATTATTTCTTATAGCGAAAAATATGATAGACAATGATTTCGCAGGGGGTGAGTAGAAACGACTGCTCTCGTGCATTCGGCGTGAAGTTGGAGCTTCGGTTGGATTCTTTTCCATTTACTTAATCACGCACAGTTCACTCTTTTCATTGAAAAATAAGAGTATGACGTGCTACAAACGTGTGATCTTGAACGTCTTGTGAAGAGAGATATTCAAAGGAAATCGGTTTATCCGTGAGACTTCCGTATGCTTCGACTGATCCTTTTGAGAGAGACATTAATGACTTCACGCTTTTTATGAAGCTTGTGTTAAATGCATAATAAATTGATGAGATTTCTTGCAATATCATTTAAAAATATTTTGTAAACTAATAAGGGATAGCCTACTAATTTTACTCGTTTCTAAAAAACAGTTTGTGAGGTACAAAAAAATTATAATATTTATGCTATGATTATGAGTTATCCTGATGTTACAATTTCATTAGCTTTTACTTCATTTGTCTTGTTATTTCTTGTGCTTTCAGTAATTAGGAGAGAATGAGAGAAAAAATTTAGAAGAGAATGAAAGAAAACAAGCGAAAGAGTGAAAAGTCTTACTCTCCTTTTATCTCAAGTTCTCTCCTTTTATTGGCCCCAATTTCTTAATTCCACACTCGCTCTAAAATCTGTAAGTTCTCCTTGCCTTTTTCTCGAGTTTTCTCAGCCATTTTCTCTTATGTTCACGTTCACTAGTTAGTTCCAAAGTTATCATTTTTCTTTACCTATCAGTTTTTCTTCCAATCGCCCTGAAATTTGCTACTACAGTCGAGTCCGCTTAATGTGATCACATTTGTCCGAGATTAAACTGATAACATTATCCGATTGATAACAATAAGCGATTTCATATCAAAAAGCAGTAAACAGTGTAACTAGATTATTTGCTTAAAATCAAAGATATGTAATCGTAACTAATGGATTTAAAACAATCTTACACTCTACATAGAAGGGAAAATATAAGAGTAGTACAATTAATAAAAATAAATTAATGCTTATTATTTCTATTAAAGTAGAAGAATTTCTTCTATTGCGCTCCATTATATCCTTTCAGTTAAAAAATCACTTAAATTAATCTGAATTCCAGTAAACAAGGGAAAAGCAAAATCATTATCAGAAACATCTGCAAGACAGCGATGGTTCCTTTCACCAATCACAAGCATGGATTCGCCCCTCCCTTTACCCATTTTCTTTCAATATGGGGAGCATCTATGGGAGCATCGAATATTTTCTTTTTCTTACATAACAGTGCAACTGTCTGATTTTTAGAGAAAAAAATGAGAGAATGCCTTAGGGTGGGGCAGATGTTTACTTAAAAAATTTGACCTTCAAAAGGAAACTAGAAAGTGGAACTTTTTAGGGGATATGGACAAATTTTGATAACATTAAGCGGCGTGTTGATCCATAGTTGATCACATTAAACGATGAATTTTACATTACATTAAATAGGAATGATCGGGACCTGTTGATTTCGATAACATTATCCGATTGATAACATTAACCGTGATCACATTAAGCGGATTCGACTGTATTTTCAAAATTCTCTCTTCCTTTCTCTCTAAGTTCTTTTATCTTAACTTTAAATTTCATTCCTCCTTCCTCTTGTTCCACTATTTATTATATAACCCTCGTTTACTACTTTAAATTTTTCCAATGAAAAAATCTAATAGTATTTTACATTGGTCAGAAATCGGTAAACTTGGTTCGCGTAATATTGGAAGTTGGATGCAAATAGAACTTTTAAGGTAACAGCATTTACAAATCACTATTTATGATGGCAAAAAAATAAACATCTGCGGCACGTTTAACAATTTCAAACACGAGATAAAAGGTTCAAAGATCGGAAATTCGATTTCTCAAAACAAGATAAGATTACAAAACTAAGTAAACATCAACAAAATTTAAAATGAATACAAATAAAAATGAGATAAATTTCATGAAATTAGACATCTATCAACTGATGAAATTACTATAGGATTTTCGAGAAAGCTCTAAATCAGATTCATTAGCTTGTGTCGAATCGGCTGAAATTATGCATGCTTTACGCTCTTTGTGCCAGCAGTGGAGCATAATAGAAAAACAAATACATTAAATGATTGCAGAACAAATGCGACCGTCATGCTCCACTGGCTCTATAACACTATTCAAATGAATCTGTCGGACAACACGATCATCATGAATCATGATTCAGAGATGTTCTTACTTTTCAAGCATGAATCGAATGAGGAAATTGAACCGAGAAAAAAGGGATTATCTGAATCAAAATGATTCAACTGGTGGTTTAATAATACTGGAAGATTACTTTGTAATGGATCCAATTCGAGATCCGTTTTTCATTGAGTGTTATTAATATAGTTGCAGTTTATGAGGAAGATATTGCTTTTATTACACTAATTTAGAGTAACAATATTTCTTACCTCAGTGAAATCTTTCAGTTATTACACTCAATCAAATTTATTCGCTCTATTTGATAATTTAGTGAACTTATGGGATTTTGAAGACATCTAATCAATCATAGTCATTTTGTGTCTTTAAAGTAATAACAGTATTCGTTTTTTTAAACGATGTCTGTTTCTTAATGAAAGTTTTTAATTTATCTATATAAGATACAAAGAATTATAAAAATACTTTGATGCTATAAAATATAGGCTGTTAAACGCCTAAATTTGAGATAATGAACATATTTTCTCAAAATATGAGTTTTCAACTAAGAAATATATCAATAGCCTATAGAAAAGAAAGCCAATATTTAACTGTAGAAAATTTAAGTCATAATAATTTGTAAATCGTTACTAACAAATACAGAATGAGACTTGAAGGAAAATATAATTAACATAAAAAAATTGTAACACAGCATTATGGAGTATTCAAATGCAATGCTTGTCTGTGATCGTTTAGCTGAATCAGGAAACCATTAAAGGGATATTAATATCAAATCCCAATGACGTCTTTCTATTAAGTACTATTTAAATATTTTGTACGAAGCAATAAGGACAAGGATATTTATTTTAATTACACGTAGAGGTATCTAAGGTGGAGAAAGCTTCATCAGGTGATATCAACTACTACACAATTAAACAGGTATTTTGCATTGCATATAAAAACACGATTCATCAACCAAAGCAGATCAGTTTCCTGTTATTATTTTCAAATAAAAAACTGAAAACAAACATTAACACTTGCCATTCATTATTGCCTCATAAAGTAATTAATTCGTTCGACCAAAAGTAAATGAGGATAATATTTTTGATAACTTTGCAATTGCGATGCTAATTACAAAAAAAAAAAAGAAATTGATGATTTGATATTAAAACTAGTTTTTAAAGTTCGAGGGTCAAAGACAGCAATCCATTCTTTCGTTTTTCAAATGAAACTTCTTATGAGGAATAGAAGTTTCCTAATACATGAAATGATGGTTGTAAATAATTTTAAAACCTCAAAGTACATAGTTGGATATTTTGTAACATTTATTTTGAGCGGATTTCATATTAATTTGACCAAATTTAAGAGCAATTGCTAATTTAATTCAAATATGGCAGAGCTTTTGCCTACAAGCTCAAGTGTCTGAAGTTATGAAATTCTTAATACATTTTTTTGAATAAATAAATTCAGAATTGTTATTTTACATCCGTCAAACAAGTTTAATTTCTAGAAAGTAGCAATAGCAAGTTTAAGAAAGATAGAAAATATTCATACATATTAAACTAACTAATTGCTGTATTTCGAAATCGAATGGATTTTCCTGAAGTTATTAACTTGAGAAGATAATAGGTTATTTCAAACTGCACAAATAAAATTTTAGCTTTTAATATTTTTTGTAAAAAAACCCTTGCACTTCAAAACTGATTTTTAAAAGTAGATGGAAGCTTATTTCCTAATTAAATTAAGCCTTCCAATTTCTAAATGTGATCAAAAACAGTTTACTCCCCTGTTTTAAAAAAGGCTATTTTGTGGTCCGTGAAAGTTATGATCTTTTAATCGGTCATTTGTAACTAACGCATTCCGCTATTTGAATTGGAGTCGTATTATAATTTTTGATAATGTATAAACATGATTCGTGTTGACTAAACTAAACATGTAATGATGAGAATAGTCCCCTACATGTTTTACTTATATAGAAAAAAAGAAAATTTAAATTTCACAAAGCGCTTGAATATCGGTGTTCATTTTAAACAGCATTATATTTTATTGTTCTTGGAGTTACATGGCTTTAAAGGTGGCTTTACCGCGTTTAATTCGATTCAAAAGTTATTTACTCCAAATAGCATTTTGTCAGGCTAATTCAAAACGGCCAGAATAACAATCCAAAATGAGTTTTCGGTGGAAACGGAAACATTAAAAAAACGCGAAGCAAAATCAGAGATGCGCTCGAGATCAGAACGTGCAATGTCAAAAACTCTTTTTGCTTCGAAAGAAATAGTTGATGCTCCCGCCACCTGGAGAAGCCATCGATAGTAATGAATGCACGAGAAAGTAATATAAAATGGCGGAGTAAACAAACTTACGAAAAACAATCAAACGGCGCGGGTGATTAAAAAATGCCGTATACACTCTTTTTAATAGTAGGGCAGAATTTGCGTGTCTCCCGATTCGGGCTTTGGGGAGTCATTAGGCACGTAATGGAATAAAAAGCAAGCACTGAGCAAAAAGAACTATTAAAACCGTGCACGACAGAAATTTCTTCGCGCACACAAAACAAGTGGAAATATTGTTTATTGTAACTGGCATTACGACCATTTTCATTGTTTGGATTCTAGAAGACAATTACACATTAGCACGCCATTTCTATATTTTCGAATTGGAGAAATTCGTTTTCCAATTTCATTATAGTTGCAGTTTGTTTTGGACAGTGGTGTCGTATTTCTTTTCGTCTTTAAGATGTAATCCGTTGACTTACGTAAGGACATGAAGTAGGCCACTAAAATATTCCCCCTTCAAATGTATCATCTGGAGGCTGAATTAATGTTGAACTTATGTTAGAATTTCTCAAATTGGAAACAATGTAAAAATCGAGTTAGAGCATCAGAAAAAGATGATGCAACAAACTTAAAATTGATTGTTTCGCTGTTACAGAATTGTATATTTACCAACAGACGCATTAAAATTAAGCCAGTTTTGAAGTGTAAAAAAATTTGGTCATAAAAAATGTAATTATGAAATATCTTCAACCCACTTTTAATAGAAATTTTACAAAGTATTATGTAGTGTTTACTTTTTAATTATTTTAAAAGAAAGTGAATAAAGGATTGCAATTTCTTCAAGTTGATGGCATGGCATAAAATACTCAGCTTTCCATGATAGAGTAATAGTTCACCAAGTTAACTGAACTTCGGAAATATACATTTAAAAAAGTACCCCATATGTACTGCTTTGGCTAAGTGCAAAACTTCCCATAATTAGAAACAAAGTTTGTTATCAAAGGAGTAAGAACAGACACGATTTCTATCACTACCCCTCCAAAGTTTTTAAAGTTCCAAAGGTTACTCATTCTGCCATTTTCATCTCACTATGAAAGATAAATTGAAACAACAGTAACAAAACTCCTGGATAGCAACAATGCTTTCGGTAAGATAAAAGGGACATAGAAATGTCCGAATTCCCCTGAAAAAGCATCATCCAGACAGCCCCAGAAGCAAAAAAAGAAGAAGCAATAAATGATTACCCCCGAACTTTCTGATGCGCGCGAGGCACTTACTTCCACAAGCCAACCGTCGTCGTAGCGCTACCGTATTTAGCAGTGAATGGAAGAAGGGGGCACCACTACAATTGTCATAAGCTCACGAATTACAACCGAATGGATGTCAAGAACAAAACCAAGAGCAAAGCTTCCCTTCTTCGCACGGTTTTTAAGGAAGAAGCAGCTTATTTTGTCAAAACATTTAAGCTTTATAAAAGCACTTTTCCCTTCTGATGCGCTCGTTTGCTTTTTATTCGGCCTCGTGCGTGCCCCCGAGGCGGGTTTTACCCCTTTTCATTTCCATTGATCGAGATAATTGGTCTATTACGGGCGGCCGGCGATTCTTGTAGACATTTTAAATAATACGTCTTGATGCATTTCCGTGAAGACACGCTGCTGCATTTCGCGTTGTTGGGGGATTGCTACAATTTCGCTGGCGTCAACGGAGACCACTTATTTTTCAATTGTAGCAAAAAAGAAAAGATTGGAGTAATGCTTTTTGGTAGGGGATGTTTGTTTTCCTGTACTTGCACTAGTTTCAGAAGAACTAACCGCATGCTATTGGCTGGAGTAACTGCTCTACTGGTACTCATATCCTCTCCAAACTTAAAAATTGCAATATCCTTGAAAATTCTCTTTTTGCCTTGTTATTCAAAGGAAATATTAGACTGAATTGGTATTTATTTGCTGCCTTAATTTTTCACAATCAAAGCAAAAAATAGTCATTGGGGAAGCTGTGGGTAGATTTTTTCAGTTAATGGGATGGATTGGTTTTAGAGTTAGATTTATTATCCAACCTAAAGAATAGGAGATATTAGAAAAATCCAAATATAGGGGTCTTGAAATAGGTCTCGAAAGGAATATTACAAAAGCACCAAAGGAGGAGTGCTGTTTGTTTATTTTTCCTGACAAGTGGGGTATGAATGAAGCTTTCATATAAGATGTTACAAACACTGCATTTTCGAAAATACCTTTTTTCTTGCATAAATAATTTAAAAATTCAACCAAAAATAAATTTTCTAAAAAAATTTTTTTCAAGCATTTTGACTTACTTTTTAAACTACATCAGTGATGTTGCACCATATTGAGCATTTTGTAGCAGTTTTTGTAGCAGCGAAATTTTAAATTTGTAGCAGTTTGTAGCAGCTAAATTCAAAAGTTGTAGCAGTTTATAGCAGCTAAATTTAAAATTTGTAGCAGATTAATTTAAAATTTGTAGCAGAATAAACCATTTTTGTAGCAGTCGATTTTAAATTTTGTAGCAACTTATCTTAATTTAGTAGCAGGAACAGGACGAATCAACTTTTTGCAACAACAAAAATTAAAATCCATAGCAGGGTTAATAGTCCTTGTTACTAAAATATACTGATAATTTATCCCAACTATTAATCTTAAAACTAAGCATGATTAAGTAAACTACTAAAAATTGATAAGACGAATTACGCAAAAAACAGGTGTTTGAACAGCTAGATATCTGTCTAAGCAAAATTGCAACCTTTTAAAAGTACCTTAGAAAATTTACCATTTAAAAATAGGATCATTTACAAATTCAAAAAAAGAGAAAAAAAAGTACCTTCACAAAATAGATTCAAAAACCTCTGATAAGCCATTTTATCTTAAATTAAAAGTTAAATGGTAATTTTGAACAAACTTTTAATCAATTTTTGATGTTTTTAAAATAATGTTATTGTTAATGATAATAGTTTTTAATACAATTTTTAATTTTAATAACAAAAACGCCAAATGCAGGGTTCATACAAGTTTTCAGAAATCAAAATCAAGGAGTATTCCAGGAGTTTTCAAGGAGTGTTTTAAAAAATTCAAGGAGTACTTTTTTTACTTAAGAAAGACAAATTTTTACACAGCTTCAAACACACACTATGCCAATTATATTCCTGAATCAGGTTTTAAAACCACTTTAAAAGTCAAAATGTAACTAAAATGAAATAAATTAAAGTAAATTAGTTAACAGAATTTTTATTTTTTAGGTAATAATATTAAATTGCAAAAACGATATTGTCAAAAAATTTTGGTTAAGTAGAGCAAAAAAGTAAGAAATTAGTAATTTTGAAGGTATATTTAGAATCTTAAATCAGATAAAAAAACACTATACTCATCTAAGTTGCTATAAAGCGACCTTTCAGTAAAAATTTTACAACTGAGAAAATCCTTTTAAGTTGAAAATACTGACTTAAACAGAGAAAAGATAATCTTGTTAGACTTCTCAGGCTGCTCTGACCAAAGTGAAGTTGTTTTTTCTGCACCGCCGTTGGAGCTAACTTCAACAGACGTCTGTAGGAAAAGTAGTCGCGGAAAAAACGGAACTATCGCGAAAAATCGCTATTTTCCCGATTTCCGGTACACCAGACTTGTGGGCTTCTGACCACGGTAAAAAAATTTTTCTATATCGCAATAATGACGCAGGAAGAAGCCAACTTGAATCGGCACCCACGGCCGTCCACGAAAGTCGCGGGAAGAACGGAACACTCCGCAAAAAACCGAAAAAAAATTGCTATTTTTCCCGACTTCCGGAACAAAGGACTAGTGGGCCTCTGACCACGGTAAAATTGTTTTTTCTATATCGCAATAATGACGCAAGAAGAAGCCAACTAGAATCGGCACCTGCGGCCATCCACGAAAGTCGTGGGAAGAACGGAACACTCCGCAAAAAAACGAGACTTTTGGGAAAAATCGCGATTTTTCGACTTTTTAACTGACTATGACTTAACGCAGCAAATTGAAGGTCATCGGTTTTGGTTTTGAATTCAAGTGGTAGAAATATGGAAAAGATTCCATAGACGATTTGAGTTTTTTTCCCTAAGGATGAAGGTATTCTTCGCGTGAGAGGAGAGTTTGATAATTCGATTTCAAGAAAATCGTTAATTGGCGCAGTTTCGGCGCAATTTTGCTCAAAATACGGTTTTTGTAGCAGTTTAGCACATGAATTAGGATTTGGCGCAGTTTGGCGCAGCCGCAACATCCCTGCTACATTCAAATCTTTTTGTTCCATATGATTATTTCATGCAAAAAATGGAAATTTTTGTAGCTTTGCTTAAATTTTGAAGGCTGAATTTACGCTTAGTACGGAAATAATTTTGATATGGAAAGATACAAGTACATAGAACCCACCAGTTTGTAAAAGTATGAAATATCGACCCCTAACCCCTTGGACAATTCTTTATCGTACCTAGTGTAAACAAAATTTATGGGGGAGTTTGTGTTTCTTTTTTTCAGAAAATAGGCAGTCTAATTTGAAGTATCAAATCGGCAATCATTTCGTCATTGAAAAGTAGTTTCCTTAACTATTAGAACAATGCGTTGGCTTTACCTCGTTTCTTTACTAGTTACGAAAAAGAAATGGTGGTGACCTTTTGTTATTCACTTAGGCTACACGAACTGTATTTGTGAATCTACTTCAGGGAAGTTTTAATTTTCAATCCGGACATTCTTTTTTTACCTCTGTTCTTCTTTCTTTCATTCTATTTAGCACCTGAAATTTCATTACCAGATGGTTTTTTTTGCAATTATGGAGATCCACGAATCCAATTGATCCACAAATTGAAAATTTTAATCAATATTGTAGAAATTATTTTTCCATAAATAGGAAAAATAATGTTTCGAGTTATTAAATGTTAGGAAACATACGCAGAAAAGTAATCTGCTTGAATTAAAGCGTCTCACGGGCAGTTTAGTTTAGTTCGAGAATCCCCAATGTACAGGAAGTATCTAAATATTCTAAATCAGTGGTGCCCAACCTTTTTTTTCACGAGGGCCAATTTGCTTATGAAAATTTATCTCGCGGGCTACATAAAAAACACTTACGAGGATTTTTCTAAACATAAAGAAAAATTACCCGTTTTCAATAAGTTTGCATCTGTTTGGAGGATACTAGTTCTTGTAAATTCGGCTTCAAATTTGTAACACTTATACTTAAAACTGAATTAAGAGGATTATCTGTAAGTCGAGATCGAGCACAAGTTTTTGTTCTTTTCAGAACAGATAATGTTTGTTCTCAAACACACAGTTTGTTCACAGTCTCCTTACATATAAGACACAACGGTTTATTTTCTCGCTGAATAAAGAAATATGATTTTGTCCACTTTTCTTGAAAGTTTCTGCATTTCGAGTGAATCTTCAACTTTTTACAATCGGACATCTTTTCGAGGTTTAATTCTAAAAAGATCCTTATAAACAAAATTCAAATGGCTAACTGATACTGAAAAATATTTATCCAATGGCAAATTCTCCGTATCTAGAAAAAACCAAAACAGAGAAGCAAAGGAAAAAATTTTTACTGGATGCTGACGAATTCCTTTTTATCATCTTTTTTTAGATGGAAGTGCCATAATGTCTCACCCGATTTCGTGGTTTTCTTGGATCTTGGAAGATTTCTGAAAGTGGTTTTTGTTTTTAAGATTTAACGAGTCCGCGGGCCACATGGATCAGCCTCGCGGGCCACATTTGGCCCGCGGGCCGTAGGTTGGGCACCACTGTTCTAAATCATGCTTATATGCAAGCAAACCTTTGATAGTGAGACCAAATTGGCTCTAGTTATGCATGGTAGTAGTTTCTCTCCTGCGATTACGATTTGAATCTAGGATTTCCTAAAACGATTGAAGCACTTTTTCTATCTAAAACACTTGAATAACTCAACTAAACAAGCGATAGGAAAGGTTGACTCCACTTTTGCAAGGATCAGCGTTCACTTTCATCAAAGGTATTCGAACAGAAACGTCGGGTTAAACCTGTCAAAAGTAAACAAACTTTTCCATCACTCCTTTCTTCTCCGAACACTTCCCCACTGGGTCAGTTCTAAGCATCCTAATTTAAATTTCTAATGAGTGGTTTTGGTTTAGAAACAAAATGAAAGCAAAAGACTCTTGAGTACTGGAATGAATGAATTATTTAAGAAACTTTTTAAAGCTAGCTTTGACAATTTTATGTATATTTCTTTCACATAACTATAAATGTTTTTATAAAGATGTAAATTTATTCAATATTTATGGATTTATCATTGATTATTTTCTTTATAGTATTTTGTTTAGATGTATTGACAGCTGTACTTTTAAACTTGAAATAACCGTATCGGAAAAATGGCCACTTATGGTCGGTCCCCCAGGTTTGCTTATATATATATTTCCTTGTGTTTCGCTTTACTTACTAAGCTTGACACTTTATACAGCAGTGGTTCTCAACCGGGGGTACGCGTACCCCTAGGGGTACGCCGAAAGCTTTTAAGGGGTACGCCACGAAATACATATTTTTCAACTTTTAATGATTTTTCAAGGGTTTTTTTTGTAGCGTTTTCTTCCGAACGTTTTTAAAAATTAAAATCTTAAAATATTTTTCCATTGAAGAACGAAGGGAACGAATCGGGAATTCCCCATTAGGCTTGGAGAGGAGCAACAAATTCCCATCATTTATGGTTCACAGGTAGTACTGGTGGAGATTAAGTATTAAAAATAATTTTTAACGAAATTTTAAAAGTGTCCAAAACTGTCGATTTTTGCAATTTCTACAGTCACAAAATACTTTATAATTCCAGAATTTAGGTAGAAAGCTAATTTATATATAATTTTAAAGGTGTTTTTATGGCCTGTAATATGATGTGCAGCACTTAGTATTTGGAGTTAAACAAAAAAAAATTACAAGCTTTTAAAAATTTTAATTCATCTCATGAAAAACACCCCCCTTCGATTTTTTGAAGAAGAAATATATGTTAATCTTTGACTTATAAGCTACAAGTATGCAAAATTTCAAGATGGAGAAATGATAGTTTTCGGAGCTATGAATTTTTGAATAAGTTAAACGCATAAAAATTCCCAAAAATGATGCAGAAAATTAACAATTTTACTAATTTTTTACAATTTTTTATGCAAGTCTGGAAGGGGGCTCATTTATTTTCATTTGGTGCAAAAACCCTACCAAAAAATATAGTAAATTCTTGAAAATGTACGTCCGAAATTCATATTAGGGGTACCAAAATGAGTGGAAAACCTGCTTTTTAGACTTGAATTCAAGAAAATTTTCTGGGGGTGAACCCCTAGACCCCCCTTTAAAGAAGTTTGATCACGATGTTCTTTTAATATTATGGTTACATAGATTTTTATATTTTTGATTTTGAAAATTCTTCGCACCCCCCAAAAACGAAATCCTGGATCCACCAATTTAAGTAATATATTTAAACTAGCTGCAACTGCATGCGAGGGGTACGCAGGGAATTGTAATTTTCTTTTGGGGGTACAATCGTGAAAAAGGTTGGGAACCACTGTTATACAGGGTTCAAACTCTGCCTCACTCTTATCGTGGAGTATAAAAATGACCAAATAACTATTCACGACCCATAGCTTTCGAGAAAATCGTATCAGAAAAAGGTATGACTTTACATCCGAGTTACGGTAAATGTTTATAGAAAATATAAAGTGTGACCATAGTTATTTCGATATATTAGCACCATTAGATACTTAAATTATTTAATGCATATGCTTATGCATGAGTTCAACATGATGTAATAAAATAATCAGTTTTTATGGAATATGACGTCATATTTTTGTAAGAATAAAAGTCACTGTATAGGTGTAATACTTTGGAAATTTTAAATATACTCCACGCAAGGAGTTTTTTCTGTGCAGTGTTTGAGTGGTCTTGTTTAATCCTTTCAGTCCTAGCTGCCCCAAACCAAATTTTCCATAAGATTCAATGGTAATCAAAGATATAATAATAATAAGATCAATGGT
Organism: Tetragnatha versicolor; assembly: GCA_024610705.1. Lineage (NCBI taxonomy): Eukaryota > Metazoa > Arthropoda > Arachnida > Araneae > Tetragnathidae > Tetragnatha > Tetragnatha versicolor. The sequence continues at coordinate 32,000,455 of JANDEH010000005.1, forward strand.
ACCTCTACCTAAAAACATAAAAAACTCGTCGAATCATTCTGTAACTAACTTAATTATTTGATTCAGCAAAATTTTAAATTCACTCCAAGTTTAAAAAAAAGGAACCTGAAATTTAAATTGAGCACACTCACCCCGCACATAACGATGTCACACTCTTGAAACTAAAATTGATTCGTAACCTGAGATTGTGTAGTAACTTCTTTAATGACCAAATATTGCATTAGTTATAACCACAGGGGGAGGGATTTTAGGGATATACCCATGGACGTATATAAGGGGGGGTTTAGGAGGTCAGGCTCCCCCCTTAGCCTAAAGCAATAATTTTTTTAAAGCTGAATACCCATACGTACTTTCAAATATTGTGCAGTCAAGCACAAGCGCCTGTGCACTCTAAAAGCGGTTAAAATCTATGTTAGTAAAATGGGAGAGGAGATATACATAAGGGGAATTTAAAAAAAAAATTTCTGGAGGAGGACCTTTTGGTTGCCTTAAAACTTTGAAGTTTTTTTATAACTTTTTCCCCTTGAAAAGTCTTTGGTTCACAAGGATCTGTTATCTTTGTCCAAATGGTCTCGAAATGAGCTAGAACATGTATTTAAGAGGCAAATTTTCAAAAATTTTCGGGGGGGACCCATTTTTGCTTAGGGCTCACATCGTAAAATTTTTAAATTACGAGCAACATGTCATTAAGTGACCTAACACTTATTGTATAATAGCACTCATTAGGGAGGACCTTAAAAGTAAGGTTCAAAAATCTTCTTCGTAAAGTGAATTCTCGACCCCTCCTTGGATAAGCTATAGCTACGTACGTCCGTGGATATACCCCCGAAAGTCAGGAATTTTCTTTTTGCACCATAGAAAAAAAGACCAAATTACCCTTCCAAAATTTTTTTCTGGTTACGCTGGAAGGTACCCTCCATCTTTAAGAATTTTAACAGCAGGGAAAAAAATTTTACAGTGGAATTTCACAAAATTTAAACTTTTCCTTTTTCTTCGGCCCTTAGTGCCATTTGATTTTTGAATGCCCCCTAGGTACACTTTATTTTGTTCATGTGTCCAGTGGGTACCCACTCAATTTTGAAAATAAAATTCCCCGACTTTTCCAGGATAGTTTGTAGTTTTCTTGGTAAAAATAACTGTATGTACGGCAATTTTTATGTGGTATTTCTTGTTTTGTAACACACATTTTTAATAATTTGCATACATATTTTCCATTTTCTAAGGCAAAAATAAAACGCTAATAGTAAAATTTGTCCTTTTCCTGGTGTTCTGTAAGAATTTTCTAGAATTTAGCAATAATTAGCACTTTCAACTGACTATTCTCTAGCTTTTATTAGTTAGGCATTCCCTGACCCGTAGGAACCCTGATGTCAGGAATTTGACCTTAAGGTCTGCAGAAATATGACATTCTACAGAAATAAGACCGTTTATTGAAGAAAAGAATTGGGGATCCTCAGGCCCCTCTAGAAAACGAGTTGTTCATCTTCTAACCTAACCGGAGGAAACCTCTCCCAGAGCAGAGGTCACCCTACAATGCAACTAAGGCTCCAGTTTACACGATGACAGTCAGTGTTCCAGTAAAGCTTTCCAATGACGAATAAAAATGTGTGTCTGTATGCTATATAGAGCTAGAAATCATGGGTAATAAATAAAATATGCCATACTGGCTAAAATAATAACAAGCATTTCCGAGGTTAAGGCTCATTCACCACTTGTCACTTTTAGGGTTCATTTTTGGAGGAATCATCCAAAGTGAAAAGTGTGAATTGCTATTTCACTCTCTTCTTTTTCACTTTTCTATGCGAAGTAGCTATTCACAGGATTGAATCACTCAGTATGAAAAGTGAAAATAAGCCTTAAGGCTCCAATTTGTACGATAACAGTCTGTGTTCCAATAAAGATTTCCAGTTATGAATGAAAACGTGTAGTAGTATATAGGACAAGTAGTCATGAGCAATAAAATACACCCTTATCCCACTCACAGGCTAAATCCTTTTAAGAGCTTAAGGCTCGTTCCCACTTTTCCCTTTTTGTGTTCATTTTGGAGGATTCATCCGAAGTGAAAAGTGTGAATTGCTGCTTCACTCCTTCACTTTTCTATGCGAAGTAGGGATTCACAGGAGGGAAACACCACTCAGCATGAAAGTGAACCAGTGTGAATGAGCCTTTACTGGTAACACCGACTAGGCTTAACAAAGAGCAAGGTTCCTCACCTGTTTGAACTGCTCCTCATAGGTGTACTTGGACTGGTCCTGGTCATTCTGAGATCCCTTGGGCGAGTCCATGCCGTTATTGGGGGGCGAGGCCGAGCCCGTGAGGGAGGATGTGGCACTCATGGGCTGCTGCAGCTGCGCCAACTGCTGCTGCATGTGCTGTTGATGCATCATTTGCTGATGTATCATGTATGGGAGGTTGGCGGCATAGAGGTACTGCTGGTTGGGCGAAGGGGTGCCCGACTTGTGGTGGCTGCCGGCGGGGGAGGGCAAGTAGCCGACGCCCAGCGCATCGCTCTCCGCCCGCATATTCAGGTCTCGATTGGCCGCTTCGAAGTCTTTGCGCCGCTGGATGCGGGCCATGATGCTCTCCTCCTCCATGGGGGGCCCGTTGTTGTTGTTGTTCCCGGGGTCCTCAGAGTCCTCGGCGTCCGACTCTTCGGACTCGTGCGCCAGCCGGTCCTCCTCCTCTTCCGGATTGGACTGTGGACAGAGAGAGGGGAGAGGGTGAGAGAGGGAGATGGGGAGTTGCCATGGAGACCGCGACGCCGGGCGGCGGGCGGCCAATGGCGGGGCGCGACGGTGACGCAACGCTCCGGAGCGCGTGGTTTTGTTGCGGGATGTCAACAACGGAGGGGGATCGCCCTGCGATGTTAACCGAAGATGCCATGTCAGGGTGCAGTCGGTTAATATCGTAGGACTAAAAAGGTATTGGACTAATTTTTCAGGCATCGAATACCGATACTTTAAATACTTTTTAGCATAGGTAACAAAAATTCTTTTAGTATATTTATTATAGTGGGAAAATGGTTTTAATATGAGCTATTTATGCCACCTGAACTGTTCAAATAGTATAAGATATCTTTTTTTGCAATGCCTTAAACCTTAAAGTATCAAAACTAAGAATCTATACAGTGTGAAGTTTCAAAAACTTTAAAATATTAATTTACAATCAAGTTTCGATGCCTTAAAGGATTAAATTAAAGTATCAATTCAGACATTACAAACTTATAAAACCATTTAGGTTTTATTGATATTTCATACAAAGAGTAGGACTATTATTTTAAGGGCCCTAATAAACTGGTATAAGAAATAAATAATAAGGGGGATATGTATGAGGATATTATTTTGAAACGTCTGTACTACAAAATTTCGAAAACAGTGAAATTGTAAATTCGGTCTGGGGATATATTGGTTCCCGAGAACAATTATTTTAGTGGGAAAATGGTTTTAATATGAGCTATTTATGTCACCCTTTAAACTTCTGGCTACGTACACGGCTAAGCGCACACTGGAGATTTCCGTCACGGTGACTGGAACATAACTGTCACTCGAGCGCAATGGATCTCTATTCTTGGCAATCGGCCAAGAGTCTCGTCGCCTAATGCGCGCACTCTAGCTTCTGGCAATTATGTTCCAGTCACCGAGACAAAAGTCTCCAGTGCGCGCCTAGCCTTAGACTAAATACATGTTTTTAGAAGACATGAAAGAAAAAAATTATATGTAAGTAAAACTTTTTGTTATGTATTACAGGTTACAAACAGCATTATAGTTCTTATTTATTGTTATTAAGAACATATTTTTAATTAACTTCCTTGTTGAGAAATAAAATTAATTTTCAGTATAATTTAACTATTTCAAAACATTCTAAAAAGATTTTTGCATCCAATGTATCATAATTTGTGTAACATTAAACAAAAGATTGAGACTTAATTTTACACTTCAACTGGTCTATGTGCTTTCAGTTGTAAAATATTTTTTTGTGATTCTGTCATCGTAAAAGAGAATAATTTAAAGTAATACTTATACAATTAATAATTATTATATTAGTAATACATTCTATATAATAATTACAATACTATTGATAATCATAATGCTAACAAAACACTCCAAACAAACAGCAAAAGTATATCGCAGAATTATTCTCAAATTATCTAAATACTGACATAGATAATTTTAAATATAACTAACCTATAATATTACAGCATTTTATAGTTATTAATAGCTAGTTTGCAAAAGAACATTCCTTTTAGTTTATTTCCCTAAACTTTGGAAAGCGCATTGGCAATTCTGCATACATGCAAGCGTAAAATATCAAAGAACGAAAAATACCAAACCAATGATAATATATCACCCCGGTTTTAAGACTTTCTTACCCGTACTGATCTGCTAATTAAATCATTAAGAATATCAAAACATTTCAAAACTATATTAGTAATAATTTAATGCATCCTAAGCAGAACCCAAACTCAAATTCAATTAAACGCAAGAAAAAGATGGAAATTGGAAATAATTTGAGAACCTCTCAAGATCTTATGAAAAATCGTTCGCATTTCGGGACCCCCCAAACGAAGCCAGCTCCAGTGATACCTTCCATCAAAGTTCGAAAGCCCCCCCTTCCCATTTATTCCAAATGAGCCTCTTCTATCTACAAAGAAGCGAAAGGGAGCAAATTTCGCATGGCAGTCGGGCCCCATAAAGTATTGAATTAAAGGGTGAACCGAGCCGACGGGAGAGAGAGAAAAGTTTGATTTATAATTTATGCTAAGCAGCATTTAGTGGAGGCAAAATTAATTCCTTCAAATATTCGGTAAAACTTAATTTGCCTCCGACCAAAACCATTAATTTTGCTTAAACCAAGTAGCTCAGCGCGAGCAGAAAAGACTTATGACTTTTCAAATCTAATAAAAGAGCAATTCTTTCTTTTTTCGCCTCTTTATGGCTCTTGTTTGCTCGCCCCTGCCTGAAGGTTAATTAAAAATTCCCTTTCAGATATTTGCCTGGATCAAATTGGAGGAAACAAACATTTCGATGGGAGTTTTTAAAAATCTAATAATTGGGACAAAACTAACGATCTCGCAGAGCGGTTGTGATCAAGAACCATCATTCATTCACGGAAATTGTTTCATCGTTCATTCAAACCAATCTGGGGAAACGTGAAACCGAAGAATATCGTGTTAAGAATTAATGCTCCAATGTATTACGATGCTTTACCTCACTGCCACAAATTTAAATTTTATTTACTAGCTTAGTTAAAAACCCATTGTTCCTCTTTAAGTAAAATCATTGATAGTTTATTACCATAAATTCAACTATTGGTATATCATGTAGAAATGCCAATGAATAAGATGGAAGATGATGTCATCAAGTGATAAAAATATCATTTATCATTCTATATATGCTTTTTATCTAATGAGCCAATTCCACCAATTTTATTGTTTGGATAGGAATAGAAAATGAAATAAAGTCGCAATAGAGCATTTTCAATCACATGACTTGGACCTAGCAACGGCCTTAGCAACAGACTTTTTGACCTACAGCAAGGAAGAAAATAAATGGTCATGACGTCACTTAAAACAGTCTATAACAAAAAGGAAATTCGCGATTAAGTTGTTTGAATTTAAATATCTTAGCCTTAATTTAAATATTGAAAAGAAGATCCCAAGACGTTTCAGATCCCATAACGTATTTAATTTAGAAAAAAATATTTGCCTTATGACACAACTAGTATTTACCTTTATTACAATAGGTATTATGTAAATCCAGTGGGTCGCCCCATTAGAAAACATTAATAAGTAAAATTAAAAACAGTTACCTTTCAATAAAAGTAAATTTAAAATCGAAGAACAATAAGAGGAAATGGTAGAAACTTATTGCCAAATGGCGATTGTATCACTAAAATAAAATCATTTCTCGTAAATGCTATCAGGAGTTATCAAGTAGCGACAGATCTGAGAGGACAAAATTCGAAATATCTAAAAATTGGATATAATATGTAATTAAAATGCAAAACCCTATATATGGTAATTTTAGAGTTATGAAAGAGATTGTTTCAGGTTCTTCGATAAGACAAAAATAATCAAATTACTTTGTAAATTTGCGACACGCAAGTTATCTGTTTAATAGCATGCGACTTATGTAACGATATCTTGAAATTTTAAATTTAAATTATAGTAGCTGTTTCAACCCGGCAAAGCCGGGTTTTACAGCTAGCCTTCTTTGGAGCTGATGCGAGATTCACTTGTTACTACCTGTTCTTATTTATTCATTCCCTATCATTAAATATGCAGTTTTAATTCATTATCTTCGAAAGGGGTTTGTCTCCGATTTCACATGGCATTGTCACAAATTTATTACATTGAAATAATTGTCATTTTATTTTGACCGGTCGTCAGCCCAATCCACCGAACCGGATCTGTACAAACTTGTTCTTAAATGCAATCTTACTACCCCTATATAAACCCATTTAAAGTGTCCTAAAACCTTCCACTTTAAATTATTATTTGATTTTTATTTGTCTCATTGTTTGAAGTTAAATGTTTATCCCTTTCTGTGTAAAGGGAAAGAAGAAATACTTCAATCAAACCTGTACCAGTAATTTTTTATAAATTCAATGGGGTCATCTAGGGGTGGAAAGCTTTCTTTTAATACCGAGTTTGTCCAAATCGGTTCGGGGGTTCGGGCTGGCGGCCGGCGGAACGGAACGTCTCCATAGAGTTAACATTAGAGCAAAACGAAAAGAACGCATAATTTTAAAATGGAAGGTTTTGGAGGAATTACACCTAAATATGGCTCATCTAGGGGTGGAAACCTTTCGTTTAAGACCAAGTTTGTCCAAATCGGTTTGATGGTTCGGACTGGGGGCCGGCAAAAAGTTCCTCCATAGAGTTAACATTAGAGAAAAGTGAAAAGAACGCATAATTTTAAAATGGAAGGTTTTGGAGAAACGCGACCTAAAATGGGCTCATCTAGGGGTGGAAAGCTTTCGATAGAGACCGAGTTTGTCCAAATCGGTTCGGGGGTTTGGCCTGGCGGCCGGCGGAAAGAAAAACCCAATTATTTTAATATATAAGATTTCTCAAACCTTCAGTACCCTATTCCTAGAAACGAGGTAAATTTAGTGCCGTATTAGAGAGAAATGATGTAATCGCAATCTTCTAAAAGTATCTAATCTAAAAAAATAGCTTTTGTTAACTATTTTAAAAAAGTAAAGCTAGTATTATTAGTGGGTTTTCTAACTTCACGAAAATGGGTTTCGCGTGCTTTTTCGTGATTATGCTTAGTGAAAATAGCCATTTTGTTCCTTAGAATCTGTAGTTTACGAATCGCGATGGTGGACACTTCGGGTCTGCGCCAGGGGATGGTGAGAGGCGCAGAAGTGGAAAATCGACGAGTTTCAATTTTGTGTTGTTTGGAGTCAAAATGGTTCCTTTTACTTTATTAATTTGCTCAAATGCTCCATAATACGAGAGAGGCGAGGGAGGACCAACGGGACATAGAGTTTGGAAAGGATCAGTTCACTCCAGTAGAAGGGGTGGAAGGATAAAGTGGAACGTAAAAATTTGTAAGCCTATTTTCTCTGAGGCGCAGGCTTATAGTCGTCCATTAACGTAATGAAAGGTGCCATTCTTTTCCTTATTTTCAGGCGAGAAAGAATTGCGATAGTAGAAATCTGGCAAAGCTCACTAGGGGTAGGGAGAGGGGCAGGAAAAAAATACGAAAATCAGCAATATCTCCTGAAAAATAATTTCTTTTCTGCACCAACTGCGGTTGAATGTTTTGTAAATTGACACCAAAAATGGGTAAAATGCATTAAACCGATTTTCGAACGATTCTTCTACTTAAAATAGGGCCTGAGAGGTGTAGAAAAAAATAAGGGGAAATTCTCAACTTTTAAGTCTTTTAAAAACTTATTTTTCCTCCTGAAGAAGCACTAATTTCAGGCTAATTTTTCCCTTTATACACTTAAGAATACGAAATACCATTGTAGATATCTGGGACCTGCGATTAAGGAGGGGGACAGGGGCAGAAAAAAATATTCCTGTTTTTATACTCTTCGTGGGAGTAAAATTCAAAATTTTCTACTTTTAATAGAGTCATAAATGGTGCAAATAAAGAAGATAGATACCTGATATGTCTAACAGTCCGTTAGAAAAGAGTTCCTCCCATTGGAAGGTGAAATGGAAGGGTTAAGCGGAACATAAGGAATTATATGGGATGTTTTTAAAAAAATTGTGTCTATTTTAGTGAAATAATGTAGAAATCTATTTGAGCAGGTTCTATGTAATCTGTAGAACTGGAAATGCGACAATAAGTAACTTTCATTCTCGACCGAGGATAATAATTGGGGCAGAAAAAAAGTTAAAATTATACTTTACTGAGAAAAAGAGTATTTATCCTGTTTAAAAGGTTTTATGGACTGAAATTTTTGATTGGGGTCACTCAAGGTGGTCTATCCTGAGAAGCATAAACTCATCTTTGGGGGTTGAATGGATGAAATGGAATACTAATTCGATTTTTTGACAAATGGAATGAAATTTCTTGGAAGAGAGTGATAATAAACAAATCGATTCCTCTTTCCAACTCTCTAGAATGGGTTACCCGACAATGAAATTTGGGAATCAAGACAAGGGTCCGTGGTCGGCGCAGAAAAATTTTATACATTAAATTTTAGTTTGTATAATTGTGTCTAAATAAGATAAAATATCCCTGAAATAAGAAATTTCATAGCAGATATGAAGGAGACCCATGTTAAAACTGTTTCTTGGAGGGTAAGAGGATAAAATAGAATATTAGGGGATATTACGTTTTACTATTTTACTAAAAAGTGAGTATTTCTCGCAAAAATTGCATTAAAAGGATTCGATTTTCCAATTTTACTCCATGGAATATGATACGTGTAAGATAAATCTGTAGTATTAGGCAGGGGAAGGTTAGTTGGGCAAAAAAAACCTGTAATTATTACAAAATTAAGGCAAAAAAACTTTATAATATTCTAATTTTTTGAGAAATAATTAAATGTCTTAAATTTGTAATAATTACAGGGTTTTTTGCCCAACTAACCTTCCCCTGCCTAATACTACAGATTTATCTTACACGTATCATATTCCATGGAGTAAAATTGGAAAATCGAATCCTTTTAATGCAATTTTTGCGAGAAATACTCACTTTTTAGTAAAATAGTAAAATGTAATATCCCCTAATATTCTATTTTATCATCTTACCCTCCAAGAAACAGTTTTAACATGGGTCTCCTTCATATCTGCTATGAAATTTCTTATTTCAGGGATATTTTATCTTATTTAGACACAATTATACAAACTAAAATTTAATGTATAAAATTTTTCTGCGCCGACCACGGACCCTTGTCTTGATTCCCAAATTTCATTGTCGGGTAACCCATTCTAGAGAGTTGGAAAGAGGAATCGATTTGTTTATTATCACTCTCTTCCAAGAAATTTCATTCCATTTGTCAAAAAATCGAATTAGTATTCCATTTCATCCATTCAACCCCCAAAGATGAGTTTATGCTTCTCAGGATAGACCACCTTGAGTGACCCCAATCAAAAATTTCAGTCCATAAAACCTTTTAAACAGGATAATTACTCTTTTTCTCAGTAAAGTATAATTTTAACTTTTTTTCTGCCCCAATTATTATCCTCGGTCGAGAATGGAAGTTACTTATTGTCGCATTTCCAGTTCTACAGATTACATAGAACCTGCTCAAATAGATTTCTACATTATTTCACTAAAATAGACACAATTTTTTTCAAAACATCCCATATAATTCCTTATGTTCCGCTTAACCCTTCCATTTCACCTTCCAATGGGAGGAACTCTTTTCTAACGGGCTGTTAGACATATCAGGTATCTATCTTCTTTATTTGCACCATTTATGACTCTATTAAAAGTAGAAAATTTTGAATTTTACTCCCACGAAGAGTATAAAAACAGGAATATTTTTTCTGCCCCTGTCCCCCTCCTTAATCGCAGGTCCCAGATATCTACAATGGTATTTCGTATTCTTAAGTGTATAAAGGGAAAAATTAGCCTGAAATTAGTGCTTCTTCAGGAGGAAAAATAAGTTTTTAAAAGACTTAAAAGTTGAGAATTTCCCCTTATTTTTTTCTACACCTCTCAGGCCCTATTTTAAGTAGAAGAATCGTTCGAAAATCGGTTTAATGCATTTTACCCATTTTTGGTGTCAATTTACAAAACATTCAACCGCAGTTGGTGCAGAAAAGAAATTATTTTTCAGGAGATATTGCTGATTTTCGTAATTTTTTCCTGCCCCTCTCCCTACCCTTAGTGAGCTTTGCCAGATTTCTACTATCGCAATTCTTTCTCGCCTGAAAATAAGGAAAAGAATGGCATCTTTCATTACGTTAATGGACGACTATAAGCCTGCGCCTCAGAGAAAATAGGCTTACAAATTTTTACGTTCCACTTTATCCTTCCACCCCTTCTACTGGAGTGAACTGATCCTTTCCAAACTCTATGTCCCGTTAGTCCTCCCTCGCCTCTCTCGTATTATGGAGCATTTGAGCAAATTAATAAAGTAAAAGGAACCATTTTGACTCCAAACAACACAAAATTGAAACTCGTCGATTTTCCACTTCTGCGCCTCTCACCATCCCCTGGCGCAGACCCGAAGTGTCCACCATCGAGATTCGTAAACTACAGATTCTAAGGAACAAAATGGCTATTTTCACTAAGCATAATCACGAAAAAGCACGCGAAATCAAGTTAGAAAACCCCCTATATTAAGTAAACTAGTAGTTTTATATTACTACACATGCAAATGAATTGTTTGAAAACATTACACATCCGCCTACCTGATCCAATGCAAGGCTAAACTTGATCGTATCGTAACCGTAAGATATTACACAGTTAACGATCCAGTCTAGCCTTGTCCAGTGTTACAGAGTATCTCAAGTCCTATTTTAAACTCCAATTTGAGTAGCAATGAATCCACTGAAATCCCTTAAGGCTCATTCAGGCTTATTATTTTTTGTGTTCATTTCGGAATAATCCTTTCCCTGCAAGTTTTCATCACTAGCAATTCCCAGGAGTGAATCACTCGAGATGAACAGTAAAAGTGAACCAGTGTGAATGAACAAAATGTGACACTAACAAATCTCACGAAGAATCTTTGCTCCAGAAAGTATAAGGAACTTTATACATCAGTGTAAAAAGTATAGTGTAAGTAGTATAGTTAAGTGCATTATAGTGTGAACCTTCCTTCATTACTAGCTTCTAACTATTTTTTTTTTTTTTTTTTTTTATTTCTAATGGGCGGGTACTAGGACATTATCCTTCTACCACTGAAAATGCCCTAAGAAGTACCTACTTAGCGTTACCCAGCGAGCACCTGTGGACCGAAGCCACGGAGGTGAGGTACTGTTGCCCGCGCCACGCACACATTCACTAGCACAACCCCTTTTTACAGGGGGGCCACATTCATTCATCACACAAGGACAGCAATTAACATCCATGCCAAACGGGGATTCGAACCCCGGACGTACGGCTTCGCAGTCAGATATGCTAACCACTCGGCCAGCACGTCGGCAGCTTCTAACTATGCATAACAGCTTCGTGGATACTTAAATCATTTTGTGCGGTCCCCACCAAGAGAATCAAAAATCGTCTGTTAATTCACCACCCAAACAAGCAAGCAATGAGGCAGGGGTGCATCCATCCCCCAAACACGAACAGAACCTCCATCCCGATACATCATCCTCCACCTCAATTCATCAACGTTTTTTGACGAAGAAGCCACCACCATGCTAAGGTGGCGGAATGCATCATCAGAAGAAAAGCGCGGCAATAATTTCATTTATCGGAAAAATCGAGGATCCCTTTCACGCCCCCACTTGACCTCCCCTCTGTGGAAGGGGGGTTGGATAGAGAGAAAGTTATGAACAAAAGCACCCAACTCGAAGTAAAGTGATGAAGGGAGCGCGAGAGCTCTTCTATTTATTTTTCCATCTTTCCATGGGGAAGCGATGGCGCGGAAGCGAGGCAAACAAGAAAAGAGAAGGGGGCAGCACCCGCATTATAATTATTAGATTTCTCCGGCGTCTGGAATACTGGGGGACTCGCGCTTTTAAGGAAAATTAACGGTACCCCGGTCCTCGGTGCGAAATTATAATTCACTCGGAATATTTTAGCGAATTTATTATTTTCTTCACTCTTCGTTCGGGTGTAATTAAGGAATGGCCATAAATTAAAAGGTGATTACGATTATGCGGTTATGCGGGGGCTTAATTTCGTCGGGGTCACACACTCTTTTCCTCCTCTCTCTCTCGAAATAATAATAATAATAAATCGAGGGAGTATTGCTCGCCGCTGGTAATGTTTTCCCCGAGAATGCAGGGGTTAGAGAGGCCGTGGATTTCTCAAAATTAATCTGACATTTTTGTCGTCGAGGAAGGGTTTAAGTCCTAAGCCTTAATTGCGATAGTTTGCCATCGGAGCTATCTGGAACTTTTTCTTCCTCCCCCCCCCATTCTCTTGACAGAGTGCCCTCCCCCCTTTTACAAATCCGGCTTCTGCTTACCTGTGAGAATGAATACCCTGCGAATCGAAGTATCGTTAAAACAAGTGTAGTTGCATTAAATCTTGTATATATGCTTTATGTGAGGAATGGACTTTTTATCAAGTGGAACTCTGGGGGAAAGTTAGTGCCTGTTCTCTAGGAATTGATAATTTAAAGTAAGTCATAGTTATTTGAACAGTTTCAATATTGGTATTTCGGTTTAGTCAGATTTTCAAATAGTTTATAATAAATTACTTGTTCAAAGCGAAAAGTTCCAGTACCTTTTAAATAATAAGTCATAATTTGTAACTAATACAGAATTTAAGAATAGATTTTGCGCAAAATGATTCGATCCAATAAAACAAGTAAAAATCAATTAAATAAATTAAAATTTTATAATGTTTAAAATAAATTACTTAAGATAAAAACGGGACTTTTCAAGTTAAATGTACGATCTTCCGAGACCAAATTATGCAGACAGAACTTGATTTTTTTTCAAACTAACAAGTAAAAAAGCTTTTCTTGAATATTTTATGCGGTGAAAATAAAAAACCATCTGAATTTATTAAAATGATTTTCTGCTAAGTACTTTTTTATACTTCAAGGATTTTTTTACTGTACATCAGAAAATATGAAGATCTTTCAAAATACTTCACAAAGCAGTAACAAACTCAAAACATACTTATCGTGATAGTCTTTTATTATTACTACAAACCCTCAAAAACCCTTTTTTTGCTAAAAACTCTCCATTTCATAGCAACACAATAAAAAAAATCTGACCACGGAACCCCCTAAAGATAACTCCCCTGTCCAAGATTATTAATCGCCAAGCCAGCCAAGTCACCAGCGAGCGATGTAAAACCGGGCTGCCCCAATTACGGACAAGACAATGCAGGGGTAATCGGATTACATCATTATTCTAGCGTCAAAGAAGCGACGACGCAAAAAGGGGGATCCCGTCGTGGAAATGGAAGATAAGGCCATAAAATGGCCGCGAACAAAAGGGAATTAAAAAACGGGGGAATAAATAACGCGGGGAGAATACAACAATGGTTTTAATCTGCCCCCGATACGGCCGAATCGGAGGTCCGTTCCGTGGACGGTGATCGAAGGATGCAAATTAATGACGGAAGTGGACACGAGTGATGTCGGAGGGACAAATTGCTCTCTCAACTGCTTTACTGGTGACTGGCTACAGGGTAGAGAGTTCGGTGGAAAGTAAAATGGCGTAGTGGTGGGGAAAATTTAGGTTTTACTGAAATTCGCGATATTAAATAATTCGATTCTTCGAATATGTTTAACCCTTTCAATCCTAAGCGCCTGAAAGTACCATTGAATCCTATGTAAAATTTTGGGCAGAGGACTGGAAATGTCATGAGGCTGATGGATGATTAAATTTTGGGGCGAATCCAAGTTTGCAGATTAAGTAAGAGGATTTTTGAAAATTGAGATTTTTGAAGGTATGAAGTTAGGCTGAAGAGCTACAAAAAATTAAAACGTCTTTGGGGTAAATATTTTGAAAAGATATTTCCAAGAGTATAGGAACGATTGGAGAAGGTTAAGAACTAACCACAACCAGGACTGCTAGTGCCAAGCTTTAGAAATAGAAATTCGCGTTTAAAAACGTGACTTAAAACTTGCGAAAAAAAATGTATAATGATTTTTACTATTCCTTCTACAATCTGTTTAAGGAAAACAGTATTTTGTATATTGAAATGAGATCGTTTCGTCCAATTTATCAACAGTATATTATTTGTTACATAACAGGAAATGTATTTATTTGAAGCCTGCCAATTTCACTATCCTAATATTGGTCTTAGTTCACGTTTTGCAACCGCGAATTAAATACCCCATCCTAAGGAGGCAAAGCTAATTTTAACCTTTAAAATGAGCAAATCTTAATATAAAGGTTTCCAAGGAGACTTACGTTTGCTTTTCCATCCCATAACGAAATACCCTCACAATGCCAGGTTTAAGTGTCACATATACTATGACAAAAATGCACCTGTCCCAAGTCCACCAACTACGTCGAAAACTTCTTAACCTATCCAACCTATCAATACACCTAAACAAAGTTCTGGGCCCCAAAACAGCTCAAGATCATATAATTAAGAAACGCTTAAAAATCAACAAAAGGAGTTGTCGAAAGGCCAGCAACCATCAATATTCAACGGACCCCAACCAACAACGCGTCACATATCAGTCACCGCCTTCCTAAGGGGACTTATTCCGTGACATTTTTAAACAACTGTCCAACAAACGTCCAATTTGCTCGACCGAAAGCTTTTTGTCCCCACCTGGCCAGACCGCGCGCGCAAAAATGCGCGAGGTTTTGACATGCGAGAGGTGGCAACTTAATTGACGTGTGCGCCGCGCAGCGCAAGGCACAATACCAAAAGATTATTATTATTCCCCGATACTCAAAAATTTCCACTCCGGCTACAATGGCGGAAAGCGAAGGGCGCGTTTTAATTAGTTTGAAAAATTAATTTTCTCTTCATTAACGCGCTAATTACGTTTCTTGGCAGAAGAAAAGTTTCGCGCGGGGTTAGAAATATTTAATAAGAGCGATAAAAGTTAAAATACGGTCATTTATTTATCGGAAATGCCTGTAACACGATATGCTCTTCTTTTTCTCCCTCTTCTCCTCAAATGGAGCCATAATAATTCGGATGCTTACTTGCAACAAAAGCCGGCTCACAATTAAAATTAATAATAAATCGCGCTCGCAGTTACACTTATTTCTCGACCGTCATCCGGGGTATTAATAAATAATTAATTAGCAATAACCTATTAATAAGCCGCGCGGCAAAGTAACAAGAGACGCCCGGGTTATTTAGGAGCGACTTGTTATTTTCCAGCAAAACTTTCTCCGAAGTCGAGAATTTTTAATCCGACGCGTTTTCTTTGGGCACTTGCCCGCAAAATGGTACGCATCTATAATTCAGGCTATTTGATGAAGCCGCACTGGATATCGGGCCGATGCATAATTGACGCACCCCGAGGTGTTTAAATTAGCGGGCCGTATCAAAACGACAAGACGGGAAACAATTTGGAACAATCAAAGTCGGCGGCCTACGGGAATTAACCTCAGATTTTTCGGAGACTGCCTTTTTTGAATATTTCATTGCCCGCCCTTCAGCGCGTAATTATTTTTATCATTCGTCGGCCGGTTTTTTTCTTGTCCGATTGGGCGCGAGTTCGATCTCTGCTGGGTAAATATTAAGAATTCATACCGTCAAACTGTAATCCTTAATTGCACTCGCGGACCCACAGCTAACTAGATAATTTGCCACCACCAGTAAAAAGACTGACGACGAGAGTTCAACAGTCACTGCACACATCAACAAACAAAAAGAGTCTGGAGAACAACCGACTTCAAGCTCCGTGTTTACACATTATGCGGTGATAAACAAGTGCTAAGCGAGAGAGCTTACCACATAATTACTTATTACAGTATTTACAATTGCATTTCCCTGTTGGCTAAAAGCGGTAGAACTAAGAAAGGGAGAGGGGGTTTCACCTTTAAATTATATTCGGAGATAGTGTTCTAAAAGGACTAATGAAACCGAGTGGGGGAGAGGGGTTTTTAGAAGTGGTTGGTTGGAGCTCTGTTGATTTGGGAGGTTCTTTCCGACTGGGTTATATCAAGAGATTGAAGCGTGTAATTTAATTAATAATTAGTAAACGTGAGATATGAATAAGTAAAGCCTTATAATAGGATACCGAGAAAGGGTAAAAATTATATTAGTTGACATAAGACTCATTACTCAGATTTAATAAACATGGCGAATAAGAAAAAATACCTAAATATATAATTTTGTTAAGGTGAAAAATAGCTCAGCGTAATAGGAAAAAACTATTAGTTCAAGATGTTGGTTTAGCAAATCCCAGGGAATACAAAAAAAATAAGTGAATAAATTCCATTGTGTGAAATTGCCTCTCTTCTCTGCATGCTTTGCAAGGGTAATTTTAAAAAATTGAGCTTCTAATATTTTTGTCATTAGAGTTAAACTGGGAACTAAAAGGTTTGAAACTTGGGGTTGAAAGACCAAAAAATGTTGCGTAAGGTTAAATTAATCACAAAAAACCAATCAGAATAAAAAAAAAATTAGGAATAAAATTATAAATAGTAGTAGTATATTAAAAGTGGGATCTAAACATAACTCAAAAGGTAGTTTATATTAAAAATCAATGTAAAGTGCCTTTAGGGATCATTGCATTAAAAAAGAATATTCAGCAAGAATTTGTAGGGTCAAACCAACTTAAAATTTAAAACTATTCTGTCAGAAAGAATTCGAAGTATTTTGTTTATTTTTTTTTAAATCATACATAATGCAATTCTTATTCTCTTCAAAACAGTTGTCGAGAATAATGTTCCTTAAAACTATTTCCTATTCCATACACGATCCACACCAATAACAGATATGGCCAACTCAAAAGCACAATCCAGCAGCAAAAAAATGGAAGCATAAACTTTTGCTAGCCCCATTATCCATAAGTACTGTGACAAGTTAAAGATATAATTTTTAAATTCCTCCTCTCCAGAGACCTAGAAAAAAAGACACTTTGCCCAATGAGCAATGTTTTAAGATTTCCTATTATGTTAATCAATTTCGGAGAAGAAGCTTGCTTTATGAGAAACCAGTTCAAAACCGCTGGATGTTTTTCCATAAACCTCTTCCCCCTTTCGACTAGATCCGCTTTCGAACCCAGAAATGCAGATAAATAAAGAGCAAGAGAAAAAAAGAGCAGCGAAATCGGAGGTTGGGCAACAAGAAATATATAGATGAAGAGAAGTCATAAGTTGTCATTTGGGAGTCTGGTAACATCTCTCTGAGCACATATGCAATGCATGAGCTCAAGAGGTCACCAGCTAGAACAGAGCGAAAAAGGTAGAAAGAAAAATTAAATTACTCGGATGCCTACTGCAATTTCGAAGCATCGATGTTAAGTTTTGGCAGTTTATCTCAATTTTACTTCCAGAAGGTTGGCTGGAATGTGAAGATTAAATAGGGAACTTAGAAGCTAAGAGAAAATATAAATTTACTAAAATTAATCTTTGATTTATATTGATTTAATTAAATTAATTCATCTTCTATATGAATTCTTGTTTAGTTTATCACAGTTATTGATTCCAAACCTTTGCATTTACCACTTTTCGTCATAAACATTTTTGTCATTGGTAGCAAAATTTATCCTTGATATTGCAGGCAATTTTATATAGAGTAACTATAATTTATCTCTCCCAGTTACATTACATATCTACTGCTTAACCAACGATAGTAAAAGGGTCACGTGATTTTTACAGACGTTGAACGGGCGAGATAGTACTCGACTTGTATGAAATGAAATCTCCATATCGATATTAACTAAGGAGCGGAACCGTTTAATATCAATATGGAGATTTTATTTCATTCAAGTCGGGTACTATCGGCCTTGCAACGTCTGTAAAAATCACGTGACCCTTTTACTATCGTTGGCTAAGCAGTAGTAGAGTTTGAAAAAATTGTAATCTAAATAATACTATTGCAAACCATTTTTAAAGCATACACCTAGTTATTTACTTAAATTGTGGCAGTTTAACATTTTTGATTTGAATCAATGAGTTTTCAAATCAAGTGATTTAAATCAAACAACCCTGCTGCTAAGAAATCAAGATTTTTTACTTGGACTTCTTTCATGTACATTGTACATATTCCTTCATAGCTGTGGTGGCCTGACACGCCAAGCACTTGGCGAAATGTCCTTTTCCTAGAATGGCAACCTGGACAAAGAAGCGGATTCCAGCGCTACGGGCCCGCTGTGTGACAATCTCTCTGTTTCAGGCAGAGCTAAGATAGAGATTCCTAACCGCTCCTACGCCTCAATAATATCGTAATTTTCCTCTTACAATAATTGCGCTGTCAGGAGAAATTATTGCATTAAGTACTCCGCTGTGCTCGGTTTTTCGAAGAACAAGCCTTAACGAGGAGTGGGAAAAAGTAACCACTTAGAGAGCACTTCTTCCATCTTTCGATTGCAAAACAAAGAAATAAAATAGCTTTTTTTGAATTAGAGATACGAAGCCAAGTTATGCGATTGTATTTCATTGCGGAGGTTTGAAAATACGAAACGATCCTGAGGTTCCTGCTGTTTGGGCCGGCGCGGCGGTTGTTGAGAAAAACTTGAGACTCACTGCCATTTAATGGGGAAAATATATCGATGTGGTTAAGGAATACTTCAAGAGCTGTAAAGATATTAAATACGTAAAGGGAAGAGAAATTTATATTGTAATCACTTCTGTGCAAAGACCATCCATAAAAGTATCTTGTTATTCAAACCAACAATATTTTGATATCTAGTTCATTTAAAATAATTTATGTTATGATGTGATGTATGTGTTAATATGATGTGTCATCCTATCGATATTGTTAAAAACGTTATGGAATATTCAATTATTATAAAGAGTGTAATATATTATATGAATTACAAACAATATACTATTGTAGTAAACTTAAAGACAACTTCAAAGTAACCATAATAAAAGAATTCAACTAACCTTAAATATTAAATAATATTTCTAAATTACATCCTGTATCAAAATATATATCAAAGAAAATTAAAATAAAAAAAAATTACAACACGATTTAAGTTTAGTATTCTATATTACTTCGAATGCTAGAAAATGCCAAAAATAACTAGACTAACAAATTTGCCATCATAACTTACCAAGGAACTTTCTTTTAAATTTCCTCTCCGAGCTTAACTGAGTTTTCGAATCAAACTTGAATAACAGCAATCATTAAAACATAACGCTCGTTACTTCATATTACTCCCGAGTTACAAGTTTTATAAAAAAAAAGACAGGACCGACGAACAAACGCGCATCCAACGTTAGCATTAATCAACTTTCAAGCTATTAACCAGGTACGAAGCAGGAGAAAAAGTGCAGATTCCTCCCATTCCTTATTCATATTTCATGTTCACCACATATCCCCAATTAAAAGATTTGCAGCTAACCCCAACCATAGCGGAGGGGGATCCACCTTCCAATATTGAGTGTGACATTTCCAAATCACTTCGGTTTTATTTTCGAGGAAGAAATTGTTTTACTTTTAATAAGCATTAATTATTCACGGCAAATCCGGTAGAAATGAGATAAAATTACGAAGTCTTCAGTTTCCGACCGAAGAGCTTTAATTAGCCGAGAGAAATAATTTTAATTAGTAAATGGATTTTAAAGTGGGTGCATTTTTATCCCCCTCAGGCGTGGAACGTTTTGTATCGCAAGTTCTAGAATTTCGGTTCACCTAGTCGAAGTTTTGAGGATACCGCAAAGTGTTTATTGATACTAGCCTCTCGAAATCTCTACACGGTGGCGGGAAGAAAAATTGTACCGGGTGTATTTGAATGGGGTCAGGAGTGTACCTCAGGTTGCACAAAGAGCTAATGAGAAAACTTCGCCCCACTCTAGGATGAGCAATCAGTTGAATACAGACAAGTCAAGGGGTTTTGGGGGGAGGAAGCCGCGGAATCTTGAAATCGGGGGTTTTTCGTTTTGGTAGTCCCATCATTCAAGCAGGATTTCGTCTTTGAAATTTTGTTAAGAAATAGCTCTATCTCTATTGATAGCCGGGCGAACTTTTTGACTTTGCAGAGAGCTTGAATAGCCATTTATTCGGTCTTTTTATAGTTAGGCGGAAGATTTTCTTTAAAAAGGGTCATCAGTTCATAAGGGATAAGACGAGCGTGTATAATTACGTTTAAATAGAACCTTGAAATTTTCTAATTGATATGTGTTAATAACGTTATTAATACCATGATGTAAACATAATTTTTATGTATTTTATTTTAGTAAGAATACTAACAGCCATATTCACAGCTATCAGCGTCGGAGTTAAAAATCATTTTTGGCAGTATGGATAGAGATGTAAAACTGTTAGAAGCTCACAGAGTACCATAACTATTCTATCATAACTTACTTATTTAGATTAAATTTATCTCCGTACTAAAACTATAGAAAATTCGAGCTACGTTGAAACTATAATTTATCACAAGAGAGTTAAGTAATAATGTAAAATTTCAACATGAATTCACGAAGTAAATTTTAAAAATTATTAATGCATACAAATAATAAGAATTTAAAATAATTAATACCAGTAATAATACAAAGATAAAATACTTAATTTTTACAGTTTTAAGGGTGTTTTAAGAAAGTTATTACTTTTTGTCAGAAGGGTTTTACAAATATGGACTGGAAAATTAAATTAAATTTTACAATACTAAAAAGTTTGGTTCGAAGCACTTTAAAAGAGAAATAAGGCAGCCAACTGAAAATGGTGTATGGAGTAAGATGTATTGCATTTGGTACTCCCCCAACTGAATTTATAAAAATTATATAAATTAATTGTAATCAACATTCAAGCCTTTCAAGAAATATAGTACTTTGAATAAAAAAGCAAAATATCTCTAAACACAATAATTTATCAAGCAATTTAAACCAACCCAAACCAGTTTAACTCAACAAGTGTCTCCAAACAAACAAACAAACAACCCTTTTGGAGAGAGAGAGAGAGGCGAACATCAATAAAAGGACGCGAAGAAATTCGCGGAAAACTTTCCAAAATAAATCCCGCAGAAAAGGGATTGATAATGTCATTAATAGTTCCCCTCTCTCCCAAAACTACGACTTCCATCCAGTTATCCGTTTTGCAGCAGAGTGCCTCGCAGCAAAAGACAGGTTTTAATTGCCTTGTTTACATTATTGGTTTGGAAATTGGGCAGAGAGAGATAGTCAATGCCCGTCATCGGTGCCCGGGACTTTCTTTGGTTATTATCGGGGAAAATTCTCTTGGATTTTAGTTGGTAGCGCAAACAGCCGAGGGTGACTTAGGAACGCCAATTGCATTAACCCGGTCGCGATCTTGGTTTGATGGCCCGACTTTTTTTCTGGGGGACTCTTCCCCTTTAGCTTCAGATTCGATTAAAGTTTTGAAGCCACCAAGACGTGGACTGGTAAATGGCGTTTATATTGATTGACGCTGGGTAATTCTGTTGGAGAGAAGGCAATTTATAGGCATTTAAACCAATGATGCCCCGGAAAAAAGCGAGTTAGCAACGGAGTTCAATTATCCAGATTTGCAGATGAATACTTCCTTAACTTTGTTTTTGAGATGGATTTATTTCAGTGAAGAATCTTCTAACGACAATTCATGGTAATGAATAATGAGCTTCAAAATAGGCAATAATTGAATTTTAAGAATTTGATAAAAATTGATTTCCTCGTGATTTAAACAAGCGTAGTGACTCAAATAGAAATTTTTCAAACATTTCAATCGAAAATTTGCTAAGAATTTTCAAAGAGAAGACTGATAAGTTAATATTTTAAAAATAAATTTCAATGACTGAGGATTTTCGATTAGAATGATCCTCTGCCCTGAACTTGCTTTTCAAACAAAACAAATAACTGATTTAAAAATATAAATTATTTATTATAGGTTGGAAATCAAACCTTGATGTTTATGGTATTTCTTTCTTGAAATCTCTATACTAATAAAAAATTTAAGAACGTCAAAAAGTAAAAAAGGTATTGAAAAAAAATTTCAACGGTTGAATAAAAAAAGCCTCTTACTAACTAAGTTATCTGATGAGAAATAATAAATGGCAAGTTAAATTTGATGATTACACTAGGAATCGCATAATTGAGTCACATAGAATATATCTTTTCCTTTGTGAAAAACAAATGAATATAAGAACTATGATAATTAGATAAAACATAAGTAAAATAGGCAACTATTACTATCCACTCGTAAGCAATAATCACTTTCAATTGTATGAGGATACTTCTCCATAATACACGTATACGGCGAAGGAAAAGAACATTTCCTTTATCGAAAACAAGTAGTCCCGAGACACCGAGATAAAAAAAAATAGTCCGGTATCTGCCTTTCAAAAAGGCGCGACAGCTTACAACGACAAATCAGAAACAGCAAGGGGGCGTGGTTACCAAAAAGAAAATCGGTGATGGAAAAAAACCCCGGGAAATTCTCTTAGCAAAACGCCGATCTGCAAGTCTTAATAACACCCTACAAAAAATAAAACGCTCTGTGAGGGGGCAAAAAACTTAAAAGAGGGGGGAGCATCGAAAGTCTCTAAATAACCGATTAGCAAAATCAACGATTATAATGCACTTCGTATTGGAATTTGTAACTGTTTGTCGTTCTCTCTCTTGCGGTAATTTACGCAATATTTTTTCACGCTTTTTCAAAAGCGCCACTTTCTTTTTCCCCCTTTAATTTCTCCCATTCCTCCTCCTCCCCCCCCCTTCTATCTTTCTCGGGAGATGAGGGGGGGGACGTGACATCGTTATTTTAATTCCACCCCCTTCTGGCACTTAAGCGCAAGAAAAAAAAAGAAAAGAATAAAAAAATCAATGCCCCGGCACGAAATGTCGGTAATGCGGCTAAAAGGTTAACAGCGAAAAATCTCGTGTTAAATAAACGAGGACCCGACTTCACTCAATTACAATTCTATATTTCTTTCTTTCCTTTTTTTAATTTACTGGGAACTCCTTTTTTCTTTCCCCCCTTTCCGTTTTTTATTTCGCCTCCCCCGTCTCAATAACGCTTCGAGAGAGAGAAAAGAACGAGTGATAAAAAAAGGGGGAGAAATAATAAAAGATGAGTTTGTATATCAGTGTGAAAAGGAGGGACGGGAAAAGAATACGAAAATCGCTGGGGTTTTTTTCTTCTTCTCCCCGCCGTTTTATCGTTGCAAATTAGAGAGGATTGTTACGTTAATAAAATCGCCTGTTCTGCTCGATTAAATATCAGTTAAGATAGGGATGATGAATACGACGAAAATCCAGTTACGGTAGGAGGGGAAAAAATAAGGCAATGAATTGGCGTAAGGAGTCTTTGTTTTTGGTTGTTTGTATGTTGGGGGAGCTTTTTTATGGAGTGTTTTCATTAATCCTTTAGGTTTTTTTCCTTACAGAAGTGTGCTTTGTTTGGGACTGTGTTTTTTTAGGTTACTTATCGGAAATTATCAATAAGTAAAAGTCATCATGATGAGTGATTACTCTAAAAGAGTGTTTGTAATTAGGAGGACGCTTTTATCGATGCTGGAGAAGTCAATGTTAACGTAATTCGTGCCCAAATAAAATTAATCGATGTTTGTTGTACAAAAAAAAAGAGTTTCCTAAACGAGTGTATTGTTTTGTATGGCATGATAACTTATAATGTCATACTTTAATAAAATTTAAGAGGAATGTGATAAAGTTATAATTGGGAGGGATACTAATGAGAAAGAAAATGCAATACATAGAAAAGAGACGAAACGAAAAACTAATTGACACGTAAAACATGCATGAATAAAAAGGAGTGCGGAATGTTTTTAAATAAAGATCTTCCTGCTTAATAAATCATAAAAGACACTAAACAAGGACAGCTAAAAATTACCCACTAATACCCTATTTGAAATGCAATTTCGTTCATGTGACTTCATTCTATGAAAGTCATTCCAAAACATGTCCATGCTCATCAGCTATATTATCAATAAAAAGGAATTTCCTTATGCACCAATTGTTTTATTGGATCAAATTTAAACAAAACATTTTTGCCTATGTTTGGCACTAATAATCATCCATCTAAATGTTCAAAAACAGCAGACAAGCTGAACTGTTTTAAACATTAAACAGCAAAACACCCCTTATACACAGACCTACACGGTCATAATTGGATGTCAACAAACCATAAACAACCGGCCACACAGATAATAGGCTTCAGTTCCGCCCAGAGGACAGGGTGCGAAGTGAACACGAGCAACTGTGTGACTGCCCATCTTCGCATACAAGATTCATGAGCCCTCGTCGGCAGCAAAGAACACAACTTGGTCACGACACCACGGCGGTTCGATACAGAAATGTAATCGCAATCGAACCCGGGGCCGCCGAAAACATCGCGTGAGAGGTGACGATGAAAACAAAAAAAACAATCATCGAAATAAATTGTCAACATTGTGTCTCGTCAACTGGCGCACAATGCCGGTTGCTGAACCGTATCTACTGGCACAAGGAAATCCCGTGCGGCTCTTGCCAATTGTTCGAACACCTAAACCGCAGATCCATAATAAAACGCTTCATTATTTATTTATATTCGTAGTTGTGCAGTGGTGGCTTTCCGCTCCCGCAGGTATGATGCAGTGGGTTTTATAGCAGGATTTGACTGCCGCAATCCGCCGAGGTGTACCATTTAATGGAGGAAGATTTCCAGAGACTTCGACAATCGGCTGGAAATAAAGACCCTTCTGCTGACACGCACTTCTTTCAATTCGCTTTGATGGGGGGATTAAAGGGTTATGAACCGAAAAATGGGGTGAAAATCCATTGTGAGGAGTATGCTATGGCTTGTTAATGCACTCTAAGATTCAAATACGGCTCTATTATCTGATTGATATCAAACCCACACACCCAAGGCCTTTATTCATTGTAATTATCTTGTTTACGACCTAACATCCTACCGAATTAAACCCGAACAATTCACTTCGTATTTTATAAGAAAAAATTCAATATCATTTGAAGACCCAAAGAGAAATTCTGGTTCACTGAACATTTCTATTCACTACTAATTTATTTTAAAAATAAATTTAATTTTTAGTGAAGTTAATGATTTTTTATGCCCTAACAGCCGTAGTCACACCTCACGGGTAGTTAACAGGCAGTCAAACTTCCGACTGGCACAGATGTTTGTCTCCAGGTTAACGACAGGTCAGGTTTAGAGGTGAATACGGCCAAGAAAGTGAGTAGTCAGCCATCATTTCAGAAAAGACCACACCAATTTTCGATACTTTTTTCATCAGAAAGCAGTTTTCCAGCAGTACATTTTTTGTAAGATAGCTGCAATTACACCTAACATCAGTTGATTTGTGTTGATATGAGCAGAACTTTCGTCTCTTCCTAACTTTGGTAGCACAACAATACAACATGGAAAGCTGAACACCCAAGCTCTGACCAACGCTCCAAACGATGAAAGGGGATAAAAAGGCGATAGCACAATTTATCAGACAGCTCCCGACCCATTTAATACCCCATAAGCACATCAGCGTAATACAGCAGATACAAATCCCTCTTTAATACCCCCATCTGCAAGCCTACTTAAAGATGATAAATGGAGAAGGATTCCGCGAAAGAACCCATTCGAAACAATGTTCCAGAACCTACCAGGAGGTGGGAAAAGCAGAGATAACAAGCGATCGGACCTCGCAAAAAAGGTGCGAGAACACCACACAAGCGTGCGCACCATTGGAAAGCAGATCACGTATTGGTTGTTGGAAGGGGCCTTTCGATGATTGTCGGATCTACAAATGCTGTAATAATCTCTTCAAGAGCTTACACACACAAAATATGATAACTGTTTGAGCGGGCTTTGTTATTGTTATTAGAGAGGTAACAAGGGCCGGCGCGTGTGCGACTGCTACTGTCGATGATTGAAAAGATTGGTGCACCGGTGATGATTTTTTAGGGATCGATGAAGAGCTCCTGGATTGGAGTTTTAAAAGGGACTTCTAAGTAGTGTTTGGGAAGTGAAGGTATGGTTGCAAGTGAGGTAGATGATGAATCTGTTTGTGTCGTGATAAAGAGCGTTTAGAGGTAGAGTGGAATCGATGGATTTCAGGATTCTATTCCTACGAAATTATTAGGGTTCTGCTTCTAACCAAAAAAGAAAGAAATATTGGGACGGGTCAATTTGTACAATGGGTTTAATGCCCGGTCAGCAAGTATTTTTGCATACAAAACTAAGCCTATCGTGTAATACAAGGAAATCCAATCTCCTGCCCAATTCCATTGTTTATAATTATATTTCCTAATGAAATCCAAGTTATACATGTTTCTACAAATATATTTAACCACACATTTTATTAATATTGTCGATATAAATTTGGAAAAAATTAAAATGTCTCAACTAGGCATTTAATATTTACATCCAATTATAGGTTCAAAACAAGATTCAACTAAGAGAAAGGAGGACTAAAGTTCAGGATTAAAATGGCACTCAAAACTAGAACTTGGAAAAATATTCATAATATAGAAAATTGCAAACAAAAAATTCATTGAATCATTTCAAATGTATTATTACATTATTAAAAATTTAATTTTAAGTACAGGCTGCCATGAAAATTGCAACTACCAATCTTGAAGCATCAGACGAACTTTTCCGAGAACAGACATGAAGTGTTTTTAAGCATAGAGATGCAAATCCAACATGGCTCATCCCTCGAAGTGGTCCCCTCGATTTTTTAATGCTCCCATCCCTGTCAATGGGCCGGTGGCTAAACCCCTTTTGTAAGTATCGATTTTTATAGCGGGCCCAATCAGTGCGTCACCATTGAGAGAATTTAATGCAATATTCGAGCAAGCCCAACCGAATCCGGCCATTCAAGTGCAGCAAGCAGAGGAAATGGGGGAAACCGGTCGCCTTTAAACACGGGGATAATAGTCACTCATTAAATTCGAACCATTTGTTTTGGAAATGAAATAACGAACGCATGTGTATGTGTGTGCGGGTATTATACGCTCTGTAGATGTACTTTTGATCGAATGCGGGGTAAATGGGA
Organism: Tetragnatha versicolor; assembly: GCA_024610705.1. Taxonomy (NCBI): domain Eukaryota; kingdom Metazoa; phylum Arthropoda; class Arachnida; order Araneae; family Tetragnathidae; genus Tetragnatha; species Tetragnatha versicolor. Next base: position 32,027,581 of record JANDEH010000005.1, read on the forward strand.
GGTGAATAATGTGCCCTTTATCTCAATACTTAAAACGAAGATCAAAATCAAAAAATAATGGTTTCCACTGAGCGTTTTTTCATTCTTGTTTGATTCTTTTATTGGGATTTTTTTCCTCCGCTAGCTTTTGTGCCGTATCATGCCCACCACACAAGTGAGCAGGCCATTCTTCCTTTTTAAATAGTTTCGAGGTTTTTTCGTTGTTATTATTCCACTGGCCCCTCAATACATCGAACCACTTTTGAAATCTGGGCAATTATCGTGGTCGTGTATACACAGCGGGGTGAAATGGTGATGATGATAAAAGAAGAAGACGGAAATGTTTTTCAATTAAAGCTTCGACTTTTTAATAGAACAAATCCAATCAAGGATTTTTTTCCTTCGTTTTGTGAGTATGATGGTTATAATTTATCTCGAACTATTCATGGATATTTAATATTTGTTCAAAACATTGATTTTCAACAGTGCATTATGAGTAATGAAATGAAGAAAAGTGGAGTTGAAGCGGGCAAATGCTACTTTAAAACTTTTATTACTTATCTAGATTCATTCAAGCTTTCACTCTTTCATGGAATTTATCACAGTTCATTACAAACTCAAGTGAAGCGATTAAAAAATATCCTGACATTTTAAAAAATAAAAGAACTTAAATTATTTGCTTATAAACCATCTGAATGTTTTTCTTCGCTCTTTAAAAAGAGAGAAATCCTTTTTTTTAAATTAAACAGCAACCATACAAAAACTCGGCCAATTTTACAAAATTGTTTTGTTTGAAATCCAGAATATTGTAAGTAAATAATCCTTTCTTTCTATGAGAAGTATTTTATTTTAAAATGTTTGGTCCATTTAATTAAGAAAACGTAGTTGATGAAAATTTAAGGGTAAAAAATACACAACAAAATATCAAAAGCAATCTATTGTTTAAACCTTAACAATAAAGATATCCGTTGTCTATAAGTCTTCCCTAGGGTGGATAAACCTCATCATTAAATATCTTGGAGCTATTAGAACATTAAGTAATGCTTGTAGAATAGAAGAAAATGCACGTTTCTTGAATTTTTTGGTTTTATTTACCGTATTTTTTTCTCCTATCAGAATAAAGCTTTTTTCACCTCGAGCTCTAATGCATCAAACACACAGTAGCAACAACAGTCCGAAAAAACTCAACGAAATAACTTTTTTAAAATCCTTCATGAAAGTGAACTGAAATAATATAATACAAAAGGGAATAATATGATATAAAGGGAAACCGCAAAGAGCTTATTGAAAATCAATGATATTGTTGAGCAATAAGTATAATAAACATAATTCCTTCGAGAAAGATAGCACAAAAACATGTTGTTTAAAGTCGTTCAGTTTTATAGTGCTAATTGGCTATTATCCTACATATTCCAAAGTTTCACAGTGTTAAGACAGTTAAGAAATGAAGTTAGTAAGTGTACACCAATAGTAAGAAGGAGTTCAAAATTCAGAAAAAAATTAACCTATTTTAGTTTTTATAAATGTTTGATAAGAAAAAAACAGTATTTGCCACTCACTTCTTAGTTCTTACCACAGGTTTAGGAAAAGGAATAAAAACATCAAAATACATTTACAGACAAACTTTTACAAACATTTTTTAAAGTTATTCATAAATACTATCTAACTTATTAAGTTTATTTTAGACATTTTAAATTGCGCTAGGATGTTTGTAGAACAATACTATAATTATACTAGACTAATTTTCAAACTCACTGTAAATAAATTATAATAAAAACCATTAAGAGGACTGAAGTGTATCTTTGTTTTTCTGAATGTACACTGGCTAACAGGAAAAATATTTTAAAACCGTCTCATCCATTAATGATAAAAGTATAATATTGTCTTATATTACCTACTCTTTAATTCATAAATATTGGTTGTATCCACAAAACTCTTAGTTAAGTAGAAATTTAAAACTTAATATCGTGTTTTGATCTTATTTGAGATTATATCTAACAGTTTAAGGAAATCTTTCATTGTATTCAAATAGCAAAGAAAAAAAAACGAAAGATATTAGAGATATATTTTACAGAATAGTTATTTTTATCAGAAAAATTTAACATCTTTCAATTTTTTTTAAATTACCATAAGAGGATAGTGAAAAGTAAAATATAAATATTAAAAAGTTTGATTGAACGGAAACTCATTCTATGAATTCTTTCCTCGTGTTTAATAATCGGGTATATATATAGTAATAAAATAAACTATTTTCACCATGTAATGGGGATATTTTTAGTTCACAAAAGAGGTTTTCCCTCATTTTATTATCAAACTCAAACATAAACCATTACGTGTATTTTCTATTGATAAGTTGATAGACGGCTGTTAAAACAATCTCAATATTCGTCATTTGGTGAAATTACTGACATGCCTCGTTATATTTGATATGAATGAACTTTGCCCATTGAGGCAATTGTTGCATTAGGTATACCAAAATCTTCTTTTGTAAATGTGACTTCATTATATCAGTGAAAGTAGCCATTGTAGATAAAGAAAATGATTAGCGGGACATACAGGTGATAAGCCTATTCGAAACTTAAAACACACTAAGCGAACACATTTGTTATGTTTATTAGAAAAACAACAAAGCTTATATAACCATTATTTAATTACTTAAACAACAAAAATGTCCGATTAGATTTTTTATGATTCAAATTTTAAATTACTTGTAATGTATAATTTAACGCTGATAACTTTCTTTATTCTTATGCTTTTTGTCGATTTATATTATTAACTAACCCATATTATTCAATTTTCAAACAATGAGTAGGTACATACTTCTTTTCTGTTACTTATCCCACCTGGTGTAGGAAGGCCTACACCAGGTCCAAAAGGCCCCGTCGCGCCAGATCCCCATAGATGAGATCCTGCTCATCCCACAGCTGCCTCCATGAGGCGCCACACAGTGGTGCCGAACGGGAAAAAACTCAAAAAATGAAGTTCTTAGAATCGAAATTTTTTTAACGGTTTTTTATGCCTGAATATCCATAGATTAAGGATCCATAACGATTTTTCGAAAAATTTTTCATTTAGGACAGGTAAATGAGGTGTTTCGCTTCACATCGCAATGAGAGAAAAAAGCTTAAATTTTCGGTTCGTTTTCATCGTTACCGTGGCAAAACCCAAACCCACCCAAAGTTCCCATTTTCCATTATTTTTTTCACTTATATGTATGAAAGAGGGTGGCATATGTTTCTAATTAAAATTAATCACCAATAGCTAGAAAATCACGTTAATAGAGTGACATATCAAATTTTTAAGAATTAAAGAAATACTTAAGGTTTTCATTGTTAGCTAACCTAAGCTAACCTCTAATTTTGGTTTTAAATGAAAGTATAGACATTAAAGAAAGTACCCTGTAAATTTTAGCACAGGATTTGGTCACAGTTCACTTTTTACTCCGAGATGTGGCTGGTGCAACTGTGTTGAAAGCTACATAAAACACGAACTTTTTACTGAAAACACTAACTTTTAGCGATCTCGGTACCAACAATAGCTCCTTAGCACGCTTTGAATTTAATATTAGATTAGTTATACCATTGTGAAGGGAATTTTTTAATTATCTTATGTTTTAATTAGTTGTCTGTAATGTTCTTTAACGATCATTGCTTTAATTGTTAAATTATTTTAAAATACTTTCTGCGTTTTTATTAAAAATCAAAATATAAGTAGATTTAATATTGCAATCTTAAGTAATTACGATTGGCATAATCGATCTACTCCTATTTAGTAGTACACATTTTTGTATTTCTATGTTCTGTTATATTTAAGTTTTGTTACATTTAAGCTTTGATTTCAAATATTACAGAATAATATTTTGTTACCTGTGCTTTTATAATTACCTTTTGAATATATATTCTTACTCATATTTTGTTAATTTCTTGCTGTTGAAAAAAGTATAAATATCGCTTATTATGTTAATAAAGCTTCTAATTAATGATTAAAATATTCATTTTCTTTTATTATCTTTTAATATTTATCAATTATCCGCAATCTCATTACCGGGTTCCTTCTTTTCTAGTTTCATCTACTAAAATAAAAAATTCAGTAATAATTTATTTTGTTACATTTTTAATCAGCCTTTGTGTATTATTAATGAAAATACCCATATACAAAAATACCCATGTAAAAAATATTTTACAAAAGTTAATTGCCTTCAAAACACTAAATACTCGTATACTTTGTGATAAAATGGTAGTTTTAAAGAGTAGAGTATCCCCAAAAATCTCCTATGTGTCAATATTTATGAGGGTAAAAAAGGATAATTAAGCAATTCGATTATCATAGAATTATTTGTTTGGTAATTTTCATTTCCTTTCAACTATTATATTTTTTAAAGTGTTATGGTATTTAAAAAACACCATAACAGTTAGTTTTTTCCGTTTTTTCCTTCCACATGACATTTTATTGTAAAAATGAATGGTATGCAATAATTATAAAAGGAACTTAATTTAAAATACATAGTTCTATATCTGAAGGAGGTTGGGCTAACTGCGCCAACTAGGTCAAAAGAGCCAACCACACATGCAGCAATGTCTGGGATATCTAATTAAGAGCATAATTAGCCAAAAAAAGCGCCATATTTTTACAACCGAGCCGCACTAAATTACACCTACTAAACAAACCAGTCGATAAACTCCACTCTCGATTTCATAGAGAAAAGATCATGATGCACGGCTCAAAAATCACCTACACCCCCACACAGCAGCAGAACAAATTGGCGCTTTCCGGGGGGATGAAAGGCCGCCCAATTTGGCGACAAAAGCCGCAGCAAAACAACCCCACACAACTTAAAGCTCCGGGGCATACAATGCACAACTCTCCCAGCATCTCCCTCCCAAGGGATTAATCAAGATTTCATTAGTATCGATCCGAGAGCTACTACCACCGACTACTATCTTCGCATCTTACCAGCAGCAGAGAGGGCTCCCTCAAATAAAAAGATATGATTCGAAGTTTTGAGGTCTTTGGGAGGACAAAGGCAACCTTAAAGACGCTTAATTTATTGCCGGGGCCCTGTCGATGCACCCAATTGTTGGTTGTTCTAGTTAGACAGTGACCTTATTGGGTCTGTGAGCACAAAGGGAGGCTTCCGCTCTTCTTTCTTCCCTTTTCTTTGCATACGTATATCGAAAGGTTCTGTGTTTGTTAACTCAAATGACGGAGGAGGGAATATCCAGATATCATTCAAGGTGCTCCCGCCACCGGGACATTTATTGGAGGCCTGGCGTATGCGTATTAGAGATTGGCGGGGCGATAAAAAAGTAGCATTGTGATCCTTTTGAGGGCTTTATTGCTAACTAATTACGCCCCAGATGAGGGGTTGTCGATCTGTTTAGTCACCCCTGGGTTTTTTTCCTCCGGACTATTGTGATTTTAAGGAGCCGGTGTATTGGTTTGCCACAAGGTTTTGAAGAGCGGATTAATCGAGTGAGAGATCTGTTGTCCGTGTGCTGACGATTCCGTTTAGGTTTTTTTTATATGTATTCCGGGGTATCTATCTGTTCGAGAATGATTGAGGGGTTTCTTGGTGGTGCGTCCATTTTTTTCCTCGCCCTTTCGCACATCTTCGATACTAAACACGGGAACAGCAGCAGAAGTTAATATAAAGAAGGGAGAATCTGCGTTTTTTTCTCCCTTTTTTAAATTGGAATTCGTTTTTGTGCACGCGAATGTCGTGAAAGGTCAATATTAAAAGAGTTGGTTTCTTTTGAATAAGGATGAAACTTTCTAACAGATGGTTAACCATAAGCTTTTTCTTGTTATGAAACACCACTATAAATCTAATAAGGGAAGCGAAAAATGTTTTTTATTGTTTGAGTAGTGTGTTTAAAGTAATTAGGTTTGTAATTTATCCAGTTTTCAAATACTGTTGTACATTTTAACTATATTAATAAAAAAATACTCATTTATTTAAAATTACACCCATAACGCATTTATAAAATCTTAATCAGCCCTTACCACTAGTGGGCTAATGAATAACTCAGTACCCTTTGAAACAAAATTTACCTCCAACTTTTTTGTCTCATAATCAATAAAAAATATCTTTTTAAGCAAATTTTTGCTATCATCCTACAAGTATACAAACACATTTTAGACTGTTAAATGATGATAACTTTTTATTTTCATATCTCCCTAGAAAATTTCTCCTACAAAAAACATAACCCTTTAAAAATACGCCGTATAAATTTTAATTAACTCGTTAAAAGCCCTAAAGTACGAAGAAAATATCGCATATATTGGTGAAAAATACGAAGATTCTCTTTATTTCGCCTTTAAAAAAAGGATTAAATATTTCGCGAATAAATTTTTTAATGAGACAATATACATTCATAAATTTAAAGCAACGACGGAAACGAATATTTATCAAAACGATCAACCACCGAAAAAAAACTTTGGAAACTCTGGTTAATACATAAAACATTGATTAAAAATATCTATACAACTATTATCAAGAGCGGCTAATTTTTTCAAAGATGATAATTAAAGTAGCATGAAGAAAAATATCGTCCAACGGTTATTTAAACTCGCACCAAAAACTAGTCTCATTTCAACCGAAGAAAAACATTATCCTTTTACCCATTTATTACCGACTCTTTTTTTATAAATTACAATTAACCTTTCTTTTCATCCATTTATAACGTCTACGAATTCCACATCGGTCCAATGCGAGATAAATTAAGCCGATAAAGAACCACACTTATTGAATGCGGAGGTCCGTGGAGAAAAAAAAATCTTATTCATCCTTTTAAAAAAATAATGGATCGTAAATATACAACAAAAAGAAAAGCCAGAAAAGGAAACTAAAACACGAATTCTGACCTTTTAATCTGACTCCGGCATCTCCAGTTTAATGTATCGAGTGGGAAAAATGGAAAGGGGGAGGTGCCTTTCTTATCATTAAGTTCTTAACAACGCTGGGGGAACTGGTTTTATTCTAATATTGCTTTTTTAACATTTTGTTTCCACGTCCTTTTCTACTGTTGCGGCAATTGGAGAAACAAAACATCGCGCGTTCGCGAGGGGGGAAATAATAATGCATCTGGGGGTTCGTGACTTTTGGAACTAAAGTGAAATGAGAGGCTATTCGGTGGTAAAAAGGCTTTTTCAATCTGCGCATTAATTGTTTGGATCTTAACTGTTATGAATGATGCAGTTACTTTTCTGAAAGGGAGAAACCCTGATACGGCTTGGTAATTTATTTTAAATTTTGTAAGCATGGCAGTTGCATTTATATTATTATAAATCTAGATATGAGTAAAATATCTAATTATATACAATACAAGTTTGGACTCTTCAAAATATTTGTTAGATATCACTCTAATATCTACCAGGATGTATGTTTTTAATAATCATAGTTATCATCATTACTTAAGGATATGATAGTGAAAAAAAGAAATACTATACCTATTTCCCATTATTACAAAAGCTATTGAATCATCTCCTATTGAAAATTATGTCATTTTCAGCTTATTTCATAGTATATGTATTTCATTATTTTATATGTATTTTAAAAAGACAAACATGCCATATTATTGAGTAATGTTCATGTGAATAAAGTATCTAAATTAAATATTATTTTAAAGTTAAAACAATGCAGATATTGATAGAAACATTAACTTATGTTTTCCCCAATACTTATACAACTTATAAAAGATTTACCTATTTTTATATAGTTTTCTGTTTGCTTCAAAAAAAATTCTTTAAAATCGGCCACTAATCGAAAATGTACACAATTTAGATACCGAGATATAGGAGAGATGGATAGAACTCAATAATTTCATTTCCCGTTTAAATAACATCTACTGAAATAGAGATGAATAGAGATGAAAATGAGATGAATATCAATTGCGCGATATCATGAACTTTCTATTTAGCTCCAATAAAAGTCGTAATTTCACCATCTCTTCTTAGAGACACTCCTAAAAACGCGTGTTGATGGATCACCAACGCCCCCAAAAATTAATTTCTACTACACACTGTTACTACAACAGGTGGGTTTTAATTTTCTTTCACTCTAGAGATGATTATAGTGAAGGATAAAGGTTATTCATTCCGCAATTCGTTATTATAGTGTGATGAGTGATATCAACGCCTACGCTGTAATAAAAGTTAACAGAGGCGCCCAAGTCTCATCGCAATTAAAAATTAATATGAGATTTCCTGGGATAATAAGGGTAAGATTAATTCTAGTCTAGGGTCCTAATATTTCAAATCTGACAAAACATGAATTGTTCAAGTTTGATACATATTTTGGTTACCCCAAGCTATTGAAAATTTTACTATGTTGTTCCAGATATGCATTTTTGGGATGCTAAGAAAAATATTTAAGAAGAAAAAAATGTTTTGAAATTCTAATTTAAAAAATATAAGCACAAGCAGTTTAGTTTTAAAATAATTTTATTTTTAAGTTTAGTTCTGAACTTCCTTAAACTTGTTAATAATATACTGATATTGTAATTTCAATGTGATATAATAATTTAGCATTACTTATTAACTTAATTTTGATCTATTTTATGCAATAATTAATGGAATTAATTAAGGGAAACAGTTCACTGCCATCCTACTGGGGAGAAGTCCGTCCTAAATGGGTGAATGAATAATTGTACTATCAGTTTACTAAAATTTTATTCTTCTTTTATAAGAATTTTTACCAAACTTTGAAATCAATATTAGGTTGAAAAAAATTGTGACAAGGATTACTAAAAAAAACTATGCTTCATTTTGGTGTAAAATTAAAATAAATCTTTGATTTATATTGATTCAGTTAAATTAATTTTACTCAAAGAATTTATGTGTTTATTTCTTTAAAATATAGTAATTAATTAGTGATAAAAAAGAAAATTAAATAAGTTGCTTATTGACAATCATGCACACAGATAAAAGGGCTCTGTTATCTGGTTTTGTATGAGAAAAATTAGTTAGTTTGGAAAATATTACTAAATTTATAAAAACAAGCTTTCGATAAAAATCATTCACTTACTTGTATTTTAAAAAGGCGATACCAGGCAAAAAAATTAAGATTTTAATTCTGGTTTAGTTTATCACAGTGATTCCAAACCCGGCTATTTAGTACCCCTTTTTGTCATAATAATTTTTGTTAATGGTAGTAAAATTGATCTTAAATTTCCAGGCAATTTTAAGTAGAGTAACTATCTTTAATCTATCTCTCCCGGTTACATATCTAGCAGTTTAAAAAAATGTCATGTAAACCATTTTTAAAGCATACAATAAATTTTTTATTTAAAATATGGTATTTTAACATTTTAATCAATGATTTTTTTAACCAAGTGATTTATTTAAATCACGATTAAAATCAAGTTGATTTAAATCAAGCAACCCTATGTTCAACAGTAATTTTTCTTCTTCCCTCCCAAGTCTTCACTACTATCAAATTTAGAATAAAATTTATATTTTTCTTTATCCTGACTGACTTGTAAAGAAAAGTGTTGAAAATAAAGAAAGGGCCCAGAAACAGGCCATTAAGATGAAAATGAAATTAATTTATCCTTGCAATATTATAAATCGTAATCGACTAAGATGGCTTGGGCATGTTTGGAGAAGCCCAGAAAACAACCCAACTAGAATATGCACTTTCAAGAAACCCGAGGGATCCCGTACCCGAGGAAGACCGCCAACAAGATGGCTTGATGACATCGAAAACGACATTAAAATATTGAGAATCAAAAACTGGCAAAGAGTTGCGGGGGACAGAATGAGTTGGAAGAGGCGTGCTGTCGAGGCAGCTAAGACCTGCAACAGGTTGTTAAGCTGCTGAAGAAGAAGAATATTATAAATCAACCCAAAAGGGAGGTTAAACCTATTATTCTTAGACATATTTTGAAAAAACTTGATAAAAAATATTTAAACTCATTGATACAAATCAAGTGGGACATTAAAGTCCTGTCGGTACTTAAAGGGTTAAATACAAATACTATTAAGATTTCCAAGTTAGCAAAACGTTAACAGAACACAAACGCTATGAATAACACACAAATAAATATCAGCAGATTGGACATGACATGCTTAAAGAAGCCCGAAAGTAACGATCCAGTCCTAAACCCCGCGATAGACGACGCTGACAAGTGGCACTTTTATGCCATCCATCTCGAATGCGATATCATGTGATAATCGTGACTCTGGTTTTAGCTGCGACTCTCCGCCTATTTTATCAATCAATGTCAGGCCTTGAGAAAACACACCAACAGAAATAATAAAAACATCGGGGAAGACAGATGCGAGACATTTTTTATTGCCATTGACAGATAAATCGATTAATTTTGCCCGAGTATTATTCAATTGGGAGTTCTCTTCGGCTATGTCCGAGATTATTAAGTGGACTGAAGTAATTGCTTGTTGGGTTGTGTCGATACATGCATCATACGGTAAATAATATGAAGGAGGTAGTGGGGAATAATACCCATCCAAGATACTTTTCGGTTATACTGATATTCAATTTACATTTGCAATATACAAGCAGAATTGATTGTTGGCTTCGTATAGGAACTTTAGACATTTATTTAACTGCACATCGGTTAATGATATAGTGACATTTCACCAGTTTGTTGCATTCTGCACGCTATAATTGAATGATTGAGGAAAAAGAGTGATTTTATTATAGGAGTCGTGTTTCCAAAATGGATAGAAAATATTGCTTCTAAATGAATTACCCTACTATATAATCATTTCTAACGTTGTAATGGACAACAATATTAATATTTTTAATGACGATTATTACCTGTGCTATCACGCCAGCAGATGGAAGTGAAGTTGGAAGTGCAAATGGAAGTGAAGTTAAAAAATTCATGAGTGCATGCATATTTTCTAGTTTGGGCATTTGGATAAATTTTATAATTATCTAACTCTGAATTTTTATAATTCCAAAAGCGTTAAACTAAATTAAGTTTTAGAAGAATGGCTGTATATGGCGCTTTCAACTTCAACATGATTGAATTTTGATGCTTTAGTTTGTATGCACGTAGGTAAATAAGCAAATAAGGAGTAACTGGTACACACATTGCTGAATATTTCTCTTATTACAGACAAAAACTCCATAAAGGATTTTAACAATTAAACTCAGCATTTTTAAACTTTTTCAAAGCTATGTTAACATATATGCCTAGAAAAAAAAAGTTTTTGTAAAAAACTTGTAACTTATAATAAGTATTTTCATGTTTCCGGACTTCGCAATATTAAAGAATGGGTTTGGGGTTTTGAAAGAGAAGCGGTTTTTCATTTTTTTTAAATTAAAAGTTTATAAATTATCACCATAGTTTTAGTTAAAACAGTTTTCAACATTTATTCCGAGTGTCATTTTATTAGAATGATGTTTAAAATACATATTTGTTACAAACACATTCTCCGCAATTTCCCAAGATACGAATATTCTTTCAAGGCTCACTCGAACAGCTATTTGAAGGTCGTTTAGTTATTAAGTTTTTAAGAAATAAATACTTTCTTCATCTACTTTAAGAGGGGATTCTGTTGGAGAGACCTTGCATTAGTTAGTAAAAAAATATATATTATTTTGGGGAACACTTAATTTGAAATGCCGACCAATCGAAAACCCCGAGATAAATTCTTCTTGCTTCAACGATCACTGAGACGGATCTTCAGAGAGAACATCAACACACCTGACTTACTCATTATATCGGAATTATGTAAAACACGGGATTGGATGAATAAGTGCTCAACAACATGCTAATTTTCATCAAATCCCAACCGAAAAAGACACACTTTCCAATTTTGCTACAGCACACGCCCAACACTCAAGTCCAATGACAAAATTAAAAAAAAACACTCTGAAACAAAACGCAAAAAAAAAACCGCCGTGAGAACATAGTATGAAAATGTATCAATCCCACAGACGGCCAGCCAGTCACGTCTCTCGTATCACTCTGATCGGAGTTAACAATAAAAGAAAAGCTTTAGAGAGAAATAATCAAGGCAGTAAAAAACGCTTTTCAAAATTTAATATGGTAGCGCAAATTATTGCCCTCTGAAATTACACGGCAGGGAAGAACAAAAAAAATTACAATGCTGCTAAATAATTAAAGTCGGCGATGAAAAGCAGACATCATGATAACTTCATTGTTGCCCCTCACAATGGAGAGGGTGGGCATATTCCATGGCAAATGGTCGAAACTCGTGACAACATGAGCTATTACGGCACCGCCAGGACTGCGTTCGCTTTTTCAATTAGAAGAGCGTTGCCTCGCTATAAAACGGAGGATGAAGACGTGGGGATGATGATGACGCTGTTTTAAAGTGAAACGGATGAGAAGTACCTATATTTATATATAGATGCTATCTTTTTTTTTTGTTGGCCATGCAATAAAAACGATGGGTTCAAACAACCAAGTCCACTATCACTTGCAACAAGGATCAGATTCATGAATTTGTGTGCATGTTAATAAATGGTGCTATTGGGGATTTAACAGGTGGACATGCAAAATCAATACGGTGTAAAAACATTAATGATTGTTGGTTGCTTTGGGTTTTATGGCACAAGGTAACATTGATGATGATGCCTGTCTGTAAATATTGGGTTGTCCCATAAGTTCTGTTACTTTTTACGAAGTTTTGTCTTTGAAAATTTTTTATGAAAAACTGGTAATAGGTGGAGATTTCAAACAAAGGGGATTTTGATATATGCATATTTATGAACATAATGTGTGATTTTGGTGGTTCTCGTGATATTATTTCTTTTCAAAATGGCGGTTTGAAAAAAAGGCCAAAAACGACGATTTTTGCGTATTTTTATTCTTTTGTTTAAAAAACTAGGAAGAACGCATAATTCATGGCTAAAAAAAGTTTTACTGTATATTCGAAATGTTAAGATTAAGATGTCATAGTTTCAAGGTGATTCGATAAGTTTAAGGTAGGAAATTTTGACTTTAAAACTTCATATATTGGCAATTTCACGTGTTTTTTAAAGCACACCTATTGTTTTTCTAAGCAGCTGGTATGAAGGAAATTAAAGGCAGATGTTTTTTGAACCATAATGCTTGTTTCAACGGTTTAAACATAGAAAGCCTCTTTTCATAATATCGTTGAATTGATTTATTTCTAAATCCCAACGAGTTGTTTTCATTGTAGTGTTTTCGTAAATGAATCAAATAATTGCTTTGTTCGCTTAGCATAAGTTCAGCTAGTGTTATTCTGATAAGCTAAAACTTTGCGCGCTTGCATTGTGCGCACTACTTTCTGAACTTAAGTTCAGATATAATTTAATATACTGCATATTTTGAATACTTGGTTCTTTCCTAAGCTTTTTTATTGGTTTTGATGCTTATTTCGTGAAAATTTCTTTGAAATGACTAACATTACTGAGGTAAGCTTTTTGCAAAAGATGTTATGTTTGAGATCGAAATTTCCTAAGTTAAACTTATTGAATTATCTTGAAACTATGACATCTTGAACTAAACATTCCAAACTTACAGTAAAACTTTTTTTAGCCATGAATTATGCATTCTTCCTAGATTTTTAAACAAAAGAAAAAAATTGAGTGAAAATAGTCGTTTGCGGTCTTTTTTTCAAACCACCATTTTGAAAAGAAATAATATCACAAGAACTACCAAAATCACACATTATCTTCATAAATATACATAAATCAAAATCCCCTTTGTTTGAAATCTCCAACTATTGCAATTTTTTCATAAAAAATTTTCAAACACAAAACTTTGTAAAAAGTAACAGAACTTATGGGACAACCCAATAATAAAATGCTTGAAAAATTATGTGGCCACTCCGCCTACTAAGTGGTATTTAAAAAAAAAACTTTTTTTGTTATAACTCCTGACCCTATATGGCTGTACTATTCGATAATTTTCATATTTCATACCGTATAATGTTGCAAAGGTGTATGAGTAATAAAAAAACTCAAGGACACCAACATTGTTTTTATAAAGCTATTCTTTTATAAAAATAATTTTTTTTCGAGGATGTAGTCAAATTTTATATCAAATTAAACCTTGTAAAATTATCTTTCAAAAAATTTTTAATTAAGGAGTTACAGAGAAAATTGAATAATAAAAACACTTTTTCATTTATACCACAGGAGGGATTCCTGAAGGTTTCGTTCAAATCCGAGAGGGTCAAGTTGAGAATTGAGAGTTTATGTTTGATTTGACAGGGAATGACACATTAAGTATCGTACAAATAATTCCTCCAGGTAACTTAAGCACACTTTCATTGCAAAAATGGGATTATAACTAAACTCATAAAATCCACAACCCACGTCAAGCATTAAATTAAACCAACTCATGCCAAACTTCACAGGGTGCATTTATATAAGAAGCAAATTATTTCCAAGAATCTTTTTACTCCCGATTAAACAAAGCAAAAAAAAAGGAGACAGCTAAAAGCGTTTACCCATTTAGGCACGACAGAAGGAGCCAAGAGAGTTCTTTCTCCATCTCTGAAAAAAGACAGGAGAAAATATCGACTCTCCTCAGCAGGGGATAACTCTTTCTTTCGAAATCTTTTCCTCCTCAGACACACAAAAATACATATTAAAAGGCATAATTAAGAGAAGGCCCATCCTTCATAGCTTATCAAGACCGCAGCCAATGCTCACTAGAAGGGAGGCAGGCCCAGTGACGTCACAAATTAAGGCCCAGTGACGTCACAAATTAAGGCCCACAGACATCCAAAGAGAAGAGATCCATCACGATATCATGTCAAGGCATGATTTATAAGGTACGTCACAAGATGGCCAAAAATCTTTTTGCAGCTAATTCAGCCACCCGGGGTAATGAAATTTCAAACAGAGTTGCGTTTGTGACAAATAGGCAAATTAAAAATCGCCGTGCGGGGAAAAAAATGGATGTTTCATACCAGATATGCTTTTTTAAGGGATGGAGTCATTAGTTACGGAATGGGGAGTAATGCGCTTTGGTCTGGGGGCAAAAGCAAGACGAGGTATTTTTCACTCTCAAGAAAATTAAAATATCTTGTGATATGGCGTGTATAGGGTTATTCACCGCTTGAAAATATTAAATTAATACATAAGACGTCCTGACGCATTCGTTCCGTATTTTAGGAGATAGCAGCTCGGTATTAATTAATCAAGTGGGTAATCTAATTTGTATCAAGCTATTTCTCATAATCAAATAGATTACAAAAAGTAATTAAATTGTTTAAATAGGTAAAGTCTTACTTAATATCAGATCTTAAGGTCTTACGTTAAGAGAAATAAGACATGTGTCAACGTAAGTAAACAACTTTCTCAACAAAATTATTTTCAATCAGCTTACTTAACTTAATTATACTGGTTTATTGTTTTTATACTTTAATGAGTAATGGTATTGTAACATTTATGATATATCTCTCTCTGGACGTAAGTATTTTCAACTAAATATTCACCTGCAATTCGGGAATTTCACCTATTTGATAATAAATAACTACTAGGGGAGAGTGGTGTAATGGGGTAATAAGAAATTGGGGGAATAAGAAACATTTAATTTGCTTGCAGCTTTGTGTGAAAGCATAAAAATCTGAAAAAAAATCACTGAATATCTTCAAAACATAATCTATATCCCATGAAAAATTTATAGTTTTAGATTGATTATTTCAGGGAAAAATTCCCGTTTGAAAAAATCAGGTCCAGCAAAAACATCCACCTAAAGTCATGCTCTTTCAGCTATTTCAATTTATCTTGTTTTTGCTATTAAATTCTTATGGAATTTTATTAGTGAACTTTTAAGGAGGTTAAACGTGCTATATAATTCACCTTTTGTTCTTCAATTTAGGGTTGTGGATCATTCTTAAAAGTGCCCTGTTTCTTATTACCCCATTTAATCAAAATTATGGGGTAATAAGAAACAATAGCATTTTATGCATGAAAATAAATTTACCGAATTTTTCTCTTTATTATATCAATATTTTATTGTTCTTATTTCATTTATCAAGTTAAAACTTTAAATTCAATTAATTTTATTTCTACTTAATTTTCCTGAAATATGTGGGTTGAAAGACAACCTTTACTCTCCACTTTAAAGTTTGTTGAAACATTTATAAGTAATTCGATCAACAGTTTATATAAATTTTACGTTTTAATATAAGTTTTGGTGAGTAAATTAAAATATTTAGTCGGTTTTTATATTTAATTTTCCGTGAAATTAATCAAAAACAATATTGAAACGCAGGGGGTGGGGAGTAGGTTCGAGAGTGTCTTCAGAAACTTCCTGAACCATAACAAACTTGAAGAAATGGGGTAGCGCTGAGTTTATACAGAGGAAGTGGAACCGACCTTAAAAAAAACTAAGCTTGCAAAAAAATTTGTTGATTTTTGGGGAGAATAACCAATTAGTATAACGAAATGAAATAAGATAAACACCATTTGATTAATTTTGTCATGATTTTCAAATATTTTGTATAAAAATATAGCGTTGCTTATAACTTTCAACTTGTACTTAAGACTAATTTTTAACTAGGGATATATCGAAAGGTTTTTAATGAAAATTTTGGAAAACTACTGGGGTTATAAAATACTCTTTACAGATTATATTAATACCTTCACTTTATTTTTAATTGTTTTAGTTGCAAAATAACTGGCTTGTTTCCTATTACCCCAAACGGGGTAATAAGAAACAAGTAAAAACTACCCTTCCCATTTTACTTAAGAAGTTCATTATTTCTTCAAAGAAAGCTATTAATGATGCAAACATTCTGTAAAAAAATCAGCTTCATAAACTTATAGGAGAATCTTGTGGAATTTTTAATGTTTCTTATCATCCCATTTGAATCTTATTACCCCCTCTCCCCTACTGGATGAAAGTATAGTTTTAAAATATACAGAATATCATTGTTTTGATTAACTCTTTAGTTTAAGTGTTTATAAACAAAGTGTTAATGAATGGACGTTATTGGTTCAAAACGGGCTTTCTTTATTAGAATAAGGTCATTTTTATCGACGTGCCTTTTCATGAAAGTTCGATTAATCTTTGCTGAAAATTTTTCAGCATCTATACAATTTTTTAAAAGAAAAACGCCCTCATTAGATTTCATTAACATCGAATCAATCATCGCGACTGACAACAGTAAAACAAATAGTAACATCTAAACGTCACAACAACCAACTCCTCCACAAAAATGGAACCTCGTTCTCCAAACAAAAGTGAGACCGACATCTGTAAAAACCACCTCTTTCCAACCCATCACAAGAAAAAAAAAGCCGGGACAAAATCGAGAAATAAAACCTACCGCACGAAATAATCTTTATGTTGCAGTTCGGTCCGACCCCCGACAAACCATACTGGCAGGAGAAAGGGGGGATTCAACTTGTATATATTGCCCCACCGCGCCCCCTTTTCCGTTTTGATACCCCAACAAATTTCGCTGCCCGCCCCATGCAAAGACAGATCAGTCAAAGAGCATGCATGGGGTTGGGGTAATCTGGGGCTAATCTATAATTTTCTTAATGCTCCTGCTCAAGTACGACCTGTGGACGCCAGAGTCCCTACATTTGGAGAGGTTGCCACGGTGCTGAATGCACGGCCGCGACGCCAACTTGGCGGGTGATTGCCTTCCCCCCTTTCGGGTAGGGATTGAATAAACATGATTCAGGGAGGATTTTTTTAGGGGATTTCGTAGTGAAGATCAAAACAAGTGCACTTTTGAGGAATTAGTCCTGGTTATATGTAGGACTTATTCACAAAAGGGGCCAACCCATGCGGAGGATTATTTTTTTGTGAATTCATCCACTTTTTGTTTGTTAATTTAAAAAGGGTGTAAGTAAAATAACAATAATTACCTTTATTACAGTAGAAAGAAGATAATCATATTTAAGGCATTAATGTGGGGAATGGAAATGGAAGAATGAGTTATCTATCTATATATTTGAAAAGATATGACTCAGGAAATTAGATAAAAACTAGCAGGAAATTCGGTTAGTGTCCATAGTGATTTCTAAATATATAAAAAATTTAAAACTTGGTAAGATTTCTGTTATAGTATTTATCAGGTTCTTTTTTGGAGTTTCCGATAACTTAATAGGAATACAAGGAAGCAGAGTAACTTCGTATAAAAACTTGTTTTTTAATTAGTCAATTTGTAAGGAGAGATAAAAATGTAAATATTTTGTTCGGGTAACATATCAGTAGAATTCGAAATAAAAGCCTTAAAATATTTGAACACAGATGAATTTTAAATATTCCAAATTTTTTAATTAGGCTTCAACACATTTTACTAATTTATTGCTAGAAAGGGGATAAGCTACAAAGCTTCATTCAAATAAAGAAAAATACCCCTTCGTAGTTGAGCATCGAATGCTTAATCTACTAAAAACGCTACTGTTTATCCACAGTCAAAGAGGGAAAAAGAGGTAAATAATTTTTTATAGTACCGAGCCACAAGCACCATCAACACATACATACTTCCAGAGTGCGTCACACACCAACTAGCTCCACATTCCGAGCATTGACACTACAAATCCCCCTCCGGCATCAATTTCCCAGAAAAATGCCTCAAAAAGATAGATTGCCAAAAACACATGATCTGCACCCAAATCCAGTGGAACGGGGGGCAGAGCATACCCCCTTTCCGAAAGGGGAGGAAGGGTCATTACGCTCCCTCTCTCGGCCGCAACCTGTTCTTTAGCCCACTAATATTAGAAAGAAAATGGGGTAAATTCATATAGAAAAGGGGCGCCTACTCATGCAGCTGCCGATCTACAAGTCAGGCGGTATCCTTTTCAAAGGGTAGAGTGAAGGTGTCGGTTCATGCAACCAAAAATCTACCATAAAACTATTCACAAAAAAGCACTATAACAAAATTTTTCACAGAACGTATTTGCCTTATTAAATGATATTAACTCCATAATATCTATCGAGGACTGGTTTCTTACACACCGAGGCCAAGACCTGTTTTTCATTTTAGTTACAATGAGCTTAAAAAAAACTCCCTTATCCATAATATATTATAAATTTTCTCTATATCACATTTGCACCCTTTTCACAGGTAGATGCACAAGGATCCCAATTATTTAAAGTAAGAATACAGGAGTCAATAACGCTCTTTCCTCCTTATATGAAGTGCGGCTTCGGATTCCGACTATTTCTCCTCTGCTAATTTCTTAGAAATTAGTATTGCAAGCAATTCGGTTTAGTACTGTTTCGTCTCCTTGTCAAAAATTGTGCCGTTTCATCCCTTTAGGGTTAAAAGCATTTTTGGTTATTCCTGTTTGATCCCCTGTGTGTTTAGTTTACCATAATTGGCATAAAACCGCTAAAAAGGTGAAATATTGCTAGTTAAGCTTCAGTTTTTTCTTGGATATCCTACTAAAATTAACATCCATCAGTTTTTCTTTTTTTAAAGTGTTTACTGATTAATGAATGAATTTAAATGCAAAACTGGGTTAGTTCCTAAATACATAGTGAATGGATTATTTCACTCAGAGGCGAATCTAGAACCTGAGCAAGTGGGGGCTAACATAATCTATGAATATTAACTAGTTTTGTCAAATATAACTAATTAATTTATTAGTAATTAAATCAATGAATTATTAAACTTGTATCAAAATTAATATTTATGGTGTGTCAATCAAAAGTTTTACGATGATTTGAGCCAGATCGTAAAAATAATTAGTTTTTTACAGTGCCTTTATTCATTCCCTCTTAATCGAAAGGTGTAAAAGAGATTAGGGGACATCCATAAATTACGTGAGGCGTTTTTTCCAAAATCTGGACCCCCCCTTGGTGAGATTTTGCTGGACCCCCCTCCCCCCAAGTGAGATTTACCTACAACTTTTTAAAAATAATTTGCAGTATCTTATCTGTGTGTATTCCTTTCTCATACTCCCCCCTCCCCCCTTGGTGAGATTTTTCCAAACCCCTCCCCCCTCCCCCCTCCCCCCTTGGTGAGATTTTTCCAAACCCCTCCCCCCTTTTTGACCTCACGTAATTTATGGATGTCCCCTTACTACTAAGCCTTTCCATGGGCTTAACGTGATTTTTTTCGGAGAGGTTTTGCCCCATATATTATTTCACACCATCTTTAATTACATTATAGGTAATCTTCATGTATTTAATTTCAATGTTTAGGCATTAATATCTAGCCCCCAGCATAAAGGGGTCTGGGGTCCCCCCCTAGAAATTTTTTAAATTTGACCTTAAAAAGTACAAGGTGGCTAACAGAATCTGAGGAACACGATAAAATAGCAGCATGGGGAGTGCTGAGAGAATCAAATACCTAACGCATGATATCCACGTTTTTCGTCTTACAAGGAGTTATAAAAATTAGTTTTTACTTTTTAGTAGAATACATTTAAAAAACGTGTTTTTAAAAATACTTTGTATTTTTTATAAATTTAGTATAGATATAGATAGATTTGGTATGTTATCGTTATCTCTGATACAATGGCAATGCTGTCCGCGACCACTGGTCACTTGGATTGGAAAATTACACATTCGGGCAAATGAATTGCAGGAAAGGGCAAACGAGAGTCTTTAAATTTTAAAATGTTAAGATTGATATTTAAAAAAGGACGGATATCGGCCTAATGCGGCTTTCTGGGAACGGAACATTTTTTTGAAGTCAAACTGTATTTATTGCGCCAAATTTGAAGGAAGAGACGAAACAGCACTAAGAAATAGTCATAAATTATCGAGGGGATGAAACAGCACAATATTTGAAAAGGAGACGAAACAGGACATCACCAGCAATTCGATGTTGTTATCAAGTGAATGCATGCAGGAAAACAAATTCATCAAATTCCACGATAAGGATATTTCTTTAATGACCCTATCAAACAAAAACATCCTTTTCTCGCATGAGAAACATTTTAGTAGAAGCTATTTCAGGAAATTTTGTCCCCCTCCAAGGAAACAACCCCCTGCCCTGAAAATACCTTCTCACTGATAGCAAATTTATTGCACTGATTGATAAGTAAACACAGATATCAAATAAAATGGCGAATCTTGGTTGGTCTTAATCTGAGAAAAAAAAGATGCGCATTTGATTAAATGGAAATATCTTAAGATATCGTGACTTTCTCTACGACCTTGAGCAAGGAGGACACACCAATTAACATTCTTCAGACACGTGACAGTCTTATCGTGTAATGAAAACGAGATGTAATTTGAATTTCCTTCCCGGAAATGATTTCTATTTCTAATCCTTTTAAATCAGTCTAGTTAAAGATATAGGATAGTACTCCCTACGCCTACAGCAAGTCGACACATTTTGTTACTTTTTTTGGGGGGGGGTGAAAGAAAAAAAATGCTTTTAAAATTTTTGACTCCCCCACAAAAGTATGAAAGAAAGCCTATTGAGAATAAGGTAGTTATAAGAAGTAACACTATAGTATGTCAGTTTTAAGCTGGGTATGAGGTGGAGAAATTTAGAGTTACACCTGATCCCACCTAATCTAAACAACTCCACAACTTTCCACCCGACAATTCAGCCATTGTGAAATCACCCACCGAAAAACCCACCACTCGACACACAGCGCATAATATAAAAACGAGCTAATGATGTCCACTTACCATGTGCACACACTGGAGCGTTCAACGTAGATAAACGCTGTCACCTGATAAAAGATCCAAGAAGAATGCCACACCACCACCAAAAACCTGACCACATCGGCACCCTCTTTCGAAACGAAAACAAATCAAGAAAACCCTCCCCCCTCCGGTCATTCTCCCGGGCCGGGGTTCGCGGAATCCGAACCCTCACCAGAGAAAAGGGGTGGGAAAAGGGGGTCGGATTGAAGAAATCTCCCCTAATCTGACCTTGAAAAGGACCTTGGTAGGGGGAACCGAAAGCTACCATGGGCAACTAGCATTTCCGGAACGATCGAGGAGGGAATGGAGACAGAAGAAAATTGATCTTGGGAGGGAAAAAAACCCACCTCCTTGGGTTCGGGATAACTGAAATTGAAAGCAGATTTTTTTTGACACCCCAAGGGCAAGTGTGGTGGACTGGTTTGGTAATGGATACCTGCTATAACGTTTGATGGGGTTCAATATGGTCGCTGAAATGTTTTTGGGAATGTGTGGTTTCAAGATGGGGACTTGTTCAAGGACGTGTGCGCTTCGACATTATTTTTTTTATTCGATCAATGTTGTGTGTTCGTCGGCTATATTGGGGTTTGGAGTAAGGTCAGGGGGTCTGAAATTGGCTAGAATTGGTTTGGGTTACTGAGGTAGCATTGGCTGTAAATTTACTCTACAGAAGTTGAAGTGAAGCAAATGAATTAGTTTTATAAACGGTCTTAACAGGGAAGTACTCATCACCATTGTGTAAGGCTGGACATTTTACGGAGTAGATAATTAGGATTTCATTTTTATGTTCACCATTTGCTGATGAATATTTTAAAAACTTCAGTGTATCGAATCTTATTGTTACGTAAACTAATAAATTTTAATTACATGTGGGTTAAAAAGAAATCTCTTTGAGAAATTTAAATATTCAATCATGTTTAGTACGCATAAAATGTATAGGTAATTAACACCATGTGTTCTCAAATTATGTTAAAATTTAATCGATGCTCAAAAATACTCGATACCAAAAAATATCGACATTTCACAAGCCCATTAAACTCTATACTGGGAATATCTTTTGAAATTGAATGAAGACCACAGATGGATTCAAAGCGGTTTTCAATGGCCCCGGTTAGGCTGAGGTTTCTAATTATATCCGGGGCAACGGGATTTAAGTGCAAAACCGCATCCACTGTTAATGGATTACGGATGATGAAAAGCCATACACTGATTTCGGAAACCTGAGTTTCCGTTAGAGACCCGCCCTTCGTTTTGCCATACAAAGAAAAACCAGCAATCCGAAAAGACACGAAAAAGTGAGAGCACAGGCGCCAAAAGAGAGAAGACACTTCGGAGGTCAAATTCCATTAAAAGTATTTTAATGACGCCATTTTATGCTTCCCCCAAGAAATAAACAATCCCGAAAGAAAGATAGCTCCCGAAATATTTCAAAAACGCCCGGTTTTTTTCTTCTTGCGGGCGGGGCATTACAAAGAATCGTCGTTTTATGGGACTTGATTTCAAACGTCATTAAAACGCTCGGAAAAATTCCGTTAATGTAATAAATGAACAATAAAAAAACGGCGGGGACTCCAGGAAGCGCGGGGGAGTCGGCATTGTGTGCGAGAGACGTTGCGCAATGTGGGTAGTTGTAAACGTTAGTAGCAGCGGCAACAACAGTTTGTACGCTTTTGAGGTGGAGTAGCAACTCGGGTCGGATGGGTTGCTATAGTAACAGCAAGCCGTCGGGCGTGTGCCTGCATTTTATCTAGGCATTAAACGTATTCAAAAGGTGGGTTTACATTTGTAAAAGTGTCTCACACCCAAATGCAGGTACCCCTGTAGTTTTATGACTCCGGGTGCTGCTGGTTTTAAACAGATGATTTTTTTCGGGCCTCGTGCGTGCATTATTTCCACAGGGCCGGCGGCACTGATGATGTCAACGCGTTGCCCCCCTTTTATGCAGCCAAGGAAACAAAGCAGCAGTTTCTTCAGTGGCTTTTTATTTGCTATTTTTGTTGTTGCTTTCTTACGAGCGCGGAATGGTTTTGTCGTAACTGAGGGATGGAGAGGACTCTGCCGACAATAAATGTTCTTTTTACAATCTGACATTAATTCGCAGAAATTTTGACCCCGTGGTGTTTTTATGAAGAAGCTGCTATCTTCTTTCGGGAAAGGGCCTTTTATGCACTGAAACATATTCGTAAAATTGGTTTGAATTGCCTCTCGCACAATAAGAAAAATCTGGAACAGGTATTTATCGATTAGTCACAGGTGAGATTTTGAGTTGTAAGGGAAAACATGTGTTATAAAAACTGTGTTTCCATGGACTGAGTTGATCAGAATGTCATGTAGTAAGTTCCGATAAAAATCGTGAAGTTACTTTAAGGAAATTTTTCAAATTTATCATGATTACTAATAGTTGCCTTGATAAAAGTTACTGATACATACTGATCATAAAATTATTTAGAAAATAATTAGTTAAAGGATCTTTTTTCCATAATTTTAAGAGGGAAAACTCCTTAAACATCCTTTTTATTTCGTAACGGTTACCCCTTAGCCTTAGGCTACCCTTGTTATTGTTAGAATTCATGAATTTTGAAAGATGAAAGGATCAAAAACACTTTTCCCTTTCACCTAGAATTTTGAAAAAATTAAGCCAACAGTTAAGCAAACCAAACATTTTATAACAACATACTATCACGCAATTGTAGTTTACAGCTTTAAATTATTATCACAAACGTGAGCAGTCCTTACGAAACACCTCAGATTTAACAACAAAGACACGAGTTAGGGTTTTCCCTTTAATTGCTGAAAAATAAAACTAATTTCCACTTGTAAACTCAAATGAGCACTGAACCTGAAGCATTTAACGCTTAAAATTATGTTTTGAGGTTAACGCTTTTGAAATGAAGAAAGCAAAACAAAATGCAAAGGCGTGTGTACCAGCATTACCTTTGATTCTCGACGGAAAAAAATGCAGACAATGAGTTGGTAGAGAAAATTGCCACTTAACGAAGCTCAGTCAATCAAAATATCTTAAGGGCCGACGAAATAAGAATGGGTCATTCAACACAAAATATCATTTCGCGAAACAAAAATTTCTCTCCTCCTTCCGTATTCTTTCTAACACTGAGTATTTTCATAGATCGCATTCAATTCAAAAGCATTCCGAATGTCTTTGTTGAATCAAAAGGTCAGAGAAGAATGTAGACCTTTAAAATAAAGGTATCGCATTGATCCAAAAATCATTTCTGTAAAAATGATGCTTGCAGATTTACCGGATTGAAGATCCGAAGACTGTTTATTTGTTGCCTAATGAATTTGAATTCCAAGCAATTTTGAACGAACAATACTAAAATAATTCTCTTATAAAAAATACAAACTTTAATCTTTTGGTACTCAAGTATTTTTAATGCTCCACAATAATCAAAAGACAACTATTTAAAAACGATGCACATCAACAAAGCAAAAAGTGTCATTTGCGATAGAAAAAAATACTCATCATTAAAACCTATCTGAAGAAAGCTTAAATTCTTTTTGCAGAACATTTAGCGCTGTGTTACAAAAACCATTGGAAAAGAACCAGTAAACAGAAACAAAATATTTTCTTCAATCCCATCTGTGCCGGCAAAGGAAACGGAAAGAACTCAGATCCAATCAATCAACTTTTGAGCAGCCTCCGAGAGTTGATTACAGTGTGGCTAATGCACCCCTACTCAGAATCCTAAAGTTGCAATACCTAAAGAACAGTTAGATAGAAGCTAATAACAAGTAAAGCTACAGATGTAAATGGAGAAATGGAAGTATTTAGAGCAGTATTTCCCAACTTTTTCAGTCCATGCCTCCCCAAAAGGCCTTCAAAATTTGCCATGCCCCCGTCTTTTGTTTCTCTCAAAAATCCTTCTTGGAAAGTCAATAGATACTGGTTATCCTTGCTCCATCTAGGGGGCAATTTGGTTGAAAAGTTTAAAATCCCCCCTAGAAAAGCATATTGCGCCCCACGTTGGGAAACACTGATTTAGAGGGAAAAATTGTGACTTGAAGCAGTTATTTTAATTTCATATGAAACGCATATGAACTTACTAAATAAGTAATTAAAATTGAACTACTTTTTCAATTCGTATAAAATTAAATCCAATGCTAAAATAATTATTTTAAGTGTATATAACATACCGATGTCTTAGTAGAGGAGACAATAACCAGCGAGTGATATTTTAAAGAAAAGAAAGAAATGCAAATAAGAGTTAGCTACAAAATCAGAGAAACAGAAAAACTTAACTTCATTATCTTACTATTGTTATTTAAGGAAGACACACGGATTGACTACTGATTCATCCATTTACATCACAAAGTGATACAACTCAAAATGAATTCCCTCTTCAAAGACATTTATAGACCATCCTGTGTTCAAATCGAAAAACTTCCTAAATGGGATATAAATGACAAAAGAAACGAATGGGCATAAAATGGAAATAACAGGTGTCACATTTTCCATTTAGCATTCTTTCGAATGCAAACCGTCCACCCTTCGAGATGATGGACAAAGAATCCGTCCTCCTACACTGCATGGTATTCTTCGCGATTTAATAGCGCGATCTGGCTTAAAAAAAACAATAACGAATAAATCTCGCTCGCTTCTGACCAATCTGTAACTGTCTCCCAACAATTTTGTATGTAGAGATATAAATTGCCAGTGTTTTACTGTCCATTGTATCAATCGCATCTGCGGTAAAAAAACCATTAAAACCATTGTTATGCGGAGGAAACGCGTGGCAAATGAGAGTCGGTGTTTTAGAAGTGACAAAAAAGGCGCGAGCCCCCTGTCAAAAAGTCCCGAAATGGTCGAGATTTGCATCGAAGCCGGTGCTTCTGATATGCTAAAGTGGATGAAGCAAAGCGCCGGCTAATCTGGCGGAAAATATAGTCCTTTTTCTAGGGAATTGTTTTGAATTGTTCTTTGAATGCTTCACCTTTGAATATGAAATTGTTGTTCTGGTGAGATTACTGTGCGACAAAGGAGATGCTATTCTTTTCTTTAAATCGAATTAAACTGAGGTTGTAACTTGCAAGCATTCATTTGAGACCAGGCGCGGATGCATATTCGCACATCCCAACGGTTTGGTCCTGACGAGCTTAGTGCGCATGCTCGGGGAGAAAAAAGGATCTTCTTTGGATAATTGCTATCATTATTGAATACCCGCTGGTGCAGTGGTAGAGTGCGTGCTTAGCATGCGGTAGGTAGTGGGTTCTGTCCCCGATTTATTGTTTTATTAAAATTTCTAAAAAAAACAGCTAAAATAGTTCTGTCCCCGATTTATTGTTTTATTAAAATTTCTAAAAAAAACAGCTAAAATAAGTCCACACGCATGCGCACTAAGCTCGTCAGGACCAAACCGTTGGGATGTGTGAAAATGCGGCGCGCATCCAGCACGGCTCTAAGGGAGGGGACACTTTTCCAGACCATCACCTTTACCTTTCGACACAAAATTTCTAAATGTTGGGATTTTCTATAAAGTATTACGCAAGAATCCTTTTGTGGTACGGCTAGGAGGTGTATGGGGGTCCTCCCCCAGAAAAAAAATTGTATTTTGACTTGTAAAAGTAGGGTTTTAACTCATCTTGGGAACCTTTTTGGGTGCAAGGGGGGCACTGTGTAGAGTGCCCCCAATTGGATCCGCGCCTGTTTGATACTTAGGGGTTAGGCGAATGATATCCTCTCAAGTAGAAAAATGTAAAAAACTAGACATTATTTGTACTCTATTTCAAAACCACTTAAAATACCACTATATTTCATATGTAATCATTTTTACCAATTGATAACACTGATACTTTTACATTACAAAAACATTATACATTATTTATGGACTATCTGACTTCCAATAATTATAAGAGCTTATTAATATGTTAATAATTACATATTAACTGATATAAACATGCATATAAACCATACAGAGTTAACTAGCAAAAGGGGTGAATGATGAATTTTCATTGAACAGCTTTGGAAGAAGCAAATGAAGAAACACTACCAAATAATGTTTTACGTATTCGCAACCTTTTCTAAAAGCTCTTACTTATAAGTTATATATATAACAGAATAAATCAACAATATTTTAAAACTGTGGTCATGAATGTATCCATACACAAACAGTCGGTAATTTCTTTTTTTGGCACGTGATGACCCACCTTCCAACAGCAACATAAAAAAAGCAACGGACACAGTTAACCGGAGATCTTCAACGGACAAGACAAAATATTAGCTCCCCATACAACTAATAAATATTTAGGTTAATGGGATAAAATGGGGCAAATTAGCCATATGTTACAGAAACTTTCCATAAAGAACGGACGTTTTCGAAAAAGAAACGCAGAAAAATTCGCTTATTGGAACTCGAGGAAAAGTGCCCTTAGTAAGCCACCCCAGGGAGCCGCATGAATTCGAAGGTAAACTTCCTACTTCGTACCACCCGCGACGAGCAGAAACTAATCCACATAAACATATACCCATTTTTCCCTCTCAATAGATTCGTTGAAAAATTACTATTTCGAAGGTAAAAGAACATTAATGATGCTCAGGTGCTTGTCCGCTAAATTTGATTGCGTCAGCTCTTTGAATTGCAGCCATCGTGACCTCGCAATTAAAGAAAAAAAATGTTTTTTCGAAGTGGAGTGTGGAACGACCTGTGCGCGACTAGTTGCAAGAATGTTTGAAACCCTGTGAAAACGGATTGATTCCGAGATATGTTTAGTTGCCATTTTTGATCAACTCAGATTTAGTTAGTTTCTAAAGCAGCGAGTGCATTGGCCTAAAAAGACAGCCGCATTAAATTCAACCCAAAGTAAATTTATTTAATAATTTCAAAAAATACAAAACATCACTACCATTTGCGGCGTGTTTTCTCAAAAGACGATCAAATCACATCATCCAAAAACCGTCCGTCATAATTCCAGTGAATAATTTTAACTAATCATCATCCTGGAACGACAACACATACAACAATAAAACCCCCACTCGAATCGATAAAATAAAACAACAAATGAAAACCTAATCCAATTCGAATCAAAAACAGGGAATTGCCAGGCAAAACCCCTCTCCAGGATCTTCCAAAAGCTTTTCACGGTTGAGAACCCCTTCTAATGGACTCTCACATATATAAAACATGCTCAACTAAGTTGACTTCCAAAACAACGCTTCATCATAATTTCCAGCAATCAATAAAACACTGTGTTTCTTTTGTCTCTCTCTCTCCCCCTTATGGAAAGCGAGGGGTGAGCCCACCGCAGAATGTCACTCCGAAGAGAGCTCATTTGCATTTCCGCGCCAGAACGTGATGTCCATCCCAAATGGACAGGGCTAACCCTTTCGCTTGGCTGGCGGCGGCAGAGCTGCTGGGGATCAGCCGGTAGAGCAGCCGGCAGAAAACGCCCGCAGCCGGTTTTAGTAGCGCCCAGGGAAGGACAGGATTTTAAATTTCAATACTCGTGGGGGATTACAGGGACTATCGCTGGTGATTTCGGCGTTTTTGATGGTCCGATACAGACGATAAAGGAGAAATCCCTCAAAATAATAAAACCTTGACGTGTGAAGTTTTAGGGAAAAGTTGGGGTCTTTAGGTACCAAAAATAAATTCTGTAACTAGATAAAAATACAGTAAAATCCCGTTACAACGAACTTCACAGGACCGTAAAATTTCTTCGTTGTAACGGAAATTTCGTTGTAACCGTACTATCGTTAATTCAGACAAAAACGGTTGGGAACTTTCTGGACTTTCGTAATAACGGGATTTTTCGTTGTATCGGTATTCGTAGTAACGAGATTTCACTGTATATAATTTCAATTACAATTTAAGACTGTTTGCAAGGTTTGTGCAAATTTTATTCCGTCTGTTTTTGAAAATTCTAGAGATGAGTAGTTTCATATGAGATCAATTATGATGGATTTATTTTATTCTAAAATACTTTTAACAGTTATTTATTAAAATACTTCACAAAAATGTAAAAATTCAAAAGAATGCATATCGTATTTAGGACCGATTACTTCATACAAAGAAGAAATGGGGCTTTTTTCCCCTAACAGCTCTGTGATAGGTATTATTTCAATCGTATTCAAAAGAAAATCCTGAAAGAACTTAATTTCCAAAGAAAAGAAGGTACATCAATCTACGTATCTTTAGTTTATCGCATTTCTAAGCACGAAGTGAAAGAAACTCCCCACAAAGAAATGAACGCCAAACTAAGAATACTAATGATAATGAAGTTAAGTTTTCATGAATAAGGAACCTAAAGGCAATCCCAAAATGTGAACCACCTTGCACCTGAATAAAATCTGTGTGTGCACCAGTAAAAATAATTCCATCACGAAGCTAATTTCGAGAGTTCATCGAATTCGGCTCCACACAATCCCAACGTGCCAGTGCATACGAATCTCCCAAAAGAGCACCTCCGCGTCCCTCGCGACAGTGACGAATCATGCTTCTATCTCTCGGCAGGCTATCTTTTATCGCAAAAATCAATCGTCTTGATCAAACTGATTACATTTCCTGATCAACAGACACGTCGCCTGGCAGAAATAAAACGCGCAAATTGGGCCCAATGATTCGGAATAAGTGCCCTGACAGCTTAAATCCAACAGTTCACTTCCTATCTGGAGCTCGGATTAACGAAAGGATATGATGAAATAATAATAGTAATAATAATAATAAGAGGACACCTGTTGTTTAAAACATTTAATCGACCTGAACTATTAGCTGTAAGTTGAGTGTGTACGAAGTGTGCACGGCTGTCATTTGCGTTTCAAACACTTCATGCTAATCTCATTGATACCAAGCTATCGTTGATGGACTAACTAAACAAATGGATGAATTGTGTCAATTCATTCATTCAGGTCATGGGAATACCTAGCTTGAACTGTCAATCAACAACCATCTTTTGTGTATAAAGCACACTGGTGCATAAATAGAAGCATTCTCATAGTGTGATAAGGGACGGGGAATCTTCTTTGGTAATAAAACTTTAAGAGTTCTTTGGAACTTTCTTCTGAAGTTCTTCTTAGGAGAGTTTGGGCGGACTTGTTGAAACACCCTATATAGTCGGATTGTATTTCAAACTTTTACCTGTAAAATATCATCACCTGGACTGGATCTCGCCTCTTGTTGCCCACAGCACTTGCAAAAAATAGGAGGCATGATTGATCACTTAGAGGATAATAAGATCCCTTGACCCTATTATGAGCTGATGTGGGGTCATTCAAAAGTGATGAAAGATGAGAAAGTGTCGCGCGTGACTATTTATAAGAAAAGAGACATCTGACCAAGAGACATCACCCCAACCTGTTGTTAAAGTACACTAGTCAGTAGTCACCCCCTGGCAATATACCCATAAATAATCCGAGTTTAAGTAAGCCTCCAGGTAGGGCGAGGGGTTCATTGTAGTCCGACGGGTCACCACAAAGCACTAGGCGTAACAAGAGGAGGATATGGCAGGGAGTCCCCGGAATGACAAGTGAATCTACTGAGGAACTCTTTATCCACAATAGAAACCAGGCTTAGATCCAATTATGGCATTCCAACCAAAGATTTATCGAATTTATATAAAAGTGTACTAGAATATGAAGAATGGTCAAAATTCCTGGAGCTTTGGATACAAGACTATATGTTATCCATGGTAGCTTTAGACTCTAGATCCAATTCCACGGAAGATTTATAGGTTTTGCATAGCAGTACAAAAAACCTAAGAATGTGCGAAGTTTCAGGAGAAAGCTTCAAACGCTAATAGTTTCCTCTTTTACAATGCGCTATACAGACATTTAATTACATATATTCTTAAATTAGTTAAGGAAGTTCCTTTTATCATATAAGCTTAAAATGTAGGCACTATACCTGAAATTTTCGCAGAACTCTTCCACTCATCTATAAAATTCATGTGAACACAACAAATTTTCAGTATTTACATTTATTTTGTAGTTCGTAGAGGTATTTTTCGGATTCAACAATAATTGTGAGGTTTAATTCATGGTCATGGGCTGATTTAGTGGTGAACCCTGGGGGGACCATAGCTAACCTTGGGGGGCAAGCTGTCCCTAATGACTTTGGAAACATGATTTCCCTTATTATTTTCCCAAAATGTTTTTTTGGGGGGACACTGCCCCCTATGACCCCCATAAATCAGCCCATACAAATGGTACTCATTAACAATCTAATAATTGAGTATTAAATGAAGAATTTGAACCACCAAATAAATTATTCCCGATTTCCACAAAAGTATACGGTATTCGCTAAACTATTTGGAACAGTAGCATAACAAGACAGGTCGTGACGGACTCAAGCCCTCAATTCATCTAACTATCCTCACACACATCCCCACCAGGCACAGATGCAATCCTTGAACTCAAGCTGAGAGGACGGATGAAAGATTCTTTATTTCCGATAGCAGGTAAAAGTCGCATCGAAAATGCGAATAAACCAGGAAATCAGGTTTGCCCCATCATGACGCCTTAGAGAGTTCATCTTAATTCATTCGAATTATAAATACGGATTGCGACACTGTAAATAAGCCCAAATGTAGAGAAAAAAAATCGAATTTTTAATGCCGAATGCGTCATTGCGCTTGAGATGATTAAAACCCGTTCTCCCAGGTGACTGAGTTTTGGCGGCAAATGTTGGTGCACAACACCACGTGCACAATTAAAGAACGTGCCAATCCATCGGACATCCTCATATTGCTCAGTCTGCGTGTCCAATCCTAGTCCCTTCTCCTGGACTGATATATCTTGTCTTTCCTGGTTCTTGGAATTGGATAATCCGCGAGTTATCGAGCTATTGGGTGGCTTGATTAACGAAGCGCTTGCCATGTACCTCAAAATCGCTAGTTTGAGTAAGTATCAGTGACCTGTGTAATTATCATCTGACCAGGGGCAAGCTCGTGGCTGCCTAACTGCTAATTATCATTCATATTTAGGAAAACAAGCAGCATTGCTTTATCAGCTGGGATTGGGATATAGGAACTTATCTTGGTTACTCTGTGCATCATCTCGAAGTAAAAATGGAAGTAATATTTTGAGGCACAATCAAACTCTTATTCGAATGAATTATAGTACTATTTTTATCTTATACTGATGGTAAGTTCAAATTTTTCTATAAAAATCCCCCAAATATTTAATATTTGGAAGAGAAATGTTTGCATTAATTTTTTTCAATAAAATTTTTCGACTTTTCAAATTGCAAATAAATTAAACTCCAATTAATTGCTTAGTTACTATGTTACTAATATCTTTCATGCATTTTACCCTTTTTTAAACACAAAATCGAAACGCTGACATCAAAATTGCTCAATCCAGGATTTTTACTGATACTTTTTTCAGGTATAAGCAAGAATAAGTGTTTCTATAACTATTCCATAAATTTCAAATCCAAAATTAAATCCCCAGATCATTCCAGATATTCTTGAAGAAATGGGTATATTTTCTGAGCTCTGAAAAAATTTTTCTACCCCTTTCTACTAAAACTTTTCATAATTATTGCCATTTAATTCTAATTTCTCAACAAAACCTAATTTTGAAACTTTGATATGGTTCAATGTGTAGTTTAATAGCCAACAAATTTAACCATTCAATTTTTTTCTAAAAAAATTGCAGTATGTTTTCAAAATCCTTCAGCCCCCCAGAAATCAAATCTGGATCCGCCCCTGCAATTGTCGCGGGTAAATTTTGTTCTTTGGGACAGTTTCCTTTTAAAACAAATAAGGAATTTGTAGATCATCCATCAAAATACGTGATTAAGTCTAAAATACGCAAGGGATTCATAATAAAGAACAATGAAGGGAGCATCATACGACGGATGTGGAACTCTACAAATAAATATCATAATGCTCCAAAGCTTTCATATTGTTATCTCTTAGGACAACGCATCACTTTTTAGATGAATAATTCATACCGGGGCACGGAAGAATCGCTCTATTAGAGAATGTGAAACCTCAAGCAGCCCAGCACATCCCGATGTACAGCTTCATCAAACTCTGTATTCTACTCGCGTCACTTTCGATGATTCGGACTCGCACCACACACACTTTCCCCGAAGACGACAACTCACCATTAATATTCTTTTCCATTAATGGCGTCGCTGCTTAAAAGAGTGTGACCAAGTGGTCACAATTCCATTACAACAAGGCTTCCCTCGCCTGAGTCTTTATCATGCTCCAAGGATGCTGTCTTTTTGATAGAATATATGAAACACTGTTTCGTTTTTTATTTTGAATATTCCGGGGAAAACCCGTTCATTGATTTGAGACTAACTACCAGACCATGATGCTCGATTGGACGAAGGAGAGATGAACACTATGGAAGATCACTGGTTAAAGAGAGGATTATAGGTAACTGACCTGGGGTTAACACAGATTCCTTTGGTTTTTTAATTCATGCAAGACGATTAGCTTACGCTAAGTTTAGTTTAGGATGTTCGTGTTAAATCAGCTTTTACAACTTGTTACGCACAAGAAATCTGAGAAAATGACCCTCACGAGACTGATTAACTGAATGCATCAACTGATTCTATTTAATCATACTTTGTCGTTCAGAAAGTATACTTACTGAACAAAGTGGTCAGTCATAATAACAACTTTTGCAGAGAGAGAGAGAGCTTTTTCTCTCTTCTTTAATTATACTCAAACCTTAAAATAAAACTATGCCGTTGCTTCTAAAATTATTCCAGAAAAAAAACTAACTAAAGAATGCATCTGAGTTTATTATTGCAGGAAGTTTCGCACTCATTTAACACAGCATTAATTCTAGAGGTTGGAAGTTCTTTCGTATCAATCATTAGAACCCTTAAAATTTCAGAGTGCAGAACACGGAAAATGTAATCAAAATCTTGATAGCTCACCTTGAGCAACGATTATACTTCATATGTAGCTCTATTTAACTCTACGTGCTTAAATTTTAAACCAATAAATCAAAGCATAAGGGAAGGGGAAATATAAGAACTTGGGAATAAGTTATAACTTGGAATAATTAAATTTCTAAATGAAGGTTTTGTTTAAGAAACAAAATATACGGGTCTGCAAAAAAGTTATCTTTAAAACTGTACTATCCTTATGGACATTTCAACACACCCAATACACTAAAGATATTTTCATTGATGTATCTGCAATCGTGTACCTTAAGAAGCAATATCCCATTTGCTTCTTTTAGAAGACATTTATATATTAAGATTGAAGACGTACGTGTGTGTGTGTGTGTGATGACAAAGATGCGCAAAATTACAATTCGGCTATCACCAAGCTTTTTGATAGTCCCAAAATAAGAAATGACCATTGAACAGTTTCTAACCATCAAAAAAAACTCCCCAGTTCTGTGTTTTAACTAATAAACTAATTTAAGTTTCATCAATTCGACTAAAACAACAATCGGCCCCTTTAAGGAACTGTGTCTCTTACTGAAACGAGACAAAACTAACAGAACACATTCACATCTCTTATCGACTTCTCAAACAATGGTCTCACCTCCCATGAAATCCCCCCCACAAGGTGGTAAACACCGTTTAATTACCCCAGCCTCCCAAAACACACGCGTTGATACCGGCGCATAACGGCATAAATCATCCCCGGCTAAATCAGTCGGATCCCCATTCATCAAGGCAACAATGCAAAAATAAAGAGCCCGGCGAATTTCTTCGTGCCCCTGTCACTCGGTTAGGAGCTAATAAGAAAGAGAGGCCCCGTGCCAAGACACACAAAGAGCGACAATGCTCCGACTTCCGAGCGGTCATTATGGGTAATGAGCGTGAGTGATGCGACTTCTGCTGTGCCCCAGGTATGTCCTCTCAGAGAGCATTCTCTTATTTGGACCCCCACCACCCCTTTTGGGTTTTACTTTGAGAGATGAGCTTTTGATATCGTTTGGGAAAGTGGCCGTGAAAGAGTTGAGGCAAAGTGTCTTTTGAAATCAAAATTG
This sequence comes from Tetragnatha versicolor, assembly GCA_024610705.1. Classification (NCBI taxonomy): domain Eukaryota; kingdom Metazoa; phylum Arthropoda; class Arachnida; order Araneae; family Tetragnathidae; genus Tetragnatha; species Tetragnatha versicolor. The sequence goes on from JANDEH010000005.1 coordinate 32,063,029, forward strand.
AAAGAGGTTTCTCAGTGTTGCCATTTTGGGTCCCCAAAAACAAATAAAAATATGCTTGGGATCTTTCAGTCTAAAACCAGGAGGTAATGGAAAGAAAGCGTAAATTAATAGATTCACAAATATGTAAAACCTATATAGTAAAGGTTTAATCTTCAGAATTAGGAAAAGCGCAACAAGGAAGCTATCTCTGTTGTCTCCCAGATTTATTGGCAACTATGTGCAATAAGCACTCCTAGTTCTCCCTTATGAATCAAAATTAACTAAAAGCAATGAGAAAAATAATTAAGGTCTGCAAAAATCGCATTATTAATTATTTTGAACGAGGAGTATAATTTGAATCGTCAGTTTGAAGAAGGGAATAAGTCCAAAAATCAAGTTTTGAGAAAATCGAAAAAAAAAGTAATGGAATTTTCATTGTATAGACGTCGATTTCACAACTTCAAGGGGCGGTATCTCCCTATAGGGGTTAGTTATTTTCCCCCTCTTTTCACCCATATGTAGGGCAAAGCTTGGAGATTGTTTTGAGCACAAAAAGTCAATTTGTCATTTTTTGGACTTATTCCCTTCTAAAAAGCCTATACTCAAACGCAATGTTTCTTGTCCATGGAGAAAAGATGCTGGGAGCAAAGAGAGGAAGTAGTTCCCAGCGCTGTGCCTGAATTTCGAGTTTAAAACGGATTTTCATTAAAGAAATACTTCAGGTTACTTTGATCCATTCATTTATAGCGATTATTTGTCGTAATTTTCGAATAACGTTGTTCATTTTAAGTTTTACGAAGGCATAACGCGGAGTATTCTTCCGCGCCTCGTGACGTAGTATGGACAAGAAAGACTGCTGTGAAGTATAGTAGCACATCTCATATACCAAACAAAGTTTACGTAACTACTAAAAGAAGTAAACGAAATTCGGCCATATATGTCAAAAATTGGTCGAATCTTTCACGTCTGTGCTGCTTGGGGAGTGACGAGTGAATGTTAAAAGTGGATGTTCCCAAAACTCTTTAGATACCTTCCTCCAAAAATACATGAATTAACAAGCGTTTCAAATAACTTTTCAATGAGCCATGAAGAATTCAAGGTTTATAAATCTCTAAAAAGAAGTTTCACAAAGAAAAGTACTCAATCGAAAATATGTTCTTATTGAGGAAAAAACGAGTCAATGGAAGGTACTCCTTAAAACATTTTAAGACTGAGCTTTAAAATATGAATAGGAGTAATCCAAAAGCAAGAACTATCTCCCTTCCACACGATATCTGCAAGGAAGCCAACCGAAGCCTTAACAAGCGTCACTTCCAAAAAAGCGAGCGAATTCCATCAGCACAAGAAGTGCGTGTAGTGAATGTCGCTCGCACGCCACCTCAGCCAGTGCAAAATTTCGTGGCTTTTTCACTCGCAGCAAAGAAGAAAAACAAAACAATAACACTTCCCCAGTAGAACAATCAAGTGGCAGTCGCTTCTCACAGATCCTTATCGCCTGGACGTTAGTATTTCATCTGGCGCTGCACACACGAAATTCTGCCAGCCCAAGCGCAACGAATGAGTTCGTTTGAATTGAAAAACTAGACACCTGAGTTCGGACCTTTATCAGATCCAGTTTTGCTTGGTAATGGACAATGCTTTGTATTAATCATAACCCAGTTGTGTGGGGATTCAATAACGCATTAGGAAGACGCAATGCTCTTTTGTAGGAAGTATAAATTATGAGGAGACTGAATATATTCAGTGGTACTAACTAATCCTAGAATCTTAAGAATAACCCTTTTTATGGGTCCTACACATAAACTTAATATAATCAATTTCTTTCAGAAGACGATACTATTTTTTCTTAGCATCCCCAAACCCACCTTCCTATCATAATTCTAGAAGAAGTTGACCAACTTTTTTAATTTCTTTTGATCCAAAAACCCATCACTACACTGTAAAAATATTGGTGTTATTTAACACCGAAAAAGGTGGCAACTGAGTTTCCACCCCTCTATGAGTATTAATACACCAGCATAAACTGGTGTTTCATTACACCAAAATTTGCTAATAATTTTGAACTTTAACTTAGTTGCCACCCCTTTTTGGTGTTAAATCACAACAATATTATTTACAGTGTATAGAACCTCTTTACAATGATCCCCCTTCACGATATAGCGACCCTTGCGTTAAAACGACCGGTTAGAAAAGTACGGATTGATTTATCATAGTGCTAACTTTATTCGTAGTAATGTCGATTCGTTAAAACGATCGGCCTTATATTGTCCATGAGAGGTCGGCTTTAACAAGGTTCAACTAATTGAAATAGTACCACTTAATTATCTAAAAAAAAATAAGATAGTAATTAGGGGCCGTTCAAATATTACGTAAGCACTTTTTTGGTCATTTTTAACCCCCCCCTCCCCCCTTGTCAGCAAAGATAAGCAAACCTCAAACCCCCCCCCACCATAATTACGTAAGAAACTGCCGGACCCCCCCCCCCCCGAAATTTTGACATCCCTTTTAGTGAGTACTGCTTTTTTTCTCCTTGAAAATAAGGTGATTTATACAAGGAGTTGGCCTTTTTGGGTGTAATCCTGTAAGGGTTCAAAAATGAGTCGAAACACTACTTTTCGGGGTTAAAATTTCAAAATGTTTGGGGGGTCCATCCCCAGAAAAAAGTGATTTCGTCAAATTTCCTAATTCCATATTTTGTTAAATTTATTTTTGGTTGAGTTTTGAAATTATTTATGCAAGAAACGGATATTTTCGAAAATGCAGTATCTTACGTAAGCATCACTCTTATCCCCCCTCCCCCCTTGTCAGGAAAAATAAGCAAAAATCAAACCCCCTCCCCCCCTTGGGTGCTTACGTAATATTTGAACGGCCCCTTAGAGAAATATTAATACACGAAAATAAGAGTTATATGGATAAAATAAAATGGACTAATGAGCTAAGTTTTCCTCATAATAAGCGACTCATTAAGCCTTTGCTGCCTGGGCTAGGCTTAACCTTAGAACATGGGGCGACAGCAATGCAGTAAGATAAATTTTTTTGTACAAAAAAAATAAAATTTTCGAACGATATGGACAAAACTAACAAAGTGTAAACAACATGCTGAAATTTTTCACTCTTAAATTATGAGCATGCAGAAACATAAGTTTAAACTGACTGAAGTTTTTATACTGACAGGTATCAACTAGGTTAAATGAAATTTTTAGTGACATCTCGACAGGGCGCAGTTTTACGAAAACTAACAAAATGAATGATCATCCTAATTTCTAACAACCACAATGACCGAGTTAGTCAGATTCTTCTATCACAAAGAGAAACAAAATGAAACAGAATTTCTTGTAACAAACAGCCAATACTCATTTGTTATTATGCAGTAAACAATTTCATGGATATGACAGCTAAATTACCTTTTTAAAAAACTGTATATTGCGTTATAGGCTTGTTAATAATCGTGATAAGCAAAGCATGCACTTATAAGGTAAGTGACAGATAGAATCATTGAGTATAACATTATCTAGAGCGCGATTTATTTGTCTCGTATTTTAGTAATCGAATATTTGAATTCAGTATGGGTAAAAACCGCGACGAATTTGAGCATTAAAGTCATGTGTTTCGTGTTTTAGAACTGCCTTGATAATTCTAAATTATTTCTTTTTAAAAAGCAAAGACAAATGTTTACAAAGGGGTTACATTAGCTCACAATACGTATGAAAATGATTATGGGGGCATGGAAAATTTAGAAAGGCTTTGGTGGGGCATAAACTAAAAAAAAAGGTTGGGAACTATAGGTCTAGTCTAGATAATACAATCTTGCTTAAAAAATCGATGATACTAATCACGAATTAAAAAGTAAAATATCAAATAAACTAAATTAAAGACTATGACTAAAGAAATGTATATCATGCGAATTTTCATATCGAACCTGATATAACAATTTTGTTTATCCTTACACGAGAAATAAACACCGTGTGTCACCTATTCATCCACCTCTCCAATAGCAACCATAATGATATATCAACAAAATGACATTTATCGACGACTATACTTTTGTTGTTTTAATCTGAATCACTTTTGTTTTTCACTCAAATCGATGTGGTCACGAGTTTAGATAATGATCCCCTCAACTCACTCCGCACGAATGAATATAAAAAAAGTTAATTGAATTAACATGTAGAAGGAAAGTAGCTAAATCGATGCCTATGTTTATATTCCGCAGCATCTAAATCATTCAAAACCGCATAGGACCATTGAATAATGAAAGAGTTAATAACTGGCCAAAGACAAAAAGGGTTATCATTGACTGTTTGCTTGTGTGACCGATTCAAGGTTAATGTTATTAATTGGATAATTCGGTATAAAATATTGAAAGGCTTTTTATAAAGGTCATTATAGTATAGTGGAATACTCATGATAGTATAGAAAGGGGAATATAGTTGATTTCGACCAGTCATATTTGGAAGTATTCATTGAAGCAACGAGGAAATTATGTTTTAAAATTTTCATCAATCTCAATAGCTGAAAGGGAGCCAAATGAATCTTTCTTTCCTAGTAAGAAAAGCTCATGGCCTAAAATCAGCTCTACAAGAGAATGCTTTCAAATTTTTTAAATGAATTAGAAAAATGAAATATTTAGTATTTAATTTTTAATATACCATTATTGTGTAAAAAAAAGGACCACAAGAAGAAAAATTATCAGATAACACATTTGGTTTCCAAAGTCATAATTATAATATTGAGTAATTTCAACGTTTCTTTAAAAAAATGCCTGTTATTTTCCCTTTTTTTTCAATGCAACAATTGGCGGTTAATTTTGTATAATTTTCTGTACTTATAAGGGTTATAAAATAATAAATATTTGCTTTTGATTTTGAATCTTAAAGTATAAAAATTATTACATTTTTATTTCATACATAATAGGTTTTTCGTTTTAAAGAACTCAAATATTGAAAGGGGTTATTTTCTTCAGTGAAAAATTTTCCCTAACCAAAAGTTTTACTTAAAATCAATAAGACATGATTCAAATAAAATCGAACCCTTTAGTTTCTCAACTATTTTAGCAAGATAAAATTTAAGAACTCAAAAGATAAAAAATTAACAAATAATAAAATAAATTAAAAACTTACATAACTCCTAATAACAATTGCAAGGCAATCGCACCCAGAAAATTAAGAAATAGGTGAATTCACTGCAAGTTAAGCGATTGCAGAAATAAACATGTCCTGCTAGCCGGGAGTTCCATCGGATTTACTTGATCTTGCCGCCTGTTGTGTGAAAATCAGGAAGAAGATGTCCTAGTAGGAGATGGGTCCGGAGAAGCGCAACGGAGTCATTGTTTGCAAAAGGGACATCTGGGTACACAAGGGCGACAAAATAAAATGGTTTGTGACCCCCGGCTGGCCTCACCCATTTCTTCGGGACCACCCGTCAACCTCCCCTCGTTTTACACTGGATCACGTCTTCCCCTTTCGTAATACCGCCTTTTGTGGGAGCCAAAGGCGTAATACCGCCTGCGGACTTTGTATGTTTTTGATCTGTGCAGGTTTTAGAAGAGTGAATTCAGGGGTTCATCTTGAAAGAAAATGGGTTCGTTTTGGGACCCTTCACTAAATTCAGATATTCAAAAAAAGACCCTTCACAAAATTTCAATTCCCAAAAACAAACACTTAACAAAGTCCAAACATCAAAAGTGGTTTTTCAAATATATTTCTATCATTTTAAAGAATGTAATTTGTCAGTTTTTTGTCCTAAAATGGACCCATTTTCACGAAATTACATTTACTTTTCACAAAATTCCTAAAAGAGGACCCTGGCAGAAAAACCTGGATGAACCTCTGGTGATTTTTTATTTATGCTTTCAGTCATTTTATAAAATCATCAAACGCAATTTAAGTAAACATAAATAACCTTTTATCAATACTAACTGAGAAAATATGTTCGAAATTAAGAGTTCTCCTATAAATTGAGTTGAATTTCTTCTCCCTTTAAGAAGATAACTTCTACCCATATCAAATAAATCTTAAGTTATACAGTAAAACCTAGCATTTTGTAGATTTTTATAGCACGTCCCAGTTATGGTTGATGTGGTAAGTTTCATGCGAAGTTTAAATATGAACCTGATAGAAACTTAGTACTATAACTTTTTATTTTGACCTTACTTGTTACGTATTGTACTAGTATTAAAAGGGAACCACAGCCACAAAGGTGTGGCCAAATGAAAACAAAGTTTTAGCTTTTCCCCCTCTCTAAATGTATCGGAATTTCGGGGAGAAGGAATGAGGTACTTAGGAAGCTTTTTTAGGTCAAAAAAGGAAAACTTCTGACTATATAAGAGGTGATTAATCTCCAGATTTCCTCTTTGGGTACGCACTTGCATGAATAATGAATGGAGATTGCGATAACAATATAAAATTAAATTAATTCTTTAATTAGGTTTATAACTGTTATTTACGGAAGCTTTGGTAAAAGTTTAAAAATTTGGGAAATAATCAACCTTCTACTAAAACCTTTTCCTTCAAAAATTTGGATTTTTATAGCAGCGAGACAATTTTTTAAAACTAGTGCAAGTTTTAAAAATATCTAACAGCGATCAAGTTTTTTGAGGATTTTTTAGTTTTTCCTACATTAAAAAACAATCTCAATCAATCCTTAATATTCGTCAAATATAAGGGGGGAAATACATTAAAAACGTTTAGATGTCAGGTATCAAGTTCCTTTTTTTTAAAAAAATCAATTTAATGAAAAGTATCAAAAACTAAAGCATCAGAGATTAATCTCCTGGTCTTTTATTCTTCCAAATCCAACAGAGCTCGGCGAACAAAAAAGCAGCCCAACCCTTCCGCCATGAATTCTGATCAAGAGCATAAAGGGGGAAGGAATAAGCGATTAAAAAGCTTTGGGGGGTTGGGTGCAGGGGAGATCTCACCCCAACCAGTGCATAATTAGGATCAGAATACCACAGGGTAAAATCAATAAGTTCAGAGATCCGGTCGGCGGGAAAAGCGAGCGGCGGAGAGCGGCCGACGGGAGACGCATCGGGGAAGGAAGGGTAAAGCCGCGGATCGGCGCTTTTCTTCGGGGAAGGAGTCTGGGGAATGGATATCGGCCCGTTTGTTGATGTTTTCAATGAAGGTAGGAAAGGCTTCATGGAGATGGTGGGTTCAAGCTTTGATTTGAGTACTTGAATAAGAAACCGTTTTTGTCGGGCAGATGCAGTAGCAGATGGAATATTAAAAATTGTTTGTTGGGAAGTGCATCTGTATCCTTTTGTTGAAAATAAAAGATGGGATTGAAGTGTGTTTGGTTTAACCCTCTGCTGTCCATGGTAGCAAATATGCCACCATAAGTTTAGCTTCAATTTTCAGGATGAAGCAGCAATTTTCACCAATAGTTATTACGCCTTCAGTGCTATAATTTATGAAGTTTAAATTCAGCCCTCAATTTCAAAAATAAAAATTTTCTTTCAATGTTTTTGGCATTTTTAATTTTATTTGGCTCCAAACTCTACATAAAAAGGCAAAAAATATTTTAGTGGGCATGTGAGGGTCAGTAAACCTTTGAATACTTAAATAAAAAAGCGTTTTCGTTGGGTTATTGAAAACTGATATGAGAGTTAAACTGTTAAGATGCAGATAGAATTTTTTTAAAGCTGTTTCTTAGGAAATGTATCTGTATCCTTTAAAAAAATGAAAGATGGGATTGAAGATTATTTGGTTTAAAAGTAAAGGTTTTAAAAAAATTAGGGATGTAACCATAGGGTAAAAGTTTTTGTGTGTTATTGAGAATGAAAATTGAACTTTTTATAAATCAAATCATGTATTTTTTGTGAAAAGAACTTTCTACAGAAGGGCTTGAGATGCCTCACTTTTGTAAGATAGTGAACACTAATTATAAAAACATTGCATCTAATTGCATTATTAAGATAAGCAATTAGAATCAGAGTAAATAAATCAAGACTATTTAACCCTTATTAATCATTATTGAAAAAAAAATTTTATTATATAGAGGAAACAAGTGGCACAATAGAGAAAATTTTGAACAAAATTTAATTTTATAGGTTTTGGCTATTTAATTTACTTTTATTAGAAATCTAATTGCCTTTCACAATAAATTTTTAAATATTTTATCCTGGAAATAATGTCCCATTAAATAAAGCTTAAAAAGTTGTAAACTGGAATCGAATCCAAAAAATTTTAGGGTCATTTATGTATTGAAAACAATGCTGTAGCTAAAAGAATCTTTTTAACTATAGTTAGTTCATTTGGGATAGACGGCTGAAACTAGATAAAAAACGCCTAATAATGCTCATCCCTCAACTTCAGTGACCGATTCTTTTACAATATTGTAACTACTTCTGTTTAGGCTGCCTTGTCATTGAACAAGAAAAATTTTTCGATGATAATTTACAATAGTAATTACTTCTAATACATTTCGCCTCAGACGCCTATTCTGAATGAACAGAGTATAAAGTATAATGCAAGAAACTGGGGAAGGAGCGATTAATATTGTTTATTAGCAGTTTAAATGCCAGTTAAGTAGAAAAGTTTCTAAATTAGTAATTTATATAATCTTAAAGTTTTTATCATCAACGGAGAAGTAAATTCACGATTTATACGATGACAGAATCAGTTGGCAATTTACAGAAAAGTGATAAGAACTACAGTACTAAAAGAGGGGATGGGTAGTAAATAAATCTTGACAAACATGCAATATCAAGATCCAAACATCATTTTAAAATATTAATACTGGGAATCCCTAACACAATCATGGGCTTGAGTTTGAAAATCTATTGAAAATGCTTAAAGAAGCTTGTACTAGTTAGGAAAGGGTTAAAAATTTACTTACACATCATGCAATCCATGTAACTAAAATAAATCTGGGAACTACAATTCAATTAAAATCACAGTGTGATTAACCATATCATAAAATCCTTTTGATGTAAGTTTTAGTTACAACATTTTCACCCTTTCCCACCTCATAATACATGCAATCTAAATTCAAACTATTTTATAGAAATGATACAAGTAAAGATGGTGACACAACCTAGGAAAGATGGGTTATTTGTTACAGAAATGGGATCAAAACCAACTCAATATTCTAACGAGAGGGGTTTAACCCTTTCCTAACTCAGGAAGCATGCAATTTAAATTCAAACTATTTTAAAGAAATCATATAAGAAGGGATTCGTGACACAATAATGGGAAGATGGGGGACATAAAGGAATCAAAAGAATCTTCGCACGGGCAAGAAGGGTATTTAACCCTTTCCTACCTCCTCATGCAATCTAAATTCTAACTATTTTTTGTAATAATCGAAAAAGTAGGGACTGATTGACAGAATAATGGGACGACGGGTGACATAAAAGGGATCAAAACCAACTAAATAAAGGGGGTATGATGAACTCACCATGGGCGCATCCAAATCCGCGTCTGGAGGCTGATCCATCCGGAGGAGTGGAAGAGGGGCTCTGTTTTTGACACGAATTTTGGCCCCTAGTGTAAACACAGCTCTCGGGAAAAAAGGCTGGCGGTCGGTGATGTTTGTAAACAAACGTGGCGGTGTGCAGTCAGTCTCCGCGAGTAGCTCTGTCACGATCTAGCCTCAGCAGCTCCCGGCGCCGAACTGAAAACTCGCACTTCGGGACAGTCCCGGCATGCACCGGGGCGGGCGGCTATTGGCCTATCAGAGGCGCGCCGCGGGAACCGTTTTATTGGACCAGATCTTCGCGAATCGCCGCCCGAGAATCAACCATGTTTATTTTGGTATGGAAGTCTTGGACTTGACCAAGATGATAAAGCGGCATGCCCGGCCCCCCTTTTTCCGCGCGCTCGGATCGAAAAAGTCTTCCTTGCGATGGAGGAGAGAAAAAGTTGGCTGAGGGAAAGTTTTGGCGGTCGGGGCGCCATCTCGTGGGGGTGTGGGGAGGTTGAGGGGACCACACGGGGGGGAGGTTATTTGAGAGAGGGGAGTTGGACCCCCCTCACAAAAAAAACAGATTATCGGGGGGGGGGGAAAGTCCGGTGAAAGTGAAGTTTCTTCATTGAAATATGGATTGAGTGAAAATTGCCTCTAAAGAATGGGCAATACCATCATTATTTGAAAACAGAAAAAAATGCATTTTTCCAGTAAAGGAAATAGATCTAAATCCAAAAATCCACATGAAAAGTTTCAAAAAAATTTAGTTAATTAAATATTTAAAATTAAAATTGCCAAGCCCTTTGTATAGGGTATAAGTACGTCACAACTGACTCATACAGACTTAACGAGAAACCCGACAATGACTTTGATTTGTTTAAACAATTAAAAGCATTGTTTAAAACAGAGTTTCTCCAACTGTGGGTCGCGACCCACTGGTGGGTCGCCAGTCAGATTTTGGTGGGTCGCGAGAAGATTTATAATTTTTCTGAATATGAAGTATCTTTTTATAATTTTTACAAACGTGTTATTGACTTTTAAATTATCAAACTATTATTTGAACTTTTGAAATTTATCACATTACAATATAGTAAAAAGAATAAACATTTGAGGAAAACTACACTACTTGGTGTCGAACGGAAAAGGCAATTAATGTAGATGCGTTTTATGTGAGCCACTTTAATGTGCCGATAATGCAAATATAGTCAGTTATTCAAAGAAGACATTTGAAAGACTTCAGATTTGAAAAGACATTCAGTGTTTCTCCCCATCCACACCATGGGGGAGCAATGCAAATTTTTAAGAATTTTCTTAGGAAATGATGCAACTGCAATTTATCCCAAATTGCTAAAAAAACAAGTTAAAACGATGTTTTTAAGGGTCAAATTTTAAAATTTTCTCTTGGGGAGAACCCCCAGACCCCCTTTTTATTGTGGGGATCATTGTTTGCCCACAATTCAACTATTTCATACGCTCAGATTCAAATATTTACTTTTAAATTTCTAAAAATTTAATTTCTCTTCTAATTCGTGCATGTAATAATTTATTGTTGTAACTAAAGAGTTGGTGAACACCCCCAGTCAGAGAAGTTAAAATTATGTGGGGGGCATGAGATAATAATCTCAGTTCAGTTAATTATAATTAACTGAAGTCGGTGGGTCGCGTTAGATTTTGTTTCTCAAAAGTGGGTCACGATGTTAAAAAGTTTGAGAACCTCTGGTTTAAAATCAATGTATAGGGTATAAGTACGTCATATTGGGAAATTGGACAATTTAACGCCCTTTTTTAAAGTCGAACTTTGAAATTACATAAAAAAATAAATAATGATCGTAATTAAAAAAAATTTTGCGCGTGTATGCCGCTCTAGGGTACCTCTATCGAATAAAAAAATAGTGGTATTGCCCATTGCCTCTTATAGATTGAAATTTAAAATGGAAAACTCATATCAAAGAGCTGGTAAAAAAATTGCGTTTTGTTTTGTGTAAATTTTACCACCTCAAAAATAATATTGGTATGTCTTTTCTTAAAACTATTTATTATTCTTGGTTTTATTCCTTAATTAATTATGGTACTATCATTTGGGGCAGTGAATATAGATCCAATCTTCAACCAATAATTTCAATCCAGAAAAAATATTTAAAATTCTAAATACTCAAATCATCCCTAATAATTTTATATCCCTTAATTTACTCTCATTTCGACATAATGCATACTTCCGTATCATACTTTATATTTTTCGCCATAGTTATTTGTGTGATTTTAGAGAAAGAACTTATAATTCTAGATCAATTCAAACTTATCAGATTCCTAAATTTTCCAAGGATATCTATACTAAACATTTCTTTTACCTTGCACCCAAATTATTTAGCAGTTTGCCTCTAAACTTTATTAGCATTAATAATTTATCTTCTTTTAAGCGAAATTTATTTAATTTCTTAATGAATATCGACGATCTGGATCTGTATTTTCACCTCATTTGAAGCAAATCATTTCAATTTTGTCCAGCTTTTTGCCAATTTTTAATTATTAAATTTTTTTTTGGTTTTTCCTTCTTTTCTAGTCTATTCATATAAGATTTTATTTTTAGGTAGCCTGAACGGGATTTCTAAATTTATCCCTTTGGCTAGTAATATGTACTTAATTTCTGTATTTGTGTTCTTCCCATGTGAATAAAGATTATTATTATTATTAAAAACATTTGAAGATTTAGTCTAAAGTGAGTAATTTGTCAGAAAAAGGGGTTGATGTGGTTTTTTCCAATCCGTTCAGATCAGATCTAGTGGCAGCTAGTTCAACTCCATGAGACCATGAACCCTAGCGAAGTCCATGAACCCTAGCTAGACCATGAACCCTAGCGACCATACACCAATAGGACGAACGTAAATGTCTTAGAAAAAGTTGAAATGTTTGGAAACATTTATATCTCCCAAGCAAATATTATTCAATTTTAAAAAAGTAGGTTCCAAGTTCCAGAGAGTTTTCTTATTTTATGTTATGAAGCTGGACCATAAAAGGGGAAGGGTATATGATATAGTATTTTTCAATGTTATAGTATAATATGCTTATTTTATTTGGTTTTAGATTTGGAGGGTGATTTTAATTTTAGTTAGGCAGGTTTATCCCAGATTTTTTTTGAGGTACCTCCTTTCGGGTGCTATTTTTCTTAAGTTTTGGATGATTTACATACACATTGAAAATTAATTTTAGTAAGCTTAATTTCAAAACTTTGTAAGCACTGGGAACTCCAAGAAAAATTGGCACGTTTCGGGGGTCCTTCTCAAAATTTTTTTGGGAAATTTCCCTTTCAAAATAGCATTTTAGCTCCTTTTTAGATTACACCCTAACAGTACGGCTTATTATTTAAGATGTGGATTTTTCAAGGAAAAATAGTAGGGGAGAGTGTTGTACCTTTGGACAAAAATCACGTTTGGAATTTTCCAAGACAGGTAAAATCACATTTTACCATTTAAAGTGCCCAAACCTATAGTCCTATCCTTTGCAAGGAGGGTAATATTTTTTATTAGCTCAAATCTTCAAAATTAGATTTTTAATTCATTTTAATAACTTGACGAAATTTCTGTCCATATGTACAACAACGTGCTCTTCCTATGGACAGACCCAGTTGTACCGATGGATACCCTTAAAAAGGAAAGTTTTAGTTGAAAAAATCTTAAAATGAACATTTTTATTGGTGTATTACCTTTTTATAAACTATTTCAAGCATTTTTAAAATTGGAAATAGATTTTTTACAGTAATGTAGTTTTTGATCGTGAATGATCATTAAAACGAAGTTGATTGATAAAAGTCTTGATTTTTTACCAAAAATACATAAATCACATGGGCTTTCAGATCGAAATTTGAGGTAATAGTTTCATCAATCATGCTGATTGATCTGATCACTTCACTGATCCAAAAAAAAAACAATTCGATCGACACTTAGTTGTGTAAGCATTCGGAGGTAATAACTTTCCCAAATCTTCTTCGGTGGAAATTTTAAGTTTTTTGTAATCATCATACTTAACTGCGATAGTGTGCTTAAGATTTTATACCATATTTTACATTAAATGCAAAGTAGAATCAAAAATTTAAAAAAAGTAGTTTAGATTACAAAATAGTATGTGATTTTTCATCTAAAATCAATTGAAAATAATCGCGGACAAATAGATAACCATTTAAAATTAATTTAATATGCATTAAAAAGTATTCACTTTAATAAACCTGATTCAAAAACGCCGATTAGCTACAGACACCCACAAGAACGTGTCTGTAGGTACAGCACTTATGATGTCCGAAGGTACAACACCAGGTGTTTTTGCATTTAAAATTCTATAAAAAATTAAAGAATTGAGATCTGACGATTTCTTATATCAAAAATAAAAGTTAAAATCTCGGGGATTTGCCCCTTATATCCCATTTTATCATGTCATAATTAAAGGGGACGAAAAATATTAATGTAGTGATGCACTAAAAAAAACTTGAGCACCTAAAAACAGTAAATTTACTACATTAAATTTAAATATTATTTTAAAGAGCTGATTTCACTTTAACAACTAGATAGCATCTGTTTACATTCAAATTCAACCCCAAATTCAAATTTCCATTGTTTCCCGATTTTTAAAACGCGGTGACTGAAGGTACAACCGTCCTTAGGTACAGCATTCTCCCCTATAGATATAATAAATAGCGAAATTTCAAGTAGGTGGGGGTCCTAGTTTAAAAAAATTTTGGAAATTTGCCCCTAAAAGTAGTGTCTCAATATTCATTTTTTAAAACTTCTATATTAGATCAACATCAAATAAGGATCACACTCATAAATCACAGAATTTTTAAGGAAAAACAACACAGATTGTGTTCCAAAATTTTGAGGGGAGGTTCTCTCCAAGAAATTGTTTGGAATTTTAACCTTTTAGTGGATGCCATTTTATATTTAGGTTATTAAATGAAAACCATTTGAATTACTTCTTTTGCAGATAAAAAAATTCATATCCTTGCACGGTGGATTCTTTTACTACTTCTTTTGCATTTTTTTGTGACATCAAATCATGTTTAAAATTTTTTGGCTGTCAAATTTTTGTATCCAAACAATTGTACAAATTATTGAATTTTTGTTGACAAAGAATGGTATTTTGTACAAATTTTTGTATATGAATAATTTTAAATGGAAGATTCTTATTTAGAGCAGTGAAAAACAGTCTATAAATTAAAAATTTATCATATAAAGGACAATTACTATCCTTTGATTTTAAAAATTGTTTTTGGCCATTTTTTTTAAATGAAAAAAATTAAACTTCCCGCGCACATATTTTTATTATGCTAATTAGTATTCAGGTCATTCTCAAGAGAAAACCGTTGAAAACCAAACTTTGCAATTTTTACTGGTTTTACCCCTTTTTTTCTTTTTTCTCGTTAGATTTACTGGACTAAATTGGTTTGATGCAATTTTTACTATCGGCCTTTAGCATCGGCCATCGGCATCGGCAATCGGCCTCGTAAAGACCCATGGGCCATCGGCTTGCCGATGGAAATTTTTGAACAATCGGCATCGGCCCATCGGTCAAAAAAGTGCCATCGGTCGAGCCCTAGTTAGATATTCAGAGATATTCTCTTGCATTTGTAGAATATGAGCACTATGATATGCAGGGTACAAAAAAGGGGGAAGATAATCCCGAAATTTTAACTGGAGGTGTTAGATTGAGATCTTACCTACAAAATCAATCCAAGTTTAAACTCTTATCTATGGTATTTTAAGAGAAATTGACAATTTAGTAGAAAAAATTGAGGGTCTTTGCCTCGCAAAATGGGACAAAGACCCGCACTTTTGAATCTTCGGGTAACGTCAGCCTGGAATCATGGACGGGCGTATCTGGTCGAGCGCATCTTATCGGCTGTAGTTATCTACCCCACTCAATTAGTGGACAAAGGGGTCATCGGTGGGATCAGCTCTCGCTCTCCGCAGGGGTCCCTCTTTTGGGGGACCCCTTTGTCCACTAATTGAGTGTGGTAGATAACTACAGCCGATAAGATGCGCTCGACCAGATACGCCCGTCCATGATTCCAGGCTGACGTTACCAAACCTGGATAAACAAAATTTTTCGTTATAAAAACACTAGAAATAATCATCTAAATGCAGTAGAGCCCCGATTATCCGCGGAATTGGGTGGCAAGGATACCGCGGAGAGGTAAAATCGCGGATAACCCGAAAAAAAGACTAAAATTGAGGTGAAAACACGAAACAAAATATTTCAGCATAAAAGCTATGTTTCACTGTACAAAAAACATGATATGTAAAACTTTTAAAATGTGTACAGTACAGCAGAAACCTTTGCTCTACATCTAAAATCTCTAATCTCATCTAAAATTTGCCCTCATCATTAAAATTTTTTTCGTAGCGATCGCGGATAATCGGATTTCTACTGTATTGTCTTAATATTTTTAAGTGAACCAACAATATTAATCATAATTCTAATCCGTTTTAATATAAATTGTCAATCTGTTGTAGCAACTCATTTCAAAGTGCCCAATTCCAATATCTTTTAAAAGGGAGAAAAAATGGTGTCAGGTTGAGAATTGACATCTCGGAAACCTTCATTCAACTTTCAAAATTCCCAAAGTTTTGAAGCTGCGGTTATTATTTTTAGAAATGTTGAGGCAATTCTTTCAAGACGAAACTGAAGTTCAAATGCTATCTTATGAATAGCTTATTTGTATTTCTTCTGAAGCCCCATTTTATGTAATGTATAAGTAAAAGATCAGAAAAATTACATCGAAATGATGAAAAACAAACTTACAGCATATTCTAAACTCATGAGTGACTTAGGCGTACGAACTTTCGTAGAACAGAACAATAGGTCACAATAAGACAAACCAATCACCTGGTTTTCAACTTTTGAATCGATTATTAACAATTAAAAATCACTGTGCGTGGTTTTGCCCCGTGCGGGTTTTTACCTCCACCTATACCATATAATTTTCAAATCATTATCAAATTTATACACATTAGTGTATGAATTTGTGTAACATAACACATTAAGAGTATGAATTTGCCCCATTGTTTATTAAATCTATATTGGTATCCGTATTCATACTAATGGGAATTTTCATAAAAAAATTAAATTTTTTTAAAGTAGTAAGGTAAATGTGGGTATAGTGGACACTGTACCAATAGTGGCCACATAGCTGATTAATTTTAAATAGAACGAGTTAGAGGCATCAAACAGCGTCAAAATTCATAGGCATAATAGATTGTACAATCAGGTAAGCTGGTAAATTACCACCGATACTACAGATCAGCATGGGAAGGATATATTAGGTCATTCCGAAAGTTTTGTCGCTCTTGGGAGCATCTGTATACAATGTATTTTTTGGTACTTTTCCATTACGGTAAACCAGTAAAGTAGGTACTTCTACTTCTATCTAAAGCCAATTTGGCGAATTTTGGCTGTTTTTTTGTTGGCTCACTTTTCTAGCTTTCCTAGTTTCTACGATTAAAAAGATTTTGTTTACTTCAAGTTGCCATTAATTGAAAACTTTCAAAATTAAAATTCAAAGTAATTTAACTTTATTTTTAAGTCATATTAAGATTGTAATAAATTAAAACTAATTTCATACTTCTTTTGTAGAGCGGCGGTAGAATTTCCAGCGATCTAGATTCCTGTAAATGATCATCCGGATCTTTCCTAATAGAGGGTTGGGAGTAGCAATCCAGCAATTTAATGGCACTGTATATTTGCACGGCTATTTTTCAACTAAACTCTACTATAACTTCCACGGCTAGGCGTACCATTGGTTCCATCACTAAGCGCCGAGACTGCTACGTCATCACGAGACCTACAGCGCATGCGCCACTGGCCGTTTTGGCCGTCCAAATATACACTTCGCAATTTTAATATGGATGATTGTGATCATACTCTCCAAATGCCTCAGAAAAAAATTAAATCTAAGTTAAATTTTCCACACTTGTTAAAAATACTTAAAACTTTAACTGTTTTAGGGAAATTAATTAATTTTAATTTAAAACTCTTAACTTTAGGAAAAATGCAAAATTTTGAGCAGAAAAGAAATGAAGTAACATGTTATCATAGATTTAAGAAAAGCCCAGTTGTCGATCAGTCCCCAAAATCAAGCCAAGATGCCAAGTTGACGGTAGATAAAGTTACAGTTTATATTGGTATCACATAATGGAAAAGTGTCAAAAATATCTTACATACAGATGCTCCCAAGAGCGACAAAACTTTCGGGATGACCTAATATAAATATTTGAAAATAACAACATCAGCCGAGTGGCTGAAATTTGATTTTGCTTATTGAATCGCGTAAGGAAACGGGTATTTCCGAACTGATTTTTTTGTATTTATTACCGTTTGATTCACTTTAAAATTTATATTTAGTTAAAGAAGAGTGTATAAAATGATACCGAATAAATTTTATTTGAAAACTTTGACTTTACGAGGATTTATGGGGGTGTCCACTTTACCAACACATAATCTTAGATTTTCCAATAATGGCCACCGCAATGGCTTCTAATATAAACATAAAAAATATTTAATTTGAATAAAATTTTCTTCATAAACTGTTGACTGTGCTTTGAAATGAGTGTTGAATAAATTTGGTTTCATTCTGGCTTCGGGAACCAAAGTTTCTAAAACATTGAATTACAAGCTAAATTCCTCTCAAATCAGCTACAGCGTAGGCTTTGGGCCGAAAACTATCAAGTCTTTTTTAAATAAAGCTAATTTGATTGGATCTAAAATACATTTCTTTGGGAAGGAAGATTTAATTAGAACTAAACGACTTTACCAAAAAAACCCAATTTCATGCATAAACCCCTCATATAGGCAGAAAAAGAGAGGTGTCCACTATTGATGCAAGAAGTGTCCACCATAGAAACAAAAGCTACATCTATGTGGCCACTATAGATGCAATTTGGAGTACTTTTTAAAAATTAATTAAAAATACTTTACCCCATCTAATTAAAACTTTAATGGTAAAATCGAAAGAAGAAGATCCAATTAACCCAAAAATTGTATGATAACCATTTCCAAGCAAACAGGTTGGTATTTATTAAGAATTTAAGCAAAACTTTTCCTTAAAGTGTCCACTATACCCACATTTACCTTATACTTTTAAGCCTAATTTACATAATTAAAAAAACGTCTGAATTTAGTGCAATAAGAACAAACGTTTAATTTTTACTTTACATGGCCAAGATAAATTATTATTCTTTAGTATCTTGTTTACAAAAATTAAATATATTAGGTATAAATTTTTGAATAATTTGAAAATGCACGAAGATCATCTTTGAGGCCTCCATAAATAACGTAACGCTCAGAGGGGGGAGAGGGTTAATCAATTTGTGACAGTTTGTGACAAGGAGAAGAAGGGGATTTAAAAGTTGTGACATCATATCCTGCAGCTGATAATCAACGAAAAAAACCTTAAAGGGGACATCCATATAACGTGAGGTCTACAAGGGGGGGAGGGGTTAGGAAAAACCTCACAAAATCTCACCAAGGGGAGAGGGGGGTCGATTAAAATCTCCCGTCAACTTTTTTAACTTAATTATAACATAACTAGGTGCTATGAAGCACAAAATGTAAACGAAAAGGATAGAAAATAATTTTTAAACGTTGTAGGTAAATCTCATGTTGTGGTAAATCTCACGTAAAAAATTTTGATTTCGGGCCCATAAAGTCAATATAGTGAAACACATCGATGGTCGAATATCGGAATACTGATATTCATACGACCATCCATATGATCCTGTATATTATACCATGTGTGGCCACTAATATCGGGTCGGGAGTAATTGAATTTTTATTCAGTCCCCTTAAAAGTCCCTTAATATTCTACGGTGATGTAAAAAATTTTGATTCCGGGCCCTTAAAAGTCACTATAGTGAAACACATCGATGGTCGAATATCGGAATACTGATATTCATACGACCATCCATATGATCCTGTATATTATACCATGTGTGGCCACTAATATCGGGTCGGGAGTAATTGAATTTTTATTCAGTCCCCTTAAAAGTCCCTTAATATTCTACGGTGATGTAAAAAATTTTGATTCCGGGCCCTTAAAAGTCACTATAGTGAAACACATCGATGGTCGAATATCGGAATACTGATATTCATATGACCAATTAGGGTGGTCCAAAAAAACTTTTTTCAAGCCAGCTCAAACGTCGCCCCCTAATTTTTTTACATTAACCAATAGTATCATCCTCCTTTAGTTTTAGCTTTCTACTCCTATTTTTAGGGGGTGCTCAATGGCCCTTCTTTTTGACACTTTAAAAATTTTATGGATTTGCTTTTAGACTTCCCGTGCTTAAAAAACAATTTTTTTTCGTAAAGCCTGATGTTTCTAAGCGTCAATATGTCTTATTATATTGTATTTAGTTTAATTTTTATATTTTTCAAAATTTTTCTCTGGATCCGCAAAAATGCGTTAAAATCATCTGTGTTAAAATCCTGTTTTTCAGTGCATTATAACAGCAAAACTATTCTTTGAAAAATAAAAGTTGAACAGTGCATTTTGTAGTAAATTTTGTTTACTTTAACTTTGTAATTCAAGTAATTTTCGAGAAACTAATATTTTTTGAAATATACGAAAAAATCCGAAGATAAAGTGAAAATTTTGCAATTTTTTCACATATTTTTGCGTTTTTTGATATGAAGCTGACCTTCTACGTGAAAGTGAACTAGATATTCGGAATCAGCACCTCAAAAAACATATAAAACCGTCGAAGAAAATAACTTTAAAAAAATTTTTTTTTGAAGCAACTGCTTGTCATAGGAGGACTATATTACTATTTTGAGTTTTTATAGAATTTTTGTTACTTTTTAAAACAAATTGCATATTTTTTAACCAGAATCATATTTTTTGACCCTTAAAGCATAATATTTGACCCCCAAAAATGTCTTTCTATTATAAAAAGAACCGAAAATAGGCCCGCTGGCGGCCATTTTGTTTTTGACCGGAAGTCCCAAACGGCATTTCCGCCAGAGTGATTCTGGTCGATTTCGGATTCAACATGTTTTAAACTATATTTCCACCAATTTTGGTGCCTCTTGCACAATCTGAACAATTATTCCCTTTAACAGCCCTGCTATTGTTGCTTCCTAGTCAACAAAAAACTAACTCGTCAATATTGTTTCTTAACATTCATACTTAAAAAATGATGATTTTAACTCTTTTATTTTCAATTTATTACCATATATTAAGTGTATAAATAAAGTAGGTGTCAAAATAATTTATCTTTTACTTATTTTTTAGCCAATTTAGCCAAAATTTCGAAAAAAAACTAAAAAGTGCAGTTTTTTAGGGCCATTGAGCACCCTCCTAAAACTGAAGTAGGAAGTTGAAACTTTGCCAGAATAATACTATAGGTAGATGTAAAAAAAAGAGGGGGCGACGTTGTGTCTAGGACGAAGTTTAGTTTTTCCCATAGGAATGTGGACCACTAGTCAACTGAAAATAGAGTTGAACCTAGGACAAATTGCAATAAAAGGTTTCTCAACGGTTTTCACTTAGGAATGACCTCAATAATAACATACTAAAAATCTGCCAAAATCGGCCGGGGGGAAGTTTAATTTTTTTTAAATTTTTAAAAAATGGCCGAAAAAATATTTCAAAAAATTAAATTATAAAAACAGAGACTTATGATACATGTTTATAGGCTATTTTTCAGTGCTGAATACGAATATACCATTCAAATTTTAAAAAATTTAAAATTTCAATTTTTAAAAATTAATTCAAAATTTGGAAAGTCGAAAAAATTAAAACATCGCTCAAAACCACAAAATAATTGCAAAATAAATTATTTAAACGGTTTTCAATTAGAAATGACTTAAATAATAACATACTAAAAATGGAAGAAAATCGGACAATAAAAAAATTAATTTTTTTCAAATTTTCAATTTTTTTGGCCTCAAAAATCGACCTTTTTAAAAACTCTTGTTAAAAAGGTTTGAGGCATTTACCAAGGTCATTTTTCCATGGATATTGTAGGTATATACCTCTATAACATAAAAAAACCACAATTTTGGTGATTATATCATTAGTTAATTAATTAATTTATAAAAATTAACGTTGAAAATACAGGTTAAATCTTTCAATCAAGTAATAAGGAAAATATTTAGACAATATTTGGTAATAAATCATTTTAAAAATAATTAAATTGAAAAAGGACAAAATATCTTTCAAAAAATTAAAATTTTAAATTAATTTAAAAAATTTAAATTTTTTAAAATTTTTAAATTTTGTAGTATATGCATGTGATACATGTCTCTAGGCTATATTTTAGTGCTGTTTACGAATATCACGCCAACTTTTCAATAAAATTTAAATTAACTGTGGAAAAATTGAAGCATAAAAAACAAAATTATTGAGAAAAATGCTTCAATTTTTCCACAGTTAATTTAAATTTTATTGAAAAGTTGGCGTGATATTCGTAAACAGCACTAAAATATAGCCTAGAGACATGTATAACATGCATATACTACAAAATTTAAAAATTTTAAAAAATTTAAATTTTTTAAATTAATTTAAAATTTTAATTTTTTGAAAGATATTTTGTCCTTTTTCAATTTAATTATTTTTAAAATGATTTATTACCAAATATTGTCTAAATATTTTCCTTATTACTTGATTGAAAGATTTAACCTGTATTTTCAACGTTAATTTTTATATATTAATTAATTAACTAATGATTTAGTCACCAATTGTGGTTTTGTTATGTTATAGAGGTATATACCTACAACATCCATGGAAAAATGACCTTGGTAAATGCCTCAAACGTTTTTAACAAGAATTTTTAAAAAGGTCGATTTTTGAGGCCAAAAAAATTGAAAATTTGAAAAAAATTAAACTTTTTATTGTCCGATTTTCTTCCATTTTTAGTATGTTGTTATTTAAGTCATTTCTAATTGAAAACCGTTTAAATTATTTCTTTTGCAATTATTTTGTGGTTTTGAGCGATGTTTTAATTTTTTCGACTTTCCAAATTTTGAATTAATTTTTAAAAATTGAATTTTTTAAATTTTTTAAAATTTAAATGGTATATTCGTATTCAGCACTGAAAAATAGCCTATAAACATGTATCATAAGTCTCTATTTTTATAATTTGATTTTTTGAAATATTTTTTCGGCCATTTTTTAAAAATTAAAAAAAAAATAAACTTCCCCCCGGCCAATTTTGGCCGATTTTTAGTATGTTATTATTGAGGTCATTCCTAAGTGAAAACCGTTGAGAAACCTTTTATTGCAATTTGTCCGAGGTTCGGCCCTTTTTTTCGCTATTTTCAGTGGACTACACCCTAATGACCATCCATATGATCCTGTATATTACACCATGTGTAGACACTGATATCGGGAGTTAATAGATTTTTATTCAATCCCCTAAAAAGTCACTTAATATTTATTCTACGGTGATGTAAAAATTTTTGATTCCGGGCTATTAAAATTCAATATAGTGAAACACATCGATGGTCGAATATCTTCCTTCCTCCTCGGCTCTACAGTCCATGTAGGACCTTGGCCTCCCTCACAAGACAGTTACACTTTCTCCGATCCCTGGCCTTTATCCTCCAATTTCTCACCCTCATCTTCCTCAAATCTCCCTCAACCTCGTCCAGCCATCTCTTTCTAGGACGTCCGATCTTCCTCTTACCCTCTATTTTTCCTCTGTAGACCTTCTTTGTAGCTCTCTCGTCACTCATTCTCTCCAGATGTCCAAGCCATTGTATTCTTTTAGATTTTATTATATTGACAATATCTTTATCTTTATATAGTCTTCTTAACTCTAAATTGCTCCTAATTCTCCAAACCTCTCCATCCTTGACTGGTCCATATATTTTCCGTAATATCTTTCTTTCAAATGTAATAAGTTTTTTCTCTTCATTCTGAGTGGTTGTCCAAGTTTCTGCTCCATATGTAACGATAGGTCTGACTATTGTTTTATATAATTTTAGTTTTAACTTTCTTGACAGCAGAGAGGACTTAAACAACTTTATCATTGAAAAGTAACATCTGTTTCCAGCCGCCAGTCTAGCCTTTATCTCTGGGTTTAACTCATTTTTGTCAGTGATAATTGAACCTAGATATTTAAATTCTGTCACCCTTTCAAAACCAAGTTCAGCAGTTACTGAACCCGCAGTTGGTCCATTTCCTCTGTCCATGACAACATATTTGGTTTTTTCTCTGTTAACTAACATGGTCGAATATCGGAATACTGATATTCATATGACCATACATATGATCCTGTATATTACACCATGTGTGGCCACTGCCATCGGGAGTTAATGGATTTTTATTCAGTCCCCTTAAAGTCACTTAATATTCTACAGTGATGTAAAAAATTTTGATTCCTGGCCCTTCAAAGTCGAAATGTCCAAAAATCGATTGTCGAATATCGGAATACTGATATTCATATGACCGTCCATATGATCCCATATATTACACAATGTTTGGCCACAAATGTGGGTATGTAATATATTTTTATTCAGTCTCCTTAAAAGTCACTTAATAATATACTCTGATAAAAAATTTGGATTCCTGGGCCTTCAAAGTCGAAATGTCCAAAAATCGATTGTCGAATATATGAATACTGATATTCAAATAACCCTCCATATGATCCCATATATTACACCATGTGTGCCCAAAAATGTGAGGATGTAATAGATTTTTATTCAGTCTCCTTAAAAGTCACTTAATAATAAATTTTGAAATAAATTTGGATTCCTGGGCCTTCAAAGTCGAGATGTCCAAAAATGGATTGTCGAATATCAGAATACTGATATTCAAATAACCTTCCATATGATCCCATATATTACACCATGTTTGTTCACAAATGTGGGGATGAAAGAGATTTTAATTCAGTCCCCTTAAAAGTCACTTAATATTATACTGTGATGTAAAAAATTTTGATTCGGGGCTCTTAAAAGTCATTATAGTGAAACACATCGATGGTCGAATATCAGAATACTGATATTCAAAAAACCTTCCATATGATCCAGTATATTACACCATGTTTTGCCACCGATGTGGGAATTTAAGAGATTTTTATTCAGTACCCTTAAAAGTCACTTAATATTATACGGTGATGTAAAATTTTTTGATTCGGGGCTCTTAAAAGTCATTATAGTGAAACACATCGATGGTCGAATATCAGAATACTGATATTCAAATAACCTTCCATATGATCCCATATGGAATTACACCATGTTTTGCCACCGATGTGGGAATGTAATTGATTTTTATTCAGTCGCCTTAAAATTCACTTAATTTTATACGGTGATGTAAAAGTTTTTGATTCGGGGCTCTTAAAAGTCATTATAGTGAAACACATCGATGGTCGAATATCAGAATACTGATATTCAAATAACCCTCCATATGATCCCATATATTACACCATGTGTGCCCAAAAATGTGAGGATGTAATAGATTTTTATTCAGTCTCCTTAAAAGTCACTTAATAATAAACTTTGAAATAAATTTGGATTCCTGGGCTTCAAAGTCGAGATGTCCAAAAATGGATTGTCGAATATCAGAATACTGATATTCAAATAACCTTCCATATGATCCCATATATTACACCATGTTTGTTCACAAATGTGGGGATGAAAGAGATTTTAATTCAGTCCCCTTAAAAGTCACTTAATATTATACTGTGATGTAAAAAATTTTGATTCGGGGCTCTTAAAAGTCATTATAGTGAAACACATCGATGGTCGAATATCAGAATACTGATATTCAAATAACCTTCCATATGATCCCATATGGAATTACACCATGTTTTGCCACCGATGTGGGAATGTAATTGATTTTTATTCAGTCGCCTTAAAATTCACTTAATATTATACGGTGATGTAAAAGTTTTTGATTCGGGGCTCTTAAAAGTCATTATAGTGAAACACATCGATGGTCGAATATCAGAATACTGATATTCAAATAACCCTCCATATGATCCCATATATTACACCATGTGTGCCCAAAAATGTGAGGATATAATAGATTTTTATTCAGTCTCCTTAAAAGTCACTTAATAATAAACTTTGAAATAAATTTGGATTCCTGGGCTTCAAAGTCGAGATGTCCAAAAATGGATTGTCGAATATCAGAATACTGATATTCAAATAACCTTCCATATGATCCCATATATTACACCATGTTTGTTCACAAATGTGGGGATGAAAGAGATTTTAATTCAGTACCCTTAAAAGTCACTTAATATTATACGGTGATGTAAAAAATTTTGATTCCGGTCTCTTAAAAGTCATTATAGTGAAACACATCGATGGTCGAATATCAGAATACTGATATTCAAATAACCTTCCATTAGATCCCATATATTACACCATGTTTTGCCACCGATGTGGGAATGTAATCGATTTTTATTCAGTCCTCTTAAAAGTCACTTAATATTATACGGTGATGTAAAAATTTTTGATTCGGGGCTCTTAAAAGTCATTATAGTGAAACACATCGATGGTCGAATATCAGAATACTGATATTCAAATAACCCTCCATATGATCCCATATATTACACCATGTGTGCCCAAAAATGTGAGGATGTAATAGATTTTTATTCAGTCTCCTTAAAAGTCACTTAATAATAAACTTTGAAATAAATTTGGATTCCTGGGCTTCAAAGTCGAAATGTCCAAAAATGGATTGACGAATATCAGAATACTGATATTCAAATAACCTTCCATATGATCCCATATATTACACCATGTTTGTTCACAAATGTGGGGATGAAAGAGATTTTAATTCAGTCCCCTTAAAAGTCACTTAATATTATACTGTGATGTAAAAAATTTTGATTCGGGGCTCTTAAAAGTCATTATAGTGAAACACATCGATGGTCGAATATCAGAATACTGATATTCAAATAACCCCCCATATGATCCCATATATTACACCATGTGTGCCCAAAAATGTGAGGATGTAATAGATTTTTATTCAGTCTCCTTAAAAGTCACTTAATAAAAAACTTTGAAAAAAATTTGGATACCTGGGCCTTCAAAGTCGAGATGTCCAAAAATGGATTGTCGAATATCAGAATACTGATATTCAAATAACCTTCCATATGATCCCATATATTACACTATGTTTGTTCACAAATGTGGGGATGAAAGAGATTTTAAATCAGTCCTCTTAAAAGTCACTTAATATTACACGGTAATATTAAAAATTTTATTTCCGGGCTTTTAAAAGACCATTGGTTGGGGTAAAGTGGATAGGTGGGGTAAAGTGGACAGTCTGCATAAAACAGGCTGTAATTACCAAATTTATCATTTGATTATCTTCATGATTTTTTTATAGGTTACCCTCTTCATGAGGAATATTTTTCATCTATAATTTTTCTTTTAGCAACATTTTTATTTATGAAGTGGCAACACTTTTGTATTTATGTTATACTCGATCTTTAGAACAGTAAAATAAACTTTCCTGCAAAAAACTTCTAATAAAACTTCTGGATTTTTTTAAACATTATGTAGGTTCTCTGACTCACAAACAATAAATTATCCCATCTAGGTAAGTTTTATTTGTCTTACTTTTTATTTTAGAGCAGTTTAACTGAAGTGGGGTAAAGTGGATATAGTGTTAGGCTTAGCTATCAAAGCATTCCAAGGCAATGCTTTTAATACTAATTTATAATTTTTCGCGAATTTTATGTTTTCCTTTCCCTAAGTTTCTCTTTTTTAATTTTTCTAGTTTTTGTTTCTTTTTTCTTTTTTTTTCTATCTCCTTTTCTCTCGATTTTTATGCTTCTTTTACCTTTTTCTTTAGATATAACTTTTTTTCATTTTTCCTATATTTAATTTTTCCTCGATTTTTCTTTTCCTTTTCTCATATTTTCTCTCATCCTCTCATCAACTTTCTAGATTTTTTTGTTTTTTCTATCTTTTTCTATTTAACTGTATTTTTTCACTATTTCTCTATACTTGTTTTATCTCTATTTTATATTTCTCTAATGTTATTTTTCTTCATTATTATGTTTCTTTTATATCTTTTCTATACTTTTTTATATTTCTCTCTTTTTCTTTTCTCTCTCTTTCTATAATTATCACTTTTTTCTAAAAATTAATGGGTTTTTTTTAGTTTTTCTTCTATATTTTCCTCTTTTTATCGTTTTTAAAACCTTCTTCTTTGGGGTTCCTCTGTTTCTTTTCTACTTTCGTTCTCTATTATTTTATATTTTAGTATACTCTTTTTTATATTTCTATTAATTTCTCTAAATTCACATTCTCTCTTTTTTCACTTTCTCTCTTAATTTTTTCCTATAATTCTTCTTAAGATATTCTCCTGAAGAATAAAAGAGAGAGAGAAATTGTGAAAAAAGGAGAAATTAAAGAGATTGATAGAAAGAGGGAAAAGATAACAGTAGATAGAAATAAAAAAAGAGAGCAGATAGAGAGAAAGAATTGAGTGCAACGGGGAGAAAATAGATATACTTAGAAAAATAAAAGGATATGAAATTATCTTAAATTAGAAAATTATTATAAAATTAAATGAAAAAAAAAGGAGTTTGGGGAAAAAGAAACGCTTTAAATTGAAACTAATTTTACTATTTTTCCAAACTTATTTATAACTGTACCCATACCTGTATGTAAATAGTGATTTTGATTTAAAGGTGTCAGTAATTAGTACCTACATTTACAAATCATTTTTACTCAAAACTTAGCATGCTTATCATTATGTTATTTCTTTATAATCTATATTCATAAGTCGGACTTATTTTAAAAATTGAAATTGTTTACTAAAAATGGTTAACTTAATTTAAAAAACAAAATTTTTCAGACTAAAATGCCACGCAACTACGTGAAAAAACAGACAGCCTCCTCCTATTCTGATTCAAGCCTGATGTTGGCCCTTAAGGATATAGAAGAAGGAACAACAATCTATTACTGCATCGAAACGGTTTAAAGTTCCTTTTTCAACATTAAGAAGATGGACTGTTCAGAAGCCCGCTCATAGAGGCCCAGGTCGAGAACCATGGCTGACAGAAGAGGAAGAAAAATGTATCGTAGACAGTTTAAAGTTTCTCGCAGAATGCGGGCTACCTTTTGACAGGTCAGATCTTTCAAATATTATCGATACTTATTTTAAGTCTCCTACTAGTAGAGCCAGCCCTTTTGGGATAAAGCCTCCTGGATATGATTATCTGAGGAACTTTGAAAAAAGGTGGTCAAAGGAACTGACGAAAAGGAAACCTGAAATTCTAACAAGACTACGAGCAAACAATTTAACACAAGAAACTGTAGACGTCTTTTTTGAGAAATATGCAACGATAATTGAAAAAAATGACTTCCTAGGTCATCCAGAAAGGATTTTCAATGTTGATGAAGCTGGATTAGGGACTGATCATCGACAACAATCTGTGTTTGTTCCAAAAACTTCTAAAAATACCTACCTTTTGTCACCAACATGTGGCAAAACAACGTTCAGTGTTTTATTTTGCATCTCTGCAAGTGGAACTTATATGCCACCTTTTACAGTGTATAAAGGTGCGCATATGTACGAAACTTGGATGAAAAATGGGCCACCAGGTGGACTTTATGCGGTTACTGAATCCGGCTGGATGCAGGATACAGTTTTTGAATCTTGGATCAAACACTTTGCAGATTTTACAAAAGATTTGAGAAAACCTATATTGTTGATTTATGTAGGGCACGGTAGCCATATGACTTATTGCACCATATCAACAGCGCGAGAGAACGGCATAATTATTCTATGTTTACCCCCGCATACAAGCCATGCATTACAACCTCTAGATGTGGGTGTGTTTTCTCCATTGAAAAAAGTATGGAGAAGTATTTTAAAGACATGGTTTCGGGAAAGTCGACTTCAAAATGTATCGAAGGCTGTTTTCCCTAGCCTTCTCAAACAGTTAACGCAGAAATTTTCAGCTCAAAATGCTATAAAAGGTTTTCAAGGTTGTGGGCTGTACCCAATCAACAAAGCTGAAGTTGAAAAGCGCATTGTAGTACGAGTTCTTCCGCCTTCAACTTCAAGAGAACCTGAGCCAACTTCTTTAATCTCGATGGAGCATGAGACAACTACCTCAACTTCAAGGATAGGCACAGAAACTTCTTCCTCTTCAATAGAACACACGGAAACTTCTTTAGTTTCAAATAATAATCATTCTGCAGTTTCAAAGAATGCTCTGGGTTCTCCAATGAGTGAATTAAAATTAGCTATCCTCACAACGCTTAATCCACCTCAAACGCGGGAAACAAAAATTGCTTTATTGAATTCGAAAGCAAAAAGAAGAAGAGTACAGGCAAGTACAGGCGAGGTACTGACTGATGAAATAGTAGCCCAACGATTAAAAGAAGAACAAGATGAACGGGAAAAGAAGAGAGCTAATAATTCTTTAAAAAAAAAATTCACAACTAAATCTAAAGAGAAAAAAAAACAAAAAAATAAGAACAAGACACCAGCTTCAAATAAAGTTTCTTCTTTCAAAAGAAAGTTAAGAAGTAATCGAACCAATGTCTGATAATAGAGTGTCTAATAATTTAACTTCTAATGTTCATTTAAAAACACAAAAAACTGTGCATTATGTTTTTGTGCAACTAAGTTATTGTACAATAAAGTTTAGTTTATTTGTTTTCTAGTTAATTTCAATGATAAAAAATATTTTTAAAATAATTGAATCACTTTTTCAATCTATGTCCACTTTACCCCAGGCGTGGGGTAAAGTGGCTACAAAAACAAGCTTTAAAAAATGTAATTAAACCGGTTTATAATTTAACAAAAAAAATCGAAAAAATTTGAGGCTACTCTTGAATAGTCCAATGTAAAATATTTGCCTCAAAAGTAAAATTATTCCATTTAGTTTTTAAATGACAGCCTTGCGAAGTTAAAAATAGCCTATTTTATAACCACTTTCCCCCACCTAACCCATATAGTGAAACACATCAAAGGTCGAATATCAGAATACTGATATTCAAATGACCCTTCATATGATCCCATATATTACACCATGTGTGGCCACCAATGTAGAGCTGTAATCGATTTTTATTCAGTCCCCTTAAAAGTCACTTAATATTTTACGGTGATGTATAAAATTTTTATTCCGGGCTCTTAAAAGTCATTATAGTCAAACACATGGATGGTCGAATATCAGAATACTGAGATTCAAATGACCCTCCATATGATCCCATATATGACATCATGTTTGACCACAAATGTGGGTATGTAATAGATTTTTATTTAGTCTCCTTAAAAGTCACTTAATAATATACTGTGTTTAAAAATTTTTGATTCCTGGGCCTTCAAAGTCGAAATGTCCAAAAATCGATTGTCGAATATCAGAATACTGTATTCAAATAACCCTCCATTTGACCCCATATATTACATCATAAGTGACTGTAATCGATTTTTATTCTGTCCCCTTAAAATACACTTAATATTATACGGTGATGTAAAAAATTTTGATTCCGGGCTCTTAAAAGTCCATATAGTGAAACAGATCGATGATGGAATATCGGAATACTGATATTCAAATAACCGTCCATATGATCCCATATATTACACCATGTTTGGCCACCGATGTGGAAATGTAATAGATTTTTATTCTGTCCCCTTAAAAGTCACTTAATATTATAGGGTTATGTAAAAAATTTTGATTCCGGGCCCTTAAAAGTCCATAATAGTGAAACACATCGTATACATATATCAGAATACTGATATTCAAATGAACCTCCATTCGATCCCATATATTACACCATGTGTGGCTACAAATGAGATTTAAGAGATTTTAATTCAGTCTCCTTAAAAGTCACTAAATATTACACTGTGAAAAAAAAATTTGGATTCCTGGGCCTTCAAAGTCGAAATGTCCAAAAATCGATTGTCGAATATCAGAATACTGATATTCAAATAGACAAAATAGACAGTTCTTTGTATACACTGTAAAAAAATCTTTCTTCAATAAACGTAAATTTCCCGGCAGCACAGCTGCCGGATTATTTTCATCATTTGAGAAGGTATCCGTATTTTCTTTTTCCGTCATTTGAGGGAATGTCCGTTTTGTATTTTTCTGTGAAAGGAGGGAAACCTTCCGTTATTTTAGAGAACGTTCGTTTAATATCTTTTCGTCATTGGAGTGGAACTTTCCGTTATTTTAGGGATTGTTCGTATTATTACTAATATTATTGTGATTCAGTATATTCCTGATTATAATTTTGAAAAAAAAATGACAAACAATCCGTAAAATCCAAATAGACGATTCTTTTAAATAATTTACACTACCGATCACAGTAATACAAGTCTAATCAAAAGTTACAAGTTATCACAACTATTTAGATCACATTTTTGCGATCTAATAAGACTAGTTAGTAGGGCGGAGCGAAAAAACGATATTTTTTGTTTTTATTATGGCCTAGTGCGGAAAAGTTGTGTACTGGTGAGTTAACCACGTGTGCAAAATTTCGGGGAAAACAAAAAATATCTTCCGTCTTTAAAATGGCCTTGAAGTTTCAAAAAAGTGGTGATTTTTTTACAAAACAACTAAAAACCCAAAGATTAAACTCTCAAATATTGTTCATGATTTTTTTATGAAGAACTAATATAGTTATAGACATAATCTTTCAGGTTCCATTCTTCTATCACTCTTTTTTCGTTAGATATAATTTTTTAATGTTCAAAGAAATCGTGTAAAGTTGTTTTTCCTGCATTTTTAAAAGGCTAATAACTCTAGAACTATACAACTTAAAAACCTGAAATTAGTCCCATTCAGTTCGTAAATTTTTTGTCTTTGATTTGATGTGCATCATGACCATCATTTTTTAAAAAATATTTTTCAAAATTTTAAAAAAGTGAAAAAATGTAATGAAAATAATTTTTTTTAAAAATTTTTGAAAAAAAAATTTAAAATCCTTTTGACTCATAAATGAACAGTACTACCAAATTTCAAGTTAAAAATAAAATTTAATCATGTATAAAAAAATTAAAAAATTCGAAATTTAGGCAAGTCCCTAAACAATACCCAAAATTATACAGCAAGAGCAATTCACTCATGGAAAATTCATAAACTCGCTTGAGGGTGTTCATATGACTTAAAACATGCAAAAAATGTCACAAAATGTTCTGAAAATACGACAATTAACAAATTCGGTACAAAACCTTACAGAGCTAATTTTCAATTTTAAGTTAATTCAATTTGCATGAATTTTTACTCAATATTCCTAAGAAATGTGTTTATATCCAATTTTTTATGTTCTAAAATTTTTAATTTACTTTGATTTGATTTGTTGAAAGTAAAAACAATTAGATATAAACATAATTCTTAGGAATTTTCAGGAGTAAAGCATGCAAATTGAATTAACTTTAAGTTGAAAATTAGCTCTGTAAGGTTTTGTACCGAATGTGTTAATTGTCGTATTTTCAGAACATTTTGTGACATTTTTTGCATGTTTTAAGTCATATGAACACCCTCAAGCGAGTTTATGAATTTTTCATGAGTGAATTGATCTTGCTCTATAATTTTGGGTATTGTTTAGGGACTTGCCTAAATTTCGAATTTTTTAATTTTTTTATACATGATTAAATTTTATTTTTAACTTGAAATTTGGTAGTACTGTTCATTTATTAGTCAAAAAAATTTTAAATTTTTTTCAAAAAATTTTCAAAAAAAATTTTTTTTTGTATTACATTTTTTCACTTTTTTTAAAATTTTGAAAAACATTTTTTAGAAAATGATGGTCATGATGCACATCAAATCAAAGACAAAAAATTTACGAACTGAATGGGACTAATTTCAGGTTTTTAAGTTGTATAGTTCTAGAGTTATTAGCTTTTTAAAAATGCAGGAAAAACAACTTTACACGATTTCTTTGAACATTAAAAAATTATATCTAACGAAAAAAGAGTGATAGAAGAATGGAACCTGAAAGATTATCTCTATAACTATATTAGTTCTTCATAAAAAAATCATGAACAATATTTGAGAGTTTAATCTTCGGGTTTTTAGTTGTTTTTTAAAAAAATCACCACTTTTTTGAAACTTCAAGGCCATTTTAAAGACGGAAGATATTTTTTGTTTTCCCCAAAATTTTGCACACGTGGTTAACTCACCAGTACACAACTTTTCCGCACTAGGCCATAATCAAAATAAATAATATCGTTTTTTCGCTCCGCCCTACTAGTTAGGTATGCAATATTTTAAGACTTCAGCTACGTGGTGAAGAAAGCGATCGTACGATGTTTAAATATCTGTTTAAAAATAGTATATCAGAGTATTTCTATTTTAAAGCATGGTAACGTTTACTACGGCCGTTGCTAGGCTGCCGACGTACTGTTTTGTACTGTATTTCACAATCCCTGCAAGATTTTTATACTTTATTAGCAATGCGCATCCTTGTGGACTTGGTTCTTGATGTTTCTATAAAATATTTTAGCGAAATAATTTTATTTTCAATTAATTAATAATTAAAATTTTTTTTAAAAAAAATTAGATAAATTCAAACATTTAAAAAAACACAATGAATTTAAAATTAAATAAGGAATGACTGTTAAACAAGAGAAATTAATTCTTGCAATTTTTAATGGAATAATAAAAATTTAAAATTAAATTTACTGAAAAATAATTACTGGGGTTCGAACCTTCGACCATGTGCACTCTAGACCAGTGGTCGGCAGCTGGCGGACCGCGGTCCGCATCCGGACCGCGTGATGTTATTTCCTGGACCGCCATCTTATACACTAGCGGAAATAAAAATCCCAACACCAAGAAGGAAAGGAGATATTAAAGTCAAATTTATTTCTATGATTGCACATAGTATCAATGTGAATTGATTAAAAAATCAGCCTTCCTGGATGTTAGGGGGCCGAGAAAATCGGTGAGGAGTGTTGTCTCCATAGGTGTCCATTACTGCGGTCACACGTCATGGTATTGAGTGACAGGGGCTCTAAATGACTTTTTAGGGATTGGAGGACCATGTTGCCTCCTCAGGTAGTCCAAATTCATATGGTGCACCAGTGGACGTTGCATACCGGGCTAGGTGATTTCTCCTCTTTCTCCGGACATGTTTTGTGAGCGTTGGTTCTTACGAACGGATAGGCCAGGGTAAAAATGCAACATAGGGGGTTAAGAAGAAATCTTGGACATTGCATTAAACGTGTGTTTGTGCATTTTTCTCTTGAAATCTGTCCCCAGGACAGGTCTGAAGGTAAGGATGGACAACTGGCTAAAAAACCTCAATGAAGCAGCTCTGGTTGGCCAAAGTACCGGTAGATCATACTGAGGACAAGCGGCAGTGGGATGAATGTCGTTTGCAGTACTGCGGATTGTCCGTTTGGTCCACATAGCTTCTTACATCTTTGTCTATAAACAAGGAGCATAAAATGGGCCTTTGTTTCCAATAGTGCACGAAATAAGGAAATGAAAATCCCAATTTCACAACATTGTGTTTATGAGGGAATCCTGATTCGGTTTGGATCACCACGACGGTTGGGTATGAGTTTGAAGACACAATGGAGAGAGCGCACTCAGCTGATGATTTTCTAATCGTTCCACGGAGTGGTGATGCTGGGTAACGGAGTGGGGATGCATTGGATTCCATTTCTGCAACTCCTGAGTATGATTCACCAGTACTTTTTCCAACCAGAGATGCGTCATGGAGGTTTTGCAGCCGGTAGACCGTCCTTACCTTCGGACCTGTCCTGAGGACAAATTTCAAGAGAAACATGCACAACAACATGTTGTATGCAATGTCCAAGCTTTCTTCTTAATCCCCTAGGTTGCATTTTTACCCCGTCTTTCCCGTTCTCTAGAATCAACACCCACAAAACAAGTCCGATCAATGAGGAGAAATCACCTAGCCCGGTATGCAACGTCCGCTGGTGCACCATATGAATTTGGACTACCTGAGGAGGCAACATGGTCCTCCAATCCCTCAAAAGTCATTTAGAGCCCCTGTCACTCAATAGCATGACGTCTGACGGCGGTAATGGACACCAATGGAGACAACACTCCTCACCGATGTTCTCGGCCCCCTAACATCCAGGAAGGCTGATTTTTTAATCAATTCACATTGATACTATGTGCAATCATAGAAATATATTTGACTATGATATCTCCTTTCCTTCTTGGTGTTGGGATTTTTATTTCCGCTAGTGTATATTAAAATAATTGGGTTTTTCTTTCGGCCGGCCGCCAGGCCGAACCCCTTAACCAATTTTGACAAACTCGGTCTCGATCAAAAGCTTTCCACCCCTAGATGAGCCAATAATATATCACGTTCCCCCAAAACCTTCCATTTTAAAATTATGCGTTCTTTTCGTTTTGCCCCCATGTTAAGTCTATGGAGAGGTTCCTTTCGGCCGGCCGCCAGGCAGAACCCCTGAACCGATTTGGACAAACTCGGTCTTGATCGAAAGCTTTCCACCCCTAGAGGAGCCAATAATATAACACGATCCCTCCAAACCTTCCATTTTAAAATTATGCGTTCTTTTCGTTTTGCTCTAATGTTAACTCTATGGAGAGGTTCCTTTCGGCCGGCCGCCAGGCCGAACCCCTGAACCGATTTGGACAAACTTGGCCTTGATCAAAAGCTTTTCACCTCTAGATGAGCCAATAATATATCACGTTCCTCTAAAACCTTCCAATTTTAAATTATGCGTTCTTTTAGTTTTGCTCTAATGTTAACTCAATGGGAGATCTTTCCGCCGGTCTCCAGGCCGAATCCCTCAATCGATTTGGACAAACTTGGTCTCTATCGAAAGCTATCCACCCCTAGATTAGCCAATAATATGTCACGTTCCTACAAATCCTTCCATTTTAAAATTATGCGTTCTTTTCGTTTTGCTCTTATGTTAAGTCTATGGAGAGGTTCCTTTCGTCCGGCCGCCAGGCCGAACCCATGAACCGATTTGTACAAAATTGGTCTTGATCGAAAGCTTTTCACCCCTAGATGAGCCAATAATATAACAGGATCCCCCCAAACATTCAATTTTAAAATTATGCGTTCTTTTCGTTTTGCTCTAATGTTAACTCTATGGAGAGGTTCCTTTCGGCCGGCCGCCAGCCCCAACCCCTGAACCGATTTGGACAAACTATGTCTTGATCGAAAGCTTTCCACCCCTAGATGAGCCAATAATATAACACGTTCCTCCAAAGCATTCCATTTTTTAATTAGAAATTTATTTCAATTTGCCCCATTGTTTTTTGTTAATATTTTTACCAACACAGGCAAAACGTCCTTGAAAGAGCGTGAAGAAAATCTACATTGAAATTAAATTTCAAAGATTTGACGGTTCACTAGATTTATCCCAATGGGATACTAGGCACATTTCATTCAAAAATTTTACTGCTACAGATTTGTTTGAAGTATTTCTTATAATAATTTATGAATTGAAGGTTTTGGGAAAATGCCACATAAACTGGGTTAATTTAGGGATAGTAAGATTTCATTTAAAAACAAGTTTGTACAGATCCGGTTAGGTGGATTGGGCTGACGACCTGTCGAATTTAAATGACAATTATTTCAATGTGATAAATTTGTGACAATGCCATGTGAAATCGGAGACAAAACGTCTTTCGAATGAATTACGAACAGGTAAGTAATGAGCGAATCTCGCTTCAGCGCCAAAGAAGGCTAGCTGTAAAACCCGGCTTTGCCGGGTTGTAACAGCTAGTAACATTTTGAAAATAATTAATATGCATTTTTACGCCTTAAAAAGAGTCAAATTTCGAAAAATTTCCTGTGGGGAAACCCCCAGACCCCCATTTTGAATGTAAAACTTCTAATAATAATTTTAACAATTTAAATAAGGTACTCAAATTACATCTTTGTAAAAATATGTGTGTATCTAAAGATAAAATTTAAAGTAAAAATTGTAACCTATTTTTTCTCCGGACCTCGATGAAAATTTTCAAAAGTATTTGGACCCCAAGTAAAATTACTTGCCGACCCCTGCTCTAGACTGACGCTCTACCACAACCCCATTCGAGCTCCGCTAGGTTCCATCCTAAATACTTTAAAGCCACGCCTTTAACCCGATCATGCGCACAACGGTTACCCGTCGGCAGCCTAGTCATTCCCGATTACGGCCAATAATGCAAAAAATAAAAACAATATATTTAACTTACTTACCCATAATAAATATGCTGAAGGTTCGTTTCGCCTGAAGACGCTTGAACAAACTTCCATTACTTATTTACAACTATATTTGAGTCTCACCAGAACTAGTGGAGAAATCGTACAATACGCATGCGTGAGGAGAGGAAAATTAAAAAACGGAAACTTCACGATGAAAATTCCGTTTTGTAGTTTACGGAATTAATCCATGAAAAATTCACGGAAAATAATACATCAAAAGACGTTCTTTTTTTACAGTGTAAGTCACCTAATTTTCAAGGAGAAAAAAAACAGTACTTACTAAAACGGTAGTTAAAATTTCGGGGGGGGACTCCGGCAGTTGCTTACGTAATTATGGTGGGGGGCTTTGAGGTTTTCTTATATTTGCTTACAGGGGGGAGGGGGGTTAAAAATTGCCAAAAAAGTGCTTACGTAATATTTGAACGACCCCTAATGAAAAAAATTTTGATTCTGGGCCTTTCCGGTGTGTGAAACACATCGATGGTCGAATATCAGAATACTGATATTTAAATGACCCTCCATATCCATAGGATCCCATATATAACACCATGTGTGGCCACAAATGTGGGGATGAAATAGATTTTTATTCAGTCTCCTTAAAAGTCACTTGATAATATACTGTGTTTAAAAATTTTTGATTCCTGGGCCTTCAAAGTCGAAATGTCCAAAAATCGATTGTCGAATATCAGAATACTGTATTCAAAAATCCCTCCATTTGATCCCATATATTACATCATATGTGGCCACCAATGTAGGGCTGTAATCGATTTTTATTCTGTCCCCTTAAAATACACTTAATATTATACGGAAATGTAAAAAATTTTGATTCCGGGCTCTTAAAAGTCCATTTAGTGAAACACATCGATGATGGAATATCAGAATACTGATATTCAAATAACCGTCCATATGATCCCATATATTACACCATGTTTGGCCACCGATGTGGAAATGTAATAGATTTTTATTCTGTCCCCTTAAAAGTCACTTAATATTATACGGTAATGTAAAAAATTTTGATTCCGGGCCCTTAAATGTCCATATAGTGAAACACATCTTATACATATATCAGAATACTGATATTCAAATGACCCTCCATTTGATCCCATATATTACACCATGTGTGGCTACAAATGTGGGGATTTAAGAGATTTTAATTCAGTCTCTTTAAAAGTCACTTAATATTACATTGTGAAAAAAAATTTGGATTCCTGGGCCTTCAAAGTCGAAATGTCCAAAAATCGATTGTCGAATATCAGAATACTGCATTCAAATAACCCTCTATTTCAGCTGTTCTCAAACTTTCTATCGTCACGGACCCTTTTATGTTAGAAGTCAGGCATCGCGGACCCCTAACACCAAAAGCCGTAACCAGACTTTTGTTCTGTGTTTAAGATTAATTAAAAATAGTATACAAATTATTATATAGTTATATAGAATTACTCCACTCCCGAGAAATATTATTTAGGGAGGGACCAAAATTATCCCTCCGCCCCCATGTATATTTCATAGGTCACAGTAGCTTTTTAGTACATTTTTAAGTAGAACTTGCGTCTTAGGGAAATTAACATGAAAAGGTAATGAGTTATGAAGTTCTACCCACAAAGGGAGGTCTGAGGGGTTCCCCCCCAGAAAATTTTCGGAAATTCAACTAGAAAAACAGATTTTAAATTAGTTTTAATATCCCTAGTTAAAATTTGTTGAATATAAATTTTTATGTAATATTTGCATTTTGATGAACTTAATGTTAAAAATAGTTTATAATAGAGTTTTAAGAACAAAAAGGTATCTGGGGGTCATCCTCAGAGAAGTTTTAGATAAATTTGTCCCTAAAAACACACAGGATTTTAACTATATTTCTTAGTTACGAATTTCAGACTATATATTCTTTGGTAGGATTCCAATTTTGATGAACTTTTTAAAAAAAAAATTAATAATAAATTACCAAGTACTAAAGGGGGTTCAGGGGTCCTCCCCCATTTCGAAGATTTGATCCCAAAAACAGGGTTTTAACTTGTTTTGATACACCAAATTCAAATTTCAGGGCCCCTTCACACACCCTTATTACTCCCCTGAATTACTCCAAGTCTCTGAGGTGAGGGTCTGGAAATTTCAAGGTAAATATTATGCATTGAAGTCAAAATTTCAAGGGGGCTGGGGGTCGTCCCCCCGAAAATTTTTTAAATTTACCTCTTAAAACTAGTGTTTCATCTAATTTTGAAACTCTTTGGGGAATTCTAAAAGTAGCTTGAGGAATTGTTCAAGGTAACTCGCGGACCCCCTAGGAAGGCGCCGCGGACCCCCAGGGGTCCGTGGACCACAGTTTGAGAACCGCTGCTCTATTTGATCCCATATATTACCTCATATGTGACCACCAATGTAGGACTGTAATCGATTTTTATTCTGTCCCCTTGAAACACACTTTATATTATTCGGTAATGTAAAAAATTTTAATTCCGGGCTCTTAAAAGTCCATATAGTGAAACACATCGTATTACATATATCAGAATACTGATATTCAAATGACCCTCCATTTGATCCCATATATTACACCATGTGTGGCTACAAATGTGGGGATTTAAGAGATTTTAATTCAGTCTCCTTAAAAGTCGCTTAATATTACACTGTGAAAAAAAATTTGGATTTCTGGGCCTTCAAAGTTGAAATGTCCAAAAATCGATTGTCGAATATCAGAATACTGATATTCAAATAACCCTCCATATGATTCGATATATTACACCATGTGTGGCCACCAATGAAGGGCTGTAATCGATTTTTATTCAGTCCCCTTAAAAGTCACTTAATATTATACATTGATGTAAAAAATTTTGATTCCGGGCCCTTAAAAGTCAATATAGTGGAACACATCGATGGTCGAATATCAGAATACTGATATTCAAATAACCGTCCATATGATCCCATTTATTATACCATGTGTGGCCACAAATGTGGGGATGTAAGAGATTTTAATTCAGTCTCCTTAAAAGTCACTTAATATTACACTGTGAAAAAAATTTGGATTCCTGGGCCTTCAAAATCGAAATATCCAAAAATCGATGGTCGAATATCGGAATACTGATATTCATATGACCGTCCATATGATCCAATATATTACACCATGTTTCTCCACCGATGTGGGAATGTAATAGATATTTATTCAGTCTCTTTAAAAGTTACTTAATATTATACGGTAAGGGGCCGTTCAAATATTACGTAAGCACCTAACGGGGGGGGGAGGGGGCTTGCTCTTTGCTTATTTTTCCTGACAAGGGGGGAGGGGGATATGAGTGATGCTTACGTAAGGTACTATATTTTCGAAAAAACTCTTGTTCTTGGCATAAATAATTTCAAAACTCAACCCAAAAAAAATTTCACAAAAAAGTGAATTAGGAAATCTGATGTAAGATTTTTTTTCTGGGGATGGATCCCCCAAACATTTTGAAATTTTAACCCTAAAAAGTAGACCCTTTTTGAACCCTGAGAGTTACACCCAAAAAAGACAGCTCTTTGTATAAGTCACCTAATTTTCAAGGAGAAAAAAACAGTACTTACTAAAACGGTAGTTAAAATTTCGGGGGGGGGGTCCGGCAGTTGCTTACGTAATTATGGTGGGGGGCTTTGAGGTTTTCTTATCTTTGCTTACAAGAATGGAGGAGGGGGGTTAAAAACGGCCAAAAGGTGCTTACGTAATATATGAACGACCCCTAATGAAAAAATTTTGATTCTGGGCCTTTCCGGTGTGTGAAACACATCGATGGTCGAATATCAGAATACTGATATTTAAATGACCCTCCATATCCATATATAAATATAACACCATGTGTGGCCTCAAATGTGGGGATGAAATAGATTTTTATTCAGTCTCCTTAAAAGTCACTTAATAATATACTGTGTTTAAAAAATTTTGATTCCTGGGCCTTCAAAGTCGAAATGTCCAAAAATCGATTGTCGAATATCAGAATACTGTATTCAAATAACCCTCTATTTGATCCCATATATTACCTCATATGTGGCCACCAATGTAGGGCTGTAATCGATTTTTATTCTGTCCCCTTAAAACACACTTTATATTATTCGGTAATGTAAAAAATTTTAATTCCGGGCTCTTAAAAGTCCATATAGTGAAACACATCGTATACATATATCAGAATACTGATATTCAAATGACCCTCCATTTGATCCCATATATCACACCATGTGTGGCTACAAATGTGGGGATTTAAGAGATTTTAATTCAGTCTCCTTAAAAGTCGCTTAATATTACACTGTGAAAAAAAAATTTGGATTTCTGGGCCTTCAAAGTTGAAATGTCCAAAAATCGATTGTCGAATATCAGAATACTGATATTCAAATAACCCTCCATATGATTCGATATATTACACCATGTGTGGCCACCAATGTAGGGCTGTAATCGATTTTTATTCAGTCCCCTTAAAAGTCACTTAATATTATACATTGATGTAAAAAACTTTGATTCCGGGCTCTTAAAAGTCAATATAGTGGAACACGTCGATGGTCGAATATCAGAATACTGATATTCAAATAACAGTCCATATAATCCCATTTATTACACCATGTTTGGCCACCGATGTGGGAATGTAATAGATTTTTATTCAGTCCCCTTAAAAGTCATTTAATATTATACGGTAATGTAAAAAATTTTGATTCCGGGCCTTGTGAAACACATCGATATTCGAATATCAGAATACTGATATTCAAATGACTACTGATATTCAGCTGTTTTGGAAACAGCTCTAGAAAACAGCTTGCGCACCCAAAAAACAAACTTTAACAGAATCTCAAGCGTTTAATATTGATTGTTTTTACATGAAACTTTGGACTTAAGGGTTTTCAACTATGATCTTTCAGATTATCAAATCAAAAGAAAGGATTTCGAAATACAAAATAAGGTTTTGGCAGAGTTTTCACATTTTTTGTGTTTTTTAACTTTTTTCGCAATAAAACAAATTTTAAAGTGAAGACTTTTGAGGTAATTTTAAAGATCATATTAAACTACAAATTTTGAGACCATAATTAAGTTTTTACCAATAGTAGTTCTTCTACAAATTGAATTTTTCAA
The DNA here is from genome assembly GCA_024610705.1 of Tetragnatha versicolor. Lineage (NCBI taxonomy): Eukaryota > Metazoa > Arthropoda > Arachnida > Araneae > Tetragnathidae > Tetragnatha > Tetragnatha versicolor. Next base: position 32,105,606 of record JANDEH010000005.1, read on the forward strand.
TGATTTTTTGGGGTGTCGCTCCTTTTTTAACTCCCTGGGATTTGGTCTGGGACCCCCTTTCTATACCGAATCTTGTTTGTCTTGATGAGTACTATCATCCCTGAAAGTCTGTTGCACCATTTCAGATACACCCTGTATATTACACCATGTTTCTCCAACGATGTGGGAATGAAATAGATATATATTCAGTCCCTTTAAAAGTTACTTAATATTAAACGGTAAGGGGCCGTTCAAATATTACGTAAGCACCTAACGGGGTGGAGGGGGTTTGCTCTTTGCTTTTTTTTCCTGACAAGGGGGGAGGGGGATATGAGTGATGCTTACGTAAGGTACTGCATTTTCGAAAAAACTCTTGTTTCTTGTTATAAATAATTTCAAAACTCAACCCAAAAAAAATTTGACAACAAATTGAATTAGGAAATCTGATGTAAGATTTTTTTTCTGGGGATGGACCCCCCCAAACATTTTGAAATTTTAACCCCAAAAAGTAGACCCTTTTTGAACCCTGAGAGTTACACCCAAAATAGACAGCTCTTTGTATAAGTCACCTAATTTTCAAGGAGAAAAAAAACAGCACTTATACTAAAACGGTAGTTAAAATTTCGGGGGGGGTCCGTCAGTTGCTTAAGTAATTATGGTGGGGGGCTTTGAGGTTTTCTTATCTTTGCTTACAAGGGGGGAGGGGGGTTAAAATGGCCAAAAAAGTGCTTACGTAATATTTGAACGACCTCTAATGAAAAAAATTTTGATTCTGGGCCTTTCCGGTGTGTGAAACACATCAATGGTCGAATATCAGAATACTGATATTCAAATGACCCTCCATATGATCCCACATATTACACCATGTTGGGCCACCAATGTAGGGCTGTAATCGATTTTTATTCAGTCCCCTTACAAGTCACTTAATATTAAACGGTGATGTAAAAAATTTTGATTCCGGGCTATCTTAAAAGTCAATATAGTGAAACACATCGATGCTCGAATATCAGAATACTGATATTCAAATAACCCTCCATATGATCCCATATATTACACCATGTGTGGCCACCAATGTGGGGATGTAAACGATTTTTATTCAGTCCCCTTAAAAGTGACTTAATATTATACGGTAATGTAAAAATTTTTGATTCCGGGCCCTTAAAAGTCAATATAGTGAAATACATCGAAGGTCGGATATCGGAATACTGATATTCATATGACCCTCCATATGACCCCATATGTGGCCACCGATGTGGGGATGTAATAGAGTTTTATTCTGTCCCCTTAAAAGTCACAACCTCTCCATAGAATTAACATTGGGGCAAAACGAAAAGAACGTATAATTTTAAAATGGAAGGATTTTTAGGTCCAAACCGGTTTTGGGGGTTCGGGTTTGCTTCCGGCAGAGCCGATCCCTGAATAGTTATAACATTAGAGAAAAGTGAAACGAACGCATAATTTTAAAATGGAAGGATTTGGAGGAATGCGACCTAAAATGGGCCCATCTAGGGGTGGAAATTCGGTCGAGGGGTTCGGCCTGGCTCATGTCTAGACTAAAATATAGCCAATTCAAAATGTTAATATAGAAATCTTCGAAGTCAATTACTTGTTTAGATGTAACCCGCTGCTTTAATCTCCCGGTTTTATGATTTAAGTTTCATCCAACAAGAACAATGTAAAGAAAAATCTATATTTTTTTCAATTTTCGTTTTCTTTCAACTTTTTTCTTACTACAGAAATATGTTTGTTCAGATTGTTATTATTAAGGTTACCTTCTCGAAGTTTTAGTGATTAGTTTTGTGTTTTTTCTCTTCACAATTCTTTTGTGAAGCAAATAGTTATTCAATCCCAATCGTTTGAAAATGAGATGATGCACTATTTTAATGAGTCCAATTTACAAAATTATCTGGGAGGAGGAACCCAAGACTACCTTATTTGTCAGATCAAAGGTAATCCCCTATTTTTTTAATATTTTGTTTCATTAAAGTATTGAAGAAACATCTGAAGAAAAATGTAGCATACCCTCTTCAGTGAAATGTCCTGCTTTTTACATTGAAAAGCCTGGTCATATTAAGTTTGTTGGACCAGTCATTTTGGTTGAGGACGAGATAGACTGGCAAAGTACTGGTATTTTTGTCTTAATTTCTGACTCTACTTTAATGGGTTCAATGTGTAGCTTTTTAATACATTTTTAGAGGTAGGATTTACGTCTTGAAAAACTTAATACAAGAAAAAAATTGTGAATAATAGTGTTCCAATTACAAAAAAGGTGGCATCAAGAGATTCCTCCCTCAGAAATTTTTTTTAAATCTTGCCCTAAAAACAGAGTTTTAGCTCTTTTTGGTACACATTGTTCGAATATCATGGAAGGGGCCCTCGTACCCCCTTATATACCCTCCTAGTTAATTGCTATTAATTGGAGTGAACTATTATTTAAGCTTTCACCCTATTTAAAGCCAATTATTTCTTTCTCCTTTAAATGTTTGATACCTATTTTTCAGAATATAGTTAAAACTATGCATAAGAAAAATTGGTTCATACTATGGGGGTCTTCCGAGTAATTTATTTATTTATTTTTTAAACATAATATTTCTCACTAAAAGGCACTGGCCGTTTCAAGTGAACCAAAACTTTACCTTAAAAATACATGAGAAAAGAAGAAAAAGAAAAAAGTAGTTATTTAAAAAAATACAAATAATACAAGTTATATGCCAAGAGCAGCCCAAAAAATATATTAATAAATATTTGGCTCTACACAAAATACAGCCCAATCAAAACAATGACGAAAAATAACACACTTTGAATAAACGTATACAAAGACACTGGGCTCGATCTTAGGCGGGTAAATAAATAGGAAAAAAGACCTATGACAGAAAAAGTTGGACAACCTCTTAGTTGGAGGATCTTTGATTTTTCCATAGGCGGGGATTCCTTCACCCTTCGAAAGTCCCACAAAAAGACGCCGATAGGGGATTAAAAAAAGATCAAACGAATCGACTTCTCATCCTGTACCGTAGTAGACCATACGGAAGTCTATTCGGTCGTCACGTCCAGTGAAATGGAGGGAAGCCAAGCATGGTCAGAAGTGACCATCATCAGAACAGAAGAAACCGAGAGTTCAAGTCTTGGAACGCCATCACGTCTTTGGATGTGGATTAACTTTATTCAGGGAAATTACAGCTCCATTGGTAGTAATTAGAAGATCCACCCGGATGTATGTGTTTTAGGGGGTTGGGAACTCGCATTCAGGCAGATCACCTGTAGCTTGTTGATGAATCGTGAAATGGGCGTGGATTGTTTACTACTGATTAAGACTGGAGTGGAGGAAGTTAATATTCTTCGATAAACGTGGTGGTAATTTTGGAATAATAATAAACTGATTTCAGTTGCCTTGTTTTGTGGAGAAAAGGTATTTAAATAATTTCAAGAGTTTTAAATGTCCATTAACCCTTTATTTACCGACGGTACTTACAAGTACTGCCAACTTTAAAATTACATAGAATAACCATCCTTGCGAATATATTGACGATAATTTGCAGGAACACTCTTTCAGTTATCCTCTTCCAGGATAAAAAGCAGCGAAGGTTCTATGATGAGTATTTTAGCAGGAAATGCGAATAGATTTAACTGAAGTTGTAAGTTTAGCTGCCATTTCGATCGGATTCACATGATTGTCATTTTTGTTCCCGCAAAAAAGTAGTTAAAGTCAAAAGTTAAGGGTATTATGTTTTAAGACTTATTACTGCGATAAAAAAAGCTATGTTTTTTCTAGTATTGTGAAAATATTTTAGCACTCCGTGTACTGACAGTACCCAAAAGTATCAGTTTAAGTCAGCGGTTCTCAAACTGTGCTACAAAAAAATAACAAGCTAGATGGAGAAAATGAAGTCGAGGAAATAATTGCATGATTTTAAAAAAAGTAAAGAGTCCGTATGAAAAGTAAAGAAAAAGTTAGCAATTATGAATGCGTTTAATTTTTAAGATACTGCCATTTTTGATGCAACTACATTTTGTGATATGATAGTGAGACCATTCAAGCTGTTAAATACCAAGGAAAGTTTTTATGATAATAGAAATAGATAACCAAAAATTGAAGAATTCTGTTTCCCAAGGAAACATTAAAATTATTGTTTAAACAACTAAAAACAATTTAAAGTCTCAAGTGATGACTTAATTTAACTAGTAAATAATTTTGTTAAAAAAATGCAGAATGGGAATCCGTTGGTCTTAATAAAGTTTCTGAAGGTCATCACCGTCCCGTGGGCTGCAATTTTGTAACGAACATATCAGTCAACGTTGACTATACGACGACGGTGCAAAAAAGAACCGCAGAAGTAATTATAAAAACCTAGATGCATTCCCACTCCTCAAATGACAAATGATAATGATGGCATAATAGAAGAACTTAACTTTTCATTTACGTACTCATCATTTGCTTGTTGCTTGCCCTGTTCTTACACAGAGTTCAGCTCTAATGAATATTAAATAACGTTTACTTACAAATGGGAGTGAGCAGCCCTCTAGAAAAGTATTCTAAGTAAGTTATACTGCAAAAAATGAGTAAATAATTCCTTTCTCTCCCGGTGATTAGTGAGTGTCCGTTCTAAAGTTCAACTCCAACTATCCATCAGCGTTACTTTGCACGAGGATCTTTCCTTTCTTTGCCTCTCCTGATCTGAATTTCGACTGCTCCGTCTCTATTAACAATGTTTAACTAAGAATGGTCATAACACCCGAACAAAATCGACGCCGTGATGAATAGAGCTGGAGGGTTGCTATTTATCAAACCCTAAAAAAGAGACAAATGCTGTCTCCCCAATAATTGAAATATCCAGTGGGGAAGCTGAAGAAAAACTCGTCGAGACATTTAAAAATTTCTGCACTCGACTTGTTGACGTTTTTCAATTTTTTTTCTTCCAACTCGTTCGTGAGATAAATCAGGCTTTCACTTTTGTGGTATGACCAAGAGGTGGGGTTAAAAAGTTAAGAAAAAAAAGCTTTAAAAGAGTTTGTAAAAGAGTTGGATTATATAGGAGGGAGCTGCTACCTGCCTATATTGGGAGACCAGTTCCCGTCATATTGGGCTATGGGAATCGTTATTTTCCAAGTTGGAAGAAAGTAGTGTTTGAACAAATGTTCTGCAATACATTGTTTTCACTCGGAAGGCGAGGAAAGTAGAAATTCGTGACCGTTTCAACAAAATGGTTGCTGACAGTTTCAAACTTTAGAAGGAGTTGTTGTTGTCTATTTTTTTAATTGTTCTTTAAAAATGCTTAGATCTTTTCGTCAGTTAAAATAAATTATTGATGACCATATTATAATGTTAACGATGAGAATGTTTATTGTCTAATGTTTTAATGCTTATCAACCAGATTTGAAATGTTATCTGTAAAGACTTTTTATTACGTAAAAATTCCTTCAACAAAATTTACAGTTAAAAATTACTTTTATGTAAAAGTAGTATGTGTTGTATTTTGTTATTTTCTATAGCAAAAAAGTCATCTTTTTCTCTCTGATATAAAGTGTTTTAATGCTACCCAATAAGGATCACTTTTCATATTTTCTCTTTATCTCTCAATCTGAAGTAATCTCTACTCCCCATTATTCAAAAGTGCAAGGAGGATATTATAACAGTGAAAACAAGATACTCTGTTGAGGCCTGGAATTCCCGAGGAAACCATCTTATCTGGTGATACGATTCTATCTAAGGAACTGAATATTTCTCTAATCTGAATATATTTCCTATTTGTATTATTCTAAGTGACTTATAATCAATACAGAAAATGTATGTAATTTCATCACACTGGTTTAACGATACTACTTAGGGCGTTTTGCCTTCCCTTTCAGCTATTTTCATTTGAATAAATAGAAATTTACTGAGCATAAAAATTCAAACCTTTTTGATTCTGCCAAATGTCGTGTGTTACCCGCTCCGATATCCCAAATTAAATCCCAAGAAAACGGAAATCTCACAGAAAAGAGACTACCCAGCTTTCAAATTGTTACAAAACTCTAAACAAGCCTAGTTATCGCCATTTCAATGATGTATCAAACCCCATCATCCTCCAGGTATTCGGAAAGCGCGTCAAATTGACGCCCAACTTGAAAAGGAATAACACGCGCACGCCCTCACTGGGGCACACGCAGGCGAAAAGAAATTACAACCTTCAAACAAGGTGTTGAATACCGCGCGCCATTTCCCTAAGTATATCCCACTGTTCCTATCGAAAAAGGCGCAGCCTGTCTATCTCCACCTAGCAGTCTGATAAGAGTGTTTGAAAGGAGTCTGAGGAAGTCACTCACTCATTAGAACAGGTGAAAATGTACCACTTCACAAACATCTCTAAAAAAACCTGAATAAGCTCCATTTTGGAATGAGAGGAAAAAGGAGATGAAAAAATGAGAGAGAGAAAGATAAATGTATGAGTTATATGAGAGGGAGAAACAGAAGTTTGCCTATCAGGATCATATGGGTTTAGTCCATCATACATCAGTTATGTATTATTCTATAGACTCTAGACCAGGGATGGCGAACCTATGGCACGCGTGCCACTGGGTGGCACGCGACCGGTATTTCGGTGGCACGCAACATTCACTAAAAATGTCACAAAAAACTTTAGTACTAAACCAGATATTTCCTACTACCTGAAAACTCCCCAAAACCAGATTCAGAACACTTTTTAGCTTGCTGAAATTCAAAACATTTTCGGGGGAGGACCCCCGAACCCCCCACTCACCTCTTAGGTGCCGTTGGGCCATTCATATATTACATGACAACATTTTCTTGGTCCTTTTGGACTCCCTCCTCCCCTTTTTTCAGCAAGGTAAGCAAATCCCAACCGCCCTTATAATATAATTGCGTAAGGAAACTGACATTAAGCCGTTAGAAAACAAAATCATGGATGCAAAAGGAGCCTGATTACTTTAAGCAAAAGGAGGCATATAAGGGGGGCGAAGGGGCCCTGGCCCCCTCCGAAATTCGGACAAGGTATACCAAAACAAGTCAAAACCCAGTTTCTTCGGGTAAAATTTTCAAATATTTTTTTTGGGGAGTGCCTTCAAACCCCCTTTTCTACTTCAAACTTTTTTTATAATACTCATGAAAATCAAAATCCTACCTAAAAATGACCGAAATTCGGACTTAGATGCACCAAAAACTTGTTCAAAACCCTGTTTTTAGGGTCAAATTTTCAAAAATTATCTGGGAAGGACCCCCAGACCCCTAGAATAAATTCTAGAAAATGCAAATTCTACCAAAAATGTATTAAAAATCTGCATTAAACCTATTAAAGATGCATGGGAAGGACTGAGGAACAATTTTTGGCCCCTCCCGAAATAAATTTCTATATACACCACAGACTTTACGGCCCACCACTCGAGCACTTTAAGTTAGAAACTCCTGTTCTAAACTATCGACCCTCAAAGGAGGATTTCATTTTCCAAGGATTTAAAGATAATTTATTAAAAAAATAACAAGTGGCACACTTGACACCTGAAAATAATAACCTTGAGCATAAATGGCACACTGATCGAAAAAGGTTCGCCATCCCTGCTCTAGACAAATCTTTCTAAAGGTAAAAAAACTTAAACATTTAGAAATCTAATATTTTGTCATTAGATAATGGCTAATTACAGAGACCTGTTTTGAACAAGAATGCGAGATCTATATAAAAAAGCTGAAACTTTTTGGTTTCCCTCTCATAATGGACTAACTTCCTCTTTCAACTTATATCTTTTTGAATTGTCTTCTTAGTAATTCTTTCATTCCTAATTTTCTTGTTATTTTCCCTCTTTCTTTCATTCTCTATTTCCTCTTTATTACCTTCTCCATTTCTCATTCATTTACTCTCTCCAATTTATTAACTCTCTCTTCACTCGCTTTTAATTGCCATCTTCATTTTACTCTGCCTTCTTTTCTTTCTTTCATTCTCCATTTCCTCTTTATTACCTTCTCCATTTCTCATTCTTATGTACTACTCTCTCCAATTTATTAACTCCCTCTTCACTCTCTTCTAATTGCCTTCGATTCTCCGTCTTCTTCTCTTTTTTCGTTTTTACTCTCCTTTTTTTATCTCATTCCTTCCGATATTTCTCATTTTAAAGGGAAGAAAGGCGATTAAGAAATTTAGGTGAAACTAAAAAGTTAGTTACTTATTTTACACACTACAAATAGTATTGATAGCATCTGAACTATGGGTATTTTGTTTTCCCCCTATCTAATTTCCGATCGCCGAAAATACACTGTTTTCAACCTCTCATCAATTGCCAGACTCATAACAACAAAAGAGGTGGTACAAACTCCTCTTCACGGCACTCATCCACCCGACTCAAAGGAGTCGACTCACGAGTAGCAACTCTGATACTTATTTAATAATACCCGAGGTGTCTCCGGCGAAAGCAGGCGGCGTGGGCCAGATCATCATTTCTCAATCAAGAAATCGCGATGCCTTTATTGTTATTGTTGTTATTCCTGGCGAAAAAAACCGCCGAACCACCCTAATTGCTCACGGATCTTTTGTTGGGGCGCATGACGCGTTTGCTCAATAGATTCGATGGCGTGGGACGCCTTAATGTCATCTTTTATGGGTCGCGCCCGTGTGGCGTTGTCTCTTATTGATTAAGTGCATTAATTAACATATATGAGGGCTCATTTGGGAGGTCTCGTTAACGGATAGCTGCTTCAAGTAAGAGCCGTACCTAATCGCATTGTTCTCCACTGCTGTGACAACAATATGCCGGTGTGGGGGTCTCCAATCTGTAAGTATGGAAGTGCCGAGAGATTTTCAAAGAGTTATTCGGTATTAAGAGTCACCATTGTGGAGTAATTAAGATATTTTGATTTGAAACATCTTGAGTCGCACCATTCAACACTTCACGCAGAAAACATGCGGTCTCAAAGAGATCTCAATAAAGTAAATTGCTAGTAATTATTTGGGGTGGAGTAGTTATATCTTGGTGCCATATAGCATTTGCTCAAAAATTGGAATTCCTCGTTGGGGACGGTTTAAGTAATTTTGCATTGGATTATCAATAGCCTTTAGCAAAGGAAAATTTAATCAGAAGAGTTTAGGAAAAACAGGATTTCTATTTAACTCCCTCACCATCCATGGCTCATAAAAATAAACGCGAGTTTTTTGGGTAAATTGACTAATTAATTGGCCATATTGATACAACAAAAGAGCTTGAAAAGTTTCTTTTGAAATAAAATTGAATATCAACATATGATCTCCGTTTTACCATCTATCTTTTGAATAAATCTGGGTAATGATACCCCATACTTCAAAAAAATGATTAATCCTCACTCAAGCATTGCAGTAAATCGATATTCTTAGGGATTACTAGATAAAATCCATAACCGATTTGTTAACTCAGAAATTCTTATTTAGAAATTATTCTTTTTATTTTAACTTTTAAATAAATAGATAAAATCAATAAATTTGAAATTTAAATAAAATAAACTAAAGTTTTTTATTACTTAATTTTTTTTAATTAATAGAGATGTAATTTAACTTTTTATATCATTATATTGATAGTGCATACTTAACAATGGTAAAAATATCCAGAATTACTCTAAACAATGAATTTCATCTCAAAAATTGTAATAATATAAATTCAAAAGAATTATGAATATTTAAATGTAATTTATAAATTTTGTACTTTAAAGGAATTTGATTTCGGGCTAGAAGGGGGAGGCAAAAGAAAGCTACGCATCACGAGCCATTTATCTATTTATTTTTCTAAACATCTAATCCCAAACACTAGACTTTTACCACCCATTCATTAAGAAAAATTATATTAAAGAGTCATTATTTCTTATATTCTTTAAAGAATATTTTAAAATAATTGGGAGAAAATCACTTTCAAGTTTTTTACAAAATTCAATTAAAATTTTTATTAGAGTTTTTTTGTTTTTCTTTAAATGTCTATTTATATAAAGAATGTCTATTTTATTTATCTTCACAGGCCTTTCAGATTCAACGACATCCTTTGTAGACGCCATCGGACCGCATTGGGAAATCCCGATCCAAAATATCTCCAGCTTAAACGTTTGTATCCACTATGTTTGAATATCTGAAATGTGTCATGTGTTAGATGGGATATCATTTTAACCGTTAACTTAGATGACGCAAATAATTATTTAATGATGCGCCATTACGTACTTAATTACTTTGACGTAAATGCAATAAATAAATACTCTGATTTAGTCGCTCTTTTTTAGCCTATATTATCAATAACTGAGAGAAACTAGTAAAATATCTTTCCTAAGAAGGTATCGAAATGTGTAGTATAACGATTAAACTCCTCTACATTCTCCATTTAAAAAAATAGTTCTTAAATACGGATTAAAATAATATACTACTTTTGAAATTAAAATGTTCGTATTATTTAAAGATGATTTGCGCTGAGGTCTTAAAAAAGAAAAATTTCGAAACGATTTCTCAATTTTGAAATACTTTTTTTACCCAATACGGTTGCAAAGATACTCTGTATTATTCAGCGCAGTTTTCAATGAAGTAGCAATTTATATTTCCTTTAAAATTTCATACAAAAATACAAGTTAAAAAATTAGTAGTATTCTTTTGGAATCGTATTATTTTAAAATTCCTACATTTTATTAAATTTAAGTAACAAGTTTTATTTATCTGTGTGGTTGGGAAATTCTAATTATCCTGACATGGAAACTACATGTTTCTGGAAAAAAAACTGCTTTTTTTAGTAATATTTTATATTTTATTCTAATAAATAAAGAATTATTCTTTCATCAAACTAAAGGGCACTTTAACAATAACATTTCAAAACAGTTAGGTAAGAAATAAAATAACTATTTTGTTATATAATTTTAGAAAATATCTACAAAATATATGCACAATTTAAAATTTTCATAAAACTAAAAATCTTTAAAAGAAAAAAAATATTCCATTTTTTTCATAATTCATGTAACTAGAAAAAAAAGAGTTGCAAGAACTTCAATTATATTTTTATCCTCTATGAAACTATCTTTTTATAAATGATAATATGCTATCAAGCAATCAAAAATGAGTACAAATAATCAACCTGTTAAACACGAAAAATATTTTTGCTGTGATTTTCCTGAAAAGCATATCATACATTTGCTAAAGATTAAGTACCGTCATGATTCATCAAGTAATAAGATTTTATCAATTTATTGATTTTCTGCCCTATTGTCATTTGAATAAACTCGTGAAGTGTACAAGATAATCTTGTTAGGGGATATTAAAATAAGTAAATATGAAATTCTAGTGGGTTAAATTAGGAATTAATATGAAGATAGTACTAATTCAATTCTTAAACCCTTTGATTGAATTATGATCACAACATAATTAATATGATGTTAATTTAGACCATGAGTTTAAATAATTATACAGAAGATAAAGCTGAATATTAATGTAATATACCTATTTTGATCAGAAATGGTTTCATGTGAAATAAATATCTTTCTTACACTGTTAAAACTTTATTATTATCTGCATTCCAAGAAAACAAGCTTCAGAAACGAGTACTATAAAATTTTTTGAACATAAATCCCAGGAAAATTTGATTTTATCTCCCATTTCAACAGAACTTCTTACTCCCTCAGCATGCGACACTGAAAGTAGTATGACACGTAAGTAATATCATCATTATTGTTATTTCAATTATAATTTTTTGAAATGCAGCGTAAATAGCAGAAATTATACCTCACTAAATCTCGAAAACACTAAGATCAAACATCAAATCCAGCCCAAACCAAAAAGAAATCCCCGAAATCGAAATAAAAAAGCATCTTCCCATAAATACCAGATTTCTCCAACCCAATTCCTTATACGTCTAATTTTACAACACTATCAAGATCAGTAACACGGTCTTTAACATTCTTGCCCCCAACACCCAGCCTTCATAAAACTGTCCGTATGATGACCTCCCACCTCCCCATGCTGCCCTCAGTGCTATTTAACGATAATGCCTGCCAGCAGAAATCTAATAAGACAAGGGGATGGGCTCTCGGTTGACAGAAATGAAGTCTTAAATCGCCTGATTCTTCTTAAGGGCTCAGAGGGGACGCATTTGTCATTTCACTCCGAGTTTTGTCTTCCTCCCCACATTACAGGTGGTTGCTGGGTGAGAGATCGGAGATATTTTATATGATTTAAGGATTAGGAGTGGAATTGAAAATTGTTATTTATTAAGTTTTTAGGGGGTAAATGTGTAAGTATTTTTAGTAATTGTAAATTTAATTTTAAAAAATATTTTTTCTATGGTTACTCTGGAAAAATATTTATTAGTTGTAGATCCCTACGTATGTAAGCAATTTTAGTTTTCTAAATCCTAATAACAGAATAAAAATTAATGCAATTGAAACATTATCTTTTTGTTGTTCATATTCTTTTTCTCTCATACTTCCTCTTACTAAATTTCCAACCTTCTCTTAACCTCTTCATTGACTTCCACTTTCTCCCTTTCTATAACGCATTTTAATGAGGTATTCTCACGTTTTGAGATTAAATTTATTAAAATAGTAGATAAAAAATCATGAAGAATGACGTTTACATCAAGTATTTTCGTAGCCTAGTTTCTGAGATATAAATTTTTGAAATTTCGTTTTTTGTTTGGGCGCGAAAACACTTTCGAATCACAAATCATGCGCTGTGACGTCACATCCTATAGAAGCCCGTTTTCTGATCACATGAAAACAGTAAACACAATGGTTTTCATGCGCTGTGATGTCACATCCAATAGAAGCCCGTTTTCTGATAACGTGACTTTTCTGGCGTTTTGGCAAAAATAAATTGAATTTGCAATTATTTAAAACTTAAAATTTGAAACTTAAAAATCAGAAATTTGGGAGTTTTAAACCATAAGGTATCAAAAAAGTATAAAATCAAGCAAATCCCTCACACATGCAAATCCCTCATTCTAATTTGCAATATCTTTTTTTACATCTATTACTTTGTTTAATGCTCCCTTATAGTCTCTTTATAATTTTAAATAGTTTTGTCTCATGCTTTTTTATTTCAAATTTTACTGTCAAGAGCAATAAGAATAGGATTTATAGTAGTTAAGTACATGAGAAAGAATTTTTTTCATTCCATATTTCATGTGCTTATTCTCCTCATAGTTTTTCCTTTTTTTGCTTATTCTAACTTGCATTTTCTTTTATTCTTTCCCTCTATATTTGTCTCGATATTATTTCCAGTTTCCTATTATATCCTTGTCACTCTTTTTCTAACGCATTTTCTGTTTTCCAAAGTAAGATACTAAGGTACGATTAGATTAATGAAAGAAGGGAGCATGGAAATAATTATACAAAAAACCCTAGTTATCACGTTTTTAAAATGTAGGCAAAGCAACAAATCCATAAGAAAATTTTCAAACATCAGTGCGTCCTCCGGGAAATATTTTTCCTAAACAAATTACTGGCCATAAAGTAATGCTTATCGAATGCACTATGATAAAAAACATTGGGGGGACTTAAAAAACCCATCTCCTGTTTACGATTTCTCCAACTCAATTCCTTATACGCCTAATTTTCAACGCTATATCGAGAGCGTTAAACATTCACACGGTCTTAAACATTCTGGCCCCCAACACCCAGCCTTCATAAAATAACACAAAAAGTTATAAACTTAAATTAAAATTTGTGATAGGCAAGGACAAAATTAAACATTTAGTAAAATATCTTTTATGTCTCACTATTCTTGTCTTAATGTAATCAGACTAGCAGCTAAGCTTAAGCTTATCCTTAAAAAATATTTTGACAACAAAAGTATCTCGATTAAAAAAGAAAAACGAGTGAGGGAATGAAGCAAGCGCAATCAAAACCCCAAATATAATGCCCTTTCCCTTTTCCTCCGTCTCATTAAATGACTTAATAAGGACTTGTGCGGTTTCTTTAAGGAAATTCGAGTGGAAAAGACTCAGCTGGATTCAGTGTGTGGAAATGGTTCCCAGAACACCCGGTCTTGTGCGTCGGAGAATGGGCATTAAAGATAATAATTTTGATGGTCCGAGCATTGTACTGTCGGAGTTGACAGCCTTTTCTCTCGAACAGTGGTTTGTTTTTCGATGGAAATCTTTTTATGTAGTTCATTGTTTTAATATTAACTGTAATTTGGTGAACGATGGTTTTAAGGAGTGTTTCTTCTGGAAAATGGATGTGATATAACTGGTGTCACATATGCATACATTGATACGATCTCAGAATACAAAATGCCATTTAATATGCTGCGATTGGGGAAATATGAGGAACTGTTGTTCTGGATTGAGAAATACGGTGCAATCGCGATAAAGACTTGTTGTTTGAAGCTGGAAAATATAAGTACTTTTAGGCTGCTTGTTATTGAGTGGAAGTAATTCTAGATTTGGTATTCCATATTTAAATTTTTTTGTGTCAGTGGTGTTACTACAGGTTAATATTAAGAGAAATTGTTAATAATAGAGTTCGAAGCTCAAAGGAGATTTTTCTCTAAAAAGGGGATTTCTCTCCATTTAAAAATACACTTTAATGCAAATTTCTCCTAAAAATAGTGTTTCAGCTTGTTTTGATACTAGTATTAGAGATTGCTCACAAAGATTGATAAAAATCATTGTAAGCGGCAAAATTTTCATGGAAAAACCGCGAAGGCTATAAAACAGCAAAATTCTAAAGGGGGTTTGGAGGTTATAATAAAGAAGTTTTTTTGGCAATTTGACCCTTAAAGTATAGATCATTTTGAGACCTTTTGGGTTGCACACGAAAAGGCCCACTTGTAAGGTCACATAATTTAAAGGAAAACTAGATTTAAAAATTTCGGTGGGGGCTTTGGGAGTTCACCCCCCTCTTGAAGAGAACCACACACACACACATACACTCGAAGAGAACACCTTTATAAAACACACAATTTTCAAGAAAAAAAGCAGTTAAAAAATTGATGTAAAAATTTCGGAGGGGAGGAGGTTGAACTAAACCCCTCATTTTGATTCGGCACTGACTGTGCTGGATAGCGAAAGGACCCCCCTTAGCTAGTAGGAATATCTTTTGTACTTTCCTTCATCAATCTCACAGTGCTTCCAGAGGTTTCGGAATAACGGGATGGACCTAGAATTGAAACCGGTGAGCGTGAAAAGGGGTAGAATCGGGTTGCCCCAAAAATCCCAATGAATGGGGATTTCAAAACCCCCTGGGAGAGTGATAGTGAAGAAGATTTCTTGTTTCCCTTTGTGTGTGGTTTTATAGATGGGAAAGTTCAAATTCAGGATTTGCAGCTGTTTAATCCAACCTCCAAGCCCTCAGAAATGCAGACTGGTGGGTATGGTGGGTGGCATTTGGAATAAACTAGAAAAAAATATTCCCGGGGCATATAAATGGATACTGTTACCCTGATAGAATTTACAAAGCTCTTAAAATTACAATTTTGATTAAAAATGTAATTTTTTTAATGTTGTAAGAATTGAGTGGGATCTACCTTATCTTTGAAATGCTAACTCAAAGTCACTGGTTTCTCTCTGCAAAAGAGTATATAAGTTATTATAAATACCAACCCCAATGTTACATAAAGTTTTTAACAGAAATAACCAAGTTTTCCTTCAGTGGTCAGAAATAGTTTTTTTTTCTGTTAATGATATGTTTTTACTAAAAGAAAGACGTGACATTCTTTTTAAGAAAGATCTTCCCAAAAATATGTTTCCCCTCTCCTAAAATAGCTGCTTTCAATTCATACTTAATAGTTTTCAAAAGAAATTTTTATGATTTACCCCTTGTTTAGTTGATACTATTATGTTATTCAAGAATGAAGTCAAATAGTAGCTACTATAATGGTAAATTCACACATTGTGACTATAAAAAAATTTCACTAATCCGAAAGCCATTGGATGAAATTGAGGCAGGCGCGGATCAAGCATGGCTCCAAGGGGGGAGCACTTTTCCAGACAAGATTCCTTTTGGTACCATTGGGGGTATGGGGGTCCTTCACGGAAATTTTTTTTAATTTGACGTGTAAAAGTAAGGTTTTAACTCGTTTTGAGTCTAAGGGGGTCACTTTTCAACACCATTACTTTTACTTTTTGACCCAAAATGTCAAAATATTGGAGATCCTAAAAATTATCACTGAAGATCCCCTTGTGGTACTAATGGGGGTATGGGGGTCCTCCACAACAAACAATTTTAAAATAATACTTGTAAAAGTAGGGTTTTTATTCATTTAGAGAACCTTTTTGGGTTCCCAAAGACGGCACTGTCCAGAGTGCCACCCCGTGGATCCGCGCCT
Source organism: Tetragnatha versicolor (assembly GCA_024610705.1). Lineage (NCBI taxonomy): Eukaryota > Metazoa > Arthropoda > Arachnida > Araneae > Tetragnathidae > Tetragnatha > Tetragnatha versicolor. The sequence continues at coordinate 32,121,829 of JANDEH010000005.1, forward strand.
GAATTGAGGTGCAATTTATTTTGAGGAATGGTGGAGAGATAATAATATTGTGAAGAATAATTAGAATTTATAACAGTTTAGGTATAATGAAAAAAAAACATGAAATTTGTATAGTAAGCCTATAATTTTTTTTATCGGAATGAAATTTTTGAAGTGAAAGAACAGACTATGAAGACTGTTTTTCATCACTCTCCAATGGATTTCTGTTTTCATCTCTTTCTTTGGGGTGGGTTTTCATGCTGCAGGTACCGTTCCAACGCTATTTATTTCATTTACGTTTTTAGAGATTCTATTCCATGTAAAAGAATAGTGGAATAGTTTTTGAATTTTTTTGTCACTGCTGCCGTAACTGTTGTAGTTTAAATTGATTTTCTCAATGACGTTCTCTTACAAATGTACGGGAACATGTGTAGATTACCCCCACTATTTTACACTGTGTTGGAAAATGCTTCTACTCACCTAACTTAGTATATTGAATTTGCAGTAGCCCATGTGACACAAGCATATGACGCGGGAGGTATTTTCAGTCCTGAACACCTTTAATTTATTAGCAGTATGTGTCGGTCAAACACCATACATGAAATGATTCACTTGATTTATTTATATGAGTTGGTGTGATTTTTCCCCCCGATTGCATGTAAACTAAATAAATTCTCATAGAAGCTTCAAGTGTTAGAAAAACTTCCATATCCCTCACGAAAAAAAAATAAATTTCCAATCGCTCATGCGCTCTTCAATGAGACCGATTCAGGACCGAAATTTGTTTCCATCGTAGCATATAACAGCAAACAATAAAAGAGTTGTTTGCTAACTACTCCGTAATGAGCCTCGATACTTTTCGGGGAGAACTTGAAAACGGGAAAAAATCGTGAGAAAAAAACCCCGCCCTCCCCAAAAAGGAAAAGTATCTCGAAACCACTCGATTTCAAATCTTGAAGTATTACTCAGTTGAAGGGCCACTAGAAGAAAAATAAATATTCAGACGATAAAAAATTAAATTAAATGAGCGGGAAAGATGAAACCCCTCCTTCCCCTCTCTTATCGTTCGCGAGATTGCTAACATCTTCAACTGCTGTTATGTTCTCAGTGAAGTCAAATGCGCAAAGAAAACAAAAAGATCAAAAACGGCGTTAAAAAACCTTCCACACCCCCTCTTGTAACCCCCCCCCTCCCGAAAGAAGGGACTCTCCGTGTTCCTCAGAGTGTGGCTAATGTGCAAACACACGCCAACATTCAATTACTGTTTTTGTTTCGGCAAAACGTCGAACTAAAAGTTTACACACACCTACACATGAATCATTTGTTTCCCAATAAGCGACGGACGAGTGTTTAGCATGGAAATAATTTTGCTCCATGAAGCATTTTATAAACGGCGCTGAGAATCCGAGAAAAAGGGGGCAAAAAACGCCCATCCGTATGTATCCAACAATGAAATAAACGGGCAAATAAAAAATTATAATAAGCACCATATACTCTACGTTGTAATTTCATGCCCCCTGATGAATAGCGCGGAGTCGATATTTCGTAAAAACTCCCTTCTTTTATCCACATTAAAAGTGCTTATTATTAATCGCAGCGCAGCTTTCGTGATCTCGAGTATTTGCTTGTTTTGATTTCTTTGCGAGAGGAATCGTATTATTTAATACGAGGGGGTTCATTAAGGGCCCCGAAAGAGGTTTAATTTCCCTAAAAACAAGGAATTTAACCAACGGTGCATTAATGCGAGTTCTAACGAGAGTGGAAAGAAATTACGGAACATTTGTATCAGAGGGGAGGAATTACTGCCCGAATGGAATAAAAATTCTCCGCATGGCCATTTGGCTGTCCATGTTTACATTTTATGTCTGTCTCTTTTATTCCGAAATTATTTGTTGGAGTTATTTTTATGGAAGCGATATTCAACTGGATCTTTTAATTCCACAAGATAGCTTTTGCTGCCTGATAAGATTTCGCGCAGTGCTAAAAAGAGTGCTTGAAAAGTTGACGATGAAAATTTACCAAGGAATTGTAGTCAAGGAAATAGATAAAACTTCCGTATATAAGAATTTAAAAGCGAAAGCATAAGAAAATGTACTGTTCAATCATATCACAGAACAGATTTTAAATGATAATATATGTGTCTGCGTTCTGCGTTTATTTATGTAATACAGGTATATTGATGTAAGGAGAAAATATACTAAGAAGTGTGCGTACTAAAAATTAAATAAAGAAAATTATTAATAGTGAAATGAAAGCTATATGATTCTTTTGCACATTATATCACTTTCATACAGAAAAGGTTATTCCTTATTAAAAAAGAATTAAAAATATTTTCACAATTTTAGTTGAGAAATTTAGTGTTGATGAAGAGTAAATCAGTTTTGAAGCATCTACTACTGTCGAACCAAAGATACTAAAAGGGTCATATGTGATTTTAACAGGCGATGGAATTATTTCGGAGGGAAGTGAGGAAGAAATTGATGGGCAGTTGTTGATTGAAAGCGGAGAAGACATTTGCTTGCTTACTGGAAGCCGCTTTGTATTTTACTTTCTAGCTTTTTTGGAAGCTAAGATGAGTTCGTGCGCTTACGAACCCTGTTACATTTTCGACAATATTAATCACGAGGTCAATCGTAAAGGTTTCGTCAAAGAGGGGATATGGGGATTTATTTCCCTCACTCTTCTAATTAGAGTTGTTTAAGGGTAGGCTTACAACACGGTAATAAATTTAAGGAAAGAAATAATTAGTCATTTGGAACAAACTAACTTATTTATTAACTATTTTACACTTTCAACATTATCTTCAAACACACATTACAAAAACTAAATACAAAAAACAGGAATCTATGAATTTTTTTTTGCAAATTTTCTTGCATCATAGAAGATATAATACGATCGATGATAAAAAAAAATTATATCACATTCTGTAAAATTTGTTTTGAAGTACTATCGAAGGATTTACCGTGAAAACTAGAAGCCATTAAAAATAAGAGGAACAAAAATTCTAAGAAGGAAATTCGATTTTTTGTAGTATAACTGTTTAATTAAATTAAAATTCATTCATTCAAAATTCAAACGATTTCAATACTTAAAAAAATTTAAAAAAAAAATCTAAAGTAGAAACAGTATTTTTCTCTCTGTCCAGGCTTGGACGTGGCTAGTTCACAGGAGCGGTGGTATGGGGATGAATGAAAAATCATAAAATTCATGATCACGATCATGAAAAATCATAAATTTGTATTTTTATTATCTAAAAAGTGTTCTTTGATCATAAAAACAAAAATAAATAAAAACCTTATGCGGGGTAAAATTGTGACAAGACGATTATTATAAGGGTTTTCAAAATATTAAAACATCAACTTATAAAAGCTGGAGATGAACCAGTGGACACGAAACGGTAATACATTCCGTTCAATTTCGATCTTAGACGAAAAAAAAAATCGTAAAGAGTGTCAAAAATGTAACAAGATTGGTAAACGAGCGAACTCATTTCAGCTTCCAAAAAAGTTGTAAAGTAAAATTCAAAGCGGCTTCCAGTAAGCAAGCAAATGTCTTCACCGCTTTCAATCAACTGCCCATCAATTTCTTCCTTACTTCCCTCCGAAATAATTCCATCGCCTGTCAAAATCACGTGACCCTTTTCGTATCTTTGGTTCCACAGTATAAATGTAAGTATATTCTTAACACCAAAATTTCCCCTTGTTTCTAGAGTTAGCCGAACTGCCCCTTAAATTCCCCCTTGCGAAACCAAACCCCCTGCTTCTGAATAAAAATAGCTAGGTGAGGGTAAGCAAAATCGGATCCAAGCTTATTTACAGAGTTCACGGAAAATTGTTTCATTCAGGTTTTTAGAGTCGTTTATAGCTATTTAAGGGGACGGATGGCCTGTTGGGTCTGCTCACTGCCTTTCACGCCAGCAGTATGTGTACTGTTTCCGTCGTCAGTTCGATTCTGACCTCGCCCCTGGGTGTATTTTCCTTCTTCTTTGTGTCAGTAAAAATTCTGTTGTGTCTGTCTTACTTGACGAAGGTGTATAAGCGAATCTTTGAGATGAAGCACACATACCGGAAAATATATGTTACCCCAAAAACCAAAAAAACCAAACCATAGCTATTTAAAATATTAGAAAAAAAATCTTTAATAGATGGTTTAACTAATAACGTTTATAAGTGCAACTTAGGAAAATTCGGGGTATGTTTTTTTTTCACTTTTATTATTTATAGATACTTACACAAGATGTTACAGAGCTTTTTATACTCACACCCATAAGTGTTTGAAAAAAAAACAAGAAAATTAGTTACAAATACACAATTGATTGTTATTACATTGATGGTTTTACAATAATTTTTAAGTATGCTGAGTAGCCACGGTTGTTATTTTTAACTATAACAATGTATTACTTTGTTAGAAATTTTTATTTATAGAGGATTCCATAAAACTTGTAATATCAGTACAATTCAAATTAAAACACAAAACTGCATGATTTATAATCCCTAGCTATATATTTATGGCCCGCATATTTGGTATGTTAAATAATTATGGTTGGAACAAATGGTTAATTAACTGTTATATTAAAGAATAAAACTCTTGAATTTTGAGATTTCAATTCTTCATACTGTAAAATTCTATTTTTAACACATGTAAAAAATAAAGAATGCCATATTTAATTGGGCCAAATCTTTCTATTTTACACTAAAAATCAAAGGTGCTGCAGTTTTAAATAAACCCAGAAGACACTTGGAAAATCTTCAAAGGAAACTATCTAACATCATCAAACAACATTGCAGACATAAGAGTTTTTGATCATTAATAAATGATAATGGTTTCAAAACCTGCGAATGGAGGCAATCTCTCCCAGCAAAGACCTCCCAGCCATGAGGAATCGAAACTGTCTTGATCGTGAAGTCAAGATCAACCTCAAGATCCGTTCATCAATATCGGTGATAAATAGTTTTTTCGCTATTGGGAGTGAGCGTCCTTATCAGTCGCCTTAAATTCATAAAAATGACGTCTTCGGCCCGGTTCGATCCACCCCAGTTGCTACATCATTCCGGGACATCATTAATTACGTAGTGGCCAGGGAACACTTTTATTAAAAGGCTGGTGCTTCTCGGTAAAAACTATGTTGCGAAGTATAGGGACGCATATAATATATGGAAAAGTGTTTTGATGGATGTTTATTGAAAAGAAATTATTTGAAAATGGATAAAAAATTTTATTAAAAAGTGGTTTTTAAGGGGTTTTTTAATTGGCGTAGTACTGTTGAAATTTCTAAAACCCTTTTTACGAGCTATGAAGTTGCGATCGATTTTAAGAGGGTACAACTCGTATACTTGTTGGTAATCGGTAATGCTTACTGGGATTTGTTGTTTTGTTGAGAATTTAAATTTTTTATTTTTAGAGTAAGAAAATGCTATGTTTTGTGTCTTTTAAGGGGGTCTAGGACACAAAAATGGTCAGATTTTCAAGAAAATTTTTTTGGCTTTAAATTGCAACCCAGTTTTGTCTGCTTAAAATGATGTTTGAATGTTTATATCACTAGGGGGCTCTGTCCCCTGCTCGCTATCGCTCACCAACCCCCGTAAATGCTGACGCAGGAACTTTTGCAATTGCTTCGCAATTCCCACAAATTCCAACTCGCTGAACTTAATACACTTTATAAAACAATTAAACAATTTACAGAAAAAACGTCAACCAACTTTCCAAAAATATGTCACCAAATCCAATCCATGAATAAATCTCCCTTAAAAGTTTGAATATAATAAACTCAAACTTATCGAAAATTTAAAAGAAATGTTTTTAAAAATATTTATCTTAATTATTTTTAATCTATGATTATAAAAATAACTAATTCTAATTGTTTATCAATATTCGAACCAAACAAAAACCATTATTTTAAAGTAACTCGTTAGTATAATATGCCTAGTGTTTATCATTCACATATTTTTAAACCCAGACTTGTTAAACAATACCGTTTAAGCAACTGAAAATAATAAGAGACAAAACATTACTCTCCGTTTACAATTAATTTCAATAAAAGTAATTAAAATAATTAAATAATGGACAAAAAGTGTGAAATTTTAGTATAAAATGGCGTACATGTAAGTTTTTAGAATATGTTTTTATCAGTCTTTGAGTGATATTTCATCAATAAAGTACTTTTTTAAAAGGTGAAAACACACGTTTCACCTTAAAATATAGCTCCAATCGGTCGTTGTGATTAGTGATGGGCAAAATCGATAATTTTAGGTATCGAATACAGTAGATTCTCCTATAACGCGCATTCCGACAACGCGAATTCCTATAACGCGAGAGAAATTTCGCTACCTTTTTTTCCTATAGCGCGAAAAAACTCGCGTTATACGAGAACCACGCCGTCCAGTTATTCAAAAGTTAAACATGAAAACTATACGTGGGAATCGAACTGTTACCGCCGAATTGAACAGTTACCGCCACAGCCGGGCATTTGTATAAGATTTTTAAGAATCGTGAAGCCAACTGTTCTGGGGCTGTTTTTAGGGATCTAAAATATCTCATGGGTGCCTTGACTTGATTCATGGTTATAAAAAACGTGTTTTTTAAACCACACACACAAGTAGATTGCTTTTTTTCAATAAAACCTTGATAAAACCCATGGAAAACTGTTTTAATTTAGGGGGGTTTTCTTAGAGGTATTTTTTTTCAAAATTAAGGGAATTTATTCTAAGAAAAGAGGTTTTATACAAGTTTAAGCAATTTCTTTCAAATTAAATATTTCCTTTTAAAAACAAATGGTGCGTTAGTGTTTTTTTTTATTTCCTGGTGTTTTTCTTACCAGATTTAACTGGATTTTTTAAGGGATTTTTTTAGTAAAATGATTTGCTTGAATCTCCATGAGTTGTCTAAAAATTAATGTTTTTTTAAAGCTGTGTGAAATATTTAAAGTTCATGAAGGTTTTTGTTCAAAACTCTTTAGGTTGTTTAAGATTTTTTTTCAAATCTCCATGGGGTGTTTTAAAATAGTTGGGTTTTTTCAAAGCTCAGTAAAGAAAGAAATATTTTCAAATGTCTATGGAATATTTTACTTTAAGTGCTTTTGATCCATGGGTTGTTTAAAAATTAGTTTTATTTTTAAAAGATCTGAATGGGTTTTGTTAAAGCTCTGTGGGCATTTTAAGAATAAAATCGATTATTATTTAAATTTCGCCTTTTTTGTCAAATTTCAGAGAGTGGTTTATTTATATATCAAGTAGAATGTAACGCAAGTCCCAAATAGCTAAATTTGGGTTCTATGTTTAACTCAGACTTACCTTATATATTTAGGTTTTATCACACCTACAACCTTATAATTTTAGAAACGTCATGTCATAAATACTTTTTTTTATATTTGAAAATTAGGGAAGTCGTGATTTTTCTTGGGAAAAAAGTTGGTCCAAAAAGTAGGTTTCTTTCAAATAGGGTTTTTGAAAAAAAACATTGGGTCCAAAACGGTCAACCCTACTTGATTTGATATTGGCATTGATCCGGAGGATAAGTTAAAGCAATAGTATCGTTATCCTTAAGTAAGAACGCTATGGTATATTAAGAGGCATTTGAAACTGTTCTAAATAAAATCTTCTGTTTTATCCTTTGTTTAAAGTGAAATTTTTTTTTAATAATATAATTTATTGGACAAACAAAAGAACAGAACAAAAAAAATACAAACGCAGTTGATCGAGTACATACATTTCCCAAAGGAGCAACCGCTCGTCCATGGGGTCACAGAATATCTTTGTTAAAAGTAAGATCAAAAATAAAAAATCGATATCGAAATTTATCTATGAAATTTCCAAAGAGAAAATATTATATCGTATTAGGTGGTATTAAAACAAGCAAACAAAATACAAAATATCTAAATTTATACTGTAGGAGTCTACAAAGTAAATTCACCGAATTAAAAAAAATAGTGGGGTTATGGAATTTTAGACAGACTTATTAATGTGAGCTCTATGGACCTAGTAAAAGTTAGTAGTAGTAGTTATGTTACAAAAGTATAAAATTATTTGGTTCGGAGACTACTGTAATTGTACTAAACAGAGTCTCGGGAGAAAATCAAACTATATTTCTACTATACGGATATTTGATAACTATAGTAAGGTAATAAGGGAGGAATATATAAGAAGGGTGAGATAAGGGGCAGGGCTCTAGATTTGTGGGAACCAGAAATAATGACACTCGTTTCCCCATTCTGTAAGAGACTATCCCCTCATTCAGCCACTTCCTTCATTTTCCCATTTTGCCAATGTCATTTGAAATATTAGGTAGGTCCCCAAAACATCTAGAAAGCAACAAACATACATTTTATCTATAATCGTAGTATACTCTGAACCGTAGCCAACTAGTTCACAGTGCTTGCGACCCAATTATCAAGCTAATCCCAACACCTAGTTTTTGACAAGGGCGGAATAGCGAATGCTTGCTCTAGCTTTTGGATGGGTAGGCTTATTGATTTACCTATGAAAGAAAGTTTAATTTAAAGATTGGTGATTTAATTTAAAGATTGCTGATTTAAAATAATAATAGTTTTAATGTTGAAGTCACCACTAAATTATTAAATATTATTTTAATTATTTCGTTCTATACACCTCAGCATGCATCCACGGTCGGGCTAATGCATTCAGATGCAGAAATCTTCCATACCATCCAGTCTCAACAGTGTATAGGGGCGGAGACATGGGGTTAAGATCCACTATGTTGGTAGTGAAGCTGTTAATGCCCTTATTTTGTAAGCCCCACTCACTTACGCGTGGTCTGGGGGTTTCCCTTCGCATACCCTTTAGACTTTAGAGGAAAGGGTTTCTTTTGTTCGCTAATTGACCCCAAAAAGAAAGCGGGGCCTTAAAACTGGCCATTGTAAAACTCTAACACCAGCCAAACCATTAGGGACTGCTTTTCCCCCAGAGTTCTCCACATAAATCCGCCCATGGTTGTATACCATGATGACTACGTATATAAGTATAACTGCCCCGTTCACGACGATTTTTTTTGCGATTGAAGGGATTATGGGGAATAAAGATGATCCACTTGGAATTAATTTGTTATTTATTTCGAAACTGAAGAATTAAAACGCTTTGCTTTATTTTATTTTTCAAGCTATTCATCAGAATCGTTTTGCCCCCGCAACTGTATGTATATATGTATCATAATATTTGTTTATTCACGGTAAAAATGTTCTCCTACAAGAGCATGATGAATGTTTCTGGAATATTTTAAAATTTATTACTTACAACGTAAGAATTAAAATTTGGGATCGAATTAGAAGAAAAATGAAATATATTTCTAAAAAAACCTACACTAAATGGATCCAATCATCAAACTATAAAAAAACTAAAATGATAATGACTTTTGCTTTGCACATAAATATCTCTTCTCTCTATTCTAAAAAAAAGTTTTTGGTGAACGGTTTCCAGAGAAAGGCTTTTTAATTACTGAACCAAATGACACATATATGGTATCAAAATGTCCGAATTCTTTCCGGATTTCCGAGTAAGCCCTTCGATTTTTCAAAAAAATTCTTAATTTTAAAATATTTCCATTTTTTTAGATTTCGGATAAGGTCGCAGTTACAAAGCAAGAAACTATGAATTTTAAAACAATTGAAAATATATTTCACTGGTTTTTTAACATTCAAATACATTAAATAATCATCTTTCTATTTATCACACTAATTTAAAAAAATATATATTGGATTCTTTTTAACAATATTTATATTTTTGCTGTTCAAACGATTTTAATTATATTTAAAACTAATGTATAATTAATTTATCTTTTATTTTTAAATAATTAATTCATATTTATATATTTATCTTTGTCGTTGTGGCAACCTAATCATTACTATATTTACAATAAAATATAAACTCGCTTTCAGAAATTTTGAACTTTTGCATTTATTTATTACAATAATAATTATTTTTATATCCTTTTGCAAGTTATATTATTTAAGGTAGTAAAAGGTAACTTTTTTTATAATGCCAAAACGCAAAACTCAGAACATTCGTGTCATTGCTATGAAACTGACACAATTTCGATGTTTATTTGTTCTCATGAAACAAAATTCTAAATTTTCGTGATGTTTACGATAATTACTACATTTTTCACAGACAATCAATGAAAATCATTACAAATTTTAAGAAAGTAAAATTTATTCCGGAAAAGTTTCAGTGCTTCTGAATGGATCTGTGTGAGAAAAACATTACCTTGGGGAAATGGTAAAAGAAAGTTTACACTGCTTTGTTACTAATTTTCTTGGAATTAAATGGCGATCCTCCAATTCATATTGCCATAAAGGAACTGTTAAAATTTCGCCGCTGAATGAATATTCCCCTTTTTTTGAAAGAATTCCCCAGAGAAGTAGTTTCCCTGTTTTAAGAATGTTTTATAAAATGAGTAAGTGCTGTGAGCTGTGTTTTGTGAGGATGGCAAAGAGATCCTTAAGTATCAGCGTCAGCAGTTAACGGGGGTTGGCGAGCGATAGCGAGCAGGGGGCGGTAGCTCCCTAGTTTACTAAATTTGAAAAAACCCTACACGAATAAAAGATCTCCTAATGTCAAACATTTGTTGGAGAATTGTAATAAAAAAAGGTTATCCCAATATAGAACAAGATCAAACAAAAATCGTATAAATACAATATAAAAACTATACATAATTTATTTTCAATTATTATTTATACACATAATAGAAATATATTGATTTCAATACATATTTTTAAAATACCTTAGGGGCCATTCATTAACCACGTAAGGATGATTTTGGCAATTTTTCACCCCCCCTACCCCCATGTAAGGGTACGTGATATTTTTCAAACCGCTCCCCCCTATTCTTACGTAAGATTCCATTTCGTTTTTCAAAATAATAAAATGTTAGAAAAGGATCAGTTGCACTAAAACTCTCAGTTTAATATACCGGAATCGTCAGCATTTTAAAGTTTTTCTGGGGTTATTCAATAGTAATTTGATTAGAATAATTGTAATTTGTTTACATTAACTTGGAAAATCTTACGTAAGAATGGGTTTAACCCCCACCCCCAAGTAAGGGTATGTAGATATTTTTCCAACCCCCCTTCCCCTCAGGACCCTTACGTAATTAATGAATGGCCCCTTACTTTAGCAGACGATAAAATTTCTCATGGTTTTATTATTCTAGCCCTTAACCCTAAGAAACTGCGACTGTGTAAGAATTAAACGGAAGTTTAGCTTTTTAAAAGTAAAAAGGTCGTACTCGAACACTTGCGTTGCTTTAGTAGTGTACTTGAGGGTAATCATTTTTACCTAGAATTCGCGTTGTAGGAGAGCTTTTTCATACAACGCGAATTCCTATAACGCGATTTTCCTATTACGCGGAACCAAACAATCGCGTTATAGGAGAACCTACTGTACTTTGGTATCGAATACTTATAGGTATCGAATACTTTGGTATCGAATACTTATAGGTATCGAGTACTTTTTTTCAATGTCGGGAAATGAACCTGAAGGGACAATTTTTTTAGGGCCTATCCATAATCAGACTAATATTCAAAAAATAAGTAAAAAAAAGATTTTTTTAAAAAACGCTTTTATTGAAGTGTTCTAAAAGGTCAAAAATAATTTTTTCGGTTTGAAAAATAATTTATTGGGAAGTAGAAAATAACTTTTTGGTAAGTAAAAAAAACTGATTTTCTAATCACTAAAAATAAAAGCGTGGGCGCTAGTAATTTTTTAAATTTAAATTTTTTTACAGGACAGTAACAGTAACATCCCTGACGAACGGGGATTCGAACCCCAGACGTACGGCTTTGCAGTTAGATGCTCTTACCCACAGAGAACAGAGCTAACAGAGGTGTCATAAGGCACTTTTCGTCAATCCGCGGACACTAATTTAATTCTCACTAGCAGCCAATCAGAAGAAGCGAAATCAATTTGAAGACAGCTTCGGACGCGGCGCGGACAAATGGGACGCGGCGGTAGGAGGTGGAGCTATGTTCGCAAATTGTTTGATTGGTTTAAATAATTACCATTAGCGTCTATGGCGATGAAACCTCTGTAAGCTCTGTTCTCTGTGCTCTTACCACTAGGCCATTACGTCGGCATTTATGTATAACTTCATATAAATAAAAATACCTAATAGAGAATTTAAAGTGAATCCATCCCACTCAAAACTCATGAATGAGAAATTTGTAAATTTAACCTCATAGAGAAATAGTTAGAATAAATAGTGAATTAAGAATTACTAGCGCCCACGCTTTTATTTTTAGTGATTAGAAAATCAGTTTTTTTTACTTACCAAAAAGTTATTTTCTACTTCCCAATAAATTATTTTTCAAACCGAAAAAATTATTTTTGACCTTTTAGAACACTTCAATAAAAGCGTTTTTTAAAAAAATCTTTTTTTTACTTATTTTATTTTCTACTTTTTAGTCATGGTATTTTTTAACAAAAACTCACAAGAAAAAATGTATTTATTTCAACCATATTTAATGTTATGTTAGGATGGAATTTTAGTTTCATGTATAACAAAAATTTTTTACATATCTGACAAAGTAGAACAATCCTCTGACGACTCAGCAGGACAATCAACTCCAAAGTTAATTAAAATCTATTTAATTTTGCTGGGTATGTTATAATAACAGAGCTGAGCGGGAAAAATACCTCGCACACAAAGAATATTCCTCGCATCCGCTCAGTCGCCGATGAAATCCATCGATATCAAAAAGATTCACAAGAAAAAGAAAAGTATTCAATAAAATAAAATAATAACCAATCGTAAAAGTTCAGAAATAGTGTGTGTGTGTGTGTGTGTGTGTGTGTGTGTGTGTGTGTGTGTGTGTGTGTGTGTGTGTGTGTGTGTGTGTGTGTGTGTGTGTGTGTGTGTGTGTGTGTGTGTGTGTGTGTGTGTGTGTGTGTGTGTGTGTGTGTGTGTGTGTGTGTGTGTGTGTGTGTGTGTGTGTGTGTGTGTGTGTGTGTGTGTGTGTGTGTGTGTGTGTGTGTGTGTGTGTGTGTGTGTGTGTGTGTGTGTGTATCAAGAAGCAAACAGTAACAGTAACATCCAGTCTTTTCAGTAGTCAATAAATTATAAAAGTAGCATATTATCTTCTCTCAGGATGGGCACCAATTCTCGGCGATTTCTCGCTCTTCTGGCGATTTCTTTCTCGCGGTTATCTTAAATCGCTAATTATCTTAATTGTTAATTGGAAGGTAAAAAATCACGTTTTGAAGATTAAATATTGTAGTTATATACCTAGTATATTATCTTACAGGTTTTGGGAGCCATTGGCTTCACGGAAGTGTCTCAAATATGAATTAAAAGGATAACTAAAAACACTCGTTAATTACCTAAATTACGGAGGTTTTGACTAGTTGATGATTGAATATTGCATTGTCATCGAGTTTCCACCACGGTGCAAAGTTTCAGAACTTTATATCGTTTGGAAGTGCCTGAAATATTATGTATAAGAATCCAGAAAGAAAAAAAGGGATTAATCGTCTGTAATTATCGTAATTACTGGGCAATTCTCGTTTTGACTTTTTAATATGATGAAGTTATGCCTTATAAACAATTGTGCACGGTTTAGGGAGAATAGCCCCTTGGGAAAGGTCTCAAATTCTGGTTTTTCTGTTAATTAAAAATACTCGTTAATTAACTTAATCCTTTGGTTGTTTGACTAGATAATGGTTGGATATTGGAGTGTCATGAAGGTTCCACCGATGTGTAAAGTTTCGGGGCCCTGACATATCGGGAAGTGCCCGAAAATCGAGTTTTAAAATTCCACGCGTAAAACGCCGCCAAAAGCAAGTAGAATAAAAGCGTTTAAAAACTGAAAGCGATCCATCAAAAAGCCCCGTAGCTACGGGCCTGGAGGTGGATAGAGGCGAAGGATTTGGCGGGGGAAAAACCTAGCCGCGTCAAATTTCTCTCGCGGATGATAACGACTTGGGCTTGAGCGTTGCAAAATGAAAACGGAAACAGGTTGCATTTGATCTACAGTAGGTATTATAAAGATTACTTCATTGAAAAATTTAAAACGAAATATGTCAATAAAGTATCGATACTTTTGTGGGTATCGAATACACTCGATACCTATAGGTATCGAGTACTTAAGTATTTGGTATCGATACCTGCCCATCACTAGTTGTGATTGGATGTATAATAATTTGATTGACAGTACTTGCTTTGTAACTGCGACCTTATCCGTCATCTAATAAAATGGAAATATTTTAAAATTGAGAATTTCTTTGAAAAATCGAAGGGCCTACTCGGAAATCCGGAAAGAATCCGGACATTTTGATACTATATATGTGTCATTTGGTTCAGTAATTAAAAAGCCTTTCTCTGGAAACCGTTCATCAAAAACTTTTTTTTAGAATAGAGAGAAGAGATAAATAGAACCGAAGATACAATCCTTTGTAGCCGGCTACTTTGGTAACACTATTCTACAAATTCGACCTTCAAAATTTTTTCCTTGATGAAAATAGTCAATTCTTATAGATTTTGGGTCGCTGAATACGAAAATCACCATTAAAATTCTCAATTGACTCAGAATTTTCGGGGAACAGCCCCTCCCCCTTTTTACGTTTTTCGACGACCTTATAACTTTAAACTCGATTTTCAGGGTCAAAAAGCATTATTTTAGTCTTCAAATTGCTCCCCAGTTAACAAGAAATGTTCAAATTAATAAAATATGATAAATTTATAACAAATGGATAGGGTTAAGGGGTAATTACCCCCCTAAAAATACAAAAAATAGCTAAAAATTAAAGAGGTTTCTATACGCTATTTTTTCCTCTTATTTTTTACGCAAATCCCGTTTGAAGGGTCCTAACCCTTTCCCCAAGGACCCAAATTTGATGACAATATGCAGCAATAATTTTTACTAAAAGCGGTTGAGGTGTTAGCCTCCCAGAAGTCCCCGCGGAAGAGTTCGGAAGACTTCCAGAATCGCGAAGGCACTCGCGAGTTCAGGAATTAATATCGATGATTTTGAAAAGATTACAAATGACGTTTTTCTTATATTTTGGGTGTATCCTAAGTAGAAACTCTTCAGTTCTTTAAAAACTGACCGGTTTTCGGGAGTGAGGATTCCATGTTTCAAGATGTTAATAGATGCACGGCTGTGGATAACAATTAGGGGGCATCCCCTTAAAAACTGAGGGTGATGGAGGAAAATGAGTGTCATATTTGAATTCAGCAGATCATTTTACACAAGAATCAGCTGAAATTCAGTAAGTGGCTTCAAATTTTTTTTGTACAGCACAGTTAAACTCTAAGTGCGGCATTGAACCCTTCCGTGGGTGCTCTGGGGGCGCTCTCACCTCAACCGCTTTTAGCAAAAATCATTGCTGCATATTGCCATCAAATTTGGGTCCTTGGGGAAGGGTTAGGACCCTTCAAACGTGAATTGCGTATAAAATAAGAGGAAAAAATAGCGTATAAAAACCTCTATAATTTTTAGCTAATTTTTTGCATTCTTAGGGGGTTAACTACCCCTTAAACCTATCCATTTGTTATAAATTTATCATATTTTATTAATTTGAACATTTCTTGTCCCCTGGGGGGCAATTTGAAGATTAAAGCAATGCTTTTTGACCCTGAAAATCGAGTTCAAAGTTATAAAGTCGTTAAAAAACGTGAAAAGGGGGAGGGGCTGTTCCCCGAAAATCCTGAGTCAATTGAGAATTTTAATGGTGATTTTCGTATTCAGCGACCCAAAATCTATAAGAAATGACTATTTTCATCAAGGAAATTTTTTCAGTGTAGAACAGTGTAATCTAGCATTACATGTTCAACATGCAAATCAGTTTTTCTCTATGATGCGTTTTTTCACCTTTTCTCATTTTTAAATTGATACAAGTCAAGAACCGTTCAAGATAAAGAGTTAAAACACATACTTTTTAAACATTTTACTTTAATTTAGACTCAGCAAATTTAAAAATTTTATTTACTTTTCAAAATATTTTTTTTTAAAAAAGTTGCACGAAAATTTCAAGAATTATCTTTACTTTTGAAAAAAAAGTTTACTATATCCCAGATAGCACCGTAAGGTCTTCATAACCCAGTCGTAAGCTTTCCGCGTAAACCGGTTTTGCCTTTTCGCAAGCCTGTCGCGACAACCCGCTGAGACTTGCGGCAAGGCAAAACCGACCTTCGCTAGTTGACGTGTCGTAGGGCTTTCGTAGCCTTACGAAAAACCTTTTTAACCGGTTGGCGGCCGGGGTTTTCGTTGGGTCGGGAAAAAAACCATGTGACAAGTTGCCACGTCTAGGTTACTTTAGGGTTGGCTAAAAAGCCTTAGAAAGGGTTTTAGATGTCGGAAAGGTTGACCCAAAAGCTCAATTAAAGCGTTTTTAATTTAAGTTATTCTAGATTTAGTATTGCATTTTATATTTTTTCGAAGTTTCTTGGTTTAATTATAAGAGGTCACAAAATTATTCCTCAAATAATGGACTTTTAGGAAAAATATTTGTGACACAAAATACTACAAAGAAACTTAGAAAAATACAAAATGCAATACTAAACCTAGAACTCTAGATAAAATAATTATCTGCTTTTTAACTGGGGTCAACACACCCCTAACTTATGTTATTATGTTTAATTTTATATTCTAAGATTATAGAAAAAGTGTGTATGTAATTACTAAGATTTATAAAGTAAGTTGAAGTAATACAAGTTAAAACAGAAAGTTTATATAATTTATAAGTAAAAATAAATACATAAATATTTTTTTAAATTTCTACGTCAGTAATGATAAAAACCCTTACCTTTGAAGTACTTCTCTAAATGGGATATTAGGAATTTTTATTTCTAAAATTTATATCAACACATCAAATGCAAGAAAAATCAAAAAGCAGGGTTCCCACTCAATTTTGGAAACAAAATTATCTGACTTCTAAGTGTCTTGGTTAAATTATAAGAGTTCACAAAATTATTCCTCAAATAAGGCACTTTTAAGAAAAATATTTGTGACATATAAACCTACAAAGAAACTTTGAAAAAACACAAAATGCATAAGCCTATACTCTATAGAAAATACATCTACTTTTTAACTTGGTCAACACACCCAACTTTTTTCAAAAGTTTAATTTAATTACGTAATTACTAAACATTAAAATGTAAATTATAGTAATAAATTTAAGTTAAAATTGAAAAAAGTTTTTATATTCCATAATAAAAATGTATACATAAATGTTTTTTTTATTTTCGATACACACCAGCAGTGATAAAACACTTACCTTTGAAAAAACTACTTCATACATCTAAAAAGATACTTGAAAACCTATTTTTCTAAAAATTAATTCAGCAAATCAAATGCAAGACAACTCATGTAATTAGACACTGTGAAAATTTGTGTTATAATTCATTTAAAAACAAAATGTAAAAAAATAAATCAAATAAAAAAAGTAATGTTTTTTAATTATAATTTATTTTACAAAATATTTATCCAAAGTACAAAATATATATCCCAAATACAAAACCTAAATATTCTAAAATCATTTTTTAAAACTTTCTCTTTGGTTAAAACATAAATTGCAAAAAGTCCATCAAAACAGTCATAACTTTAAAAATTTGAATTTTGAGTCGGAAAGTTGGGATAACTAGAACAATGGCTAACCATCATAGTTTGAGATGTATCATTCTTCGTATTGACTAATTCAAAAATACTACTATACTATTAAAACATAAGCACAAATAATTATACCCCCACAATTACACTTCTGTGTGAACTAGTTCAAATATACACAAAGTACTCGAACACAACCCAAAATATATTTTTAAAAAGAAACAAAAAGATTTAAAAGTTAAGACTATAAACAAAAAATTGCACTAAACATTTAGATTTTTGGTATAATACATTACCATCAATAACTTAGTCTTCTCTTCAATAATAATAATACTTAGGTTAGTAAATAAGCAGTTAACAATAATGTTAGCTTCAATACAAAATTCAAGAAATATTGCACTGATGACAATTACACTTACTAGACTAATTTTTCTTCTAAAATATACACATCAAATGTAAGAAAAATTATTTGACTGATTTACAAACTGGAAAAATTTAGTGCATCGAGGTAGATTATTTCAAAATAAAAAAGTATGATCTGGATAAAAAATAAATTCATTAAAATTTCAACAACTTTAAATCAGGGGTTCCATAGCTTGGCACTGCTTTAGAATAAGTCTGCTTTTGGCAACTGTTTTTAGCCGGCAACGGCTGAAAACCCAGCCACCATGTTTACCCAGGCTCAAAGCTCAAATAAAATACTACATAACACTAGGTAAGTATGATTTTTGCGAAGCACATAAAGAACAAGCAAAAGTGCGACGTAAATCAAATAGTATCTTTAACATGAATAAATTGAAAATTAGGTTGTTATGTACTAAGTCGTTGACCATGCCGCTAAATTTAAAAACATCGCCATAGAGAACACTAGACATATTGCCAACATCGGAATACCAAACTTATTTCATTGATTAAACCAGGGGTTCCCAATAAAATTTTGCCGAGGACCCCCTTTACAATTAATTTACTGACGAGGACCCCTTGAACTAAAGGCTTAAATTTGCAATCGATTTCAGGCAACAATCGATTTTAAAACCGAAACTATCGTATTTTAGTCAATAAAACAATTACAAAAAACAAAACATGGATTATCTTTGGTGGTAAACAGAGGCTGCGCCACCCGGACCTGGAAAATGTGCCTGAACCTACAAACCTGGTTCGGGGGAAGCCCCTGCCAGCTCCCTAGTAGCAACATAAGGTTTGGGGAAATTCTATTAGGTTCGGGGGAAGGTTACAACTTTTTCCAGGTCCGGCGCAACTTACATTAATCTATTTGTACTACAGTGACAATCAACTAACAAATGAACTGCTGAGTAGGATAATGGTTACTTCAAATTAAGGAAAATAAAAAAAATACTTAATTTCTCGGAACCCTTGGACACAGCCCGCAGACCCCCAGGGGTCCACGGACCACCTTTTGGAACCCCCTGGATTTAACAATCAAATTCAAAATTAAACTTTACAAAGCCACAGAGAAATGCTACAATTAAATATTATAATAATTATTTGGTTGGACTTCCCTTTTTGTAATTAACATTGAAATAAAAATAGTTTCTCTAACGTCTTATTTTCTATTCATCCCGTTTTCAAGTTTAATATTTAGCTATTTTAAATAAAACGAAAAAACATCGTTTATATTTGGTGTGCTTTGTTTTAGGGAAACTGGATCTGGCAATTCTAAAGCTGTACCCCTAACTTTTTTGGCCCGTGAACCCCCTGACAACATTTTTTAAACACCGTGGACCCCCTGTTATAGGGACCGTTCAAATGGTTACACAACATTTTTCATGTTTACTCCCATGCGGTTACCCGCAAATCCTCCAGGGATGCTACTTCAAACCTCATTTCCTATAAAAACAACACAGCTAGCTCTAATTTCCCCAAAAAATATCAGGGCCCCTTATCAGGTTCTTAAATACATAGGAGTAACAAGAAAATGCCCAAACGCAAAGATTAAAAGCAACTATGAAAAGCAAAATATGAATTCAAAATACCAAAAACAAAATATCAAATTACAGTAAAGCACCGTTTATACGTCTTTCAAGGGACTGACGTAAAACGGCGTATAAATGAAAAGACGTATAATTGATAACAATTTTGATTATTTAAATGAATTGGGACTTAGCGAAAACGACGTATAAATGTAAAAGACGTATAAATGAGAGACGTATAAACGGTGCTTTACTGTATATCGGAAAACTAAATTTATATAGTGACATATTTATATCGTTAGAAATTTAAAAGGATCAGTGATGAAAATATTAGGTAATTATTGATACAATTGTAATTGTGATTAAAGGATTAATTGCATTATAGGTTGCACAATTAAAAATTGCAGATTTACAGCACTAGCAATATTTTCGAAAGAAAAAAAGGCACTTATCAAGTCCTGGGTTCAGTTCTTGAGACTAAAAAAACCATCTTCGAGCAAAAAATGCCCCACAACACAAACGCGCACTAAGAAAGTTCTTCGGGCAATGCCCCACATCACAAACGCGCACTAAGAAAGTTCTTCGGGCAATGCCCCACATCACAAACGCGCACTAGAAAAGTTCTTCGGGTAACGCCCCACAGAAAACGTACAAGGGTTTGGGCAGGTGCCCCACAAAATTTCTCACTCCAGTATAAAAATCTTCAGGCGGATGCCCCACAGATACGATGAGTGGACGTCGCCCCATCTGGTGAGGATTAGGCGAGAATCTGCACCATGCTGCTTCTTGTAGTCTGACACCCTAGGGCAGGAGATCCCTCCTCAGTCTGCTGCCTGAAAAAAAAAGATGGTTTAAAGCACGAGGCTTCTCAGACTTTAGATTTTCAGTTCTGCAGATGAATGAAAAGTTTTAATTTCTTGTTGTATTAATAAAAAAACAAGGGGCACTGGATTCTTAATCTTTTCTCTGATAATCCGGTGAAAGTACATTTACCTTTCTAATCCCGATTTTCTTTTCACACAATATTAATTGAAAATTTAAAATGGAGATTTAAAGGGAAAATATGATTATTGGAGTAAAGATATCTCTTGCAGTAACTTTGAAAAATCACCGGAACTGCTGCTGCCTGGTAAAAAAACAATACTTTAAGCGCAACGCAACTAATTTTTAAAATTTTCGGTCTCTCTCGCCAATTAAGGAAAAGTTATAATATCAACGCGTTGCAATAAAAAAAATTCATTTCCATTCAAAATTCTTTTCCATTATACCGGAGCAATAAAGTCGCCAATAATAATGATACCAACGCCAAACGGAATATCGTAGCTGGTTCCCTTTTGCCTCTACATTTTCAAAGCAATGCTGATGCTGAGAGCTTTGACTTCGACGTTGCGCTTTCAGCGGTTGCCAATCCTTCCATCTGTCGCAAAACAGTCTGCTTGGCGAGATTTGCGCCGGCATAATGGAAAAGTACAACAAAAAAACAGTGGGGCACTGCGTTTCTCATCTTTTCACTGATTAACAGTATACCACTTATGCTTACTAACACAAGACAAGAGTTGTAGACTTATTATCTACAACAGATGTGAAACGGGAATCCACAGCGAATATAGGGATAGTTGTAGAGCAGTCAGTCGAATGTGCACTGCTGTAAAGTAGTCAAAGTTTGGCGACTTTTAAAGTTGATAGTTGCTGTATGGCGTAGAGGACCAGTTTTGAATCTGTAGCAAAAAAACTTGGTAAATGAAGCGAATCCGGCCTGCAAGTTGAATTTGGCAATTTTTTTTTGTCGCCGTGATGGCATCCCAAATTTGCGTGAAAATCTGCGGGCCGGATTTTCTTCATTAACCAAAAACTTTTTAGATACTTAAAAAAAAGTAAACAAGGAGTGGCCAATGAATCATCTCACCATTTGTCGACCTAGATTACTACAGTTAAAGGGATGTTAAAATTTATTTAAGACGAAAATTTTATACTAAACTCATATAAATCAAAGCTTCAAATTGTTGAGGGAGATATATTTACATTATGCTTTAATGTGTCAAAAGATATCAAGAGTTGAGTAGCTAATGTTATCATGTATAAAAACTAATCAGTTTAACACATAGGACATTAGTATAACTATAGAAAGTATAATAAGTATGTATATAATGTTAATTCCTAACTTTAATACTGAAATAAGTCATTTTAAAAGGTAAGAATAAAATTGAAACATTACAATTAACTACGTAACCCAATTCTACCTTTCACCACTTTCATAACTTCACTTAAAAATAAAGGTGATCTAGAGAGGAAATGTGATCGAGAGAAAAATTTTTTGCTCAAAATGTTGCTTGACATACTTTTGAAGAGGGGAATTCAACAGAAAAGATAGTTAGCGTAAACAAATGGATGCACTTAACGATCTAACCCTAACAACCCGGCGAGCTTAACATCCAACACTGGAAACGAGCACCTACTGGTTAGATATACATCGTAGTTGTGATTAAATAAGTAAAAAGCATGGTAAAAAGTTAAATAGCACTCACTTGATCATTGGATGTTTGAAAGAAAACATTTTGTCGGCACCCGACCCGGGATGAAGGAATCCATCTTGTGTCTTCATGAAAGTGGCGCATGCGCAGATCGAAGAAGCGCATGCGCGTAGTCATGTGATTGAATGGCACATCCTTTTCTTAAGCCGAACCACAGCAAGGTTGAGGATGACAGCCTTTTTGTAGCATGGCGTCAAGCGTTACTGAAAGGCTTTACGGGTAACCCTATTTGCGCAAACCAACGACAAGGAAAAAGAAACCTTTTCGTTAGGGTCTCTTGTAACCTTTTTTTTGTAAGTCAATGACAATGAAATAAAAAGGTTGACCGTAAGGTTACGTGCTATCTGGGATATTACTTTGATTACTTTTCAAGAATATAATAATTATAACTCGTGATATATTTGTTAGCCATGTGTAGTAGGATTAAAAAAATCCATGGACGTTTTAGTAAAAATATCTAATTAAAATTCATTGCGTTATTTTAATATGTTAATACAGTTAAATAAAAAAATTTAAAAACAAAAAAATTTCCACCTTGATCTTAAGGAGTTTCAGGGTACTTTAAAAGCGACATAAACATATAATTCATCCCCAAAGTTAAAAATCAATGAAAAATGGATAAATCTCTCCAAAAACGATTAAAGAGGACGCAGGATTTTTACGTCGTACATAGAGGTGTAGCTTTTAATTTAAATAATTTCGGGGCGATGTTTCGATACAATACCTCCATTGTGCACTCGCTCCAATCGTTTCGCACTTTCTTATCCTTCATTCATTCCCCACAGAGCGGATAATTAATTTCAGATGGAATAATGTGCCGAATTTATCTCAATGCACTAATAACAAATAACCTCGCGCGTCGCTTTTTCCACCACTTTGTTGCGAGAGGTGGTACATTGATGTAATTAACCCCGCATTGTTCCCGAATCCTCTCACCCCTTGACTTAGGCCACCCTTCCCCTCAATCGACAATTAACCCGGCAGGGAGAGGAAATTACGCAAAAAGGGAAAAAGCGATACAGCAAGAAAAATAAAAGAAAGGGAGTAATGCAGAGAGGGAATCTAAGAGAGAGAATTAATTTGCTGTCAAGGCCATTCGCCATACAATGCTTGTTCCGCGATACGGAATCATGCTCTGAAGTGAAATAATGTCCGCCATTATTAATATTATTATCGCGCGGGGCGAGCATTCCCACAAAAGCAAGGTTGCGACTTCTGAAGAAGTTATTCGGCGGGGGACAATAAAAATATATTTGCTTGTCTACGGTTCAAGCTATTTCAATTAAACAAAGCATTAAAACGGGTTAGGCGGCGAACTTTTATTCCTCCCCTTTCTTTTGTTGCTTGTTGTTGTTTGTTATCGTCTTTATTTGCGTGCCCGGCGATGTGCGAGATTGCTCTCGAGTGCGGAGCAAAATGCATATTAATTACAATCAAAAATAAATTACGCCGCTGAAAAGAAAATTTATAGATCGCAATAGCGCTGCGAAAGGCGAGGGTCCCACGTTGGCGTGTATAAATAAAAGTGGCGATGCATTTCAGCCGGAAATGATGTATGGGGCTATTTCTGACGTCCAAAAATAATGGAGTTTATCAACAATTTTAGCTATTTTAATTGAAGCGTGCAGCGTAAGCGCGTTAAGATATAGAGCCTGGCTCCATAAATCACCAAATAGACTCAAAAATACGAATTCCGAGGGGATTTAATTTTAAACAAATAAGTTAAAACTTTCCGTCGACCTTTGCGTGATAATCTCTACTCTTTTTAAATTGCTGCTGGGGGGTTCTTTTTAGAATGGGACTAGTAGTTAAACTTGCGGGCTCTCTCTCTTTTGGCAATGCGCACCGGCTGGGGCTAAGATAATTGCATCAAAGCACAAAATGAGGAGATGGTATCTGCATGGTGCGATAAGTTATGGGGTACCCGTGGCAAGGAAAACTGTTGTCTGTTAATGTCTTCTTCAAGGTATAGTGAATGGAGTTAGGAAGACATTGTTTCACACTTAGGATTTATACTTCAAAATGAGTTAAAAGTTAAATATCCCTTCAATTCAAATTTAACTCCTCTGATGGAACAAATTTATTACCCATATGTTAGAGAACGGCATTATGGTAAAAAATGATGGATGAATTCAGTCAACTGTGCAAACAAAATGTTGCGTTCTAACAAAGTCATTGAAAAGTGAAATAAAACAAAAAGGGAAAGGATGGATTTTAAGAAACGAAAAGGATGCTTTCGGCCATATCAATGCTGTTAGTGGTAAAAGTAAGGGATAGAAAAAGTGAGAGAAAAATTTATAACAACATTACGTAAAAACAAACTAAGTACGAAATGGGCATAATGAAAAAAAAATTTTACGTTTTATGTGAAACTAAATCAAGAGTTCATTCTGTCACGTGCTCATATTTTATGGTAACTTTAACTTAGCTGCTATGAATTCTTAGAAAAGCATATTCTAATAATAATCAGGGTTGTGAATATAAGGGGAAGTCCGATTTTGTATCTGAGTGCTTCACTGGTGAGGCAGTTGAATACATTGCTTGGGGCATTTTGATACAGTGATTAATTTGCTCAAAAATAGTAATTAATAACAAAAATTTTTAAAAATAATAAGGGTTATTTTATTAAGAGAGATCCTAAGCCCTTTTATTGGGTTGTCCCATAAGTTCTGTTACTTTTTACAAAGTTTCGTGTTTGAAAATTTTTTATGAAAAACTGGTAATAGGTTGAGATTTCAAACAAAAGGGATTTTGATATATGTATATTTATGAACATAATGTGGGATTTTGGTAGTTCTTGTGATATTATTTCTTTTCAAAATGGTGGTTTGAAAAAAAGACCACAAACGACGATTTTCGCGTAATTATTTTCTTTTGTTTAAAAAACTAGGAAGAACGCATAATTCAGAGCTAAAAAAAGTTTCGCTATATATTTGAAATGTTTAGTTTAAGATGTCATAGTTTCAAGATAATTCGATAAGTTTAACTTAGGAAATTTTGGTCCCAAACATAACATTTATTGCAAAAACTTACCCCAATAATGTTAGTCATTTCAAAGAAATTTTTACGAAAAAAAGCATCAAAATCAATAAAAAAGCTTAGGAAAGACCCAAGTATTCAAAATATGCAGTATATTAAATTATATCTGAACTTATGCTCAGAAAATAGTGCGCACAATGCAAGCGCGCAACGTTTTAGCTTATCGCAATGACACTCCCTGAACTTACGCTCAGCGAACAAAGCAATTTTCTTCGCTTCATACGAAAACATTACAATAAAAACAACTTCTTGGCAATTAGAAATAAATCAATTGAATGATATTATGAAAAGGTACTTTCAATGCATTAATGGCATCAATTCAATTCATTAACAAGCATTATGGTTCAAAAAACACCTGCCTTTAATTAATTCATACCAGCTGCTAAGAAAAACAATAGGCGTGCTTTAAAAAACACGTGAAATTGCCAATATATGAAGTTTTAAAGCCAAAATTTCCAACCTTAAACTTTTCGAATCATCTTGAAACTATGACATCGTAATCTAAACATTTCAAATATACAGTAAAACTTTTTTTAGCCATGAATTATGCGTTCTTCCTAGTTTTTTAAACAAAAGAAAAAAATTACGCGAAAATCGTCGTTTTTGGTCTTTTTTTCAAACCGCCATTTTGAAAAGAAATAATATCCCGAGAACTACCAAAATCACACATTATGTTCATAAATATACATATATCAAAATCCCTTTTATTTGAAATCTCCACCTATTACCAGTTTTTCATAAAAAATTTTCAAAGACAAAACTTCGTAAAAAGTAACAGAACTTATGGGACAACCCAATACATTACCGTTTTTTTAATATAAATCACAAATTTTCCATACAACATTCAAGGATAAAAAATCTAAAATTTAACAAATGGTCTTTTTTAACAAATATCTAATTAGGGAAAAAGATGCTAATTTTCATAGGTATAGTTGCTCCTGAATAAGTTGAAAAAAAATTAAAGGGATCGTTGTCAAAAATTATCCAAATTAAAAAAAATACGACACTAAATAACTGATTAGTAAGACACTGTTTTTTTAATACAGTTCTTTGTTACTTGTATAGTGTATAAGTGCTAAGAACCCTGATTCTATTGTTAGGTCATATATTTATCAACTGCATTTTCTTTTGAAAAGTTTATAAATACGCATAGCTAGAATGCAAGCAGTTTGGGGCCGTTCAAATATTACGTAAGCACTTTTTTGGTCATTTTTAACCCCCTCCCCCCTTGTCAGCAAAGATAAGCAAACCTCAAACCCCCCCACCATAATTACGTAAGACACTGCCAGACCCCCCCCCGAAATTTTGACATCCCTATAAGTACTGTTTTTTTTCCCTTGAAAATTAGGTGACTCGTACAAGGAGCTGTCCTTTTTGGGTGTAACCCTAAGGGTTCAAAAATGACTCGAAACACTACTTTTCGGGGTTACAATTTCAAAATGTTAGGGTGGTCCATCTCCAGAAAAAAGTGCTAACGTCAGATTTCCTAATTCAATTTTTTGTTACATTTATTTTTGGTTGAATTTTGAAATTATTTATGCAAGAAACAAGAGATTTTCGAAGATGCACCATCTTACGTAAGCATCACTCTTATCCCCCCTCCCCCCTTGTCAGTAAAAATATGCAAAGAGCAAACCCCCCTCCCCCCTTAGGTGCTTACGTAATATTTGAACGGTCCCTTTCCAATCTCAAGCATTTAATAAAACTCAAATACTCAAAAATTAACATAAATATCATTCACTGTAGATCTTACTCTTAACTGATTTTTTGCCCTGTTTTACCATACTTATTTTGTTACTTCAACATGAACTTACCTCGGCGAAGAAAAAACGTCTCAACCAGGGGCGTCATTTCAGTTTTTCGTTGGGGGGGGCAAGGAATTTTTTTTAAATGGGTCTGGCCCTTACTGTAACTAGGTTTTTTTTGGCGGGGGTTGCCTCAACTTCATTTTTTAGGTAATATGTCAAAATTTGACAACGTGAACTCCAAGGGAAAAGGGGGGGTCTGGGGGTTCACCCCCAGAAAAATTTTGAAAATTTTGCTCTTAAAGTAGTGTTTTAGCTCGTTTTGAGACCCTTTGGGCTGCATCCAAAGAGAACAGTTTCTCGTAAACCACATAATTTTCTAGGGAAAAGAGTTCTGCCGTCCTAAGCGAAAGTGTACACTAACGCAATTTCTCACAGATTTACTTTGAGAAAAATCTCGCCAAAAGAGTATTTGGTGGATTTTTAATTCTATGCTGTAGACCCTGCTTTTAAGATCAAATATTAGCTAAGCCCAAAAAAGTGCGTTTCGCAGCAGCCAATGAAATAATTGGAACTCTTTTTTCGTTATAAAAGAAAAACTAATCATTGTAGAAGTACAATATTTTAAACACATATACAATTATTTTTTACAAAAATATTGTCGTTTCGATTTTTAAAAAAATCGAATTAGTTTTAGAATTATTAAGATTCAAAGTTTCAATATTTTCCCTTTCTAGGACTGAAGTGAATTAACAATGAATAGCAGCAACCCTTTAATAACGCCAAAACCGCCAACAAAACGAGCAGAATGAACTACTAAGCTGCGTGAATTTTCAGAGATAGTAGTTTTTGATTCTAAGGCGACGATATTCTCGCCAATTTAAAAACGCGCCAAGGGAGAAAGAAAATGAAGTTTTAAGAAAACTCGTTAGCGTACATTTCGCTTAGGACGGCAGAGTTGTAAATAAACGTCAAAGTTTTAAGGGGGGCTAGGGGTCCTCCCCCAGGAATTTTAATTACCCTTTTAACTAGTGTTTTATCTATTTTTCAAACTCTTTGG
The DNA here is from genome assembly GCA_024610705.1 of Tetragnatha versicolor. Lineage (NCBI taxonomy): Eukaryota > Metazoa > Arthropoda > Arachnida > Araneae > Tetragnathidae > Tetragnatha > Tetragnatha versicolor. Next base: position 32,149,662 of record JANDEH010000005.1, read on the forward strand.
GGAGCTTTTAGAGAGAAAAGCTTCTTGTAAGAAGAGTAGTTTTTAAGGAGGAAAACACTTATTAAGAGACGTGGAAATTTTAGAGGGGGGCTGGGGGTCCTCCCCCAGAAATTTTTTGAAATTGAACCCTCAAAAGTAATGTTTTAACTCCTTTTGAGACATTTTGAGTTGCACCCAAAGCTCCTTATGGAAGTAACAAAATTTTCAAGGGACTTGCAGCTATTTTTCTCATTACAGTGGAAACCTTGGGGGGGGGCGGTTGCCCCCCCCTGCCCCCCCTAAATGACGCCCCTGGTCTCAACATTCCCAAACCAGCAAAGCCTTTACGTGAAAGTTTTTATACCTCTACCCAGGGCCGCAACATGTGCTATAGCACAGGGTGGCAAAATTTTGGGGGCGGCAGATTACAACAATTCAAAATGCTACTTTTGAAAAAAATGTACCACACAGTTTTCACTACGGGTGGATTCTAGTATCTAGGGTTGAGTCGTTCCCAGCATCCAACGGTCAAATCCCCCCAAAATATCCGAACGATGGATTTTGTTTCCCGGAATGGAAAAGATCAGATGGCATGATCATCTTCGTTCTATCCCGATATTGTCAGTTTGTTACCCTTCATCTCAGGGAAATGAGCTTTTTTTTTGTTAAAATGGATGGGCTTGTTTGAGTGGATCGGCGTATAGGAAAAAGGTCGGCGAGAAAAAAATATTTTCTATTCTTAATTAAATAGGATTAAATACTGATTTCACCCTCTTGGACCCAAAAATGTTCTCAAAATGAGTTAAAACCCTACTTTTACCCTTAAAATTTCAAAATTTTTTTCTGGGGGAGGAACCCCATACCCCCCTGCGGTTCCACAATGGAATATTGCGTGACACTTTTGAGAAAATCCTCAAAATTTTCACGCATTGAATTTTTAACAAAGGTTTTGCTTGAAAAAACGCATGGCGCCCCACGTAAATCGAAAAAAATATTTTTTCCAACTCAAATTTATCATCTTAAATAAATATTTCATGTGGAATGTTTATTTGTAAAGTAAATTATTTTATTTATCATGTTTAACTTTTTCTACTAATACTTAAGAGATGCTATACCTAATTGTAAAAAACTAAATTAGCATCCTTATTTTTTCTATTCCATTTTGTCCATTACAAAATAAAGCGTTTTATAAAAAATTGTGTCTGTATAAAGCAGTTTATACTATTTTCGTATCTCACTCCTCATAAATGAATTTAACTCCTCCTAAAAAAAGTCATGGAGTATTTTTAAATCCTAAAAATAACCCTGGCTCTATGAAAAATTCCTCACTAGGTGCCACTGTCTGTAAAGATAACTCATGTAAACACTATATTCTTTTATTTGATTTTCCGGGATAGATGGCCGTGTTTGAATGGAATTTCCAAACGTTTCGCTCTCAGCTTCGGAGAGCATCCTCAGTGGCAAAAAATCAACTGATAAAAATTGAAAATAAAAACAAATACCAAACACGGCCATCTATCCCGGAAAATCACAAATAAATGTATCTTCAGGTCGTGGAAGTTTTCATCAATTTATAATATATTCTTTTCTTATCACTCTTCCACATTTAGCCCTTATACCTCTATTGCCCCTTTCCTCTTTCTCTTTACCCCTCCTCATTATATTTATCTCTATTTTCGATCACCCTCTCTCTCTCTCTCTCTCTCTCTCTCTCTCTCTCTCTCTCTCTCTCTCTCACTCACTTTTATAACTCCATTCTTATTTCTTTTTCTTATTTGTCCCCTCTTATGTTTTCTCATCTCAACCTGTTTCTCATACATTCATCTCTCGTCTCAAACTATAAACTGATTTACTCTCTCCTCAACCGGTGTGATCCTATTCCATTCATCCCAAGGGAGGCGTCACCGTGGGCGCAAGAACGGGCGTATATGGTCGGGCAAATCTTATCGGTAGGGGATATCTACCCCACTCAATTAGCGAACAAAACTCCGCTGCTGATTAGATTTGCCCAACCAGATACGCCCGGTCTTGTGCCCACGGTGATGTTGGCTTAATCCTCCTTTTGCCATACACTCTCTCAAGTTATCCTTTTCCTCCAATTTCTACCCTAATTTACCCTCTTCTTAACCTCTCTCTTCTCATATCTTCCACATATCTCCCTCTTCTCCTTTTTATCCCTTTCCTCCACCTCTCTACCCAACATTTATCCCCTCCACCTCTTCCTTCCACATTTCTCCCGCTCTTCTTCTCTTTACCCCCCTCCTCAATTTTGGAATTTGGTAAATCCTACTGAAATTTCCTGTGTATTCATCTTACGTTATAAAATTATCTATATCTCAATCCCTAGATATAGGGGAGATCTGGGGGTCTTCCCCCAGGAAAATTTTTGAATTTTAACTGGTTAAAAAGGGATTTTAAGCTACTTTTACCTGTATTTTTTAATGTTTTATACCTAAAAAAGAACATAATGCAAGAGTTTGAAAGTTTCCAGCGCCCCCTTTTACTCAAATAACGACCCTCAACTTTTTTCAACTCATCACCGCCCCTCTGGAATTCTTCAACGCTCCTCAGGGGGCGGTACCGCCCACTTGGGGAAGCAGTGTATTAATACTTCTCCTTTCTTTTCTGCCGTTTGATATAATTTAATTTCCAGTACGTCTCCTTCCCAAGGTTTCGTAACCATTAAAACTTCTTTTTTCAGTTAAAATCCACCATTAGTACAGAGTAATTCAGTGTTAGTTTACATTGAAATTATGAGTATATTAATATAATTCCAAATGTTTTACTTACCAAACGGACTTTTTGTTGTTCCCCCCTTCTGCACCTAATTCACTAGTAGAGCAGCTCATCTGATTGCTGAAATTTACTAAATTATTTGACATGATATGGTGGATATGTTACCGCTAAAGTTGATAATTAGTTAATCCGAAGAATACCTAGGTAAACTTAAGATTAACTGATTTCTGTCGTTAATGTGCGGATTTTTGAGTTTTTCGCATTTTACCTAGGGAATCTAAACTATAACGGCCTCTTGATCGTTAAAGTTCAAAATAGTTTGTTTCGTTCAATACTTTCTGCTAAAATGTTGAGGTGTTTACTGCGCCATGCGCTTACCCCTGCGCAGTTGGGTTTCAATACGTAGTTTGTTGTCATATTTGGTGTTTTGATTTCAAATTTAGAGCGTAGCAATGGTAGTTGTCATGTTGAATGTTAAAACAAAATAATACAAGCAAGTAAGTACTGTAAATTTACATGATTAAGTACAGTATATTACTACTAAAACGGGTATTTTGAAACAATTGTGTTGAAGCTCCGACTTCAGAGTGACAGAGATTTCTTTTAACGAAAGCAAATGTCCCAGCTGTTGAAATATCTTTTCAACAAACGTTAATTCAACAATCGCTGGAACCTGGGCAAGGGTTTAACATATGTAATCGATCGCGAATCCTAGCAATAGTTCAGTGCAGGCTGCCAGCCGATTACACCGCGCTTTCATTAAGATTTGCTAGTTTAAGTGCTCATTGAAATACGCTGTCAAATCGAGATCGAAAACCACAATTGATACAAATCTCAGTTGGTACTTTAATATTCTATTATTATTGTTTTTATATTCTAGTTTTAAAATTGCTATTTCATTACTATTTTTGTGGGATTTGCGTGTTTTGTGTAATATGAAAAAAAGTACCGATCCCCCTTTTTTGATTCGTCATTGTTACTGTTTACCCCCAAAACGAGTTTGGTTATAGTTAGGGCAGGGGGGGTTGGGGGGGGCGGCAGCCCCCCCAACCTCCTTAAACTTTTTATAAAATAAAATAAAATTTTGTACTTTAACGGATCACCCTCGTTAATATGTAAAATAACTGATTACAGGTAGTATGCAGATTAACGAGTGTTTAGTCGGTAGGGTGCAGAATACCTAGGTAATTTCAAGATTACCTAGGTAATCTTAGAAATTGAAAAAAAATTCGCTCTTTAACGGATCACCCTCGTTAATCTGCAAATTACCTAGGTTATCTGTAAATTAACTGATTTCCGGACTTTAACTGTAACATATATACTAATATTTCCTTTAAATATAGTACAGCTCTCGCAAAAAAACGTTACAGTGGGTTTTCGGGTGAACCACTTGGGTGAGAAAGACAAAAGAGGGGTCGTTTTTCATTAATTAAAGTATTCTTTTACCAAAAAAATTTTCGAGTCCTTAGGGGGTTGTCTTCATATTAAACGAAGCACTAACTTTCTTTTTTCCAATGGGGACCCCCAATTATTATTAGTTTTTCTGAAAGGCCATCCCCCCAAACCCTTAAATACCCAGTTTCATCGAGATTGATTTAAAAAAAATTATTTTTCAAAAATAAACTTAAAATTTTTTTTTAAATCGTGAACTTTTTTATGTTAATCGATTCTTGTAGTAATTTTATGTAGGAAACCAAAATTTCAATCGATTTTATCCAATAGTTTTTGATAAAAACGAATTAATATCTTAAGGGGCATACCGGTGCCGAATGCATACCGCAAATGCTCTTTCTCGTTCGATTTATCAAAAAATAATAGATAAAATTGATTGAAATTTCGGTTTCCTTCATAAAATTACCACCAGAATCGATTACCATAAAAAAATTCACGATTTAAAAAAAAAAATTTAAGTTTATTTTTGAAAAATAAATTTTTTTTAATCAATCTGGATGAAGCTGGGTATTTAAGGGTTTGGAGGGATGGCCTTTCAGAAAAACTAATAATATTTGGGGGTCCCCATTGGAAAAAAGAAAGTTAGTGTTTCGTTTAATATGAAGACGACCCCCTAAGGACTCGAAAATTTTTTCTGTCCAAGAATACTTTGATTAATGAAAAACGATCCCTCTTTTGTCTTCCTAACCCAAGTGGTTCACCCGAAAACCCCACTGTAACCTTTTTTTTTGCGGGAGCTGTACAATACTTTACAAATGACAGTATTTGTTCTACAGTTAAAGATCTTTCTACATAAACAAAACGCATTTTAAAAGCTTAAAACATGAAGGTTGTGGGGATAAAGTGTGACGTGTTGTCTTTTCATTTATCCTTTCTTTATCAATATCATTCTTCACTCTCTGAATTCCTTCATTTCATAATACATCCTGTACCATGTACCACTTTACTTTCCCTCATCAACTTTTACCTCTATCTTTCAGTCCACATCCCGTTTCTTGCAGTTCATTCGGCACTTTTTTAAACCTTTCCAACTTGTTTCACACTAATTGAATCACTTATTTCTGAAACGTGTCAAACACCACTTTTTTCAAAAATGAGTTATTGGTTTCATGGATTTCTGTAGGGGTAAACGCGCATTTTAAAGTAAGAGTTATTAAAATAACGGGATTTTAAAATAGTTTTCCAGCATGCTAAATTTCAGCTTTAGTGCAGAAACATGTCAAACGATGTCGCTTGACTGGTTTCTGCAATTAAACTGCGGGGGATTTAGTTTATGCCGTCTCATCTGCAGCTTGTTTGGGACTGATGTTTTTATTTAATCGCATACAAACACTATATGCGATTGGAAAAGTCATTCTTTAGAGTCTAGATCCCATCAAGCCAAAGTAAAAAACATACTATTAAAGTTTTTGTACGAATCTCAAGACTAAGGACGTTTTGGTAGCTATACAGGGTGTCCCATAAATAATGGGTCACACTTCTAGGGGGGATAGTAGACAGACGAGTCAGAATCACATAGGATTTGGGGGTCCCAGACCAAATCCCAGGGAGTTGAAAATGGAGCGACACCCCCAAAAATTATTGAAAAATTCAATTTGTAGAATAACTACTATTGGTAAAAATTTAATTATGGTCTCAAAAATTGTGGTTTAATATGATATTTAAAATTATCACAAAAGTCTTCACTTTAAAATTTGTTTTATTATGATAAAAACCACAAAAAATGTGAAAATTCTGCCAAAACCTCATTTTGTATTTCGAAATCCTTTCTTTGGATTTTATAATCTGAAAGATCATAGTTGTAAACCTTTAAGTCCAAAGTTTCACGTAAAAACCATCAATATTAAACGCTTGAGATCCTGTTAAAGTTTGTTTTTTGCGTGCGCAAACTGGTTTCCTATAGCCGTTTCCAAAACGGCAGTTCGCAGACGCAATAAACGGACTTAAACCATGCTTTAATAGGATCTCAAGCATTTAATATTGATTGTTTTTACGTGACATTTTGGACTTAAGGGTTTTCAACTATGATCTTTCAGATTATTAAATCAAAAGAAAGGATTTCGAAATACAAAATAAAGTTTTGGCAGAGTTTTCACATTTTTTTGTAGTTTTTAACTGTTTTTGTAATAAAAAAAAATTTAAACTGAAAACTTTTAAGATAATTTTAAAGATCATATTAAACCACTATTTTTGAGACCATAATTAAATTTTTACCAATAGTTCTTCTACAAATTGAATTTTTCAATAATTTTTTGGGGGTGTCGCTCCATTTTTAACTCCCTGGGATTTGGTCTGTGACCCCCAAATCCTATGTGATTCTGACTCGTCTAGGTGTCTACTATCCCTCCTAGAAGTGTGACCCATTATTTATGGGACACCCTGTATATTTAAAATTTCCATGCTTGTGGATCTTTAATACATCCAAGTGATTGAGATTTTAGATCTATGAATCACTTTATTAAAAGGGGACATCAAATCTATACCCCAGACAAATCATAATATTGAACTAATTAACTGATTTTGTAGGCTTTTAAAGCAAACTCGTTTTACTGGCCACAAAGTTACATCTAAACAACTATCTAATTGACTTCGAAGATGTCTTTATTAACATTTTGAATTACCTGACCACTATTTTTGAGTCTAGAGTTGAAATCATTTATAAAAAAAGGTATTTTTACATCTACTAACCAAAAGATAAAAAAATAAGAATTCTATAATAATTTTGTGGGTTAGTATTTAATAAGGAAATGTTATTTTTTCAACTAATATTCCCACTTTTATTACCAAATCCTTAAATAAGTTAGAGTTAAGCTATGAAAATAGGCCTGAATACTCTATTTATTGCAGAGACCTGTCAAATGCAAATACGTACATTGTAAATTTCTCCTTAAATACCCGTAGGATATTTCGATAAGAGTTTAAACTTGGATTGATTTTGTAGGTAGGATCTCAATCTAACACCTCCAATTGAAATTTCGGGATTATCTGCCCCCTTTCGACGACAATGTTAAAAATACTGAAAATTGAGTGGCTTTGCCCCCACCTACCCTACCTGAAGTTGTTTTTCCTGCATGCTAAAAACTCATAATAAACCGAAAGACTATGTAGTGGCAGAGGCTGGTGTCAATTTGTATGAAATTTTATCTATTAAAATTTATGCGAATCATGAGCAACTTTATTTGAAAAAAAAATGGGAATGAAAAAAAGAAAAACATTAAAAAAAACTATTTTATTTTTTAAAACAAAGTTTTCTTTCTAACTTCAAAAAAAAACCTTTTATACCAAATTTGAAGTTTAAAATAAATTTCAATCATAAAATTTCATAAAATCCCACAAGGATGTTGCATATGTCACCAATAAAAATTCATACTTGTATAATTAAGTAAATACATCTCTTAATAAGGTTCACTTAAAAATCTTGTAGATCTCACACTTCTTCCATATTATTACACTTAAAATCGTTTACTTTTTCTTCCCAATATGTCATAAAACCATGGGCGTAGCCAAGGGGGGGCTGGGAGGGGCAGCTGCCCCCCCCAAGTCCCGAATAATTAACTTTTACTTTAATTTCCCCTTTAGTATTTTAACCTTTATTTTTCATACTTTCTCATAATAAATTCATTAAAAATCAAAATTCTACCTAAAAATGTATGCCCAAATTTGGGTTTACGTGTACCAAAAACAGTTTAAAACCAAGTTCTTAGGGGCAAATTTCCAAAAATTTTCTGGGGGGCCCCAGACCTCCCCTTGAAACTTCCCTCGGCCCTCTCTCACGGGGCTTTAAAATTGTTCTCCACAAACATAAAAAAGTCGACCCTGCTTGCCCCCCATGTTGAACCCTGGCTACGCCCATGCATAAAACTATGGGGTTTTTTTTCGATGTGAAAAGAAAGAAATGTGTGAGAAAGAAGAAGGGAAAGGGAAAAGTGAAACAAAAGTTGGGAAAATGAGAAGGAGAGAATGGTTGGAAGAGGAGAGTGAGATGGAATAAAAATGAAAGGGAAGGAGAAATAGGGAGAAAGAAGAAAGAAGATTATGAAGAAAGGGGATTATGAAGAGGGAGAGGTTGAGGAGTGATGTAAAAAGGGGAGAAAAACAGATAAGATTAAGGATCATAGAGATTAAAGAGATAGGAGTAATTGAATCATTTATTTCTGAAACATGCCAACGCCACTTTTCTTGTTTTGAGATAAACCAGAAAAACTGTATAGAAGCTCACTACATTTTTATGAATATGTTAAGTAATTTTTTTTCTAAAAGTAGGACTCATTTGAATATTTTACAAACAAAAATAATTTTTGAATGTTTTTCTTCTTTTCAAAAAAATATTGAAGTACTACATCAGAATAACACATAGGCTATAATTTATAAAGAGAAAATCAGTCCTTCATTCTTTTTTTCCCGTTTTTCCTGCTTTTTTTCACTTATTTTTCCGTGTTTGAAAACCTGTTTTACCAGTCATACAACGAGTTAAAAATAAAACATTGTTTCAAATGAGACACAGATCACTAGACTTTTTCATTTACTAGATCTTTTATTTTAGTTTTAAACACTGGTTTTAAATTTCTTAATTTGTTCACTAGACTTTTTACTACGGTTTCAAATTTGTTATTTTATAAAGGCACCAAGATATTATTAAACATTATCAGAAACATCGGAATTGTAAAAAGTGACAAGAACACCGGGATTGGAAAATTAGCGAGAACATCGGGAAGGAAAAATTAGCGAGAACATCGGGAAGGAAAAATTACCGAGAACACTGGGATAGGAAATTTACCATAAAGACACCCAGAATACCGGATAATAAAAATTACCGTAAACACTGAGATCAGGGGCGTCATTTCAGTTTTTCGTTGGGGGGGCAAGAAATTTTTTTTAAATGGGTCTGGCCCTTGCTGTAACTAGGTTTTTTTGGTGAGGGTTGCCTCAACTTCATTTTTAAGGTAATATCATGTCCAAAATTTGACAACGTGAACTCGAAGGAAAAATGGGAGGTTTGGGGGTTCACCCCCAGGAAAATTTCGAAAATTTGGCTCTTAGAGTAGTGTTTTAGCTCGTTTTGAGACCCTTTGGGCTGCATTCAAAGAGAACAGTTTCTTGTAAACTATTGTAAACCACATAATATTCTAGGGAAAAGAGTTATAAATAAACGTCAAAATTTTAAGGGGGCTAGGGGTCCTCCCCCTTTAAACTAGTGTTTTATCTCTTTTTCAAACTCTTTGGGGAGCTTCTGAAGAGAAAAGCTTTTTGTAAGAGGAATAGTTTTCAAGGGGGAAAACACTAAATAAGAGACATGGAAATTTTAGAGGGGGGCTGGGGGTCCTCCCCCAGAAATTTTTTGAAATTGAACCCTCAAAAGTTATGTTTTAACTCCTTTTGAGACATTTTGAGTTGCACCCAAAGCTCCTTGTGGAAGTTACAGAATTTTCAAGGGACTTGCAGCAATTTTTCATATTACAGTGGAAACCTTGGGGGGGCGGTTGCCCCCCCCTGCCCCCCCTAAATGACGCCCCTGACTGAGATAGGAAAATTACCGGGAACGCAGCCGGGATTAGAAAAATTACCATGATCACCGGGCAACGGGATAAGATTACCGGGAACACTGGGATAGGAAAGAGGCGCCTGGGATACCGGGATGATTTGTAATATTGCTAATTTACAAAATTATAAATGTATTTTAAGAAATATTTTAAAAAATAAATTTATACACCCCACCCGTGCAGGCCGGGTATAACAGCTAGTCATTAATAATGGAAAAGTTTTAAGTGCTGTGAAGCACAAAATGCAAACGAATAGGATAGAAAATCTCTCATATAAAAGCCCACGTCACTCACTGACTCACTGACTCACTGATTCTGGAACGCTCGCACACTATGATGCCATCTCGCAATAATCAGAAAAATAAATAAATAAAAGTAATTAAAATTAAAATAATATAATAGCTTTTAAATATCTTTCAAGAAAGTTGGTTTACTTAATAAAGGTTAAAAAGTTACTTTTAGGGAAGTTGGTTTCTAATTCAACAATAATAAATCTAATAAATAATCGTATAAAAAGCGCTTTTTGATTTTTTTTTGGCAATAATCTTTATTTACTTTCGGAAACGAAAAATTAATTATTTCTTAAGTAAGTAAATAATTGAATTTTATTTATTTTTCAACTGATTTATATAACTTATTCACTTTTAGAATCAGCTTTCAATAGTAATCATCTCAATTTTTACTATTCATTTTTTTCTTTCTCATAGTCATTGTCATGGGTGATGATGAAGATCCTACCTCAAAAAAACGTCGCTTAGCTAAAGAAAGAAAGCAAAGATGGCGTGCTAGACCTAAATACGTGGGCGCCGTAGGCGCCCCATAACAAACTATCTTCAAATAATGAGGCAAATTAAAATCAAATAATAATTTAATAATGGAATGTTTGGGGAGAATGCCATTTAAAATGAGTTTATATAAGGGTAGTAAGATTTGATTTAAGAATAAATTTGCCCAAATCAGCTCGGTGGTGGTCAGCCGAAATTGAGTGACTTATTTGAATATGATAAATTAGTGATATTTCAGCGGTAAGATAAAGAAGTTAAACTTCTTATTTAATGTATAATTAATAGGAACTTGAAGTAGTAACGAGGGAAGCTCGCATAAAAGGCTAGCCTAGCTGTAAGACCCGGCTTTGCCGGGTCGTAACAGCTAGTTATTTTTAAAGGTTTTAGGTAAATCTCACGCGGGGGGAGGGGGGGTCCAGCAAAATCTCACCAAGGGGGGAGGGGGTCCAGATTTTGGAAAAAAAAACACCTCACGTAATTTATGGATGTCCCCTTAGGGAAAATTATAAAGTTAAAAATGAAACTTTTATCTTGACATTTTTGATCAATTTATAGAAAATAATGAAATTTTATTAATATTGATTCTCAATTCCACGGGAAATGAATCAAGGTTAATAATTGTAGATTCTGCTGAGCACCTTCGAACTAAAGCTTTTTGTATTTTATCTATAGATGGCAGCATGACAATGAATAGTGGCACCGCTGAGAATACGTCTTCTTAATGGGAGTCCAAAAAGGGGGTTAGGCGGTTAGGTTAGGGCAGTGCGGCAGTGGTTCCTAAAAGGGGTCCGTGGATGAATCTGAAAAGATTTGTAAACTTATATAAAAATTGAGTAATTAAAGAATAGTTTTCCTTATCACACATTATAAAATACAGATACAAAAACTATAAGCAAAAAATCGTACGTCTCTTATATATAAAAAAACTCCTTACCAGTGGCCAGGGCCGGACTGGCTAGCAGTTGCAGGGCTCGTACATGTCCTGATATTCCTTAATTTCCTGAAATCTCAAAAAGCGTCCTGAAAAGTCCTGAAAAAACGTAATTTACCCCGATTTTCCTGATATTTTTTCGAAAGTCTAAATATCAATTGTATACCAAGACCGCTTAGTTTTTATTGTGTAAGAACAGTGTGTTTACCAGGTATTTTTATTGGGATATTTTAAACATTTTGAGGTTTTTAACCTAATTTTTTCATTAGTGATGAGGAATTTCATTTATTTTTATTAAGACTAGAATTAATCTGAATGCTTAGAGTGCAATATCTATTGTAAGCTATTGTTTTGTGATAATATTGTGCAATTAGGATATATAACCAAGATATTTTCATTTTTTTTCTTCCATGTGTTTTGATATAATGGGAAGATATTAATGATCACATCATTTCTAAGAATCTTAACATTCGATTGAAAGAACTTTACTTTCTTCATGCGTAGAGTTAATTGTGCAAGATCTATATCTTTATCAGGAATTTTTATGTGATATTTTAAACACATTATGGAGTGCATAACCCAGTGGTTCCCAAAGTGGGTTCCGCGAAAAAATTTAGGGGTTCCATAGGACAAACTTTATTTCATTAAAAAAAATCAGAATGGTGTAAAAAAAATAAGAATGGACAGCGCCGCCCCCCTTGGACCCAAAAGTGTTCTCAAAATGAGTTAAAACCCTTACTTTTACCAGTAGAATTTCAAAATCTTTTCTGGGGAGGAACCCCAGACCCCCCCCGAGGTATCACAAGGGGATCTTGCGCGATACTTTTTGGAAAATCCCTTACATTTTGACATTTTTGTCAAAAAATAAAGATGGAAAATTCCCCTCTTGGCCCCTAAAAGCGTCTTAAAATGAGTTAAAACTCTACTTTTACAGGTCAAATTTCAAAATTTTTTCTGGGGGAGGACCCCCATACCCCCCAGTGGTACCAGTAGGGGATCTTGCGTGATACTTTTCGAAAATCCCCAAGAATTTGACATTTTTGCCAAAAGGTAAAAATCGTTGATTAAAAAATATTCAGGGTTCCCCGATCATTGGTACCAAATTTGGGGGTTCCACGACCAAAATAGTTTGGGAACTACTGGCATAACCTAATGCTTAGTAAGTAACTGGCAGAAAAAAACTTAAGTTTATTAATATTTGTTTTGAAGGAAAAGTACTCAAGTTTTGTTAGGGATTTTATAATCAAGATTGAAATAAAAAAACTACTTTGTGCAAAAAAGAATTATAATTTTGTTAGTTATGTAGTTCTTGTTAATAATTATGTTTACAGAGGCCTGGGCGAATTTATGGCAAGCTCAGTTGAGCTGACAGGTCCTTAGGGTTGTAATTAATACATTCTCAAAAGGGTAGGGGTTACAGTGGGTTTCCTCATCTTCAGACCCTGCTTGCTTTGTTTGTCAAGCTTGCCATAAAACTTACCAGCTTCCAAAGTAAGTCTGGAGTGTACTTTGAACTAACTCTAAATATTACTTTTAAAATTAAGATAGTTTAGGTAGTTTTTAATTTTACACACATGATGGATAACATTCTGGTTAAGGAAAAAGTAAACGCTACATTATAATATCCAAAATGTCCTGAAATTTTGTCCTGAATTTTTTATAAAAATGTGTCCTGAAATTTTTTGAGGGTCTGTACGAGGCCTGCAGTTGGCCCCGGCGGGCAAACTTGATGTTGGCCCCCTTTTTTTCTCTTAACATTTCTTATTTTTTTCTTCTTATGAATTTTTAGTCTGAATTTGTATTTTGATGTACGTAATATGGAGACGATTGTGAATGATAGAGTTCCAAGTAAAAATTGTGGATTCACTCAGAAAATTTTTGGAAATTTTACCCAAAAAGCATATTTCAGATCATATTTTGGGTAACGTAAAACCCCTTGTTACAGGGAAGAATATCACACTGTACTACCAATTAAAGAAAAAACTTAGGAAAATTCCTTTTTACAAATAAAACTACGATTAAATTAAGGATTTAAGATTAATTCACATTAAAAATAACTGTTTTCTACTTGGCCTATAAATGTAATGTTATTGAATACTAAACTGTTAGTTAACTAAATTCTATCAATTTGCCTTTCCAATTCTTTTCAAAGTGTGCCGATTTTTTTTGCTAACAGACAGTGGGAGATAAATGATTTAATTTTTTGGGGGGGGCTAAAAATTTTCCAAATCAAACTGAATCTTCTCAATGAACATAATATAAAAAAGGAGGTGAGTAATTGCTATCCAATAACTTAAAGGGGGGTCTGGGGGTCCTCCCCCATAAATTTTTGGAAATATAGGTCTAAAAAGCAAGTTTCCAGCTGGTTTTTGGTTCACCTAATCCGAATTTCGAATATACATTTCCAAGAATTTAATACATTATTGTGGTAAAAATTTTTGCATTTTGACAAACCTATTATATAAAAGTTGTTAATATTACAGACCCGAGTATCAAAGGAGGGTCCTTCCCCAGAAAATTTCTGGAAATTGAGGTCTAAAAAGCAGGTTCTCAACTCGTTTTGGTAGTTTGGTATACCTCATCCGAATTTCGAACATACATTTCCAAGATAGTCCACTGAAAATAGAGTTGAACCTCGGACAAATTGCAATAAAAGGTTTCTCAACGTTTTTCACTTAGGAATGACCTCAATAATAACATACTAAAAATCGGCCAAAATCGGCCGGGGGGAAGTTTAATTTTTTTTAAATTTAAAAAAAATGGCCGAAAAAAATTTAAAAAAACCCAAAACAATAATATAGACATGTGATATATGTTTATAGGTTATTTTTGAGTTTTAAAACCGAATATTGCCTTTAGTTTTGAAAAAAAATTGAAATTTCAATTTTTAAAATTAATTTGAAAAATGAACTATATGAAAAAATTAAAACCCCCCTAAAAACCTAACCAAATCATCAAAAGAGATAAATCAAACGGTTTTCATTTAGAAATGACCTAAATATTAACATACTAAAATTTAAAAATTTTACGAGTTAAAGAAATTAAATGTTTTTTCAAATTTCCATTTTTTTTTGCGAAAAATGCTTTTTTTTTTCAAATTCGTGCCAAAAACTTTAGAGGCTTTTGAAAAGGTCATTTTTCGGTGGATATTGTCCACAGATAGTTATATAATGGAAAACCGGTGGAATTGACCCTCAATGAATTAGTTAATTATTTTAAATTCTGATGTAAATATGCCAAAGTATTACCTTTTTTCACTTTTTACTACATTTTACCAATTACAAAATTTTAAATAAAATAATTAACTAATTCATTGAGGGTCAATTCCACCGGTTTTCCATTATATAACTATCTGTGGACAATATCCACCGAAAAATGACCTTTTCAAAAGCCTCAAAAGTTTGGGGCACGAATTTGAAAAAAAAATGCATTTTTCGCAAAATAAAGTTGAAATTTAAAAAAAAATTGAACTTCTTTAGCTCGTAAAATTTTTTACTTTTAGTATGTTAATATTTAGGTCATTTCTAAATGAAAACCGTTTGATTTATCTCTTTTGATGATTTGGTTAGGTTTTTAGGGGGGTTTTAATTTTTTCATATAGTTCATTTTTCAAATTAATTTTAAAAATTGAAATTTCAATTTTTTTTCAAAACTAAAGGCAATATTCGGTTTTAAAACTCAAAAATAACCTATAAACATGTATCACATGTCTATATTATTGTTTTGGGTTTTTTTTTAATTTTTTTTCGGCCATTTTTTAAAAATTTAAAAAAAATTAAACTTCCCCCCGGCCGATTATGGCCGATTTTTAGTATGTTATTATTGAGGTCATTCCTAAGTGAAAACCGTTGAGAAACCTTTTATTGCAATTTGTCCGAGGTTCGGCCCTTTTTTTCGCTATTTTCAGTGGACTAAGAATTTAACACATTATTTTGGTAAGAATATTACAGTCCCAAATATCGAAGGGGGGGTCTGGGGGTCCTTCCCAAGAAATTTTCTGGAAATTTGGACCCTAACCCCTCCTTGGATCCTCTTAAGGAATTTAAGAGTGTAATTAAAAATTATGAAGGTTGCAGTTGAGTATTACGAAAATACCTTAATTATGATATTTTAACAATAACCAATAACTTTTACTTTAAGAGGTAATTAACAAAAGTTTTATAAGTACAAATATTGAGTATGCAAAAAATTAGCCTCAATACTTCATAACATTTGTATTGAATTTACAATATAAAGATGTGGGGAAAATATAATAAGGAAGTTGCATGTGTCAGACTTTCAAAAACAAACAAGTGTTCCGTATGGTTTTTTGTATGGTAAAAAGAAATATCTAGTCAGTTTTTCAAAAAAATGTACAGGTAATTAAATATTTTAATTTAAAAGTCGAGAAAAAAACACGTGACTGAACGTTTATTGTTTAAACTATAAGATGACGTCAACAATAATACCATCAACTCCATTGCTTTACAACAATGTTTAATATAAGATGACGTCACATCCAAACTCTTGGCGTTTTCGCGCACTTTTAAAAAGGGGATTTTCGTTAATTTTTTTGGCAGTCAAAAAATTTCTCGATCGGCCTCAAATTTTGGGGAGTTGCTTATTTTTGCAAGAGGAATCGATTAAAAAAAATCATGCAACTTCCTCATTGTTCCCTTATTGCCATTGATAAAAATTTACCGTTGATTTTCAAAGTGGCCCAGTTTCAAAAAACTTAAAAATAGGTTTTTAAGCTGTTTGTCTAGTATGGAGCTAAAATTTGATCAATGAAGATAAGTTTTGTAAAAAAAATGTTTCTCCGTTTTCGTAATTTATATTTTCAAAGTGATCAGCAACAAAACATCAATAGGTAACTCATTAAAATGAGTAGGAAAGAGTCCTCTTTCAAAGTCCACTTAGCACTCAAATTTTAAAGAAATGTCAGTAAAACAAAGTTCACCTTTAAAATTTTGAAGTTGAAGTGAATGAGTAGCTACCAAGAAGAAAACAACAACATCCGCCTGGATCCTTTATGGAAATGGCACTGGACAAACCCACACCCCGTGTCATCCCCTCAAACAAATCCCGCCCTTTCTCTTATTGGACCGGTCATCGGACCTCTCTAGTCGTAACAAATGACAACAAAAAAGCTATTTTTATGGGAAGAGAAGGAAGGCGACAACGAAAAAAGCGGGGTAATCTTACACCCGGCCAATATGGGAGGTCAGTGGAATTTTTGACTAGGGGGTGGCCATCTGCCTTCTTCCGATGGGGAGAGGACACTGGCAAGATAAGATGGTCATTTCACTGCACCTGCAGGAGAATGAATTGGCCCCTTGCATATCGAGTTACAGGATGTTAGCACTGCTCGGATGATGATTTGGGAAAAGGGAGGTTTTTTGGAGAGGATTGCTCATTTTGAATCTGCTGAAGATCTAACTTTTTTGAACTAATCTTAAAAAAGTTGAAGTTCAAAATTTGGCCCCCTCGGGATTTGGCCCCGGCGGGGATCGCCGCCCGGCCACCCGGGCCTGCCAGTGGCGGATCCAGCCTGGACTTACGGGGGGACAACCACATTTTTGGGTTGAGATTTTCCACCAGAAAATTTTTGAAAATAAAACCCTAAAAACCCATTTTAGGTAACTACAGTGATGTAACCCCCCCCAACCAAACCAGACTTTTGTTTTCAGAAATGGTTTTGACTCGTAATTTCTTTCTAAGGTTCCTTTCCACAAGTCTGGGGGTCCTCCCCCAGAAATAAAAAAAGTTGACTGAAAAGTAGTATCTCGACTCATTTTTTGAACATTTAAGACGGGGTCTGAATCGGAGGATGAGACCTTAATTACGGTGCTCTAATAGATTTGAGATTTGATGCCCTCAATAAGTTCAATGTAGCTTTTAAATACGTTTTTAGATATGAGATCTCGATTTAACGTCTTTCATGGGACTAAGAAAATTTGCGGAAAAACGTTGAATCCGGGAAGAAGATTAATTTATGCTGAATATGATTACAAGCAAAGTACAATCAAAGGAAAGAATCTGGGAATTATTATATACAGGCCCGTTCCTGGGTATAGCGGCGCCTCCGTGCCAAGTTAATTACGGCGCCCCTTACCCCATTTCCCTAATTAATAGTTATTTTTGTTAATTAATTTTAAATTAATTAATTGTTAGTTTTAAATTAATTAATTATTAATCAGAACTAATTAATATTTAAAAACTTTATGATATCAATAAAATAATATCGGCATTACTTATTCTACTAAAATTAGTTTTCATATAAAAAGATTGAAAGTAGTATTAATTTCAAAAAAAAATTTTGAATTAATAAACAGCTTATGCATTTTAAAGTTTTTCAATGAACTCAAATTTTTGTCTACTTCCAAAGGAAATGTCTTGCATTTTGCATTCATCATAAAAGTATTAAAATTTTAATATCTCAATCTATAGTCAAAAGGGGGTCTGGGGGTCTTCCCCCAGGAAAATTTTTGAATTTTCCTGGAATTTTGATGTGTCAAAAAAGGGTTTTAAGTAGTTTTACCTGGATTTTTTTTGTGTTTTTACCTATAAAAATGACATTAAGCAATAGTTTAAAGTAGTCAATGCCCCCCCCCCCAATTTCCTTTCAACTCATCACCGCCCCCTTAATAAATCCAGTTGATCAGGATGCCCCGTACAATTTGGTTTAGCTTAGACGCCCCTTAAAGCTTTCAAAGTCGCACATGTTTTAATTTTCACTCAGGGTGGACGCTTGGCGCCTTGAATAGATTCATTTGATGGGGGCTTCCAACATAATTTGGATGTCAGAATGTTAAAATTTTCAATCAGGGTGTTCGCCCCTCAATAAATCCGATTGATCAGGGCGCCTCACTCAATTTATGGTCTATCTTATACGCCCTTTACATATTTCACAGTCAGACGTGTTCTAATTTTCACTCAGGGGTTCTAATTTTCACTTCAGGCCTGAATAGATTCATTTGATGGGGGCGCCTCCACATAATTTGGTTTTGCTAAGAATCCTTAAAGCTTTCAAAGACTAGCCACTAGCATGTTATAATTTTCAGTCAGGGTGGGTGCCCCTTAATAAATCCAATTGATCAGGGCGCCTCATACAATTGGGTTAAGCTTGCAGCTTTCAAAGTCAAATCAAACATGTTCTAATATTCACTCAGGGTGGGCGCTTGGCTCCCTGAATAGATTCATTTGATGGAGGTGCCCCCACATAATTTGAAAGCTTTAAGGATTCTTAGCAAAACCAAATTATGTGGGGCGCCTCCATCAAATGAATCTATTTAGGGAGCCAAACGCCCACCCTGAGTGAATATTAGAACATGTTTGACTAAGCTGCAAGCTTAACCCAATTGTATGAGGCGCCCTAATCAATTGGATTTATTAAGGGGCGCACACCCTGTTTGCAAGACTTTGAAAGCTTTAAGGATTCTTATAGCAAAACCAAAGTCTTGCATGTTAAAAATTTTCAATCAGGGTGGGCGCCCCTTAATAAATCCAATTGATCAGGGCGCCTCGTACAATAGATTCACTTGATGACTTGATGGGGGCGCCCCATACAAACTGGTCAAAAAGCACTTTTAGCACCTATTAGTTCGAGGACCAGCGTGTATATTTTAATTCAATAAGGGCGCTCTTTATTCATTTGTGGGCGTCTCTCGAATCTTTTTTGTTTTACTTTAAGTGAGACGGTAATAGAATTTTTTTTCTTAAAGTTAGGGGTAAAAAATTTTTTTTGAAGGCGCCCCCTCATTGCTTGGCGCCTCCGTGCTGGCACGGCCGGCCCGCCCGGCCGGAACGGCCCTGATTATATAGAACAACATACTTTGTTCATTTATTAGCACTATAGTTCCTGGAACCAGAATTATCTTATGACCCGTAAAATTCCTTTAGGATACACAAATAAAGAGTAGTCAAATTATTTATGATACTACTTACCTTTTCACTTCTTTGCATATTTATTCCTACACAATTTTTGAAATTGCTTTTTTAAAAACTGAAATTTTTGCACCATCTCACTTTTGAAAAAACCCCTTTCATAAAAATTCGAGATATTCGATTTTCACAAAGACTCTTTTTTCCGAGTCTGACGAAATCAAACGCAGATGTTCTGAAACGATTCTTGTTCTTGATGGTGTCTCAGAACGAAGAACAATTGTAACAAGAACAACCGAAAATATCCGAAAGCTTTTAAATTCTCCAAGAACGTCAAAAGAGGAAATAGTAAAGCACCGTTTATACGTCTTTCAAGGGACCGACGTAAAACGGCGCATAAATGAAAAGACGTATAATTGAAAATAATTTTGATTATTTGAATGAATTGGGACTTAGCGAAAACGACGTATAAATGTAAAAGACGTATAAATGAGAGACGTATAAACGGTGCTTTACGTAATAATGTTCTAAGTAGAAAAGGGGGGGTTTGGGGGTTCTACCCCAGAAAATTTCGGAAATTTGACAAAAAAAAACAGAGTTTTTACTCGTTTTGGAAACCTAGTCCGAGCCCATGGGGGGCAATTGACCAGTTGCCCCCCCTGGATCCGCGCTTGCTCCTTACTTTATTCAACTGTTGCTTATTACAAAGTAGAAACGAAATGTGATGATGTGGCAAAGTATTGCATCAGATTAATTAAAACTGAGTGGCTCCAAGGTGAGGAAAATAAACAATCGAATAATAGGACTTTCAACAAGTTTTTATTCAAAGTGAATCGTGGGAGTGTTGAAAGATAGCTACAAACTGCATATCTATACAAGAGAAATAGGTAGAACTAAGTAGCTTATGAAATTATTCTATACATTCTTCATCGCTCATAATCAGGGGCGGATTTCCAAATGTGCCAATGTCATCCACCGAGGTATAATCAAATTATAATAATAATAATAATAATAATAATAATAATAATAATAATAACGTTTATTCCCATCATACAGACAAAAAATCCATTTACATGAGGAAAACATACACATACACATACATTCAAATTACAATTAACACGTTCAAATTACAATAAACATTAAACAGAAAAATACGGAAAATAACTGAATTACAAATTGTTTATATAATCAAATTGAAGTTTTTTAAAACCATCAAAGAATACGTCACTGTGCTCTGGTAAGTGATTTATTATTTTTATGAATTGTATTATTGTTTGTTTATTTAAATATGATTTGGAATAAAAAGGTTCTTTTAAAATTTTGCTATTTCTTGTATTGTATGGGGGAACATGTATATTTATTTGATTTAATATAAAAGGGCAATCAATATTGTTATGCAAAATATTATGGAAAAACTTAAGAATAATAAGTGATCTGCGCTGTTCAAGTAAGATTGGGGTTTCAGAATTGGTACAATTGAATTTAAAAGATAAATATCGTAGAAAATTTTTTTGAACTTTTTCGATTAAATTTTTATTGGATATGCCTGTAGGGTTCCAGATCACAGCACCATACTCTAGTATCGGACGAACTAAAATATTAAAAAGATTTAAAATCACTGATACATTACTAAAATTACTTGTTGATCTTCGCAACATTCCCAAACATTTACTGGCCCTCAAAGTGATGTCCTGAATATGAGCGTTAAAATTAAAGTTTGAATTATAGATGATACCAAGATCCCTGATGATAGATTTTCTGGATAATATGATATTATTTATTTTGTAACTATATAAAAAAGGATTAGATATCCTAGAGAAAGTTAAAATAAAACATTTGTCAATATTGAGTGACAGTTTGTTTCTCTCACACCAAACAGTTAAGTTGTCAAGTTCAGTTTGTAGACTATTTATATCATGTAAGGAAGATATTTGTTTGAAGATTTTTAGATCGTCAGCAAAGAGTAAAGATGATTCAAAAATTGAAATTATATCATTCACGAACAGATTAAAAAGCAGGGGCCCAAGAATTGACCCCTGAGGGACTCCTGAGGTACCATAATAAGGATCAGACAAAGAGTGATTAAATTTTACATAAAGAGGCCTATTTATGAGGTAAGAATGTAACCAGTTGACAGCACCCTCACAAAAACCAATATTTGCTAGTTTTAAAAGCAAGACCTCATGGTTAACAGCGTCGAAAGCCTTTCTAAAATCAGTGTATACGACATCGAGTTGTTTACCTTCATTTAAAGCATTTGATATATAACTGTTAAGGCACAAGAGATTAGTAGAAGTTGACCTCTTTTTTGTGAAACCATGTTGATTGGGAGAAATTATTTCATTGACCTGAGAAGATAGTTTACAATGTATGATACTTTCAAAAACCTTAGAAAAACTTGAAAGAATAGCTATTGGTCTATAGTTAGTGATGTCAGATTTTTTTCCCTTTTTGAATACTGGTACTATTTTTGAGGTCTTCCAGACATCGGGAAAAGTATTGGTTCTTAAGGAAAGATTAAAGAGAATAAGTAAGGGATATATAAAACCCTCCATATTTGCCTTGATGACATAAGGGGGAATCAAATCAACACCCACAGAACAAGAACTCTTTAGTTTTTTAATACTGTTTTCTATGTCTTCAGGGGATACAAGATCAATACGAATCAGGTCTGGAGAGGCACGATAAGTTGAATTTATTTGACATATATTTTGATCGTTTAAATCTCTATAGACACTTGAAAAATACTCCCTAAAAGCACTGGCTATCTGCGGATCATCGAGAAGTTCAATGCCTCCATAAAACATTTGGTTAGAGGAAATGGATTTCTTTTCATTACGGTAATAAGACCAGAAAGTTTTGGGATTTGATTTTATAGATCCTTCAATATGATTTATATGTTGTTTTCGAGCGTCGCGAATGTCACTTTTTATGGATTTTCTAATAGTTCTAAAACGTTCCAGATAAGTTAGGTCATTAGTTTTTTTATAATTTATATTTATTTTTTTAATAATTATCCGGAAAGAACGAAAATAAATCGTTTTATTCCACGCGGCCATTTCTAAAACCGCGCCACCAAAATCAATCTATAATTTTTTGAGCGAAGTGTCTAAATCCACGAAAGTTGACTCATGCTAAAGTATTGGAGAAATTCGTTAGAGTTGAGTTGTTACTTTCGGGGAGCTAGACCAGGGGTTCTGAAACTTTTTTAGCCGCGGCACCCCTAGCAAGCTAAAAAAATTCGGGGCACTCCCCAAAAAAGGTGTCCACATAAGAAGTATGTTTTTTTAGGTAGAATTTGTGTTATAAAATAATTTTATATAAGAAAGGTTGTAATAAAGCTCAAAGTGTCAAAGGGTGGGTCTGGGGGTCTGTAATAAAAGTACTCTGTGACAGAGTAATGGATTATTATGTATGCAGATTATTATGTAGAGCAGAGGTTCTAAAACTTTCGATCGCCGCGGCCCCCCTTTATGTAATAGACAAACATCTCGGCCCCCAAGATTTTGAAGTATTGGAATTATGTTCCACATTACGTCTACGTTTTACAATTACTCTAAACAATAATTGGGGGTCTGGGTGATTTCCCCCAGAAAATTTTTGAAATTTGCCACTAAAAGAAGTGTTTTAACTCATTTTGAGACATTTTTGGTTACACCCAAAAAAAAGAGCTCCTCGTAAATGTCAAAGTTTTCAGGGAAAAAAATTGTAGAAAGAAATCAAACTTTTGAGGGGTGGGGGGTCTTCCCGCAGAAAATTTTCCCTTAAATAATAGTGTGCCAGTGCCACACTATTACAAATAAATAAATAATTAAAACGAAATAATTCGGGAGGTGAATAATTTTTCCCCGTTTACGCTACATCAAAGCTTTATACCGAGATACTTTCAAACTTAAAAACCGTCCCTCATTCTTGCTCTTAATTTTCTATTTCAAATCGAAGATGAAATTAATGTATCTGCTTAACGCCTTAATTAAATAAGTTTTCATAAACAAGCAGACTTACTATCAAAATTGTTTAGGTAAAAGACTAAAATATCTTTAGATATTTTTGTACTGTAAATTACATACAGATAATGAAAAATAAATTATTAACCAAGATATACGACTTATACACGGGGATATCATACAGGGCTTTAATTGTACCAAGATAAGTAAACTGGTCAACACTTTAGAAAGTATATGAATTTATTTGCAGTGGGAGTGTGTTATATGTTCTACTTGTAACAGTCATAAATTTCGTTTTACTCTCATTTATGGTTAGTCCCATGTCCTTGGCTGCAGTCTCCATAATATAATACAGGGCTTTAATTGTACCAAGATAAGTAAACTGGTCAACACTTTAGAAAGTATATGAATTTATTTGCAGTGAGAGTGTGTTATATGTTCTACTTGTAACAGTCATAAATTTCGTTTTACTCTCATTTATGGTTAGTCCCATGTCCTATAGGCTGCAGTCTCCAAGGAAATAAAAGTATCCACAACTGATTGCTTAGTTCTACCAATAATGTTGATGTCATCAGCACACGCTAATATCTGAATTGATCTCTGAAAAATGGTGCCTCTATATAGTTGTGATCCCGGCATCTCTAATGGCTTTTTCAAGGGCGATATTAAAAAACATGCATGCCAAAGCCAAAGCATCACCTTCTCTCAGCCCTCTCTCTGTGTAAAAAGCCTCTGATAAATCAGACATGATTTTAACCCTACAGTTTACTCTCTTTAATGTCATTCTCAGTGGCGAATCCAGGATTTTTGTCTGGGGGGGCTGAGTTTCACAAATAACTTAATTGCTATTAGGGGATGTTCAAATATTATGTAAGCAACTGAAGGGGGAGGGGGTTGGGGTTGCCAGTGCCGTAGCTTATATTTTTGTTTAAGGGGGGTTACTCGACATCTTTTCTGAGGTCTAACCTTAGGAATACTAAGTTTTAGGTGAGATGACTTCGTAGGGTTTTAATTTTGGTGCACTAAATTTCAAAATTGCGTAAAAATGTCAACTCCAAGTAAAAGGGGGTTCTGGAAATTTGCCCCTCAAAATAATGTTTTAGCTCATTTTGAAGCCCTTTAGATTCCATCTAAAGAGTACCACTCATTGTAAAAGCGGCAGAATTTTCAAGGAAAAAAGTTTATGGTTTAATTCTTTGTAAATCCCTAAAGTTTCAAGGAAAAACTGACTTATTAGGTTCCAAAATTTCGAGGGGGTTGTCTTCCCCCCAAAATTTTTTTAATTTTTACCCTTAAAAGTAGGGTTCCGATTCATTTTTAGAACCTTTGGGTAACACCACCGAATATCTGCAACGTGTTGAAATTTCTATTTTGGCTTTACTGCTATTACCAAAACTTGAATGTCTTATACCTGGGGGGGCTGCAGCCCCACAGAACCCCCCTCTGGATTCACCACTGGTCATTCTATAGAGAGGTCCACTAATTTTTTAGGAAATTTGAATTCCACCATAGCTTCAAACAACCTTTCACGATAAATACTGTCATAGGCAGCCTTAAAATCAATGAAAAGGTGGAAAGTATCAATATTATACTCAATCGTTTTTTCCAAAATTTGCCTAAGAGAATGAATTTGATGAATTGTTGATTTTCCTGCTTGGAATCCACATTGGTAGCTGCCAATAACTTTAGATGTATACAGGGTGTATCTGAAATGGTGCAACAAACTTTCAGGGATGATAGTACTCATCAAAACGAACAAGAATCGATATAGAAAGGGGGTCCCA
Source organism: Tetragnatha versicolor (assembly GCA_024610705.1). Taxonomy (NCBI): domain Eukaryota; kingdom Metazoa; phylum Arthropoda; class Arachnida; order Araneae; family Tetragnathidae; genus Tetragnatha; species Tetragnatha versicolor. Next base: position 32,174,679 of record JANDEH010000005.1, read on the forward strand.
GGCCAAATCCCAAGGTGTTAAAAATGGAGCGACACTCCAAAAAATCATTGAAAAATTCAATTTGTAGAAGAACTACTATTGGTAAAAACTTAATTATGGTCTCAAAAATTGTGGTTTCATATGATCTTTAAAATTACCTCAAAAATCTTCCCTTTAAAATTTGTTTTATTATGAAAAAAGTTAAAAAACACAAAAAAATGTGAAAAATTGGCCAAAGCCTTATTTTGTATTTCGAAATCCTTTCTTTTGATTTGATAATCTGAAAGATCATTGTTGAAAACCCTTAAGTCCAAAGTTTCACGTAAATACAATCAATATTAAACGCTTGAGATCCTGTTAAAGTTTGTTTTTTGAGTGCGAAAACAGCCAGTGGCGGATCCAGCGGTTGAAAAAATTTCAAAAATAGTTAAAAACCCCCTTTTTCAGAGCTAAAATTAAAAAAAAATTTCATTGTAATTCATGCGATGTCTGACAAGAATAAAAACAACGCAAGGGGGGGCCATGCTCATCCCGAGAAAAATTCCAAAATAGTTACCTTTTATCTTCAACTATCGTTGCTGAAACGCCCCATCTGTTTTGTCATGAATGCTAAAAATGGACTGTCGGGGGGAGGAAATAAGAGAAAAGTGACTCCGAAACGAGTTAAAATCCTGTTTTTAGGGTCAAACTTCCAGAAAATTTCGGGGGGAGGACCCCCAGACCCCCTTTGGAACTCTATACTTTACAAATTTTTTGTAAAAAGATAGTCAAAATGCAAAAATCCAACCAAAATGGAAATTAAAATCTTGAAAATGTATGTCCGAAATCATGATTAGGTGTAGGGGAGAGGAGGGAGGAATGGGACAGTGGGAGGAGTGGGACAGCTGAAATTCTGGAAAAATAAATCAGTTTATTTTATTTCCAATTTGGTCATTAGATGGCCTTCTTATAGCTTCTTGTTATTTCCTTCATTTAGTTTATCCAGCAGCAAGTTTCTGTTTATAGTTGTAAAAATTTGATTTTCCCACTTCCAAAGTTAATATCCAGTCTATCTTGAGTTTTATTTCATTTCTCATGTAATTTGTAGAACAAACATTATATAATGCCATTGTAATCTAAAAGATATAATGTATGCTAATCTGCAATTTCATAAAGCCTAACACCAGCATAGTTTATGTGACAAGTTATATTTTAAAAGCAATGTGTGGAGGGAGGAATGGGACACTCTGAAAAATGTAAACAAAATCTGCAAAAATGTAAACAAAATTTGAAAATATTAATTTCTGATAGCTTTCTATCGCTTCAATTGAAATGCTTTTCTTTTCTTGAATAAACAATTCCAAGTATTACATTGTATTTCAATTTTTGATTCTTAACACCATGGGAAAGAGTTCAAGTGTACTAAATATTTTTTAAAAATTATTCTATAATAGATATAAAATTGAAAGCTGTTTAAAAATGTGGGCAAAGGTTAAAAGAATAGTAGGTAAAATACTAGGCCCTTTCTCATTATTACATTTTACTAATTTTCTTTACTTTTCAAAAGTGTCCCATTCCTCCCATACTCATGTCCCACTCCTCCCACCCATGAGGGAGGAATGGGACAAAATTCTTGTTAATTTGAATGATCAAAAGTGATAAAATTAAACAACATTTAAGAACTGTACATTTTTAAAAAATTAAGTTAAAACATGTAAGTTTATTATCCAACCATTTGCATCTATGAATAAGCAGGAGATAATGAATAAAAAAATATTTAGTGAAAATTGTCCCATTCCTCCCTCCTCTCCCCTACCAAAACTAGTTGAAAATGTGCGTTTTAGACTTAAAATTTCCAAAAATTTCGAAAAATTCCCCAGACCCCCCCTTTAGGAAATTAGAAGACGATTTTGTTATTGAAAATTCTTAGTCCCTCAAAAAACCAAATCCTGAATCCTCCGCTGTCTACCTACCTTGGTCACCAACAAAATCGAACTAAAGTTTCAAGAAATTTTTTTGCCACCCCCCTCCCCGAAAAAAAAGTCTAGTTACGGCCCTGAGTCCCAGGCTTCAGTTATGGTAATTTGTTTTTGTAATTAGTAGTTAGTTACACAAATTAACTATTGTATGCAATATTGAGTCAAATACAAATACAAATACAAATACAAATTAAGTCGACCAACTACAGGCGTAAGCCCAGCAAGGTTGGTCCAGTCTTTTTAACCCAAACTACCAGAATCCCAGTATCTGTCAATTTTCCCCTTGAACTCGTTTACCCCACTCGAATTTACGATTGTTTCAGGCAACGCATTCCATCTATCCACTACCCTATTAAAGAAATAATGCTTTCTACAATCCGTCTTAAATTTTACTTTATTCAATTTGAAATTGTGACCCCTTGTTCTATTACCCATATTGAAATCTAGTCCCTCTGTGTCCCCTTGCTTTACCATTTTAAATAGTTGAATCAAATCCCCTCTAATCCTTCTTCTCTCTAGAGTGAACATATTTAGCTTCTTTAATCTTCCCTCATAACTTAAACTGGATATACCCTTGACCATTTTAGTAGCCCTATGCTGAACCCTTTCTATTGCATCAATATCTTTTTTTAAGTATGGAGACCAAAACTGAACAGCATACTCTAGATGAGGTCTCACCAAGCCTCTGTATAGTGGCAAAATAATATCCTCGGACCTTGAAGAAACAGTTTTTTTAATGTATCCCAATATCCTATTAGCCTTTTTACTAGCAGATGAACACTGATGAACCCATTTAAAGTCCTCATTTACTATCACCCCTAAATCTTTGATCATATTACCTTCTTTAACTTTGTCCCCTTGCAGATAAAATTCTGCCCTACCATTCCCCCGACCCATATGAAGTACCTGACTTTTACTTATGTTAAAGGACATACCCCATTTTTCAGCCCATTGCGATATAATATCAAGATCCCTTTGTAAATTTTGTACATGCTCCTGAGTATCTACCCTACCCCAAATTTTTAAGTCATCAGCAAAGATGCTGATTTTGTTCCTAATGTCCTGACTAATATCGTTAATGAAAATTATAAAGAGAATTGGCCCCAATACTGACCCCTGTGGCACCCCACTCATGACCTCTGCCCACTGTGAATAATTACCCTTGACTTGCACCCTCTGTTTCCTACCTATCAACCAATTCCTAATCCACAATAATGTTTTACCCCTGATACCCAATTTTTCTAACTTCAGTAGCAATGCCTCGTGTGGAACCTTATCAAATGCTTTTTGAAAATCAATGTAAAATATGTCTACACTATGTTTTTGATCCAACTCCTTTGTTACTCCGTCATAGAACTTAAAAAGATTAGTTTGACAGGATCTACCCTTCCTGAATCCAAACTGATTGTCTGAAAGTAAGTTACCCTCCTCCAAGTATAACATTATATAAACGAGTCGTAAGTGACTTCAAAATTAATAAATCTTGGAGTTTGAAAAAATTGGACACTTACGTGTCTGAAATTCCACTTTTTTTTCAATTTTTATCTAAGATAACAAAACAAAATATTATATCAACGAAAACGAAATAAATATGGAATGCGTTACCTGCGAAATGATTATTAAATCGAGTGGGGTAAACGAGTGCAAGAGAAAAATTGAAAAAATTCAAAAATTTATAGATAAGTATCGTATTTTTCCAAATGGCCCCCCCCCGAAAATTTGGTCTGGATCCGCCCCTGAAAACAGCTCCACAAATGGTCAGGGAGAATCTACGAGTTACGGATAGATAATCGCTAAAATTCTTTTCTCTCCCAATTTGGCGAAACATGCCAAGCTCCTACAGATCGCCAAGCAAGCTAGGGCGATCTGTTGTTGGCGAAAGTTGGCGAGGAATCTCGTAACGCAAATCGTGACGAGGCGAGCATCAATCCGTAACTTGTAGATTTTCCCTGAACATTTGTTTTTTGGATCTGTTTTCGCACGCCTTTAACAGGATCTCAAGCGTTTAATATTGATGGTATTTACGTGAATCTTTGGATTTTAGGGTTTTCATCTATGCTCTTTCAGATTATCAAATCAAAAGAAAGGATTTCCAATTACAAAATAAGGTTTTGGCAGATTTTTCACATTTTGTTAGTGTTTTTTAACTTTTTTCATAATAAGACAAATTTTAAAGTGAAGACTTTTGAGGTAATTTTAAAGATCATATTAAACCACAATTTTTGAGACCATAATTAAGTTTTTACCAATAGTAGTTCTTCTAGAAATTGAATTTTTCAATGATTTTTTTGGGGTGTCGCTCCATTTTTAACTCCCTGGGATTTGGTCTGGGACCCCCCTTTCTATACCGATTCTTGTTCGTCTTGATGAGTACTATCATCCCTGAAAGTTTGTTGCACCATTTCAGATACACTCTGTATATGGCAGTAACCTGAGATATAAAATTCGGGAGAAGATTGAAGATTTTAAATGCTACATTTAAGAGGTTAATTCTTCGGTAGTTGCAACATTCCAGCTTGTCTCCTTTTTAAAAATGGGACTTATGGAACCCTCTTCCCATTCAATGGGCATCTGTTCCATAGTCCAGACATTACATATAACTTTATGAATTGCCTCTATAAGTTCTGGTAGGTCAATATTTATAAACTCTGCCTTGATACCATCTGGTCCCGCAGCTCTATTGTTATTTAGATTCTGAATTGCCCTCCTCACCTCATCCAAGGACGGGGGTTCTACTTCATATTCTGGAGTACGCTTGGTCTCGGTAACATCCATATCAAAACTAGCCTCTTCTCCTGGGGGGTCACTTCCACAGAGAAGATCCTTAAAGAAATCTCTCCATCTTTCCAAGATTTCATTTCGCTCACTTGTGAGCTCACCATCTTTTTTCCTACATGTTATTGTCCTTGGGTATGTAAGTGAAAGACAGCATTGATTTTCTGGTAGAATTTTCTTGACTCTTTTTGAGTTTTTAGCTTTTTGATCTCACAAAACTGTTCTTCCATATATGTCTTCTTTTTCATACGAAAAATTATTTTTTCCTGTCTTCTTCGATCTTTAATTTTTTCTTCTGCTTGTCTAGTATAATGTTTTTGAATCATTAACCCTACAATGCATGATTTTTTAAATTCACTTGAAAATCATTTATTTGACTTCTATTATGGTTTAAATTAGTAAAAAAATACTAAAAAAATTTAATTTAATTTTTTTCTACTTTTAATTGACAAAACACTTTGTCCTTGTGAAATTAATTTGTGTCCCTTATGAAATTAATTGTGAAGTGAAATAAAACCAAATGCTCTAAAAATATAAAAAAAACTTATTTCTTCAAAACAATTTTTTTTCAAGCTGAAAATTTTTTTTATTTTAATTTATTTGGTCCTTTTATTTTGGCGTTTTCTGTGTCTTGATTTTCGTATCACTAGCTACTAACAAATGTCTCAAAATAGTACCCCTGCTGCCATCAACTGGCAGTCTAAAGTGCTAATACAATGAAATGTTATATTTATTGTACTTATTGACTTATTATTTATTGTACTTGCCGTTTGGAAATGGAATTTCGAGTAGGAAATGGGGAAAAATGCCGTGTAGCCAAATGGCTACAGTATGCACTGTAGGGTTAATTTATAAGCTCTGTTTGTTGATATCTTGGAGACCTTTATTCACCTTTTGGGGGGTTCTATCGGTCTTAATTTCTTTTCAATCGATAGAAATCCTTCACTTAATGGAGCTCATCAGGTTAGAAATTTTCATTAAAAAGGAAGATATTCGCCATATGGAATAGGCAGCCAGATTCAAAGTCTTCGCACCTTTAGAGGAGGTATGAGGGACTCTATATAAGGCAATTGCATCTCGCTACCCCCTCCACATACCCTTCAGAGCCCCAAAACGGGGTTTCTGAGAAAGTAGGCTTATGCTAAATGTACAGGAAATTTTATTATCTGCCTAATTCACGCTATAAAATCACTCACAAAGAGTCATACATGATAGTGAGAGGGTGTCATACCCCTTATAAACCCACTATTTTGCTCTATTCGGATGGAACCGCTATTTCATACCTTTCAACTCTGGCAGTCAGTCAGGGTGCCAAATGGCAAAAAAGGGGTCAACCTCGAAATCTCTTATACCATCAATGTTTTGATGGTTTTGGATAGAGTTAATAGTGTAGATTTCAAAACCGGTTGATGCCACTCTGCAAGTGTTGAGCATTTTTTTTAAATTTAAATTTTTAAAATATGGGCCAAAAAAAAATTTAAAAAATCAAATAATAGTAATAGAGACTTATGATACATGTTTATAGGCTATTTTTCAGTGATGAATACGAATATTCCAATTAAAATTTAAAAAATTTAAAATATCTATTTTTAAAGTATTTTTGAAATTTTGGATATTCGAAAAAATTAAAACATCACTCAAAACCACAAAACAACTGCAAAAGAATTAATTTAAACGGTTTTCAATCACAAACAGCTTAAATAGTGACATACTAAAATTGGAAGAAAATCAGACAGTAAAAAGATTATTTTTTTTAAAAATTTCAATTTTTTTGGGCTCAAAAATCGACTTTTTTTAAAATTCCTGTTAAAAACGTTTGAGGCATTTGCCAAGGTAATGTTTCCATGGATGTTGTAGTTATATAACTGTATAACATAAAAAAACCATAATTCATGATTAAATTATTATTTAATTATTTAATTTATTAAAATGAACTTAGAAAATATAGGGAAAATCCTTCAGTCAAATGAAACAGGAAATATGCAGACGATATTTCGTAATAAATTATCTTAAAATAATTTAATTTAAAAAAGACAAAAATTCTTTCAAAAAAATTTAAATTTTAAACAAATTTAAAAATTTTAAAATTTTTAAAAATTTTATATTTTGTAGTATAGGCATGTGATACAACTTTATGGGCTATATTTTACTGCTTTTTACGAATATTGGGCCAACTTTTCAATAAAATTATAATTAAGTTGGAAAATTTGAAGCATTCATCTTAATACTTTAGTTTTGGATGCTGGGTGCCGAATGGTAAATAAAGTATCAACCTCAAAAACTCTTATACCATCAATGTTTTGATGGTTTCTGATAGAGTTAATAGTGTAGATTTAAAAACCGGTTGATGCCACTCTGCAAATGTTGAGCATTTTTTAATAAATTTAATTTTTTAAAATAAGGGCAAAAAAATTTCAAAAAATCAAATAATAGTAATAGAGACTTATGATACATGTTTATAGGCTATTTTTCAGTGCAGAATACGAATATTCCAATTAAAAATTAAAATATTGGTTTTCAAAATATTTTTGAAAAATTTGATATTTGAACAAAATTAAAACAACACTCGAAACCACAAAACAACTACAAAAGAATTAGTTTCCACAGTTTTTATTTCAAACAGCTTAAGTAATTACATACTAAAATTGGCCCATGAAAAGTTTAATTTTTTTATAATTTTCAATTTTTTAGTAAAACTAAAACTTATGCTTTAAGTCACAGATTGCCTGGACTACATACAACATGGAAAAAATTTCTAGACTAATATTATGCATATTGAAATAAATAAAACAATTTTTAAATGTTAAATAAATTATGTTCTTGTTTAGCTTATTCTATTATTTGATTCTTATTACTATTATTTGATTTTTTGAAATTTTTTTGCCCTTACTTTAAAAAATTAAATTTATTAAAAAATGCTCAACATTTGCAGAGTGGCATCAACCGGTTTTTAAATCTACACTATTAACTCTATCAGAAACCATCAAAACATTGATGGTATAAGAGTTTTTGAGGTTGATACTTTATTTACCATTCGGCACCCAGCATCCAAAACTAAAGTATTAAGATGAATGCTTCAAATTTTTCAACTTAATTATAATTTTATTGAAAAGTTGGCCAGATATTCGTAAAAAGCAGTAAAATATAGCCCATAAAGTTGTATCACATGCCTATACTACAAAATTTAAAATTTTTAAAAATTTTAAAATTTTTAAATTTGTTTAAAATTTAAATTTTTTTGAAAGAATTTTTGTCTTTTTTAAATTCAATTATTTTAAGATAATTTATTACGAAATATCGTCTGCATATTTCCTGTTTCATTTGACTGAAGGATTTTCCCTATATTTTCTAAGTTCATTTTAATAAATTAAATAATTAAATAATAATTTAATCATGAATTATGGTTTTTTTATGTTATACAGTTATATAACTACAACATCCATGGAAACATTACCTTGGCAAATGCCTCAAACGTTTTTAACAGGAATTTTAAAAAAAGTCGATTTTTGAGCCCAAAAAAATTGAAATTTTTAAAAAAAATAATCTTTTTACTGTCTGATTTTCTTCCAATTTTAGTATGTCACTATTTAAGCTGTTTGTGATTGAAAACCGTTTAAATTAATTCTTTTGCAGTTGTTTTGTGGTTTTGAGTGATGTTTTAATTTTTTCGAATATCCAAAATTTCAAAAATACTTTAAAAATAGATATTTTAAATTTTTTAAATTTTAATTGGAATATTCGTATTCATCACTGAAAAATAGCCTATAAACATGTATCATAAGTCTCTATTACTATTATTTGATTTTTTAAATTTTTTTTTGGCCCATATTTTAAAAATTTAAATTTAAAAAAAATGCTCAACACTTGCAGAGTGGCATCAACCGGTTTTGAAATCTACACTATTAACTCTATCCAAAACCATCAAAACATTGATGGTATAAGAGATTTCGCACTTTTCGACTTGGCACCCTGACTGGGGTCCAGTGCGAAAAATTTACCATTGGATATCAAAAAGGTTCTACAATTAGTGAAATAAAGTTATAATTTCCACATTACTTTTAATTTTTTTCTCTTTGTTAATTAATATAGTTAATCATTTATTAATAATTAGTGTAATAATTAAGATTAAGTATTACTACTTCGATTGAAAGTTATGATCCACATAATTTTTTATTAAGTACAGAGACCGTCAAAAAACAGATTAAGAGTATTCAGTAGCTCCATATTAAAGAGGGGGGTTTGGGGGTCCACCCCCAGAAAATTTTTGGAAATTTGAATTTTAAAAGGAGTTTTTTTACTTCATTTATGAGGTAATAACCTAGGAACACCGCTCCTTGTAAGCTAGATAATTTTTAAAGGAAAAAATAGAAAATCGGACGTTTCTGAGGCAGTAGTTGATCCAGGGTTCGGTTTTGGGGGGGGCTAAGAATTTTGAAAATCAAATTGAATCTTCTCAACGAATATAATATTAAAAAGGTTGAAAATAATCGTGTTCGAATTAACTTAGGGGGGGTTTGGGGGACCTCCCCCAGAAAATTTTTGGAAATTCAAGTCTAAAAAGCAGGTTTCAACTCGTTTTGGTACACCTAATCCGAATTTCGAACATTATATTTTCAGGAATTTTATTATTTGCTAGGAGTTTTGTATTTTGACGAACTCATCATAAAAAAAGTTGTTTATAATAAAGTCCCAAGGGGGGTCAGGGGGTACTCCCCCAAAATATGTTTGGAATTTTGACCCTAAAAACAGGGTTTGGTTTACTCTTTTAGTATAGTATTACTCTTTTGTTATAGAGACACCGGGGGTTCCGCCGGAAAATTTTAGATTTTAACATGCAAAATAGGTGGTTTTTAGACACTTTTAAGGGACATAGACGCCCTCTTTTGAGTAGGCACTGGAATATTTAACGCCTAAAAAAGGGTTCAAAAATTTTGGGTCGGGCCCCATGGGGGGGGTCCGGATCCGGGGACCCCCCCCCTTCGCTACGCCCCTGCTGGCAGTTATTACTTCTGCGCATGCGTGTGTATTACAGTTTTTGAATGGATATTTATTTGGTATTATATCAACCTATGTTCATACCAAATTTCATCAAAATCTATCCAGTATATCTGGAGAAAATCGAACAAATGTGCAATTTCTCTTAATTTTGAACACCAGTGTACATCCGAAGTCAAAATAATTTTTTTTAAATATTTGTCTGGATTTAGGTAAAATTGTTTCGTCCTTGTACCAAAATCACCTTTAATTATGATACAAATAATTAAATAAAGTAGTTAATCGAATAGTTTTCCCTTAGTTACAGAAATATCACTTATTATTTTAGGAGTATTACCACAATACACAGATGCCTACTTGATCCGATTGCAATAATAGTCCAGGCAATCTGTAACTTAACCAGTAAAAAATTGATTCCTTCAGTTTTTCAAAGGTTTTCACTTTGGAATGACCTCAATAATAACATACTAAAAATCGGCCAAAATCGGCCATCCGGAAGTTTAATTTTTTTAAATTTTTAAAAAATGGCCGAAAAAAAATTTCAAAAATCAAATTATAAAAATAGAGACTTATGATACATGTTTAAAGGCTATTTTTCAATGCTGAATACGAATATACCATTTAAATTTTTAAAAATTTTAAATTTAAATTTTTAAAAATTAATTCAAAATTTGGAAAGTCGAAAAATTTAAAACATCGCTCAAAACCACAAAATAATTGCAAAAGAAATAATTTAAACGGTTTTCAATTAGAAATGACTTAAATAATAATATACTAAAAATTGAAGAAAATCGGACCGTAAAAAGTTTAATTTTTTTCAAATTTTTAATTTTTTTGGCCTCAAAAATAGACCTTTTTGAAAATTCTTGTTAAAAACGTTTGAGGCATTTACCAAGGAAATTTTTCCAAAGATGTTGTAGGTATATACCACTATAACCTAAAAAAACTACAATCGGTGATTTAATCATTAGTTAATTAATTAATTTATAAAAATCAACGTTGAAAATACAGGTAGACAATATTTGGTAATAAATCATTTTAAAAATAATTTAATTGAAGAAAGACAAAATATCTTTCAAAATATTTAAATTTTAAATTAATTTAAAAATTTTTAAATTTTGTGTATATGCATGTGATACATGTCTCTAGGCTATATATTAGTGCTGTTTACGAATATCACGCCAACTTTTTAATAAAATTTAGAATAAGTGTGGAATATTGAAGCATTTTTCTCAATAATTTTGTTTTTTATGCTTCAATTTTTCCACAGTTAATTTAAATTTTTTGAAAAGTTGGCTTGATATTCGAAAACAGCACAAAAATATAGCCAAGAGACATGTATCACATGCATATACTACAAAATTTAAAATTTTTAAAAAATTTAAATTTTTTAAATTAATTTAAAATTTAAATTTTTTTTAAATATATTTTGTCTTTTTTCAATTTAATTATTTTAAAATGATTTATTACCAAATATTGTCTAAATATTTTCTGTATTACTTGATTGAAAGATTTTACCTCTATTTTCAACGTTAATTTTTATAAATAAATTAATTAACTAATGATTAAATCACCGATTGTGGTTTTTTAGGTTATAGTGGTATATACCTACAACATCTTTGGAAAAATTACCTTGGTAAATGCCTCAAACTTTTTTAACAAGAATTTTTAAAAAGGTCGATTTTTGAGGCCAAAAAAATTGAAAATTTGAAAAAAATTAAACTTTTTACTGTTCGATTTTCTTCCATTTTTAGTATGTTATTATATAAGTCATTTCAAATTGAAAACCGTTTAAATTATTTCTTTTGCTATTACTATTTTGTGGTTTTGAGCGATGTTTTAATTTTTTCGACATTCCAAATTTTGAATTAATTTTTTTAAATTTAAATGGCATATTCGTATTCAGCATTGAAAAATAGCTTATAAACATGTATCATAAGTCTTTTTTTTATAATTTGATTTTTTGAAATTTTTTTTCGGCCATTTTTTAAAAATTTAAAAAATTTAAGCTTCCGGCCAGCCGATTTTTATTATGTTATTATTGAGGTCATTCCCAAGTGAAAACCGTTGAAAAACTAAAGGTATCAATTTTTTACCAGTTTGACCCTTTTTTTCAGTAGATTTACTGGACTACAAACTGAACGAGAGGATGTAGGTCTTCCTGCTGGTTAGTCCTCCTGACGACTCAACGTCGACCCAACGCCGGGGGAGATGGTGATAATTTGATTTGACGAAATGTCAATAGTACCCTCCCATCCACCATTCCATCAGCGCACATTTTATACTAAATTTAAGTTAGACGAAGAGGAATAAAGAAAGTTCCATTTTACGAAAACATGTTTTTTTATTAGAAAATTATTGAGATAAAAATTCTGTGTTGAAAAATAGACGATTGGAAAATCCTGGCCAACTGTCACCTCCACAACTTTACCTACCAACCGAACCAACAACTGGGTAGGAATTTTGAAACCATTATTTAGATTTTAGGCACTTTATTTCAAGACTAATCTAAATCAATTTGAGGCAAAATTCGGAAGTCACTATTTGCGTTTCAATGTTTGGAGACTGATAAATCTGGGGAAGAAATGAGAAATTTTTTCTCATTCAAAAAATCAAGATATACTTTGTCTCCTTTTTTCGTTGCTTTTTACGTCTTTTTATTTCAATATTTTTCTTCTTCCCCTTTTTGGGGCCAAGGGGAGGGCACTTTTTGCAATCATTTAAACAACAAACCGAAAAATAATTTTAGGTAAGAAAATCGGCTGAAATAAGTAAGAGAACACGGGAAAGTGCCCTTTCTTGCCTGAAAAATGTAAAAGGATGATTTTTTTGGGCATTCAATGTACTTTCTTTCTCCCTTTTCCCCATTTTTTAGGTCTTATCTTTCTTTTTTCCCTCCTTATCGTTTTATTACAGCCAGTGGAAAAGTCTACGCTGCACCTTTTCAGAGTGCCCCCTGGATCCGCCACTGCCCCTGGCATGCACACAGTTTGAGAACCTCTGAGCTAGACAGTGGTTTTAATAGCGAAATTCGTTGGAGTTGAGTTGTAACTTTCATGGATTTAGACCAGTGGTTCCCAACAGGTGGTCCGTGAGGCCTTCAGAGGTGGTCCGTGAGAAGATTTTTAAATAACTTATCCAAAAAAGGTGTGGAAATTTTAAAAAAATAGCTTTCCCAATCACACATTCCAGGAAATAGTAAAAACACTACAGATACAAAAACATATGTAAAAAATCATACATTTCATAAATAAAATGTTGTGTTTTTATCTTCTACTAGCGCTGACGCGCTAGACCCGGGCTTCGCCCGGGTTTCAGTTTTTTTATAAATATTATCTGGTGTGTTACAGATGGGCTTCCCCAGTCCATTTTAAAAAAAAAATCTCCTTGTGTGTTACAGATGGGCTTTGCCAGTCCAAATGTGGAAATAGTTAAATAAAGGAGCCACTTTTATGTTTATGGTACAACAATGGATTTTAAACTGCAACAATGGAGAATTTGCCTACAACAATTAATGTTACATCTTCTCTTGTTATATTTACAACAATGTGGTTTTGCCCTGAAGTTAGGCATGAAATATGGGTTTTTAAGCATAAAATTGACCAAAAAAGTTGTTGGAAAGCTTCGATTTTAAATTATTTTTATTCAGAAACCTTCCCTGGAGCGAGTAGATCAACGTGGTATAGTTTAATAGTTAATGTAGGTTCGAAAAGTTAAAAACTATAAAGGACATACAGACATACATACATACAAACATTCATTTTTATATATATAGAAGATGAATCCTTTGTTCATTTCTATTATTTTGCACAGTTTTATTACTCAACAGTAGTTTATTACAGAGTAGAAACGAAATGTGATGATGTGGAAAAGTATTACATCAGATTAATTAAAACTGAGAGGCGTCAGGGTGGGGCAAGTAAAGGATCGAATGATCGGACTTATACATGGTTTGATACGAAGCGAAGCGTGGAAGTGTTAAAATATATTTCAAACTGGGATGTTCTGAGTTACACGTGAAATATGTTTGCTCGAAGATATGAGAAAAATTTATTGCCGAAAATGCGAAAGTGTTTGAACACATAAATTATTTTCTATTTTAATTGCTCCTTTGAAATAATTATTGACTTTTGACGCGGTTTCTTTCGGGAGAACATCAGCCTCGCCCGCCTCGCCTATAGAATTTCCTCTGCCACATCTCACATCAGTCAGTGCATGTCCAGTAGGGTGGGTCGAAAAAACACTTTTTTCGAAATTCAATGGGCCTTAGGGGGGATTTTTGGCCAAATGTGTTCAATAATACGTAAAAAAAATTTCAGATCGATACGACTATTCTTTCACTTGCCGCTGAGCCCCCAAAGTTGAAAATTTTTGAAAAAAAGCTGAAATTTTTAAATTTTCGCAAAAAAAATTTTTGGGGAAATATTTAAATTGTTAGCATGGATTTGAATCATAATGGAATCAATATGGCGTATAAAAAATTTTGTATCGATACGACCATTTCTTCAGTACCCAGCTGGCCCCTCAAAAATGAAAATTTGACAAAAAAACACCCAATTTTTACAGTTGGTCGGCGAATGCTGATTTCAGGGAAAATGGAAGGAGTTCATCGTATAAACAATTTTAGCTTGATACAACTCACAGTCCATCTATTTAGACCCCCACAAGATGGCCCGCCCCCTTGCCTAGCCCAGGGAAAGCACCCACAAAACCGAAGTAGTTGTATTTAAAAACCGTGCTTTGGAGTGAGATATCCTTTTTAAAGAGCTCTAAGTGTTTCCTTGTTTCGGGACATTTTTGTGCTTTAAATTATGGCATCTAAGCGTGGGTTACGGTCCAACGTTAAAAACAGCATCTTTGGATTACCAAAGGAATTGTGTGCTGCTAATCTACCTACTGTGGAAGACTTTCTAAGGAGTTACCATTGGGAAAGACAGCAAATGGACTTGGACAAAGTTAAGATGCTTAAATGTAAATTAATAGTTGGCATAGTTGCCGATAAAGTGATAGGAATTTAGAAACGCTCATCGATTGGCCGATAACGCAGTTATTAGCAAACAACGAATTGTTTCTATGATGCTAAACTATCACAATAAAGCCCGGAATCTTCAAAAATCTCAGAAAAATAATAATTCCAGTGTTGTTAGAAAAATAGAAAATTTTCAGAGATTTGCTAAGAAAATACTCTTTGACATAGCTTCATGTAAGTGTACCAATCCTTCCTGCTGTAATTGTGAAAAACAAAAAAGGTACCACTGCTGGAAGTACCGTTTCTGCTAGATCAAAGAACAGTGAGAAAAATAACGATTGGAAATTTAGATAAACGGGAAACCAATCGACGTTTTAAAAAGTTACAACGAGATGCTCAGCGAGATCTGTGTAAAAAGACAGAAGATGATGGTAGTCCTGAAAACTTAGGTCCAATGAAAGAGAGTGAGCCTCCAACTTCAGATGAAGACTATATCCTTCCTAAACGTGCAAAACAAATAGCTAAGCCAGTTCAACAAATGCGATTGCAGCTACCCATCTTCACAACTACAGTTTATAGAACTAATACATCTAGTAGAAATGTTGCACTTTTGGCTTTGTCTCTTATAGAGGATATCGGACAAGTAACAACAGACACGAGAGAAAATGTAATTGACACCTCAAAGGTTTGCAGAGAAAAGAGGAAATAATCAACTTCTCTACTTAACCAAACAGATGCTAATATTAAAGATAAAGATATTAAAGGCTTGTATTTTGATGGAAGGCAAGACCAAACACTAATTTTGAAGGGGAAAACGACACGTTTAAAAGGGTTGTTAAAAAAGATCATAATATTATAGTGGAGGAGCCTGGATCCCAATACCTCGGTCACGTTACTACTAAATCAGGAAAGCGAGACTCCATACCTAAAGCCATTATCAATTTTTCCAAGAGAAATGAATAGATTTATGTAATCTACAAGTTATAGAGTGCGACAGCACAGCAATTAATACAGGCAAGAAAAATGAAGTTATGGCTTTTTGTATGGACCCACGCTTAGATGCCATAATTTAAAACTGCATGAAATGCGAACTGTCGCATGCACAAAAATGTCCCGAAACAAGGAAACACTTAGAGATCTTCAAAAAGGATATCTCACTCCAAAGCACGGTTTTTAAATACAACTACTTCAGTTTTGAGGGTGCTTTCCCTGGGCGAGGCAAGGGGGTGCGGTTCGAGGGGGCGGGCCATCTTGTGGGTCTAAACAGATGGACTGTGAGTTGTATCGAGCTAAAATTGTTTATACGATGAACTCCTTCCATTTTTCCTGAAATCAGCCTTCGCCGACCAACTGTAAAAATTGGGTGTTTTTTTGTCAAATTTTCATTTTTGAGGGGCCAGCCGGGTACTGAAGTAATGGTCGTATCGATACATAATTTTTTATACACCATATTGATTCCATTATGATTCAAATCCATGCTAACAATTTAAATATTTCCCCCAAAATTTTTTTTTGCGAAAATTTAAAAATTTCAGCTTTTTTTCAAAAATTTTCAACTTTGGGGGCTCAGCGGCAAGTGAAAGAATAGTCGTATCGATCTGAAATTTTTTTTACGTATTATTGAACACATTTGGCCAAAAATCCCCCCTAAGGCCCAATGAATTTCGAAAAAAGTGTTTTTTCGACCCACCCTAATGTCCAGTTTGCTTTTTTGTGATCAACAGAATTCCTGGTTATCTCATTTGTCCTGCAGTTTAATTTAAAGCTTTAAGTACTTTCTTTCAAATTTAAATCTACTAATAATATATTACTTTATTTATTGGTTATGAGAGAGAAGAAAAATAACTATTTTATACAGATAAAAATGCTTGATAAAAATGGTTAAATGTCTTTTATAAAAGGTATATTTTTAAATAATTAGATATAAAAATAATGTAATGTTAATTTTTCTTTTAAGTTTAATAGATTGTTTGATTTTCTAAGTTCTATTTAGAAACATTGTAAGACTCGGTTTCCCTTACTTCAGAAAAAAGTCAAAATTTTAGACCCTCCATGAAGAATGAATGTACTAAAAAAAGTTAAAATTTTGAAGATACAGTTAGGGATAGAGAAGGTCCGCAAAGGTTCAAATTTAAGCGAAGTGGTCCGCAGACATATTTGAGTTGGGAACCACTGCTCTAAAGTGAACATTATTAGCTTCTTTAATCTTCCCTCATAACTTATACTGGATATACCCTTGACCATTTTAGTAGCCCTATGTTGAACCCTTTCAATTGAATCAATATCTTTTTTAAGTATGGAGACCAAAACTGAACAGCATACTCTAGATGAGGTCTCACCAAGCCTCTGTATAGTGGCAAAATAATATCCTCGGACCTTGAAGAAACAGTTTTTTAATGTAGCCCAATATCCTATTAGCCTTTTTACTAGCAGCTGAACACTGATGAACCCATTTAAAGTCCTCATTAACTATCACCCCTAAATATCTGATCATTTTACCCTCTTTAACTTTGTCCCCTTGCAGATAAAATTCTGCCCTACCATTCCCCCGACCCATATGAAGTACCTGACATTGTCTTATGTTGAAGGACAAACCCCATTTTTCAGCCCATTGTGATATTGATTTTAGAGTTAGAAAACTTAATTTGACAAAAAGAAAAAAAACAAGTTTTTTTACAAAAACACATTTTAATTTTAAATTAAAATACATAAAAATTGTGCCAAGTTTACAAAGTTTCTGTATCTGACATCAAAACTTTTAGCACTCCTTTCCAAATATTGCTCACTTTTAGTTCTGATTAATTCACTTTATAAGGAAAAAAATCAAAAATATCTTGATGTCCAAACACAGAACGAAAACGTCGCAAACAGCCATAGACAATTTTAACATCAACAAAAATTAAACAGTGAAGCATGTACTATCACTTCCAAACTCAACAGAATAACAAATTTGTACAAAATA
The DNA here is from genome assembly GCA_024610705.1 of Tetragnatha versicolor. Lineage (NCBI taxonomy): Eukaryota > Metazoa > Arthropoda > Arachnida > Araneae > Tetragnathidae > Tetragnatha > Tetragnatha versicolor. Next base: position 32,192,317 of record JANDEH010000005.1, read on the forward strand.
CTATATTTACAGAAGTCAGATTGATACAAGTACAAAAATGAGAACTAAGCTTTAATCAGTTAAAATCTTTTAAAACCATTCACGAGCACAACAGATATGATCTCTACAATGACCAAGATGATATGATTTTTTTCTAATATCCACTAATGGTCTTCAATAATGAATAGAACTGTAAAATCACAGATAGTTCTTCAAACATTTTTACAAATACATACTTTCTTTCATTATAGTTGTCAAAGAATATTCATCTTTAAACTAGTCTATTTAGAAAATTTTTTTTACAAAAGATGTCAGCCATGTTATGCAAACAATATTATATTTTTTTAAAGGTTGACTACAAATCCCATTAGCATTAGGATATTTTCAAACTGAAAATTAGAATACATTTTAATTTAAAAATTGCAAAAGGGAAATAAAATTTCAGAAAATTTTGGGCCCACTAAATTATGGAAAAATATTTTAATCATGAGAAAGAGAACTTATGTTACATTGCTATATTAGTGTCCCCTAAATTTTGGATCAGACCATATAGAAATCCAAATACTCCAAAAAACTAACGTGTACTTAATTTTTTTCTAGGATAATCAATGTTTTCTCACAATGCTACATTAAAAAATATATTTTTGGGGGGGATATCCTATGTCAAACTGATGTAGGTGAACAGCACTCATATTTACATTATTTCATTAGCAACCATTTAAAAATACACTTAGAACTAGATTACATAGCACCAATTATCACCTTTTATTATTATTTAAAAGAAAATCAATTGGTTTAAATGTTTTTCTGAGATTTTGTACAGATTAAATTGCAGCCATAAATGAAAAAAGCATGCAAAAATTATACTGATAACTATTGCTTAGTCAGTAAACATGTGATTTAAATGGAAAAATACATAAACCACTTATTGCAGTAAAACATGATTTCTATTAAGAAATTATCCAATTATGGATATCAAAAACCATTGACTAGACGATAAATAAAAAATAAAAGTTCCATATAGGATTTCTCAGCATTTATCATGTCCCATGATAAATTCTAACATATTATGTAAATAAAATTTATTTTGATAAAATCATCTTAAACATAATAAAATATGCAATAGATTTATTTTTATATATTTACAAGTAACTTTTATACAAACTTTAATATACAAACACTAACTCTATCAATAATTTAATTTTATGAGCTTTTATAATGAAAATGTTTGATTTGGACAAAGCTTTAATACATACTTTCAAGAAGCTAACTTTTTCTAGCCAGTTATTAGAAATGACCTTAGGAGAATTCTCACCCGCAGGTTTTATTCAAATGGCAAGCAGAACTCTTCATTTAAAAGCTTGAAATCCGACTTTGGAGATGCTTGGGGGAAAATACTGCCATAAAACATTTATAATTTAATTTTGTGGATGGATTTAAAAATGCATGAAAATTTCAGTATTAATGTTTCATTATTTCTTTCTCTAAATCTGGAGTTATTGACTTTGCAGACAGAGCAACCCCTCTTTTAGGTGGAATATTTCATTGAATTCCATTGAAGTATAAAGTTAATTTTTTGAATCTATAATTAATACTATGTAAATCAAATCTCTATTTTATAAACTCATAAGTTATAACTTTTTACTCGTAACAATTACATATAACTTTAAGACAAGTAATAAAACCAGTTATTTTATACAGCGACGCTATTTTTATTACAGTATTCCAATTTACTTTAATTTTTACACTATTTCATGACCCCAGGGATTGAAATTTTTGGTTTATGTCTGGTTTGGTTTATACACTAGCATTTTATTTTTTAAAATTAAAACTGATACTTTAAATTTTATTCAAACATTGTGTAAATACATTAAGTTTGAATACATGCAGTACTTAAAATTAAAATATTATATTAAAAGTACATAACAGAGTTGAACACTTACAGTTGCTGCCATCCCATGTTGACACTTACAACAGTAAATATAGAAATACAAAAACTAAAGTTGTCTTACTCTTTACACAGTAAATGACGGATGTTTACACCCATGGTATCAGTTATTAAATTTATCATAACATAAATCTAAAATTAAATTTGATATGTATTTTAAAACACAATGGTTTTATGGTATGTTTTGATAATATAAGCTGCAGTTATTACACTCTTCTTATTTGTATTGGCACACAGTGAAAATCCCTGTTTATTTATCTGTAGGAAAATATCCTCTAATTTTATAAAGATATAGTTTTATTTAATTGTTACTTTCTACAAAGCTAAAAACATCAAGATATTTTAAAATCATGGTTTAAAACACAGCTGTTTGTAATTATTTAAAAAATACAACTAGATTAGATTCATTACTTAGAAAATATTACTTTGATTGGTCCTTGAATATGTTAAAGATTGTCTAAATTTTAAAAGTAAAGAAAGTTTACAGCAGAGTTTCCCAACCTTTTCACCTTCTTGGAACCCTTGTAACAATGTTAAAATTTTACGAAACCCCTAAAATAATATTGTATTATAATGTTTAAGATTTAAACAGGACATAACTATCAAAAGTTGTTCGTTTTAAAACAAATGCAATAGGTGTATAAAATAAAATACACCTGCTTGATAAAAATTTAAATTAATATTAATTACTTCTTAAAAATGCAACTCAACCTAAAAAATGAAACAAATTATCAAAAGAAAATGTCAAAATGAAGGAATTGTAACACTGTTGGATATTGGTAAATGATTTTTGACTGGGCTTTTTCAATTTTGTGGGAAAATACCTGGTGTTTTGCTTGGGGATACTTTCCCAGAAAATATTTGGAGATTTTAATTAAAAATAGTGCTTTAACTCTACCCCCTGATTTCAGAAAGTTTCTTTAAAACTAAAAAAATTTTGAATTATAGCATGCTAAAAAGTATTATAATACTTTTTGTGGGGTTAAATGGTATCCCCTTACCAAAAAACTGTCATTGAGTGTAGTGCTCATATTGCTCGTGGGATAGGGTGGAGCAAAAAAGATGAAATTTCAAATTTCAATTTTGGGTACCCCCAAAAAGTTTAAAAACAGTGCCAAAAGTACACCTGTAAAATTTTATCAATTTTAAACAACTCCTTCAGGGCTCTACCAGGCCTCATATGTTTTCAAAAAATAGGTTTTTACTATAAATTTCCCATTTACATTGTTTATCGGCAAACTTTTGTTTTTGCCAATTTTGAGTTTTAATGTAAAAAGTAACTATCCGGGTAAGCCAATAGATTTTTTAAGTAAAAAATAATGAAAAGGCACCAATAAATGTAAAATACAGGTTTAATGTGCTACAATACTCGGCTGGAGCAAAAAACCTTTTCTATGAAATCCAAATGAAGTTCGTTTATTCTTATTCAACTAAAAAACCCAAAACTACACAATAACACAAAAAAATTTACAAATTTATGAAATTTTTCTTTTTTGAGGCCTGAAAAAGTGCTATTTTCACACATGCTAATATCTCCCGAGAATATTTACGATATTTTCATGAAATTTTTTTCAGTGAGTTCTTCATAACGATGACCACAATACCCTTACTGAGGTTTTTTGTCTCGACCTCCTTTAGTTTATTTTTTAAACTTATTTAATTCGCTGCTAGGAAGCTGTAAGTCATTTAAATGGATTCTCCAGGGTCACTTACCTAGGGGCAGACCTTACTCCCGTGACCCTAGGAAACGTTGAGTCCAAATAAAAGCCGCGAAACGGACTTTTGAAACAGCCTGTATATAATGTACATAAAAGGTCTCGATATTCAATTAAAAGATGCCACATAAGGAGAAATAATTTTATTATTCATTTACTAAATTGACCTATGAATAACTGAAATGAAAACAAAATAGTATTCTAAAATTACTGGCAGGGGAGAAAAAATGAAATTGATTTTTTATTACTTTTTCCGAGTTCCAATGTACCACAAAGAAAGTCACTTAAGACAATAATCTCATTGCAAAAAATAACAATAACATTAAATTAATATCAATTTAACTTCTTTGAAAGGGAAGCAAATTTGAACAATGGGAAAAAAATAACAATAAAAAATAGCAGAAAATTTTCTAGAAAAACATAGTGGAAAATATTTCGTTTTGGAAAATTTTCTGACCCACATCTCTATCTGAGAGCAGGAATTAAATTAAGTTCCTAAAGAGGAAAACTGCCGTTTGGAATCTCTCTATACTCTGTGGTCCTTATAACCCATAAAAAATTTAAACTTGATCGGATGATATTTTCAAGTTGCAATTTTGAGTTGAAATTACAAAATTTCATGAAAAATGTAAAAAAATTTTAAAATTTTCCTATTAATTTCTAAATGATCCCGATGTTATTTTATGGCAAATAATTACAGGCATTGTTTGTATTTTGCTTAACATTAGCAAATTATAATCTTTAAATGATGCAAAAATGGTTTAATAATTCTTCAAAATTCATCAACTGACTTACGGAGTAATGTAATGCAATTACATTAAAGATGTTAGTTAATTGCACTGTGGTCGTTAGAAACAATGTTTACGGAACAAATCTGGATGACTCTTTTGTTATATGACCCCTGTGTCCGAATATGACCTCCGTTTCCTAAACCAACCTAAGTTTTTGGGGGGCCGTCCCCAAATTAATTTTAATCACTTTTCGGTAATTGTATGCCTATAAATCCAGTTTTTATTAGTATGAAGACATTACTTTACCCTTCAAAATTTCTCTTGAGAGGTCAAAAAGGTTTGATATGCTAAAAAATCAACATTTTTAGCTAGGTGATAAATTGAAAAGACGATTTTTCCTTATTAAATGTAAAAATCACATTAAAAAGGTTTTTTAGCTATACTTTTTCTTATATTTTTCACAAAATACTACTTTGATGGTTCTTTTCCCATTTCTTTTATTTGGGGATGTTGAGAGGAGGATGAGAAATTGTTTAAATTTGGGTAGGCAAAAAATACAAGCAAAACATTAAACATGAAACCCCTCGTAATCAATTACATAGGTTTTTCTCAATCAATAAGGAAAAGCCACCTTTTTTTATTTATCATCTAGCTAAAAATGTTGATTTTTTAATACATCCAACCTTTTTGACCCCTCACGAGAAATTTAAAGGGTAACGTAATGTCTTCTTACTATTATACAAACTGAATTTATAGGCATACAATTACCGAAAAGTGATTAAAATTAATTTGGGGACGTTCCCGCAAAAACTTAGGTTGGTTTAGGAAACGGAGGTCATATTTGGACACAGAGGGTCATAAAACAAATTAGTCAGCTGGATTTTTTCCGTAAACATTGTTTGTAATGACCACAGTGCAATTAACTAACATCTTTAGCGTAACTGCATTACATAGTCCGTTGATGAATTTTGAAGAATTAATTAAACCATTTTTGCGTCATTCAAAGATTATAATTTGCTTATGTTAGGCAACATACAATTTTAATACCTGTAATTATTACCCATAAAATAACATCGGGATCATTTAGAAATCATTAGGAAAATTTTCAAATTTTGTTACATTCTTCATAAAATTATCTAATTTCAACTCCAAAGTGCGACCTGAAAATATCATCCGATCAAGTTTAAATTTTTTATGGGTTATAAGGACAACAAACTTTGAGCAATAGTCGCAGACCAATTTCGTAGAAAAGGTTTTTGCTCCACCCAAGTATTGTACCACACACACACATATAAACCTATATTTTACATTTATTGGTGCCTTTTTTCACTTAAAAAAATCTATCGATGGGCCTGGGAAGTTACATTTTATATTAAACACTCAAAATGGGCAAAAACGTTTGCCGATAAACAATGTAAATGGGAAATTTATAGTAAAAACCTATTTTTTTAAACATATGAGGCCTGGTAGAGCTCTGAAGGAGTTGTTTAAAATTTATAAAATTTTACAGGTGTACTTTTGGCACTAAAAGGCAACTTTTTGGAGGTACCCAAAATTGAAATTCAAAATTTCGTCCTTTTCACTCCACCCTATTGTGGAACCCCAGAGAATGCTTCACAAAACCCCAGGGTTCTGTGGAACCCTGGTTGGGAAACGCTGGTTTAGAGTATTTAGAACATAACTATGACAAACAAAATCAAACCAAAGAGCTAAAAGTTGAAAACAAACTTTACACTTTATTTTACTTATAACTAATCAACAATAACTATAATTATTTGTATTAAAAAGTTTCAAATCTGATGGCAAAATAATGATTATCTACTTCTAAAAATCTTGTTATTGAATATACTCTTGAAACAATGTGATTCAATCTTTTTAAACACTTATTTGTCTATTGATACATGTTCCATCTGCTTTAACAGATTTTTGGCTTGAGAGAGTTAAAATATTTATAAAAAATTTAATATTAATATGATCAACACCAACATATAGATACAATTTCAATGTTACCAACTTTTTCGTAGTATATTGTTGTATTTAAAGTAGTATGATATATAATGCAACAAACATAAAATATCATTAAAATTGTGACAAGTTTCTAAGAAAGCAGAGTAGGAAAGGAAATTCCATTCGGCTGTTAGAGCTTGGTAGACAAGCATGCATTTAAAATCCCTTTTCAATTATATCAAAATACTGACAGAAATTTAACTGTCTAAATACAGTTACGAGAAAAAATCATACACTTTATTTACATATATTGTACTCAATGGAACACTTCAACATGAAAAGTGGTAAAATGACAAGATTAATGTTGTAAAAGTTTTTGAAACTGATAATGTGCTCTACGGCTAACTAAAATTTTCAGAAATAATTGCAATAAATTTGAATTCAAATTTATAACAAAACATAAAATAGATCAAAAACGTAAAAAGGCATTGGGATGATATTAGGAGAAAACCTCGTAGAATCCGGTAAAACCGCAGTCTGGATAGATACTGTATTCTTGATTGGCAAGTGTGTGTTTGTGCCAAAAGTGCCAATGAGAAATTACTTACAACCAAATTTATTTGCAAGTGTCAAGTCATTAACCCCAAAACAAGGGTTAAATCAATTCCACTGGGAACACCAGTAATCATCCTGTAACCCTAGAAGCAGTACAACTTTTTGCTTTGATTTTACAACTGCATTTAACTAAAACTTTTCTTCGCATCTAAAAAATAAAACAGTTCTCTCTAGCTCGGGGTTTGGCCATCCAGCTGTAACAAAAAATATAACACCCGCTTTTTTGCTTTAACAGCTTATTAAAATTCACTCTCCACCTGTTGACGGTGAAAAATGGTCTTTGGCAAGGAAACGAATCTCACTCACTTAAACTGTAGCTATTGGAATCTCTCCCGACTTTGATTCTAAGAGGTTTTCTCCTGATGCCATCGATTGGCAAAATAAATGTAATATTTTTAATGCAAAATAAGAAAGAAAATAAAACAAGTAAGAAAATTTTCCTTTAGATCTGTGGTTCCCAACTCATGGGAGTCTGTGGACCACTAAGCTTTTAATTTGAATTTAACTTTTGTGATTTGAATTGAACCCTTTATAACCTAAAATACTTTATAACCTCACCCTCACAAAGTTGCAAGATGAAAGTTCCTTTTCCCTGTTTAAGTGTTATGAAAATTCATAATGAAGATCTGAAATGTAATACTATTTTAAGAAAAAATCTTTTTTATTTCACAAGAGAAATTTTTGTTAAGATATGATTATATCTCAGGATCCCACAAAAATGTCCAGGGATTTTTCAATGATCTTTATTTTACTTTAAGTATTCATATAATTGGAAAAGATTCTGATCTAACTAGTAATGGTTTTTTCCCAAATTTAACAGCTTTGTCATCAGCATGGATATAATTAGATCCTTTCTAGTTTAACGCACTCAAATTTATCTTTATTATAATTTTTTTGTCTGCTACACCAACTGGACCTCTTCAAGAACCACTAGTTGGGAACCAACCACTGCATCAGATGATTATAGTTAGTCAGGGATGCCAACCTGTGGCAACGCTTATCCGTAATCGCCCACGCCCGCAATAAATAAATATAAAAAAATGGTGTGACCTGTGGCTTGCCGACAGGATGCTTCTTTTGATAAGTTTTACGTAGAAAAGCCCTTAAAACGCAAATAAGCCTTGGCTCTCCCATGAATCAATCATCCATGCAGATTAGAATATTCCGATTGATTCCTCCTTCTTATTGCCTATCTCATCAGTTACTAGCAACATCGTTTTTATTTGCAATTCTAAGTGGATTGAAGCTAAAAACAGATAAACGAGAAGAAAAATTTAATACATTGTCTTTAAAATTTAATTAGCGTAGTGTCCGTAGTTTTTCTAGCTTTATCCGTAATTGCGGAATTCGGGGCCAAAATCCGGAATGGTTGGCATCCCTGGTTAGTTAATATTGCACATGTGTATGTTTCAAATCAATTAGATGAATTAACATGAACTAAATACAAGCATATAGCTAATTTCATCTCAAGATGGTCAAGTCCATCTGATCACTAAAGCCATTAATAATGGCATCAGAAGTAAAAATTGGGGCATTCTCATGGTCAGTGAAATTCCAGTTTTGAGGATTGGAAATGTCTGAAGAATTCCGTGAGCAAACAGATGATGGAAGTTTAGCAAAACATACATCAAGCTCATTGAATAGTTCACTATTTAAATTTACAATACCATTGTCTGAATGAGATGAATTTTTTACAAATGGCTGTTCTGTTTGGCACTGATTAAGATATCTGACATCACTGTCTAGACGCTGTTCATGTGATAAGAAATCTAGAGCATTACCAATTTTCAAATGAGATTCATACAGTTTCTGAACTAGCTTTGATTCATTGCATTTAGCCTTTCCAGCAAAAGACTTGGGACCCTTTACAGCAGTTTTTCTTTCAGATGGAGAAGTTGACAGACGGGGTTCAACTGGTGTACACTCGGTATGCATCTGCTCAGGATACATGTGACGATTTGGTTGAGCAGGTTTTAACATGCTTTGTAAATCCTGAGTCTCACACCAAAATTTGGAACTTGAACCATTTACACTGTTGCAATCAGAGTACATATCGAGAGGATTACTTTCGCTATAAAATCTGTTTAGATAGTTGTCCCTTAAAGAAAAGTCAGTTAGCTGATTTAAATAGGCATTGTTTTGAGAACAAGGCTGAATGAGAATGCTTGCATCGAAATCAAAACTAGATGTATCCATCTTATCATTTAGGTATTCATTGAAATGAGGGTATCTAGCAGAATTGCTCTTGCACACTGCCTTATTATCTAAACCAACAGAAGTGTCTAACATTTCAGCATCACATCTACTTTTGTAACAAGATTTATCAGTAGCTGATGATTCACCAACAGGTGAGCACTTGTTAACCTCAGATGAGAAAGATTCTTGAAATAATTTGTTAAAACTTTCAGAAACGTTTCCATAAGCAAAGGATGCATCTAGGTTGTTTGAAAGTTGCATTTGTTGCACAATGTACCTGTCTTGAGTACTATTTGGAATGGAAGGAAGTCTATTGCTGAAAAAGTTACACTCATCATTTTGCATCTCTGGGTTGACCAAACCCATAGTAGGACCTTTATCTTTTTCAAGACTTTGATAATTAAACGAGGAATTTAAGGAGCTGTTACTCTTAAAGACTAGGTCATTCAAATTTAAGTCATTGAATGTAGCGGAATCTTGTGAAAAGACATCCTCATTTTTGCTTGGGAAAGTTGGAGAAACATCATTTAAATTGTCAGCAGTTCTTTCACACTTGGAAAGTGAAGATTGCAGAGATAAACCTGTTTCTTGACTGCTCTCCATAACAATTGTATTAGTACTTGCATACTCAACAGGTGTAGCACCTTTTGGATAGTTGCTGAGAACTGATTGAGAAGAACTTTCAACATTACCATTCACCCCTTTATGCTCCGTGTAAAATCCATATGAGCTATAATGGCTTCGGTTAGAAATATTTTCATCAGATGAAACGGAGGAATACCCTTTCATCTTAACCCTGGTAACCTCTTCATGGCAGGAGTTATTATTTGAAAGTTGTACAGAATTCAATGGATAGTTATTTGGAGTCAAGTCATTAATATTAGAAGAGACACTCGAACGAGGGGATGCAGGATGTGATTTTGTAGCTTCAATATTTTCCTCGCCATCTTTGTTTTCAGCTTTGTCAATTTGAGGAGCAAATCGTTCTTGAAACTTTTTTAGTTCTTTGCTACCTTCTTCATCACTATAAGGAAATACAAAACAAAAATTAATAACTTATAGTTTAATCATTCACACTATTACGAAATCAAATGAAATATTTAATCCAGGGGAAAAAAGATACGACACATTGCATCTTTGCATAGCAACTGGTCTAGAACTAGTGTTGGAGTGACCTAGTTAAAAATAACATGTATGCTTTAAAAATCGGTTGTTCAACAGTGTTTTTCGGAATTGTGAATCTAAATGTTGCCTTTCATCATCTTGTGTTGGTCAATAAAATGCTGTTTTCTTTGGTAAATCAACTCACAGAATGTGCCTTGTAAAAAGCATAAATTTGACATAGTTATGGGGAAAACCTTTAATTCCTCTACTTTTTAGAACAATTTATTTTATCTTAAAAGAATAAAACAGTAACATTAAATAGGGTGAATTGGGGAAAGATTTTTAAGCCTTCATAACTCTGGTTGTGCTCAGGTCATGGAATCTGGAATCACTTCTCGCTCTTTCTATCAGATTCGATCGGACCCTTTTCAATCATTTTATGCTTCTATTTAAATTATTATTTCAGTAGTAAATAAACTACTTTTATTTTTAAGAGCTTTGATTTCTTCTGTTCATCCAGCTAGCACTGTCGCACTATTGGTCATTCCACTGTAAAAGATGCAACTTCAATTTTATCAATGGATTCCTGCATAGGCGTAACGAGGGGGGTTATTGGGGACATAACCCCCCATTGCTTTTAGAAGCTATTTTTTCCCTTATTATATATAATTTTTAAAATTTAAGAATGGGATCCTGATCTTGCTGCTGAGATGTGCACGTGCACATCCAACCCCAAAAACTTCTTTCTGCATACCGTAATTCCACACTCCCTCTCTAAACATACACACTGTTTCCTTTCAATCCTTCCCCCCACAGAGTTGACCAGTTGCTTATCTTTCGAGCCTTGCAATACCAGATGTCCACTTTGGGGAGGGGTATTGAGGGACAGTGTGGTGCTAATTGGCTTAGAACCCAGGGGGTTCATTTCTGGGAAACACAAATTGTTCAAGGTCAAATTTTGGTTGTCCCCAGCAGATGGGATCAATTTAAACTTAGTACTCGCATTTTTTCGGCGTCCGATAGACTTGAGACTGCGTTCTTATAAAATGAATCGCAAACGAAAAATTAATGAATACTTTTCTAAAAATAAATCTGAAAGTGACATCAGCTTAGGTGAAGGACCACCTGATCCAAAAAGACGTCATGGATGTGATATAAATGCTTCTGCAGGGATAGTAAGTGGTATTTTAGTTACCAGTAAAATAACTTAAATCACCTTAAACATTCAGTTTTTTTTTAGTGAGTTTGATTTTAGAAATGGCATAATAGATTCAGAAACACTTATTTGTAGTTTATTTGCATTTAATTCATCTTGGGACAAGGGCCGTATCCAAGTGGGAAGGTTTGGAGGTTCAAACTCCCACCGAAATTTCGACGTCAATTTTTTACTTACTGTTTTTCCTTAAAAATTCGTCTTAAAATGCAACCCCTACTTTTAAGGTTCAAAATTTTTCTTGGGGTGAACCCCCAACCCCCTTGAAAGTTTGGGACTTACAAGGAGTGGTCCTCTTCCGGTTGCTTTACCCCTCCCCCTCCAATAGAAATAAGCACTAACAGTGAGAAAGAGGGTAAGTGGAAACTCGAGGTGGGAAAAAAAGGGAAAAGTGACTCCAAAACAAGTTAAAATCCTGTTTTTAGGGTCAAATTTCCAGAAATTTTCTGGGGGAGGAACCCCAGACCCCCTTAGGAACTCTATTATTAACATCTTTTTGTAAAAAGTTCATCAAAATGCAAAAATAAAACCAAAGGGAAATACCATTCTTGAAAATATATGTCCGAAATCCAGATTAGGTGTACCAAAACGAGTTGAAAATCTGCTTTTTATACTTAAATTTCCAAAATTTTCTGGGGGAGGACCCCCAGACCCGTCTTTAGGACATTAGAAGACGATTTTGCTGTTAAAATTCTTAGCCACCTCCAAAAACCAAATCCTGGATCCGGTAATCCTGTAACTCCCCCATGAGTCCACTCTAGTTACGCCACTGGATTCCTGTCTAACATCTAACACTTCAATTTTGCAATGCTGAGAGACATGTTAAAATTACACACCAATTTACTTTCAGAAAAATTATACATTAAATAGTATAGTTTTACAAACTTTTAAATGAAATACAGATTTTTAGAAATTGTTAGGTGTTAATTTCCCTTAATAATCTGATAGTAAAAAATAAACTTTTATCATACAAATATCTGAATTTATTAAACAGATTAATTAACTGGAGTTTGTTGAACCCATGATAACTTTTAAAAGCAAATTAAAAAATATAGCTACCTCAAACATCTGTTGTAGCATACAAAGTGGCTTACATCTGTAGATGAATCTTTATGAACTATCCTTCCCTTGCTTTGCAAATAAATGAATTGTGATCCAAATATTTTCAATCTATAAGTTATTAATCCAATCCCATCATTACTTGAAAACACTGAAAAACAAAAGAAAATATTATTAACTTTCTTTTACAAATATCAAAACAGCACCGTTTCTTACAATTTACAAGCACATGGTGACTTATTTTAAATAATCTGACATTACACAAAGGGGGGAATTGTACTAAAAAAGTATTAATATTTACAGTTTTGATAAATCACTCATGTGAAATATTCACAATCTATCATACAATTACCAGTACTCTTGATTTTTAAAATATTGAATCCCATATGGAAATTTTTACATTATAATTTCTTCAAAAACTTAACAATTTCAGTCTCACAAAAAAAATAATAACTGTGTTATTGCTCAAGCAATTAAATTTAACTTCAAAACACAATATTACAATTTTTTATATAAATTAACTAGATTTTACAAGAAACATTGGTAGGAAAGAGAAGATAGAAAACTTAAAAAGGGAAACCTACTGGCTTTCTGGGCAAACAATGCAATAGGTACATCTGGTTCAAAAATATAGTGATAAGCATTTGTTCCCTTTACCTCATGAGCCAAGTAACCAGTAATTGTTGAAATTCTAAAGAAAAAAAAACATTTACATTTTTAATATTTAATGATATGAATATTTAAAAAAAAACTGTTACTAATTATGCAATGTAACAATACAATACATAATAATCTACAGACAGTAAGATTATATCTTATCATGGGACAAGTATTAGGTTGGGAAATAAGACTTCAATAAAATAATGAAATTTTAATTTTTTAAAAATTCAATGATGAAAAAATACCTTTGGTCAGCAAACATGATTTCTCCTTGAAGACCATGAATAGTGTAATAAACATCTTGACTCACTAGCAAGAGATTAATGTTAGGTTCTACTGAAGGTTGAACAAACATAAGTACAATGGCAGAAGAACCAAAGTCTTTACAACCTAAAAAAGTATAAGTAAATTAAAAGCAAGCCTTACACAATTCTCTATTTAAAATTTCAGATTAAAGCAATTTGATATTCCAAAAATTAAAAATTCCCATAACAGCACAGGAACACAAACCTATTTTTTTCCTTTTATCATTGATTTTGTTGTCTTTCTCTTTAGCACAAGAAGTATCATTACAATGGATTGTAAGCTTAAACGTCATCTTCTGGTACTTTGTGTCGTTTGTTCGTGGTAGAGGTCTCTGTCTCATATGCATTTTTATCGTCTTAGAAATTTTGTTGTTGTTTTCTAGAAAAAATACCAGAGTATGATCTACAAAATCCCAATCTATACATAACTATGAGCAAAAACAGAAGACAAATAAAGTAAGTATGCTTTTAATATAGATTACTCTAAAGATTAATGAAGTAATATTGATACTTTTATGTAGTCTAAAGAATGCATATCTTAGAGAGATCTTTCTTACTAACAGTTGATGCAATGAAAAAAATAGTTACTATGCAGCAGAAGAAAAAGTTTAAAATCAGATAAAAAAATGAAAGCAACAACTATATCAATATAAGCTTTAACTTTAAATAAAAAGGTACTCTGGGATTTAATATTTTTTACAGCCTATTTTCAGAAAAAAAACTTATACTGGTAAAATATAAAGCCTAGCCAACAAATTGTATATAAGGAATTACTATTTTATTAAAAAAACTTATAACAATAATACTATAAGCAGATTTCAAACCTACAATTTTAAATAATGAGAACACAAACTATATCTTTATACATTCCATAGGATAATAATAAACAATAATTTATCATTGTACTTTAGAAATAGTTGGGTGCAAGCTATGCATAATTTGTAAAATGACACTAATAGTCCTAATGGCAAGATTTGCATCCAGCTAATCCTAAAGTACCTTTATTATTAATTTCAAAATATACAAACTTACTTTTCTTGTACTGAGAAACAAGAGAATTAACTTTTCTTTCAAAAAATGAAACTTCTTTGTCATGCACATAATTGAATATTTGTTGGCCAATAATGTCAATCTGCAATGTATTCACAGTTTTAATAATGTTTCTTTGTATATCAAGCCAAACTATTTTTTAAATTAAATACAAATTTAATTGATAAAAAATACATACAATTTCATTTTTTCAAAATAATTCTAATTTTAATTAGGTACACAATTTTTTTAATTAGAAGAATGTTTCCTAAAGTCTAAAATACCTACTTATGTTCAAAACTATAAATTAGTTAAGGTTATTAAAAATTAACACATGAAATAAATTCCTAATCAGAGTAAAAGTAAGGTATTAGATACTAACATCATGATAGCCTGTAAAGTTTTCAATAGATTTTGAACAAAATACAACTTGTCCAGCAAATGTTGAAGCAATGATAAAGCCACCAAGACTCTAAAAAATTTAGGAGATAATATTATAAAAACTGATAATACAAGTAAAAAAAGGATATTATAGCATGTTCATTTAGAATAAGCTGCTGAAACAGTAGTGCTAATGCCTAATAACTCCTAATAACGTTGTTCACGCAAACTTGGTGACCGATCCTCTTATATTATTGTGCAAACATCAGTTTAGGCTGACTAGTAATTGCACAAGACAAATGTTTTGATAAGAATTACAATAGTGACAACTTCTGATACATTACATCTTACCGGCCTATTTTAAATGAACAGACTATAAACTAAATTGCACTGAAAAAACGACAAATTCTAGAAAATTAGCTTTTTAAATTTTGATAGATTATCTACGATTATAGGTACAAAAATATTACAACAGGAATTTAATCTAAAGAAGTGCCTTCATAAGCATTTGTAAAACAAATTTTCACTCATTTGTAATTTCTTATTAGGTGCATAATATTCAATTTTTATACCTTTTTTATGGTACTGGAAATAAGTTTTAGCTAACAGTAATGAAACCATGTCCGAGTGTTGGTGTTATTTATTTACTATTCAAATTCATGCAAAATGCACCATTTTAAGTAATAAGCACATTGTTTAGTTTTAATGTTTGCAAAATATCTCCCATTCCCCTTAAAATAGTATTTTTTTACAAGTAAACATCTGACTTTTTCTTTCTTTCTGAAAGTATTGCACCCATTGCACCTTCATGGTTCCTTGCTTTAATTTTATGAAAAAAAAAAGATTTTCAGAATACATAGATAATGGTGCAGAGGGGGACCTGGATCCATGCTTGTAGTTGTCCTTGCAGATGTTTTGAAAGGAATTTAGATTTTTTTTCAGTGGTGTTCTTCAGAAAAAAAATGGAGATATAGAGAATGGTTTTGGACTTCAAGAAAAAAATGGATATAATCCAGATCACTTCAATAATCTAGCTAAAATGACCCACAGAAAGCGATAAATTTATCAATTTTTATACTACTAATTTTAAATTTTTCTAAATAATTTTAAGTTTCAAATATGTACTATTCAAGAAATCCTTTTTTAAATAGTCCATTTATTAGGACTGCATAGATAAAATTTGCACACTTGTTGCCTAGTTTCACAACTATTATTGAATTGCTTATTATTGCCACTTCTATGATTGCCACTGAATATGACAGACAACTGGCTAATATATAAGAACCTGAATGTTAAATAAAACTCCCGTAATTAAAGAAATGAAACAATAACTAAAACACAATAAATAACAAGTATTACTAACCTTTTCAACTGATTCAAGCTGAGATATGAAAGAGTTAGGTAATTGTGGGATATCCCCTTTAAACTTTTTGGGGTTTAGACAACCTGCAAGAAAGTTTTTTTATTTAAACATAATTGAGTAAGACATGAAACTTAAAAATCAAACACTCAAATCAAACTCTGTGTACGTAGTATATAAAAAGTGTTACAGTTATGTGTTTAGAATGTTTAGCATATAGCCGTTTTATAGCTCAATTAAATATGTAGTACTTTAGGATTAGCAGGGGATGAAACTCTCCAATAACACTCAATTGGCAACCTTTTATTATTCACACATAAAATACGGCAAATATAGAAAAAAATTGGTAAATGAAGCGAATCCCTGCTGCAGCTGAATTTGGCGATTTTTTTGGTCACCATATGGAAAACCGAAGGCATCCGAGCTCCGAGCATTGAATTGTTATCGCCAAATTTGGCAATGAAAATCTGCAGCCCGGATTCGCTTCATTAACCCAAAAATTAAAAGAAACACTGATAGCTGAGAAATTGAGAGTTAGTCGCGATAGTTTTGACTTCTGATTATTTTCGGCGATTTAGCTTTAAAACTTGATGCTTGCACCCCAGCTAATCCTGAAGTTCCCTCAATTGTAATTGTAATATCATAAGAAAACGGCAACCCATAAATTAATGTCAATGGTTATTTTTAGATCATTTTACTTCTCACTAGAAAACAGCGTTTATTTCATGGATGAAAGCATGGATGAAAGATTAAAATTTGTCTTCATGGATCTTCTTCTTTATTGTTTACAAGCATAACACAAACACTGCATAGTCATGGTTACCGGTTACAGTGCTGGCTTGTTGTTGGTTGTTTGGAGGCTGGAAGGAATGCTGGTTTGGTTTTTGCACACTACACCCAGGGGTTTCCAAATTCCAAACTTTCACCCCAAGGCCAAGGGTCACATTCACATTGACTTTTAAACAATAGTTTAGGGGGGTTCGACCACAGAGTATAGAGCTTAACAGAGTGTTCATCTCCATTCACGAAGTTTAAGGGCCGTATTCACGAACTTTAAGTCGAGAGAGACACGAAACGCATTCGAAACGCAAACGATGAAATCTCAGGAGCCTTTGTGCTGCCATCTGTTAAGAAACACCACAAGTAATTACTAGTAACGCAAGTAGTACAAGTAAGGCACCACAGAGTACTAGAACAGAGTACGTCGCCATAGGCGCTAATGGAAATCGAAAAGTTGGATGGGTTGGGTAGCGCTGCGATCGCATCAACGTCACGAGAGGCGGGACGGAAAAGCCTGATTGGTTGAGAAAAACTTTTTCCTTCTCCTTCGAAATAGAAGATTGCGTGACAGCCAATCACAGGTTTGATCTCTCTGTCAATCATTTAGTTGATCGTGGCGCCCTCAAACCCATCCAACTTTTGAATATATCGTTTTGGACCCTCTGTTAGGATTTTTCTCTGTGTTAGGCACTAGATGTCCATTACTTTCGTAATATATTAATGTCTGAGGACTTATTTTGGTTATTAATAGCTGTTTTAGATTTTTGAAAACTATAAAAACGTGCCACAAAAAGTGTATAAGCAATCGGAATGCGCTTCGGAATCTCAAAAAACAAGATGGCGGCCGATACGTTTTTGAGGAGACGTGAGCTCCGGGACGAACGTTTCCAAAATAATCGTTTCGAGTACGTTTGCGTTTCGTGTCTCTCTCGACTTAAAGTTCGTGAATACGGCCCTAAGACGAGAGAGACACGAAACGTATTCGAATCGCAAACGAGGAAATCTAACGAGCCGACTCAATCAATCGTTTCCACATCGCTTCCTTCGTTCAGCCATCTATTAAGAAACACCACAAGTAATTACTAGTAACACAAGTACAGGGTGCGTCAAAAGTCTGGGTAAACTTTAAAAATTAATAATAAAAAAACTAAAGGAGATAAAAATGTGCCGTCTTCTGCTATGTGCTCAGGGGGAAGGCGGATTTTTTGTCACCAAATTTTGAAAAATCGTAGTTCCCTCACCTCTGGGTAGATGGAAGCACCGATTTTAAGGATTATCAGCAGCCAAGTTCCCACTTTTATTTCGAGTAGGGAATCCCAGAGGTGAGGGAACTACGATTTTTCAAAATTTGGTGACAAAAAATCCGCCTTCCCCCTGAGCACATAGCAGAAGACGGCACATTTTTATCTCCTTTAGTTTTTTTATTATTAATTTTTAAAGTTTACCCAGACTTTTGACGCACCCAGGCACTAGATGTCCATTACTTTTGTAATATATTAACGTCTGAGGACTTATTTTGGTAATCAATAGCTGTTTTAGATTTTTTTAAACTATTAAAACGGACCACAAAAAGTGTAAAAGCAATCGGAATGCGCTTCGGAATCTCATAACAAGATGGCGGACGATACACGTTTTTGAGAAGACGGGAGCTCCGGAACGAAAGTTTCCAAAATAATCGTTTCGAGTACGAAACTTGAAATTTTTCATCGTTTGCGTTTCGAATGCGTTTCGTGTCTCTCTCAACTTAAATTTCGTGAATACGGCCCAGCTGCCTTCAAGTCGGCAGTGGAGGGAAAATCTCTTTTTTCCATATCGCTACAGCGCTCTGGGGAAAGGAATCTATAGCTTAAAAATAATGAATCTTTATAAAATAATAATAAAATAAATAAATAATAATAAAATTTAATAGCTTTTAAATAAAATAATAATAATAGCTTTTAGAAATAAATAAATCTGTAAAATGAAGTAGGGAAATTAATTACCTACTTTAGGGAATTGTTCTACGATCTACGTGAAAAAGGGAAAAAAGAGCAGCGCCGATACAAGACCCTCTATATACATGGCCACCCAACTCCGGAAGATGACGTCAAACGTGAGTGAAAATTGCTTTGTTAAGTCTATGGAGTGACGTCAATGATGAGTGAAAGTTATGACGTTGCACGGCTGAGTTGGGAGGCCTTTATATAGAATAGAGGGTCTTGGCCGATAAAATCAAAATGCAACGCCTGATAGAAGTTCCATTTCCAATCAGGATTCACTTACGCATTAAGCTTTTTCTGATTGGCTGCTAGTGAACTGAATTATAATCTGCGAGCTGAATTAAATTAATGACCTAAAGAGGAAAACCGCCGTTTGGTATCTCTGTAAGCTAAATACTCTGTGGGTTCGACTACATACAAGAGGTTAAAAAAAGAAACAAATCCAGTGGCGGCTCATGGTCCACTCCACAATTATCTTTAAAAGTAACAAAGAAACTTTTAAATTTAAAATATGCACTATGCGAATTTAGTGAAAATAAGTAAGTTTTAAAAAGAAATCAGTAAATAGTATCAGGCTCTCAGTGGCGTACATAGTAATTTATTTCGGGAGGGGTCCAAATATCCTCCAAGAAAATTAAGTATTTATCAGGCCTAAAGCTATATTTTTGCCCCGGGAAGGAGACCAAAAGTCCTCCCTAAGCCCCTCTATATGCATATTTAATAGGTACCTTTTTAATACATTTTAGGTAGGATTCTCATTTTGATGGACTTGGGACTTCCCCAGAAAACGTTTGGAAATTCGACCATAAAAACAGGTTTTTAGCTCATTTTTGTACTCTTAGTCCGAACTTTTGGGAGGAGATCTTAGCTCTTTTATTTAATTGAGTATAGCGTAATTTTTTTCGTAGGTAGAAAGGTATCCGAGGGCCGGATGAGATGAGGGCCTTGGTGGCCACATCCGACCCGCGGGCCGTATGTTTGGAGACCTCTGCACTAAACCAAAAACGCCTACTAGATGGCTAGATCCGTTTACGCCAGAGGTGTAACCACTGCTAAATACCTTGAATTGGTTCAATTTAAAGGGGGCAAGGACCTTCAGCCCTATAACCCCTTCCCCTAGATTTGTCTGCGTCCCTTAGCTCGCCAACTTTTTTCAGCCTTAGATCTCTTTCGAAAGCAAAGTTATTAAGACCAAATACTTAAAAATCTACATTTACTTATATTGAATCCCAAATAATTAATTATAGGAAAAGCTCCTGGTGATAATTCGCGGAGTTCTAAGGAGATCCGTGGGCCACACTTGGAAAACAAGTTCATTGATTTTATCGGTTTCGAGAAATCTCGTGTAGGGGGTCAACGAAACTCGAAGAAAATAAACGAATTAATTTCCAGCAAAAATAAGCAATTTGTGGATCGTTTCAATCACTTTATTTTTTTTCAAAATGTATCCAGAAATAAAAGAATTGGTTCAATTCCGTTAACGTTCCCGCTAAATATCGTCAATCTCTTTTGAACGCCATATATTCAAATACCGACAAATTTTTCTGATTTTAATATTAAAATGAACAGTTTTTGATAATTTTAATCTATGAGTTTGAAATTATTTAGCAGGTTTTTTACTTTTTGATGCCCTAAAGAGCATGGTGGTATTTAGCGGGAACGTTAACGGAATTGAACCAATGAGTTTCCCGTCTTTTTTTATTTTCTTTAATTCATAAAACGAAGTGTAATATTCCACTAACATATTTTGTTTATTTAAAGTATGAAAAACAAATAAATATTTCACGTACGCAAGTCGAATAATTTTTTTGACCAATCCCAATCCTAGATAAATATTTGAGAAGATAATGAGTATAAAGAGTTGTGTGATATGAGTTATTTACTTAGATTCCAAATCCAGAGACTCAGGAGTACAAATTTAAAATATTGTAAGGAAATCCTGATGCCTAGAGTAATTTGTGAGTCATTTTCAGCGAGGAAAAATAAGATGATATGTCACAGGAAAAAACCTTGTGAACAGTAAAATGATATAATATTTCATCTGAAAGATTTCATAATTGCACTTAAAAAATCCTCAAAAAGGCTTTCTCCAATACGGCAAGGATAGTGATAGCATTTTTATCCCCTTTTTTGTGTTCTGGAAATTCGGTCACATATGAGTGATAAACATATCTGCCAAGAAACAAAGAAGTAAGAAAATAGCGTTCTTGAAAACTTGTTGGACGGAATATTCATAAGAGATAAAAGAAGGTCACATTTGCATACATTGATAGGTGCATTTTTATAGATAAGATAAAGGCTGCTGAGAGTATGTGTTGTGTACTTAATTGAACTTAGGATCATTTCCTTAATATAATCTCTCTATTTCAGGATTTTTCTTCAGTAAAATTTGACTTTTTTCGTCTTCAGCAGATGCGAAAACAATAGCTTTTCTCATAAGAGTGATGATATATAATGCGTAATGGAGGATGGAAATCACTGATGCGATAAAAAGACAGTTTTTTAGGGTTAAATTTTCAAAATTTTTCTGGGAGAGGGCCCCCAGGCCCCACTTTAGTATTAAAACCTTAATTATTCTTACTTTTTTCATAATAAGTTCATTAAAATCAAAACTCTACCTAAAAATGTGTGTCCAAATTTGGGTTTACGTGTACGAAAAAACAGTTTGAAACCCTGTTCTCAGGTGCAAATTTCGAAACATTTTCTGGGGGAGGGGAGTCAGGCACCCGTTTAGTATTTAAACCTTTATTATTCACATTTTTTTGTAAAAAGTTCATTAAAATCGAAATTCTACTTAAAAATGTTTGTCCAATTTGGGTTTACGTATACTAAAAAACAGTTTAAAACCCTGTTCTTAGGGTCAAATTTCCAAGATTTTTCTGGGGGAGAACCCCCTGACCCCCCTTGAAACTTGAACCTTTATAACGAAAAACCTTTTTAAATAAATTTTTCTTGGACGCAAATTCTACCTAATAGACTGTTGAAAAACTACATTAAACCTATTAATATGGATGAAAGAAACCTTATTGTTTTCAAACTACCACAAAAACTTTTACATTAATTTCATTAAAGGGCAGAAAACCCTCTTGAAACAATACTGTGGCTACGGCCTTCTCTCACAGAGCATTAAAATTGTTCTCCACAAACATAAAAAAAGTCGACCCTGCTTGCCCCCCTCTTAGTGGAACCCTGGCTACGCCCATGCATATGCACCTTATAATGAATGCTAAATGTACTGTCTGTTAATATATAATATATTTTAAAAATAGTAGAGGTACATACATATTCATAATTTAGTTCTTAATATGTTCTGTATATCATATTCATATAATCCCAATGGGCCTACCATTATTAATTATGATACAAATTTAAATAGAATCTCTCGTTATTTAAAACAACCCAAGAACAATGGGCATTACATCAGTCAACACGAAAATTGATTCACATACTTAAATTCAGTCTCATGTGCGCTGCAGTGAGCCTCAGAATGCTGACTTTATCGAGAGGTTTGGAAGCATTCTTCACCATCGGCACCAAGGTTGCCAGCTCGGTGACATAGCCGTTGAGTCTGTCACGACGTTGCTTTTCGGCTTGGTTCCTTTGTAACCTAGTTGTAGCGCTGCAAAATGACAAAAACACCCATTGTTGGAAATTTCTTCAAAAATCAGAATACGTCCAAGATGAGGCGATTAGATTTTTAAAGTTTGTTTTAATGGGATTAGAGATCGTTTAAAGATGAGAAGATACCCTTCCCCCACATAATACTTTATTTTTACTTTAAAATATGGATAGAGAAGAGAAGTAATATAAAAAATACCCGGCCTTGTACGGGTGGGGTGTGTAAATTTATTTTTTTAAGTTTTCTTAAAATACATTTATAATTTTGTAAATTAGCAATATTACAAATCATTCCGTTATCCCAGGTGCCTCTTTCCTATCCCGGTGTTCTCGGTAATTTTCTAATCCCGGCGTTCCCGGTAATTTTCCTATCTCGGTGTTTCCGGTAATTTTTATATTCTGGTATTCCCGGTGTCCTTATGGTAAATTTCCTATCCCGGTATTCTCGGTAATTTTTATAACCCGGTAATTTTTCCTATCCCGATGTTCCCGCTAATTTTCCAATCCCGGTGTTCTTGTCACTTTTTACAATCGTGATGTTCCTGATAATGTTTAATATCTTGGTGCCTTTATAAAATAACAAATTTGAAACTATAGTAAAAGATCTAGTAAATAAAAAAGTCTTGTGATCTGTCTCATTTGAAACAATGTTTTATTTTTAACTCGTTTTCCTTCTGGGGATATGGTTATCATCGAATAGAAGGTTAAAGTTACACATGAAGAATTTGGAAAAAAATATTCTCAGGAAAATCAACATACTTATAGCGATTAGTGGAGTAGGTTGGGGTGTCAGAAGCCGCAACTTACTAAGTATTGCAAACGCATGTATAAGAAGCAACCTGGAATACGCCCCGATGTACCTGACGCACAAGCGTCAAAATCCAACAAGAAAAACTAGATACTTTATACAACAACTTGCTCCGACAAGCGCTTGGATTGCCGAAGTGGACCCCCATCCCGGTTCTGCAAGCAGAGGCTAGGCAAGCCAGCATCTCGGAAAGAATTAAAGAAAGAAATCTTAGCTTTCAAATAAAATTAATCAAAAATAATTCACCCATATTGGAGGATATAAACTTCATAACAGAAAATTGTTCAAATAATGTTTTCAAAAAAATGGCATTTGGTTTGGAATTGGAATTAGAATTTAGAGAGATGGAGATTGACAAAAATACAATATTAAAAACAGTCCGAACAACAGATATAGAAAGCATCAGAAACGTTAAAATCCTCACAGAATCTTTACCATTCCAACTGCCTAAGAAAAACATTCATGAAGGCATGCATCACCTATTAACGGAATACCTGGCAACTGAGTGCAGAGACGATACAGTCATAGCAACTGATGCTTCGAAAACCATGGAGGCATGTGCAGTGGCTATAATAAATCATAAAAAACTAATTAAACTAAGCGGAACCATCTTAAAAATAAATACAATTTTCACAGGAGAAGCTGCGGCATTATGCATAGCGATTAACCACTATGGTCAACTGAAAATAGAGTTGTACCTCAAAAAAATTACAATAAAAGTTTTCTCAACGGTTTTCACTTAGGAATGACCTAAATAATAACATACTAAAAATCGGCCAAAATCGGACGGGTGGAACTTTATTTTTTTTTAATTTTTAAAAAATGGCCGAAAAAAATTTCAAAAAATCAAATTTTAAAAACAGAGACTTATAATACATGTTTATAGGCTATTTTTCAATACTGAATACGAATATACCATTTAAATTTTTAAAAATTTTAAATTTCAATTTTTAAAAATTAATTCAAAATTTGGAAAGTTGAAAAAATTAAAACATCCCTCAAAACCACAAAATAATTGCAAAAGAAATAATTTAAACGGTTTTCAATAAGAAATGACTTAAATAATAACATACTAAAAATGGAAGAAAATCGGACAGTAAAAACTTTAATTTTTTCCCCCTACAGAGAGCTTATATTTGGTGGAGTTACTCAAAAGCATGCAAGGTATCCCCCCTTACGATTATCTGACGCGCTCGAGTAAATCCACATTTAGCATCATGGGCTCCCCTACTATAAAGCAAGTCAGCACGGTGTGCAATCAACTTAACCTGATATGGATACCAGCGCACTCAGGCTTACTCATTAATGAACTGGCAGATGAAGCAGCTAAAGAGGCCTTAACAAACGACAAAATACTCAGATGGGTATCTCCAGAAGATATCAAACAAGAAAAAAAGAAAAGAGTACTTCGAAAAATGAAGAAAAATGGGAAGAAAATAAGTACAAAGATAGATTACCTAATTTATTAATCTTAAAGAAGGAAACAATTGCTGAGATAACAAAAAATAGGAGAGAAGACGTGTTGTTAGCGAGATTGAGGACCATTACCCATCCGACAAACAAAATACTGGCAAAATGTAACATTATTCAAGAGAAAAAATGCAGATGAGGGAATTTAGAAGAAAATTTAGAACATATTATTTTGGAGTGCAAACATGTATGAGGAAGAACGAGAAAGTCTGATGGAAACAAATGGGCATAATTCCACTATCATTCAAGTAATTAGTATCATTTGAAGAGGAAAGAGAAATAAAAGCAAGAGCTCTAATTAAATTTTTCAATAGGATCAAAAGATTTTAAGTGAAACAGAAGAAAGGTAAAGAAGTGGAAAAGAAGAAAATATTTTCTAAAAAAGGAAAACTGGTAAAAGCGATAAGCAAAAACTAGTAAAATAAAACCAACCAACCAACCAACCAACCAACCAACCAACCAACTCGTTTTCCATAAAAAAAATATTTTTCAGTAAATATATTTATTTCAAAGGAAAAAAATCTTGAAATGGAGGAAATGTTGTGGTTTAAAAGGAGATGCGGAACCCACATACACACACAGCCACAAACGTTTTTATTTATGTAGAGATTAATAAAATTGCCTAGTAACTACAACACTGGTACTAAAGTTTCCTAATATTGGCTTTCATGACTGGTAAAACAGGTTTTCAAACACGGAAAAATAAGTGAAAAAAGCCGGAAAAATGGGAAAAAAAGAATGAAGGACTGATTTTCCATTTATATTATTATAGCCTACGTGTTATTCTGATGTATAAGCCACACACACACACACACACACACACACACACACACACACACACACACACACACACACACACACACACACACACACACACACACACACACACACACACACACACACACACACACACACACACACACACACACACACACACACACACACACACACACACACACACACACACAATTATAATACATAGTATTAGGATTTTATCTTCCTCCATTTCGTCAATAAATTTTGACCAGTCCATATTTTTTCCAACAGTGTTTTGCCAAGGACCGCCATTTGCCATACTTTTTACCCTGAGTGGTGTTACGTGGTATGAAGGATAAGCAGACCTTGTCATTCCATAGACCAGGGGTCCCCAACCCTATGCCCACGGGCACCATGGCGCCCGTCGATCGGTCTAGGTGCGCCCGCTGCTTGTGCCCAACAATGAAATATTTCAGTTTTCCACTATCCCATAAAATTCTAGAAATGAAATCCTAACATATGTACATTTCAGAATTTCTTCAAGTAAGGCGAGACTAGAAATTTTGGATATTCAGAATGACATCATCCTCAAAACTATTATCAGATGAGATGAGAAATTCTGGAATATAGTTGATAGAAATAAATTTCCATTCTTAATAAGAGTAGCATATAAAATAAAGTAGTTTTTTGGTTCCATACATTTATGTGAATCATTTTCGACAATGAATATAATAAAATTTAAAAAAATATAGATCATGACGTACAGATGAACACCTTGTCGATAGCTTGCGGGCAAGCATTTCATCATAATCTCCCAATTATGAAGCGCTGACCAGTTAAATGCAATGTATTTATATATAATTTTTATACTTCGTATGTTTTGCAAGCAATTTAGTAGTAATTTATTTTACAAAAGAATATTAATACTAATTATATTCATTACGTTAAATTAATTTTTAAAATTAAATTTCTTGTGCATTATATGTAGTGTGTATTATTAACTATGTCCATCTACTATAAATTTATCTTGAAAAAATAAATGGTGCCCCCCATTCGACCGATATTCTGGTATGTGCTGGTTGGTTGGGGACCCCTGCCATAGGTTGCTAAAGGTTGGGGACCCCTGCCATAGACCTTAAGTACGGATAAAAACGTAAGAACTTAATATGCATTCATTAAGAAATGATTCAGCAATATTGTATGAATTGTTTATAAAAACATGCAATACAGAATCTTGCATGTATCCTTTTTAAACATCATCATTCATTCATGTTAAATTATAGTTGCGATTCCAGTGAATTGTAAGCAATATCAGTGAAATAAGGAAACAGGTGTACAAATAAGTGAGTGCATAAATGCGAGATTAAATGAATGTGAAAGGGAGCACTATCACGAAAATGTCGTAATTCTGAGTAAAAGAGTCCTATTTTTACACATTTAATGACAATTGTATTGTATTTTATGAAAGTATCGAAAACTGAAACATTATTCGTTGGGACGAAGAACATTCTATTGTCGGAATTGAAAAATGTACAGTAAAAATAAATACAGGTACTTTTAAGGTAATAACTTTGGTGTTTAAGCTCGCGATATCCGTTCATTTCAAATTTACACAACTGTTAATTACATAAAAAATTGCATAAGTTATTTGTGTAAGGATTCATTTTTTAATTTAAAAACTATGTAGCTTGCAAAATTAAAGAAAACAAAACCGGCAGTAGATTATGATTTCCATTTAAGTTTCAAAGAAAATTTGCTTAATATGAAATTCAAGGATTATTTTGAAAATATTATACATTCTTAAAGAATGCTTAACATAAATAAAAATTATGAAATTAACCAGACGTGCATTTTTAAAGTTTGAGTTTGCACCAATTTTTGGAAAATATTGGTAAAGAAAAAAAACATCCTAAAAGGAATAAATTCAGAAACATTTTTATATCTCCAGAAACGAAGAGTATCGATAACACAAACAATGCCTTTCTAATGGAATACACGTACTACATTATTGATTTGACGCGTATATGAAAAGTAAATCTAACCATTCTATTTAATTGCATGAGAGTCATGGTACGGTACGTTGCCATAACAGTAGTTAACAAGCGTTTATAACGGTATACAAACTTAGAACTGAAGGGGAAATATCGGAACAAAACAAATAGGGATAGGAGGAATCATTATTTACGTACACAGATGACATGGCATTTATATTAAATTAGGATAATTCATATAATTTAAACCCGAGTATAACCCATTTTGAAAGGGTCATAATGCTGAGGTTCAGTGAGTGTTTGATACAGGGTTGGCAAAAACCCAGGTTTTTTTGAAAAAACCCAAGTGTGTTGGGTTTTTCAATAAAACCCTGAAAAAACCCATCATATGAAACTGGGTTTTTTCGGAAAAAGTGTGGGTTTTTTCAAAATTAAGTGGTTTTCTCCTATAAAGTAAGTGGGTTTTTTCATATTTTAGTGAGTTCTTTCTATGTTAAATGTGTTCTGTCAAAATAATGTCAGTTTTTCCACAGTTAAGTGGGTTTTTTCAAAGTTGTTTTACTTTTAAAAAACCCACTGAATTGTAAAACACCCCTTATTTACTGAAACCTGGTTTAAATTTTGAAAAAACACACTAAAATTTAAAAAATATCCTAAACTTTGAAAAAACCCATTCAATATTGAAAGAAATCTATTCAACTTTGGAAAAACCCACTAAAATTAAAAAAATCTTTTTTTTTTATCTAGTTTGAACTTTAAGCGTCCTAAATCTCTCTATATTAAAAAAAGTTACTGTCACCGCTGCCGCCGCTGTTTCAGAAAATTTAATTTTTCAACTCTTTGAACTCTCATTTTGCAAAACCTACTTGATGGAAATTTATGAAATTTGAAAGGTTTGTAGAGGAATATTTGGGGAAAAAACATCTAATAATGAAAAAACCCACTGAATAATGAAAGAACCTATTTTACTTTTAAAAAAACTCCCTGAAATTGAAAAAACACCATTTAATTTTTAAAACCTAGTTTAATTTTTGAAAAAACCCACTAAAATTTTAAAAATATCCTAAACTTCGAAAAAAAACACATTAAATTTTGAAGGGAACTGCCAAAATCTTGATTTTTCTGGATAAAACCAAAAAATGGGTCCAATATGTGGGTTTTTTCACGGTTTTTTTGAAAAAACCCATTGGGTCCAACCCAATCGGGTCCAATCCAGCCAACCCTGGTTTGATAACTGATAGGTAGGACAAGTTATGGGACCAGAAAGGGTCAGTTTTCTCCTAAAAGCTAAATAATAACTGTCCCATGATTTTTAACTCTACCTAAAATAACGATTGAGTGAAAAATGTTTGAGCAATTTAAATGAGAAATAAGTTTTTTATTTTAATTTTTTTACAAAAATATCACACTTAACTGGTTAATTCAATGAAGGATTTCTATTATTGATTTTAACGAAAATTTATACTTTTAAACTTAAGCTACAAGGAAGATTTACAATAAGTTAAAATACAGTTAGTTATGTAGTTAATTATAAACTAATAAACATGACTACTAATCAGCAACAAGTATTATAATTTTACACTTAATTCAAACCTTAAATATCATCGCTACTAAATCTTGATACAATCCTGTGATCCCAATGTCATGTGACCCACAATTAATGAAAAAAATGGACTTCAACAAGCATTAAATGAGTAGAACATATATATATATATATATATATATATATATATATATATATATATATATAATCATAGCAGTTATTTCTAGTTATTTTCTTTTGTTCATTGTAAAGGAATTTTCAGAAAAATATATTGTAATTTTAGATCTAGCCGAATATTATGTATACTCTTGACAAGGAAAAACGTCTCCACTTCTCTGATATTAGATCTGGCAATGATAATAATGACTTAGTCGATCCAGCACTGCTTAGAACTACGTGTACGAAGATAAATTTATGGTTTAGTATTACTAATAAGGAAAGAGTAAATCTTACTTAATTTGAATTTCAGATTTACTGGAACTACCGGCATTCTTCTTAGGCATGACAGAATTGGCATCTTGATTATCCAAGTTCATAGTTACTCTCACTAGATTTCTGAAAAGAATAAAAGTAGCAATTATAACTCTTTGTTTTTGCAATTTAATATATGAATAAAAACAAGATTTTCGATAAAAACCTGTGTGCTGAACATTTTTGAATTTACGTACAGTCATATCGAAAATTGTTTTAAATAAAAAATTTTAAGTTTGTTGTTTCGACGATAATGCTTTTACCTTGTGAAAATAGATGTATTTAACCATTGGAAAAAACAAGTATATTTAGGAAATTCTTTTTCCCTTACATTAATGCAAATATTGAATGATTTTCTTATGTTTATAATTTGTTCAAAATAGATTTAGCTTAGAATATTTTTCATTTGTAAAATATTTTAGAAGTACTTATGTTCTTTCATGATCATTCCAGATTCACTTGCAGGTTTCCAACTTTTTACAAGTTACTTTTTCCCCTTTTTCGGTCATTATGTTTTCTTTATATTAATTATCTAGGTCTTAACTTTTTGAAAAGAGAGCTTCAGATATTATTCGTATTTAAGCGGAAAATATGTTTGAAGATAGGTTGAAGTTAAAATTCGTAACATCTTTTACCAATAAAAGAAGTTAAATATTTTTATGTACAAGTAAAAGTGTGTGATAATGCAAAATTCATATCCAATGAACTAAATTGATGTGTTCTTAACTAAGTTAAAATTGAAAACTGGTTTAAAATTATCGAGAAAATTAAAAGAAGTTTATATTCAAGTAGGCTCCCCATAATCCATAACTAAATCGGACTCCTGCCATTCATGGGCCGCACCTCAGGAGCCGCCCCTTTGCCTTAAATCTTGTACGCTTTGCGGAGGAGCTTGGATATTCCAAGTGGCATAAGAAACAACAGCAACACGACTAAATTTTATATTTTCGAAAATAATTTGTTTTGTATTGTTAAGATAGAGCACATAAGTCATTTGGTAGATTACAAGCTAATAAATAATATAAATTTCAAAGAAAATAATTACGCCTTAGTTACTACTTATTGTTACACTTTTAAGCAAACTATATCACTTCCTGTATTTAACTAACTTTGAAGCTGATAATTGAATTAGTATGGTATCTTAGGGAAAGGTGATAATATTTACAATTTTCATGAAAGTTTTGTAGGTTTCGTCTTTCTTGATCATTGTTACGACTATTTTTCTATATTTGAAAGCTATATCCCTTTCAGGGTATTAGATTATAAATAAAAACTATAATATAGAACTTTGTGATAAACTAAGAATTAGAATGTAAAAATATTATAACATTATCTTTTAATACTATACTATTTTGTAAATCTGTTATCATTCAATAGAAATTAAGATTACAGAAAAGTAATAGAGGTTAAATTTTGTGGTGTTAGAAAAAATATTTTGAGGAAAGGCATTCGTCAAAATCATTCACATAATAATCTGAAAGTAACACAAATCTTTAATAGTTTAAATTGTCAAAATTATATCTTAATTTTGAAGTTTTTAAAAATAGGTTATAAAGAACAATAGTCTGACAAACAAAACGTAGAACTATATCACTATCTTGTACGCTTTACGGAGGAGCTTGGATATTCCAAGTGGCATAAGAAACATCAGCAACACGACTAAATTGTATATTTTCGAAAATAATTTGTTTTATATTGTTAAGATAGAGCACAAAAAGACAAAAAAAGATAGACAAAAAAGCAATAGTCTGAGAAAAATATAATATTAATATGTCCACAGTAGTTGATGATGTAAAAGTCAAATTTTCAAAAATTGCTTAATGTGTATTCTCTTACCCACTTGTGAATTTAATTTAAAAGCTGGATTTATATACATATATATTTTTAAAGTATAGAAATACTTTACACTCTGTAACAGAGGTTTCAGAAGTGTTGGAAAACCTGTTTTAGATTTAAATACCACATAAATGTTTTTAGAAAAAACCTAAGCAATGTTGCATTGATGACGATCATCTTGGATATTATAGACAGTTTTAAGTAAATAAAATTATCAAATGGAAAAATATAAAAACATCTTTTAAAGAAATTTATAATTCCGAAAAATAAAAATCGAACTTTAAAGTTTATTTTTCAATTTTCCAAAACAAGATTTTTTGAACAAAAAAAAATTTTCTTTTAAATTTTTAAACACATTAAAGGTTAGTATGGGCATTTAGTCAAAATGCTAAATAATAACTTTTCCGAACATGAAATCTAAGAAAATCTGTAAGGACCCTTAACTTGCATAGTTTTACAATTTCTGATAACTGAGATCTAGTGATAAATCGTGCATAAAATATACTTCACCATACAAAACTTTCTCTCGAGTAAGCTATTCAAGTAAACGTGTGTGTTTGTGAAATCAGAGATTTCATATAATAAACTATTCGATGAAAGGAACTCGTAACAAGTGAATGATAATGAGAAATCCTCTTAAAGTAGTGAGAATACCCAATTGGTCAACTAAGAATTTGGAAACACTTTAAAGAAAGTGAGGCAAGAAACGCATGCAGCAACATATAAATTATTGAAAAATTGGTCAAGTAAACAAGCAAGAATAAAAGGAAATTAAGATGACAACTACACGAATATTAAGAGAGCTATACGCAATGCATCAAAAATCTAAATTTAGAACGCAGTAGTTTTAAAGTTTTCCGTGCCTCAAACACAAAGCAGAAATGTTAAAAAAACATAGAGCAATTAAAATTGCATGACAAGTACAATATGAATGTTGCACATGACGTGTGTCAATCGTAGAAACGAAATGTGCGTGTTATCGACGTCTAGATGCTATTTATTTCATTTCTCAAGCATTATGTCAAAAATACCATCATAATTCTACAAAGCATATCGCACATCAAAGAAGCTAATTATTTAATTGTTTGATTCTTCGCATAGCAGAAAATTCCAATGAAAGTTGCGAAACAAAACGGATCGATAATGTTGCATAACGTCGACTTGTTCCACCAGTGCTCTAAAGCTTCCAATCGACGAATTTCTCATTTTGAGAACCCACTAAAATAAATATTTAAAACGTTTCGTATTTCCCAATATTCCGTCTCCGGGACAATATAATGTTAAATAAGATGTTTTTTACTCAGTTTAGTATAGAGGTTGAATATATTCAGGTATTGTGAACACATTTCAGTCTTAAAAACGAATCTGGTACATCTTTCACGTAAATATTTTCGAGGAATATTTCCGGATTCGAATCCGTCTTTTTAAATTTTTAAGGTTGATCTTCATAGTATGAATGAAGTATATACGTAATTTTCATAAAATATTAGTTTACGTTCTTATGTTATGTATATTAAAGGAGCCTTCATCCTTCATCTGTTTGACTCCAACAGGGAATGTCAATACGGAAGATTTCTCGTCTAAAACAATACTTTTATACTCTTTGACCTTTTCCCAAATCTTGGATAGTATTTGCCTGGGAGCTTACAAATAGTTGACGGTGTTTAATTACCGAACTGTTTGATTGTAACTCGTTTTCAATTCTTCAGACATGGGGGTAAAGGGAAAAATGGTAAATGAAAATCGAGAAATGAAGTTTCTGATAGTTTTTCAAAGGGAGGAATTGTATAAAATTAAGGACTCTTTATGACTCCCTAACAATGGCGTTACTTAACCAATGTCATCAGGTAGGACGTGAAATGGGAAATTGAATGAATATCTGAGTTTTAAAATCGATTCCTGAACAGAAATATTTCATTCCATATTGAATCTTTGTATAAGAAAATCATCAATAAATAATAACAATATAAATAGACGCACAGCTGTAAATTTAACAACAAAAAAGTTACACGGTAGATTTTTAAAAATTTGATGCGTTTCTAAACACGCTTAAAGTTTAATATCCCTTTAAATTTATATACAGTTTAGATACATTTTTCTGTCAGGGACATATTTTTTTGAAAGGTGTCTCTATAACAAAATAAAATTTAAATTCCAATTAAAATTATTTTTTGAGTAATTTTAGAATAAAGAAACTTAATCAAAAGGGAGAATATTTCAAATTTACGATAAAATTAAATTATAATTAAAAGTAGTTCTTAAAATGTCATCCATCCATGATATTTTAGGCGATTTTAAAATTTCACCACTTCTTATCAGTATTTTTCAAATGTTTTCACTATCGTAATTTCGCACTTCTTAAATAAAAGCTTTGAAGTGATATCTAATCCAACAAGAAAAGATAATATAGTTGATATTTTCTAGATAAATGTTATAATCACTGCCGCTGAGAGATATTTTTAAAGTGTCTACTTATTGAAAAAGTTTCCGTGTTGTTTATATGAAAATCCTTTGTTGCTTCATCACAAAAAGTTTAAGGGAACATAAAACTTATATATTTTCTTGATTTCAGTGTTTATAAGTTCCTTACAAAAACATATAAGTTAGTATAGGACTCGAAGACGCTGTATTATCTCTCTTTAGGAAAAAAATACAATATTTTAAATTTAAACTATGTATTTAATTAAGTACTACTACACTTAGTGTCTAAGTTAGTTTGGTTTACATCTGTTGTAAGGGGCCATTCATTAATTACGTAAGGGTCCCGAGGGGGAGGGGGGTTGGAAAAAACTCTACATACCTTTACTTGGGGGGTGGGGGGTCAAACCCATTCATACGTAAGATTTTCCAAGTTAATGCAAACAAATTCCAATCATTCTAATCAAATTACTATTGAATAACCCCAGAAAAACTTGAAAATGCTGACGATCTCTGTATATTATCGAAGCTTTAGTTTTAAAAAAATGAAGGTATATGAGATGTATGTTTTTCATTGGAGTAGCAATAAGTTAAGATAAAAAATAAAATTGTTGAATCCATCTTCTAGTTGTCAAAAGTCGAAACAAAACAAACGCAAAAAGAGAGTCATCTTTATTAGTTTTGGTTTCAACTTTTTTGTCAATCATTTCGTGCGCTGATGGAGGAATCTTACGTAAGAATAGGGGGGAGGGGTTTGAAAAATCTTACGTACCCTTACATGGGGGTAGGGGGGGGGGGTAAAAATTGCCAAAATCATCCTTTCGTAATAAATGAATGGCCCTTTACACGAATCATCGTCTTCCTACTAAGTATTTTTTTCTACTAAGTATTCCGGTTTACTTGATTTAAACATTTGAGAATGGGCAATCCCAGCATTTTTTGAAAACAGAAAAAACGCATTTTTCCAGTAAAGGAAATTGATCTATAAATTAAAAAATCGACATGACAAGTTTAAAAAAAATTAGTTTATTCAATATTTTAAAACAAAAATCGACAATCCCTTTGGCTTTGTTTAGGATTGAATGACGTCAGATCTATTTTGGCATTACTTTAAAGAGAAAACCAACTATGATTTTGATAAACAATTAAAGCATTAAAATTCTTAAAATTTAAATTATCCGGGATATACCTGAAGCCTGAAGGTTTTAATTAAAGCATTGTTTAAAATCGATTAATAGGATGTAATTACGTCACATTTTGAAATTTGAAGTTTTCGCGCCCTTTTTTAAGTCCAACTTTAAAATTAAATTAAAAAATAAATAATCATCGTAATTAAAAAAATGCGCGCATATGCTCTCTTGGGTACCTCTATCGAATAAAAAAATTATAAATTACTGGAATTGTCCATTCAAAACTATTCCAAGAAATCCATCATGAGTTCGTAGAATGATTCCGTGTTTAAGAATTTTAATTAAATTTATTGACTTATTTTTTAACCCTTTCCAAGAAAAGGCTTAAACTTTTTGGATTCAAAAATATTTACTTCTTTGAGAACGTCCATTAATTAGGTTAGTTGTTTTTTCAACACACTTGTCCGGAACCTTTTGGAAAATTGAGTCCCATGAATAGGATATTTTAATATTGATAGTGCGTTTTTTTAAACTTAAAAAGTACTAAAACGCAGTTTCTGCGAAAAATGTGAATATTTTTTATAGTAACTGTACTTTTAATATTAACTATCATCTCTATAATGGTAAAAAGGATCCTTGTGCAATAATAGGTTAATTAACAACACGAACAACGGTTACATTTAACAAATATAGTAACTATTTTTATAAACGTTTCAACGAATGAATGTAAAAAATGCTGGAAAGTAAAGTACTACCTAATATATTTTGAATAACTTTTTGAAACACCTTTAAAAACTAAAGAGCAAAAATGATAAGGTGTTAACTACCCTTAGACACAGAATCAACCTGGTTTGGGTGTGAGGAAGAGAAATCCTGAGGACTAGAACGCGGACAAAAGTTGTCAAAAGCAATGAAAAATGGGTTATTGTGGTCAAAGTGTTAAGGATAGAATTTAAATTTTAATACCAATTATGTAACCATGTTTTATAAAAACTGTGTAAAAAGTTTTTTGTCTTTAAATCTAGTCCAGTAACTTTGTCGTTTTTTACCATAGGGTAGTATGCGTCAAATCCGGTAGTTCTGATTTTTGGCAGACTTGTTTATGATGTTGGCCTAATGAATAATCCAAGTTTGTGACCTCGAGCGCCGAACGGAACTTTGTCAAAAATCGAAAAAACCAAGAAAAAATCGATTTTTTTTCAAATTTTGGCGATTTTAACCCTAAACGACTAGTTTTTGAAAAAACTTTCGTATTACAAAGTTAAAGCAAACAAAATTTCCTACAAAATGCACTCATCAACTTTGATTCTATGAAGAGTGGTTTTGCCGCTAGAGCGCGCTGAAAAACATCGATTTTTTGGCCTTTCAGCAAAAAAAAGGAAAATGGGTGCTTCTACCATCTACAAAATGAAAACTATTCAAGTTATCAACAAAAATTTTACACCACGTGAAAGAGCATTTAATTTTCTATAAATAACGTGCTTTTTATTATCATTTTTTTAGAAGAGGGGAGTGAGTGAGGAGAAGATCGATAATAAAACTGTTACACCTCGCAGACCAAACGGACTTATGAGGTTGTAAACATGCAATCAGCGCTTTATTTCCGGTATATTACCAATAAAATGGGTTGTTTTGGATTTATTGATGACTAAGCATGCTTAAAAAAATAAATTTTTAAATTTATTTATGAAATATTAGGCGTTTTAGGCGGAAGTTCGATCAATATTTTAAATTCATATATTAAATTATGGGAGTGTTTTAATGAACGAATTTATATGTGTTTTGCATTGCTAAATCCGAATTCAAAGTGTATTTTCATTTTGAAAGTCATCTTCACATCAAAAATTGCACAAAAACTCAAATTCTTGCTCTTTTTTTTCGGTTTCTCAGCAATTTTTGAAGCAAATATTCCTTTTACGAAAAATATCACAAAACCAAATTAAAGAACGTAGAATTTCCAATCAGATGCATTGGTTCATTTTTCTTTTGCGAAGAGCGGTGTACGTTTTATAAAGTTTTGAAGTGTAGCAATTTTTTTTTGGTTTTCTACAAAAAAGTAGTGAACGCTCGATTTACCCCACTACAGCTCTACATAAAACAAGTTACCGAAAAATAGTTTATACCACATGAAAGTACATTTAATTTTCTACAAAATGCACTACTTAACTTTGATTTTATGATGAAAGGTATTGATGTTAGAGCTCGCTAAACTACAGCGGTTTCTTGACGTCACACAAAAACATGAAACTTGCTTTTTTTCAAAACGCTATAAAATGTACACCGCTCTTTGCAAAAGAAAAATGAACCAACGTATCTGATAGGAAATTTTACGTTCTTTAATTTGATTTCATGATATTTTTCGTAAAAGGAATATTTATTTCAAAAATCGATGAAAAACCAAAAAAAAGAGCAAAAATTTGAGATTTTTTTCAATTTTTAATGTGAAGATGACTTTTAAAATGAAAACAAACTTTAAATTCGGATTTAGCGATGCAAAACACATATAAATTCGTTCATTAAAACACTCCCATAATTTAATATATGAATTTAAAATATTGATCGAAATTCCGCCTAAAACGCCCAATATTTCATAAATAAATTTAAAAATTTATTTTTTTAAGCATGCTTAGTCATCAATGAATCCAAAACAACCCATTTTATTGGTAATATACCGGAAATAAAGCGCTGATTGCATATTTACAACCGCATAAGTCCGTTTGGTCTGTGAGGTGTAACAGTTTTATTATCGATCTTTTCCTCACTCCCTCCCCTCTTCTAAAAAAATGATAATAAAAAGCACGTTATTTATAGAAAATTAAATGCTCTTTCACGTGGTGTAAAATTTTTGTTGATAACTTGAATAGTTTTCATTTTGTAGATGGTAGAAGCACCCATTTTCCTTTTTTTTGCTGAAAGGCCAAAAAATCGATGTTTTTCAGCGCGCTCTAGCGGCAAAACCACTCTTCATAGAATCAAAGTTGATGAGTGCATTTTGTAGGAAATTTTGTTTGCTTTAACTTTGTAATACGAAAGTTTTTTCAAAAACTAGTCGTTTAGGGTTAAAATCGCCAAAATTTGAAAAAAAATCGATTTTTTCTAGGTTTTTTCGATTTTTGACAAAGTTCCGTTCGGCGCTCGAGGTCACAAACTTGGATTATTCATTAGGCCAACATCATAAACAAGTCTGCAAAAAATCAGAACTACCGGATTTGACGCATACTGTAAATGTATAAAGTTACTGGACTAATCGCGACAGTAACAATTTTGACGGTAACAAGGACACTGTACACTAGGGAATCTGCGACCATATCCCATTGTAGAGATCTAATTTTAATAACCGTTTGTAATTTGTAATTGTATAATATACATACCATGAGGAAACTTTATAGGAACTACTTCACCCTAACGAGGTTTTAATTGATAAGGCTCAAGACTCCCAAATTACGATAGTTATGTAAAAAAGGCGTTTACAAACTAAACCCCGTACAGTGTACAGTTATAAAAAAAACGCAAATGGAACGCAACGGGCTTGGGGATATGGCCACATTTTCATGCGTTAATAAGTCATGCGTTTGAGCCAGTAATGCGCTTTTACTTTGGCGAATAATTAGAGATATTACGAGAAAAAGATTTGTAAGTGTGTTAAACGGTTTTTGAAACGACAGGCTTTGTTTCGTTCCAGCGATCAAGTTCTCAGAATGACACTTTATACAGGGTGTTTCAAAATTGCGTTGCACGGCTATTATTCGGCACCAGCCCCTCCTAGGGTCATGGAAGTAAGGTCTACCCCTAGGTAAGTGACCCTGGAGAATCCATTGAGAGGACTTACAGGGCCCCTAGCGGCGAAATTAAAAAGTCAAAAAAATTAATTTAAAAACTAAAGGAGATAGAGCAAAACCCTCAGTAAGAGTATTGTTGCCAACGTCAAGAAGAACTCATTGAAAAAAATTTGATCAAAATATCTTGAATATTCGCTGAGATATTAGCATATGAAAATAGCACTTTTTCAGGGGTCAAAAAGTAAAAAGTTCGCATATTCGCAAATTTTTCAGTGAAATTGTGTAGTTTTGTGTTTTTTTAGTTGAAAGAACACACAATTTAATCAAAAAATCAAAAAAAATTTGCAAATATGCGAACTTTTTACTTTTTGACCCCTGAAAAAGTGCTATTTTCACATGCTAATATCTCCCCGAAAATTCAAGATATTTTGATCAAATTTTTTTCAATGAGTTCTTTTTGACGTTGGAAACAATACTCTCATTGAGGTTTTTGCTCTATCTCCTTTAGTTTTTAAATTAATTTTTTTAACTTTTTAATTTCGCCGCTAGGGGCGCTGTAAGTCCTCTCAATGGATTTTACAGGGTCACTTACCTAGGGATAGACCTTACTTCCATGACCCTAGGAGGGGCTGGTTCCGAATAAAAGCCGTGCAACGCAATTTTGAAACACCCTGTATAATTCTCAATATAAATGACGTTAATTGGGAAATGATTAATATAGAAGATTCATCATAATTATGTTTATATATTTGGAAGCGAATATTGGGATAAATTACAGAGATCTTTTACTTTTAAGCTATTCGGGAAATTAATTTTCTCGAAAACTCTTTATTATTATCAAACGTACGCCATGGGCAAAAAATATTTCTTTAAGGGAATGATGGCTTCAATTTAAATTAACTGAATTTAAATCAATAAATGCATGACAAGAATTAATTTATTGAATTATATGTTCAAAATTTCAGTCCGAAATATTAAACAAGACTTACATTGATGATGCGCGAATACTTGATCCCTGAAACATCCTTAAACATTCAAACAAAAATTTAAAGTTTTATTAAAAAAAACTCTTTGCAATTTCCCCTAAGTCGATTCTATATGTAAAAAAGAGAAAAAAACATTTTAATATCTTCATTTGAAAATATCGGTGATTCTTTGCAAATAGGCCATTTTGATTGTAACTGATAGACACTTTAATATTCCAAATAAAAAGTCAATATTTTAAACTTCGCTTGAACAGATTAGACATGGGCAATAATTGAAAATTATGTACTACTATGTAATTATGCTACTTTAATGTACAAATCGGTATTATTTCTTACAGAAATAATTGAATCGACAATTTGAAAAAGTTATAAAACCCCCTAGTTTTGAAAAATATTATAACATCTAACTTGACTTTCTAGATAACCTTTTTTAAAATTTTGTTTATATCATAAACGGAAGCAACATATATTATTGGTATTTCTAATTAATAAACAGAATTAGAAATTTTTTCCCCATATTTTCTAGAATGTATATTGTATATCTCACTACATATATAAACTTCAGACATAATTTCTTTCTTTCTTCACTCATTTGAAAATGACCTATTTTTAGAGAAATCCCCACTTAAGCTCTTCTGTATTTGAGTAAGAATTCCATTTGGTTCGCGAAAAATTCACGGTTTCTTAACAATAAAGCTAGTAATCTTCCAACAAAAATAGTAAGAAACCGTGACAGATTCTATTAAATTAAAGGAATCTTTTCCACACGTGCGTTCAACCATTAAATTACTTTTGGGTGAACCACACATATTCCAAGGAAAAGTTGAAGATCCTGACTACAGCAAATAACTGGAAGCGCTCGAAAGTGCTTTCTTTAAAAAGTAGTTTCGGTTGAACTGGTTTTTATTATTACAGCTATTACAGAGTTGCCAAATCGATCTGTTATAGGGGGCTGAGGTTGTTTTGTAGGATACTTAGAGCGCTTAATCTTTTCAAACAAGAATAAAGATACTTGAGTGATTTTTTTACTGTTGAATTGGAAAAAAAATAACATGAGAGAAAGCTACTTCAGTAATGGATGCTGAAGGTGAAACTGATAGCAAATTTTGTAAATGGAATGAGAATTAAGCATATCACGACCTTCTAAACACGAGGTGTTTTTTATCCATAAGCAAAGGAATTTTCTAATTTTCTTTAAAATTTTCATACCCGTGGTCGAATGTCAGCAGTAAGTTCATCCATGTGTTCCAATAGACACAGAATACGGATAAGAAATGATTTCAATGGTATGCTGCTGAATTTCGATTGATTTACTTAAAAATTGAATTACGCAGTAAATCAGATTTAAAAGAATAAATTTAGATGTGGGGAATGTGGGGCA
Source organism: Tetragnatha versicolor (assembly GCA_024610705.1). Classification (NCBI taxonomy): domain Eukaryota; kingdom Metazoa; phylum Arthropoda; class Arachnida; order Araneae; family Tetragnathidae; genus Tetragnatha; species Tetragnatha versicolor. The sequence goes on from JANDEH010000005.1 coordinate 32,233,505, forward strand.
CTATACACTAGGGTGGGTCAAAAATATTTGTTTTTTCATTTTCCCAGGGGCACAGCGACAAAAAGGTGCCAAATGGTCTCAAACTAACATGTGTGAAATATTATTCCATTATAATAACTCTTTTTGCCTCCGGATTGACTTCAAAGTTTCAATTAATATAGTAATTTGATGTAAAAATGGACAAACGAAAATCGGGCTTTTACCTCAACTGCTCGAATTTGTCGTGATTGTATATGTATATCAGCACAATGGTATAAAAATCATAATTGAAGACTATAAAGGAATTAAAAATTAAACCAGAGTTGAAATACTTGAGTTGTAATACAACATAATTTGAAATATCTCAATGATTAGAACTGGCTTTCAAAGATGGTTGAGTAGGATGGTAAAAACATTAAATTTAATCAAAATGGATGTATCAGAAGGTGGCTATGGGTACCTTTTGTAGGTTATAAGGTTTCCTGAGGACATTAGGATAATATTTAAAGGATGGGGTTTTCTTTGAAATTTCAGTCACATATTAGGGATAGTCCATCCCATACGAGTCCCCAATGTCCAAAAATAAATTTATTTATTATTTATTTATTTACTATGCCTATGAACTTCAACGCTGTTTGATGTCTCTAACTCGTTTTATTTAAATTAATCAGCTATGTGGCCGCTATTGGTGCAGTCTCCACTATACCCACATTTACCTTACCCTCTACTTTTTTATAAATGCCTTGCCCTATTCAGATCTAAAATTTCATCCCTCTACGATAATATTAACCCGTGCCGAATCTCAATTCAAGATTGTCAAACAAGCTAAATTACCTGCACGCGCCCGCTAATACTCACCACTTCTTTTCTTTTTCCCTACTTTTTTATATTTTATTATAAATTTGGCCATAGAAATGTAACATAATCGGTCTAAAATGTCGTCTACCGCTTTTAAAAGAAGTTAGCAAAGTGAAGATAAACCAATTTACTTGGCGATTCTAGTCACCAGATTACTGGATCTAAGTTAGCAAGAAATCAGGGGCGTCATTTCAGTTTTTGGTTGGGGGGGGCAAGGAATTTTTTTAAATGGGTCTGGACCTTGCTGTAACTAGGTTTTTCTTGGCGGAGGTTGCCTCAACTTCACTAAATTTAATAAGGTAATATCATGTCAAAATTTGACAACGTGAACTCTAAGGAAAAATGGGGGGTCTGGGGGTTCAACCCCAGGAAAATTTTGAAAATGTGGCTCTTAAAGTAGTGTTTTAGCTTGATTTGACACCCTTTGGGCTGCATCCAAAGAGAACAGTTTCTTGTAAACCACATAATTTTCTAGGGAAAAGAGTTGTAAATAAACATCCAAGTTTTAAGGTGGGCTAGGGGTCCTCTCCCAGGAAATATAATTCCCCTTTAAACTAGTGTTTTATCTCTTTTGCAAACTCTTTGGAGAGCTTCTTAACAGAAAAGCTTCTTGTTAGAGGAATAGTTTTCAAGGGGGAAAACACTAAATAAGAGACATGAAAATTTTGGAGGGGGGCTGGGGGTCCTCCCCCAGAAAATTTTTGAAATTGGACAATCAAAAGTAGTGTTTTAACTCCTTTTGAGACATTTTGAGTTGCACCCAAAGCTTCTTGTGGAAGTTACAGAATTTTCAAGGGACTTTCAGCTATTTTTCACATTAGAGTGGAAACCTTGGGGGGGGCGGTTGCCCCCCCTGCCCCCCCTAAATGACGCCCCTGCAAGAAATCGACAAATTTTTGCGGTGCTGTTTTTTAACATTCGTGAAATTGAACTTTAGAGGTAGAAGACAATTCAGATTTCAAAGGCCAAAAATATAAATATTTATAAAAAAGCCTGAAAAAAGTAGTAAAAAAAGAGGTGAGCATTACCGGGCGCGTGCCGGTAATTTAGCTTGTTTGACAATCTTCAATTGAGATTCGGCAAGGGTTAATATTATCGTAGAGGGATGAAATTTTAGATCTGAATAGGTCCAGGCATTTATAAAAAGAAGTAAAGGGTAACCGTTTTCAAATTCGCAAGAAAATTTTTTACTGTCATATAAGGGACACTCTAACCAGACATACTCAGTTTCAAACAATTTAATAGTCACCACTCAAATTATGCTTATTTTTAGTTTATATTTGAAAATTGAAATATTTGCAACATACCGAAATGTACATTAAATTGGTGTGATAACGTGTAACACAATATTGTGACGTCGCCGTCGCGTTTACTCTCACGTCATAGTATCGTGGCGTCATCATAACTGTAACACATTGCACCCTCTTTATAAAAATGCCAAGGAGAAATTAAAAAATGACTACATGATGCTTTACTTTTGAGTATCAACACATTTTCAAAAAATGAGTACATGCATGTTTTCAAATTTGTGTAAATTTGAATCGGAGCCTGTTTGAGTGCGTGACATACTCAGATTTGAGTAATTTTTACTCATTTTTGAGACTATCGTTTTAAGAGTGTAGAATCTAATTTATCATGGTTCGTACGAAAGGTATCTAAAAAAGGAAAGATTTATCCCAAAAAATCAAACCCTGATTATAATGTTGACTAAAGAAAGCCAAAAAGCGAGGTTACTTCTCACTTAACGTATCGCTTTATCTCACTCTTTGAAAGTTGCACAGATATTTCTCCTGGCAACATCTCAGAAACACGTGGAGAGCTTTGTTATAGAAATTCCACGACTTCATTCAGCCTTTTATACAAATTCTTCTATAGATAATATATCTCGTATGAGAAAGTGCGGTTATCGCATATCTGTAACATTATGTATAGATTCTACTCATCTCTTGTTTTATTAACCCCATAACAGTGACATTTATTTCAGAAAAATGACCAAAAATGGCAATTTTTCTTTTACGGTTTAATTTTGTTCTTTATATTATTATAAGTGTTAGAAAATAGTTTTTTTATAACAAAAATCAAAATTAAAACGAAATTACAAGTGTATTAAATATTTTAACATACATATAAAAAAGTATTGGATTACACACACATCTTATTCAATTAGGAGGAAGATTATCCAAACATAATGTCTCCCAATCTCTTTTAGAAGAAAAATCACTATCATCATCGAAACGAACTCAGTTTGGGCTTCACAAAACGGAAACGTTAATTTTTCCCCAACCTGAAATCATCACAAATTCTGCACGTAGTAGTTGCCCGAGCTCAGTTCGGGCGACACTGTTAAGGGGTTAAAATGTAATTTTTTAAAAGCTATTTTTGGTTATGTACACCAAGATTGGAAACAACAATGATGATAATAAAATGATCCAAGTAAGCTTTTAATTCATCTGATCGAAAAAATCATTTCAACAGCATATGTTTCAACAAGTCCCCCCAAACTGCGGGTGGAAAATTAGATTCCTTGGGTGAAGTTGCTAAAATTTGCCATAAGAACTAATACCTCTCCAATGACTTCTATTTTTCGGAAAAAATTATTTCATTCTACGGTGCTCGGCTGCATTCGCAATAAAAATTTATTATATCTCAGTGTATAACACAGAAACATACTCGAAACATATCAAATAACCTATCAAACATATCAAAAAATAAATTATATAAACCTTTCTTTGCGTAAACCGGACGGGACGTCTTACTCTTTCGATTTTCTTTAACAATGGGCCGTAGATGTATATAGTTAGTTCTTCGGGCATTTTTGAACAACTCCAGACAAAGCATCTGACTGGGCAGAATGTGGACGGACATATCAAAACACACTGTAGAAAGTAGAAATAGCAGTTTCATAAATGAAGTTAATAAGTTCCTCTTCAAGGGAACGTTTAAAGCAGTGTTTCCCAACCTTTTTCTGTCCATGCCCCACCAAAGCCTTTCTTAAATTTTCCATGCCCCCCCCCCGGTCTCAGTGGCATATATAGAAATATATTTTGAGAGGGAGTCAAAATTATTTCTTAGCCCCTCCCTCCTATGTATATTTAATCTAATTTTTTAAGTCTAATGAAGCTTTTCAGAACATTTTTAGGTAGAGTAAGCATGAAGACTTTCACAGCCGGTTTGATTAATGAAATTCATTTCTTTCGGGCTTGTAGGCCGTGGTCTTATATTTTATTTTAGACCACGGCCTACAAGCCCGAAAGAAATGAATTTCATTAATTTTTAGGTAGAATTTGTATGCTAAAGAACTAAGTAACGTTATGGGTAATTAAGTTCTAAGTACCAAGGGGGGTCTTTTCGTAAATTTGACTCTAGGAAACAGGTTTTTAACTAGTTTGGTATCCCTAGTTGGAAAATTTTGGATACAAATTTTAGGTAAGATTTGCATTTTGATGAACCTAAAGTAAAAAGTTTCAGATATAAGCGTTCTAAAAACAAAGATAGCTTGGGTCATCCCCCAGAAAAGGTTTGGAAATTAGACTCTGAAAACAGGGTTTCAACTTGGTTTTGATACATACTGGTCCAGATTTCAGACACACATTCTCAGATTTAATTACAGATTAGATTTTGATAAACTTCTTTTTAAAAAATTTTTAAAATTTTCCCATTGGATTGGCTCCACCTGGGGGGCAATTTGAATGAAAATTTTCAAATTGCCCCCCTGGAAAATGATATTGCTCCCCGGTGGGGCGTGCGCCCCACGTTGGGAAACACTGGTTTAAAGGAAGTTCATAGCATTCACTTTTTTTGCCACTTATCCATTATATAATAACATGTTTTCAGAATTGATACAATAGGCTAGTGTCCCATTTTCTAAATTATTTTTTTTCCAAGTAGAACACGGTGAAAAAAGTTGTTATCGAAAATCCCGAGGTCGCTACGAGTTTAATTTATTTTTTTATTAATTTTTAAAGATGATGATGCGCAGTCGCAGTGATCTAAAACGCGCAACTGCGCAGATACGTCATTTGGTAGTAGCCGAGATTTCACCGCTCGCGCGCGCTTATTTTTCCAATAGAAAGCACGTGTGCATCCGTAAAAAAGAATGGATTCCGAAGTAAAAAAAAGCTTAATAATACTGCATTGTACTAGGATGCACTTCATTGACTGTAAAAACACCAAGTAAAAGATTCGTAATCGTTCTAAGAAACGAAAAATTGAAGAAGAAATGGTCAAAGCCTGTATGAAGGATAAAATGGGCTCCGCCACTACCAAACTGTACTGTTGTGAAGACCATTTTAAATTAAGTATCCATTTAGCACTATATTAAAAAATTATAGTGTAGTAAACACATGTAGTGCTTCTTATTTATTTCATGATTAAAAGTTCTTTTGATAAAACAAATCGCTCGCGAAAGATAAAAGGTTGTCCGAAAAGTTCTGACAGTTTTTACTAAGTTTGGTTTTCGAAAATTTTTTTTTTGAAAAACTGGTAATAGGTGGAGATTTCAAACAAAGGGGATTGTGGTTTACGTATATTTAAGAATGCAATGTATGGTTTTGGTGGGTATTATTTCTTTTCAAAATTGCGGCTACAAAAGAAGACCGCAAACGACGCTTTTCGAAAAATTTTATTTGGCCGCTTTAAGATCTGGGAATGCCTGATTAAAATGGCTACTGAAAGTTAAGTTGTATATTTACAATGTTTATATTAGGATGTCAAAGTTTTGAGATGATTCAATAAGTTTAAGATGAGAAATTTTTATCTCAAACAAAACATCTATTGGGGAAAAACTTCTCTCGGTATTTGTTAGTCATTTGTAGAAAATTTTCTGTGAACTATATCAAAATCAACACAAGAAAGCTTACACATAGACACAGCTATTTAGTAATATGTCGTAAGTTAAATTATAGATCCAGAAATCAGTGCGATATTTAAGCACGCATTGTGAGAATTGCACTCGCTAAATTACGGTAAAGCGCGAATGAATATTTTTGAATAAACTAAAAATGCAACAGTTATTGTTCGAAACTGGAAACAAATAAAACATTGATTTATGGAAAAGACTCTCAGCTCTCAATGTTCAAAGAAACATCTGTCTTGATTTTATTTCATGCCAGCTGCTCAACGAAACGAGGGAAGTGCTAAAGAACTATGGACAATTACCAGTTTGTACAGTTTTAAAGCCAAAATTACTATCTTAAACTTATCGAATCATCTCAAAACTTTGACGTATTAATTTAAACATTATTAATACACAGCAATCGAGCATATCGAGTTTACAAGTGCGCTTCCCGAACTTATTTCCCCCGGCCAATATGATAACACAGGAAATATGATAAAAAAAATTTTTCGAGCTGTTTGGACTATTTCACCAGAACCTTATGATTTTTGGTGCGCTGAATCCAAAAATGACCTTCATTTTGCCCAGAGACGACACGTTTTTTGACAATTCAGGTCTTTAGGTTTTTTTGGAAATGCCTTAAAATTTTGAAAAATTGACTCTTAAACACTAAATTTTTTATTCAAATTTTTCCATAAAATCTTTTATGTTTTTTGATGTGCTGAATCTAAAATTGCCCTCCATTTTATCATAAGACTTCACCTTTCTTCACAATTTAACAAAAATGCTAATTTTTTAAGAAAATGAAAGTATCTTTTAAAAAAATTATTTTTTTTATTATTATTTTTATCTGAAAATTATTTTTCAACTCGAACTTTATCTGAATATCATTTTATGTGTTTTGGTGTGCTGAATCCAAATATGACTTCTTTTTATTTTTCAGACATCGCATTTTGTAACAAATTGAGCAAATATAACAACATTTCTCAAAAAAATGTAAATACACTTAGTAGATTTTTTAATCCAAATTTATTAATGAGGTGATTAGTTTTAATGTTTTTTGGATCCCTGAACTCAAAAATGGTCTCTATTTTGCCCTAGAATGGCTTGTTTCCAGACAATTCAGGTATGATTGTAAAATAAGTCAATATTTCAATTTTAATAAAAATATGTTTATAAAATAAATTTTTTATTACATATTCTTCATGAAAATCATTATATAACTAAAATAAACTCATTTACACACTCTTCAGCCAATTTTTCCACCTTATGAAGCTCTTCTTGGTAAATTTACGCTTGTGATTATCAACAAGAACGTTTCTTTGAACTATACAACAAAAATCCTTCATTATTTAACGATTAAGTCTTCCCTAATATTTTATTTCAATCTCTATAATTATCTCTAAATATCCTGATGAGATAGTTTACTATGTGCATCATTCACAGCTCCTAATTTTTAAAAAGGGAGGAGCTAGAAATGTTCAAAAACTATAAAAAAATGGGAAAATTCGAATATAATTTTGCAATTTGTGAAAAATCCTGACGTATAGGATTTTTTCAATATTTTTTTCGTTATCAGCACACCAAAATACATAGGAAATAGTAAAAATTATTCAAACATCTTTTTCATTGCAGACCTGTGTAATTTCTATTCTTTCAAACTCTGTTCGCATTAACAAAAAACAATGGGCAGGCAGGTGATTTTTGCAGTATGCAATTATGCATGTTTAAAACCATATGTTGTGCATCAGCCAAGTTCCAGGCATTGGTGATTCATGGAGATACAGCCTGCGAATCAACGAAAAATCTAACTTTTCAAGAAGAGGGATAGAAAAACTTGTGAAAAAGGTGCAATAAATGGTTCATTTCAAGGTGATTACGTTGAAATGTAACTAAATATGTTTGTAACCTTCGATAATTATCTTATTTTTAAATATTCTTTAGTTTTTTTATGTTTTAAACCAGTGTTTCCCAACGTGGGGCGCACGCCCCACCGGGGGGCAATATCATTTTCTAGGGGGGCAATTTGAAAATTTTCAACCAAATTGCCCCCCAGGTGGGGCAATCCAGAAAATCAAGGGGGAAAATTAAAAAAAAACTTTTTTTAAAAAAGTTTATCAAAATATGATCCAATTATCCTATCTGAGAATGTATGTCTGAAATCTGGACCAGTATGTATCCAAACCAAGTTGAAACCCCTTTTTTTAGAGTCTAATTTCCAAACCTTTTCTGGGGGATGACCCAAGATCTCTTTGTTTTTATAGAACGCTTATATTTGAAACTTTTTTGCAGTAGGTTCATCAAAATGCAAATCTTACCTAAAAATTTATATCCAAAATTTCCCAACTAGGGGTACTACCAAACTAGTTAAAAACCTGCTTCCTAGAGTCAAATTTCCGAAAATTTGTTGGGGGAGGACCCCCAGACCCCCCTTGGTACTTATAACTTAATTACTCATTATTTGATTAATTACACTAATTCTTTAGCTTGCAAATTCTACCTAAAAATGTTCTGAAAAGCTTCATTAGACCTCTCAAAATATTTTTCTGCATATGCCACTCAGACCGGGGGGCATGGAAAATTTAGCAAGGCCTTGGTGGGGCATGGACCGAAAAAGGTTGGGAAACATTGTTTTAAACCATCAAAAAGGGGAAAATGTCGAAAAAGAAGATTTCTCTATGTATAGATAAACTGATCCTCAAAGATGTAACTAGTTACCAATAGTAAAATTATTTCAAAATTTCCATTACTTTTTTCAGGATCAAAACGGGAGTTGAAAATAAAACTATCCTACCACAATGCTGGAGTGTACTCGAACTAAAAATGCTCTTTATTAATAAATATAATAGATTTTTAAAACTTTAAAAACAGAATACGAAATAGTACTCATCTTGCTTGTTTAACTCCTCTATTTCTGGTTTATTGAACCGTGTATCGTTTCTAAGGAAATCAACCGAAGTTAAAACCGAAATTTTCGGCGAATTATTCGAATCTGCTCGAATAAAACCAGGCTCAATTTAAAAACCATTCCTGTTTTGTGTACAGTAATGATGTAAAAGAATAATAAACGAAATCTTAGTTTAAAATATTTATGATAAGCAAAGCGTAAATACTCAGTTCGAATACAAAACACAAATGCAGGCAAGAGGCAAGGCAAACGATCGGTACTTTTCGCCGGTTCATACCATATGACGTCACAGCAGATGAAAAAAATTTTGTATATTTTAATGTATTTCAGAAAAACCTTTAGTTGGACTTATGGTTACAATTTATTTATCTTTTTCCTATTTTCATGGGAATAATTAATTTTGGAATTTTTCTTCGAAGAAAAGAAATCAGCCTTTCTCATTAGCTTTTAAATCTCATCAATAACTGAAAATATTTCACTAAGATTCAACTAACATGCGAGGTGTAGTACAATCGATACTAATATAGTGAACCGGAATACGATAGCGGACTCTTTGGTACAGTAGGATATTTAAATAGCCCAGAATGAATTCATACATAAAACTCCATTGAAATAGAAATTTAGGAAAAAAGTTTTATTTTAAAAAGTTTTATTTTCTATTTTTCAAAAGTACTTTGTACTAAGAAAGATCAATCATAACGAGGAAAATTCTTCTAGACAAACTTCAGAATATTACATCGCATAGCCAGCTCCTTGTTTTACTTAAAAAATCTTCAAACTGAAGATATTTTTTCTCTCATCCGTAGTTCTCTTAGCAATATTCTTGGAATGAAAAATTTGAAGTTAGTACAGGAAATATAGTCAGGTGTCTCAGAGGAGATTCAGCTCTTTTTATTCTCTAGAGAGATTCTTTACAAAACTTTGTTTCAACAGTTAATAATTCTTTTTAAAAAGCAAAGTAGCATCTGCTATTGCTCGTAAAACTACTTGAATTTTCTCCTATTATTCATGTGCTGTTTTACCATATTAACATTATTAAATTATAATTAATTGTATGTCTATCGCCAATTATCAAAACATATCTTTAATTGCCGAGAAATATCATCATTTTAATTGTATATTTTAGTGAACAATTCTTTTGGTAACGCAATGGTTAAGTTTTTCAGTTAAATAAAATGAAATTTTAACGACATCATTTAGAAAAATAAAAAAATTATGAATAAAAATACTTAGTGCATTTTATCGACATTTTCGAATTAGCAATTAAAATTACTAAGAATATTAATTGCTAATTAGAGAATTAGTTGATTAATTCTTAAGAGAGTTAATCCTAATTATTATGCAATGCTCTGTACCCCCTATTATGTAAGCAATCCATTTTTGAATAGAAAAAATGATTCAGATACTTTTTTTTCTAAAAATATCTAAGAATGACTCAATTTTATGATATCAAATCGAAAAAAAAATCAATTAAAATTAAAATATAATAAGCCCTTTCACATTACTGCTTTTTATTATAAATAACAAATATTCAACATTCAACATTCAAGGATAAAAAAATCTAAAATTTAACAAATGGTCATTTTTAACAAATATCTTGTGAAGTTCATAGGAAAGACCCTCCCCGTTGGCAACCCGGCGGGTTGCCGGAAAAGAAAAAGAGACCTTTTCGATGTTTGTTTTGTTGTTTTATGAGGTTATTGTATGATGGAGCTTGGAGCGAGAGGTCGCGTGTGCGACGGGATCTGTAAATTTATCAGCTTAATTATTAAATCTTACTATTAATTACCAAGGCCTAGTTATTTAGAACTAGTGATGGGCAAAATCGATAATTTTAGGTATCGAATACTTTGGTATCGAATACTTATAGGTATCGAATACTTTGGTATCGAATACTTATAGGTATCGAGTACTTTTAGGTATCGAGTACTTTTTTTCAATATCAGGAAATGAACCTGAAGGGACAATTTTTTTAGGGCCTATCCATAATCAGACTAATATTCAAAAAACTGAAAGCGATCCATCAAAAAGCCCCGTAGCTACGGGCTTGGAGGTGGATAGAGGCGGAGGAAAAACCTAGCCGCGTCAAATTTCTCTCGCGGATGATAACGACTTGGGTTTGAGCGTTGCAAAATGAAAACGGAAACAGGCTGCGTTTGATCTACAGTAGGTATTATAAAGATTACTTCATTGAAAAATTTAAAACGAAATATGTCAATAAAGTATCGATACTTTTGTGGGTATCGAATACACTCGATACCTATAGGTATCGAGTACTTAAGTATTTGGTATCGATACCTGCCCATCACTATTTAGAACAACGAACCCAACAGTGGCGCAGACGGACAGGATTCAAGAGTTTTAGCTTCAACGACGAATTTCCGTTGGAAAACGAAAAAGGTTTCGAAAGGAGTTCCGAGCTGTTGAAGACATTGAAATTGTGGGTATTGTTTTGAATTTTAGTGTTGAAATTTGGAAATGATTATTGATTTCGATATGGTGAGGTTTTTGGGGAGTGTGTCTCGAATTAATATGGAATTTGATGAGAAGTGTGATGAGTAGTTCCGTTTTGGTGAATTGGATATGGTGATTTCGTTTTGTTTTGTTCGAGTTTTTATTTTCGGTTAGTGTCGTCCTTTGGTGTCGTCTTTCTAAAAAATGGATCGAGGTATTTTGTTTTTTTTCTCTTGAGGGAGTTTGCTGTTGTTTTGTTGGTTGATTATTTTTTCGGAGTGCGTTTTTTGTACGGAATATTCAAAGGTCTGCAGGATGGCGTTGTATGGTAAAGGGAGAAAGGAGGACCTCTTAATTTTAGCTAAAGAGCTTAGCTTAGAAGTGGATGAGGAAATGACAGTTTATGCCATAAGAGAGAAAATACTCAAGGATGAAAATTATGATGAAGCGTTTGCTAAAGATTTTTTTGCATCCATCGTTGAGGAAAGGGAAGAAATCGATGAAAGAAGGAGACAAGAAGAAATCGATGAAAGAAGGAGACAAGAAGAAATCGAAGAAAGAAGATGGCAAGAAAAAATTAAGGAAAGAAGGAGACAAGAAGAAATCGAAGATAGGGAGAGATTGTTGAAATGGGAATTCGAAGATCAGAAAAGGAAGAAGGAGAGACAGTTGGAATTAGAGGAAATGGAGAAAAAGAAGGAGATACAGTGGGAATTAGAGGAAATGGAGAAAAAAAGGAAGGAAAGATGGTTGGAATTGGAGAGATTGGAGTGTGAAGTGCAGAAGGGGAAGAGGGAGAGACTGTTGGAATTGGAGAAGTGGAGGATTGTACCACAAGAAGAAAGGAAAGTTGAAGAGGCAGTCGAAGAAACCAAGGTGAAGACCAATTCAAGCGTTGATCAACCTGAAGAGAGGAATGAAAAGAGGGAAACACCCGGAAAGAAAGACGAGGAGGAAGAATCGAAATCCTCCGAAAATGCAGTTTCCGAAGAGAAAGAGGCTGAAAAAGAAACTGAAGCTAAGGATGACGATGATATAGGCGGTGAATTCATCCAGTGGGATCAGATTGAAGTGGAGGTAGAAGAAGAAAATAGAACTTCGGAAGAGAAGGTAGTCGAAGATGAGCGCTTGGATGAAGAAAGAGAAAACGAAGTTCCTGACGAGAATGGAATTGACGTGGCAGAAGAGTCTCTGGAGGGAGAGACGGGAAACGAAGTTTCCAGAGAGAAGGAAACTTATGCTGGAGAAGCTGCAAGTGGAAATCAAGGTTCGGAAGGAGAGGACGTGGATGAAGAATCTACGGAAGAAATGGAAGAAACTGAGGACTCTGGATCTGAGGATGATGCTCAAGAGAATGATGTCAGTTCCGAAGTAGGGAAGCCTGCTAAGAAGCGTCGAAGGCGACCTGCGAAGTCTAAAGCTGAAGTTACCCCTGCCAAGCGACGAGGCAAAGCTGCTGCTTTCAAGTATGCCGAGGATCCTGGCTCGGAAGAGGAGATGGATGAAGCTCCTAAAAAGAAGGGTCGAGAAGCGGAGAAGAAAGCCCCTGCAACTTCTATGAGACGTGGTGGCCGTCAGAAGAAACCGACCAAGTACACTGAAGACTGTGGCTCCGAAGTCGAAGAAGGCCAGGCCCCTGAGAAAGAAGACTGTGAGCCTGAAATGAAGGCTGACACCAAGGAGAACCCTATGTTGGACTTTCAAACTGAACTGTGGTGTTTTAAAGGTGGAGGTGGAACTCTATCCGACGACTTGGATGATGACAACAACGACGACTTGGAACACGATGATGGACTTTTTTCAGATGAGTGACATTTTTTTTATTATTTGAAATTAATTTGTGCTTTTTTTTTAAATGTAATTACTGGGAAGACTGTAATCATCTGATTTCCCAAGTTAAGTAAATTTATGAAGTGTTATATCAGTAATGATAATTTTGTAAAATGAAATTGAGGGGTTACTTAATTTTTGAAGACAATTGAGGATAAATGACTGTCTGAATAAGAATAGTTCTGGTTTTCAAAACTGAAAATGTAATGTTTTGTTTTCTGTTAAACCTTTTATTTTTCTTGTGAGTTCAATGTTTTTTTTTCTTTTGGTTTGTTGTGGAATTTTGTTTTAGTCCCGTGAATTTAGTTTCTTTTTAATGTTTTCTTCACGAGAGTATTTTCTTTTTATTTGGATCTTTGAAGTTTGTATTTGATTAGTGTTCTTTATTTTTGAGGTTTAAGATTTTGATACTGCATTCTTGATTGTAGTACCCGGTATTGTTAAAAAGGCTTCTGTACGTCTGGAATTATTTTTTTTTGTCTTGTGATTGTTTTTTTTTGGTTGGTCTCCCCTGCAGGACATGGTCCGGCAGGTAAGAGACCGGAGGGGAGATGTGAAGTTCATAGGAAAGACCCTCCCCGTTGGCAACCCGGCGGGTTGCCGGAAAAGAAAAAGAGACCTTTTCGATGTTTGTTTTGTTGTTTTATGAGGTTATTGTATGATGGAGCTTGGAGCGAGAGGTCGCGTGTGCGACGGGATCTGTAAATTTATCAGCTTAATTATTAAATCTTACTATTAATTACCAAGGCCTAGTTATTTAGAACAACGAACCCAACATATCTAATTAGGGAAATAAGATGCCAACTTTTATAGGTATAATTGATCCTAAATTAGTTGAATAAAATTCAAGGGTATCTTTGTAGAAACTCTTCCAGAAAAATTTAAAATATACGACACTTATTAACTACAGTAAACTCCCGTTAGTACTCCGTTCAAGGGGATTTGTGAAGACGTCGTAATAAGCGGCACGACACTATATGCTTAATCTAATATAATAAAATCAAGTGTGGGTATATGGGTATGTATGTATGTATGTTTGTCTTTTATACAAATCCACAGTTTTCTTCCGATCTGCACCAAACTTGGTATACCTACGTAAAAAAACTCCAGAAAAAACATAGGCTATGTTTCGAAAACTTTTAATGACTCCTTGACCCTCTTTCGACCCTTTTTATGGTCATTTTGCTGAAATAGCTTCATTTCCCCTCAAGAAGAGATCTGCTTACTCCATTGTTACAAAGAAAATTTAATGCTAAACAACAATTTTTAATAGAAACACTGGGTACAAGTCTATTTAAAAATTATATTAATAATTTATAAATCTATTTCAGTGAAATTTAAAAGTTTTAAGTATAGTTTAACATATTTTAATTTGAGAGTTTATCTAATTTTATATTTTAAAAGCTTCATGGAATACCATTGTTGTTAAAATAGTATCCATGGAAACGATAATGTAAAATCAAAAGGTGATAATATTTTAGCTTTTAAGAAAGTTGGTTAACAAACAAAAAACTATTAAAACTCCCTTTCAACTAGAAAAGATTGATTTTCAGAGACAGAAGGTTTTTAAAGTTTGCACGAAGTGCAGAGCTGCTCAGGCATCGCCTGAGCATATTTTAATCTGTACCGATTTCAAAGGGAGTGACTTCCCGACCGTCGGGTAACCGTTGTGCGCATGCTCGGGTTAAAGGCGTGGTTTTAAAGTATTTAGGATTGTAGTAAGCGTGGCCCCGATGGGGGAAAGGTAGCGCGTCTGCCTGGCGTGCGGAAGGTCGTGGGTTCGAGCCCGGTTATTATTTTTCAGTAAATTTAATGTAAATTTTTATAAATTCCATTAAAAATTGCAAGAATTAATTGCTCTTGTTTAACAGTCATTCCTTATTTAATTAAATTCATTGTGGTTTTTTAAATGTTTTACTTAGTCTAATTTTTTAAAAAAATAATTTAAATTATTAATTTATTGAAAATAAAATTATTTCGCTAAAATATTTTATAGAAACAGCAAGAATCAGGTCCACATGGATGCGCATTGCTAATAAAGTATAAAAATCTTGCAGGGATTGTGAAATACAGTACGAAACAATACGTCGGTCGCCATGGCCGTGGGACTTGCCGTCCGTCGTACGACGGTCGGCTAGCAACAGCCGATTTCAAACTTGACGAGGTTCTTTCTGACAGATTTTTATTTCTTGACTTCTTGAAAGTTCATGGACTCCTGGAATTGGTCTGATCTTTATTAGGCCAATTGGGATTAGCAACAACACAACAAGATTGATTTTTTTCTTAAATTGCAAAATGGAATAAGCTTTAATTATTGAATAATATCACTGAAAACGTTAATTCCTAAAGATATGATTAATCAAGGGATCTAAGCATTTTAAATAATTTTTATAATACTTTTTCCATGTAAATTTGGAAATCATTCAAAAATTATATTGCTTGAGAACTGAAGGAATTTTAATCAACCCGGGAACACCGGGATAAGAAAAATTACTATAGGAACACCGGGATAGGAAAAGTTACCGGGAACACCGGAATATGAAAAAGACGCCTGGGATACCGGTATGATTGGTAAATGCTGATTGTACATTAGAAATGTATTTGGGAAACTTAAAAATGAGGCGTTTGCTATCAAAACCAGCTTATTCCATTTTTGGAAATTTTACAGGAGAGACAAAAAACTTCTCACGTCCACAGTTCTAAAGCTAAATTTGTTTTTTAAATTTTTAATTGTAGGTATAACCATCTAGAAAATTCGATTAGTTTTTCATTTTCATTTCAGTTGCATTACCTTGGGCGTAATTACACTAATTAGGTTGGAATGAGCTGATTTTGATGCAAAAACACGATTTTTCATGCTTTTTTCAGTTTTTTGTTCAATTAAGTTGTGAATTGGTTTTTCCAGTTTACCAGTTAATATTTGTGTCTTTACGAGTTTTAAATAAATGACGTTCACTTAACTTTTTCAAATGATCTGAAATTTCACAGTTGAGATCACAGTTTTCACTTTTAATCTAATTTTGGGTTGGAATGAGCTGGGTTTGAGCTATATCCCTTCGCCAGGTTATGAAGGACCCTCTAAACTTTCAAAATATGCCAAAAAGTGGATTTCAGAAAAATATGGAATGAGCTGGTTTTGATAGCAAACGCCTCAAATAATAAATTTATACTCTTCACCCGTGCAAGGCCGGGCATATCAGCTAGTTCCATATAAAACACGGTTTCGGCGAAATACCTAAAACCCGTAATACCTAATCTTACCTAGAAACCATTTTATAGCGGAATTTTATCATTAAAATAGAAACGAAAGAACAATGTCTAAAAACCGAACAAACATTCTTACCTTTACATCTTTTATTGGTAGTATATATGTTAGGCTCAAACCCCGAAATCGCTCACAGGGCGAAAAAAACGACCACTTCGCAGAGTGGCATTTGAAAAACGGCCACAACCCGAAATTCGGGCTGTGGTATTTTCAAAAACGCTCTCTCCGCGGAGTGGTATTTTCAAAATGCCAGAACGCGATGTGTCCGTTTTTCAATAGTACCACAACCCGAAATAGACTTTTGTAAAGATGGGATGCGCTAATGTGGGACGTTTAGCCAAATGAAACATTCCACAGACTTGCTTTGGCTGGTTTAGGGTTTTATGATAACATGCCCAGCCCATTTAATACGCCGTTGACCGACAGATTCTCCGAAAGGTTTTGCAGAAATTAAATTTGTATAGTCTATTTCAATTTGTTCTTTTAGTACTTAGTTTAGATTTTTTAAAGATTTATTAACGTTCGGCCGAAAGGTAGTTAGGTACAATGGGAAATTTAATTAATTAATTTAAAAAATTTTATCATTTCTTAAACTAATTTTTAAATTTTTAAAAATTTATGTAATTTTTTAAACAAAAATTTTGAAATATTTAAAAATTAGTTTTAAATTTTATTTCGATGAATACGTTCTGTCTTTTTTTAATTAATTTTTTATGATTTATTACTGTAATAGTGTCCTACACTGTTTAACCATAACTCTCAATCTATCTATTTTAGTATTAAAAAGAATTCAACACTCTGAGATAATTTAGGGGGAAAACTTTTTTTGTACTAATGTAAGTTATCGTTAAAATATTCTGTTTGTAAAAAGATTGTGAACATAGTAATCAGACATTTTTCAGTAAATCATCAAGTACTGTACCTTGGGCCTAAGAGTGTTGTATCCTGGGCCTATCTACGTTGATTTGAATTTTCGCTAATTATGTAATAAAATACTACAATTAAAATTATGAAAAAAAATATTGTGTATGAAAGACTGAAGTATCAAAATAAAGTTTAGCCAGTTTATTTTCAATAAATAAAAAAACAAGGTAAAAAGTAAAAATATCTCCGAGTAGGTACCCAAAAACTAAATAATTCTCCAAATAAATAGTTTGAGTAATTTTAACCTAATGTCTCATTAAAATTTAAATTTTTTTTATAATTATTTAATTAATATAACTTCGATTTTTGAAAATTGTTGACGTATTACCAGTTGACTCTTGTTTAAAAATTATATGCAATTTTTATGCAAAAATTTTTATGCAAGCAATTAATCAATAATACTTTTTTACCTTACTTTTTTTAAAAAGACTTATTTGTATAACAAATGAAAAAAAACGATGAAAACATGTCACAAAATTGAGCGTTTCATTAATTTTCATTTTTAAAACAATGCAAAAATAATAAAAATGTAATTTAAATTAGTTAAATAGAAATCAAACCGAAAATTTCAAGGACAATTCCAAATTTAAAACTGAAAATAAAAAACCCTTTAATAAATCTAAATTAAGTACAAAAGTCTTAAAAAAACAAATTGAATTAGACTATAAATTAAATTTCTGCAAAACCTTTCGGAGAATCTGTCGGTCAACGGCTTATTTAATTGGCCTGTTATCATAAAACCCTAAACCAGCCAAAGAAAGTCTGTGGAATGTTTCATTTGGCCAAACGTCCCACATTAGCGCATCCCATCTTTACAAAGTCTATTTCGGGTTGTGGCACTATTGAAAAACTGCCACATCGCGTACTAGTATTTTGAAAATACCACTACCCGAAATTCGGGCTGTGGCAATTAGAAGATACCACTCCGCGGAGTGAGCGTTTTTGAAAATACCACAGCCCGAATTTCGGGTAGTGGCCGTTTTTCAAATGCCACTCCGCGAAGTGGTCGTTTTTTTTTCGCTCAGTGAGCGATTTCGGGGTTTGAGCCTAACATATATCTACAATACCACTGTACAATATGTCTTCCAATACTTCATTTTTACCTTTCCGAACTCTTCTCCTTTTATTAATGTCTGAAAAAAGGCGTTTTCTTCGATTTCATTACGTTTTTTTAAGATTGTTTTCAATGAAGAGACAGGCAACCCCTGTTCATTTGCAAATTGCTGCTTTTATTCATAACACCTTTCTTCTCGTCATAAAGTTTGATTATCTTCAATTTATCATCGAAACAATACGGTATCTGAACTTACAACACAGTGGACTGAACACTGAGCTATGGAATCGAATTGAAGGAGAGGGGGAGAATTTCCAAGAAATTCAGGGAGTGTTCTGATTTGTCACAGGACAACCGGACAACCCACGTGCCCTTCAAGACACTGGTCATCCTTGTTTTTAAAGGTGCAACGGGGGTCCATTCGGGGAAAAAGGGGAGCGGTTGGGAAAAACCAGTTCTACCATATTGTTCTACTCGCGTTTTCAACGGCTCTGTAGCTCATACTTTATTTGAAAGGAACTCGACGACGCAATAACGGGGATTTTTCTTCGGGGGACTGGAAAAAAGCGTCGAAATATGCGGGAAGTTTTTGCTAAAAGCGAAAGCTCACAGCGGAAAAATCAATTTTCAGCTTTGACATATTAAGTAAATTAAATAAATAATAAGTAACAAATATTAATCAATCTAGGGTCACTTGGGGTAAGTGGGACCCCTTTTTGGCTTAGTGCATTTTTGTAGCTTAATAGAAAAATTTTGAACGGGTTAAATTTAAATTTATTGGATCATTTCATTTAAGACTTTATCCATAAACAAAAATTTATTATTAGTTTTTAAAATAATGCTTTACATTTTTCTTAACTGGTCTTTTTCTTTTTAAATGAGAGGGGTGACCCACTTACACCAAGAGATGGGGTAAGTGGGTCACCCGCTTTATTTATATTTAAAGCAAGCAAAACTTAAAAGGAAGTAAGTGGGTCTTACTTGACAGAAAATTTCAATATAAAATATTTTATTGTAACTTAATCCATGTTTGAGAAATCTATTCACATTCATAGAGGTATAAGAATAATAGAGACGGCATGGACGGCAACCCTGTGTTCCAAAGATCAATGCTAGGCAAAAAGAATTCTTTAACATTGGAGCTCCCATAGACGCGTCGATTTCGAAGGTGAAAAATCGTAATAACTCATAGAAAAATGATCGGAAAAAGAAAAAAACACCTGTTTATGATGTAGAAGGAAAAGACTAATTATTCTGAGCTTAAAAATTTAAAATATCTCCGAAACATTTTTATGAATGGGATTTTAAAAAACTTCGTGCCGAGTTCGTTCGACTTTCACGAGCTATATTCGATTAAATTTGACAGAATTTCAGTTAAATTACTTCTAGTATTATAAAATGAAGATTTGTGATTAGATTGGATGTGTTTTTGAGTCATTCAAATCAATATTTCTGGTTGAAAATTGTTTTTTACGAAGTTAAGTCCTGAAATGAGCTTTGGCGGCCGTTGGCGATCGAGCTTGGCGCTTGTTTTGTGTTGGTGCGGGTTTAATTTTAGCGCGTTATTATTTTTTATTTTGCCTCCTTCTCAAGAATTCAAGAAAATAATTTCCAATAATTATTAAGGAATAATATAAATGCATATTCCAATTATTGAGATGCAGTTTCTAAATAATTGTGATTTTTTAAAGTTTCTGTGGATTTTTTTTGCCATATTGTAAAGACTATATTTAGATTGCTGCTACATTAATGCTAAATGTATCAAAATAAGTTACCAATATTTACATTTATGTAATTTTTGTAACAATATTGTTAATATTATTATGGATATTTGTACAAGATTTGGGAACTTCTTTTAGAATTTTAATATCTCAATAAAATAATGTAATAATAATTAATGTCTCCATCACTGGGGCTGTTTTAAAAAATTTCGCTTTGATATCCTTGAAATTTCATAACACAAAACCTAATCAGTAGAATGTAATCTTATTAATTTAATTTACTAGTTCAAAAGCCATCAAATGTTTGATTTGAAAATATTTTTTTAGTTGCGAGTTTGCCATTAAAAAAACTGTAATCAGCAGATTGGTTGGTTGGGGTTTTATGGCATAAGACCCCCCTATTTTCAGAAAAATATTATTTTGAAGCCACATACTCTTATGAATGAAGATTACCGTCACTCTTTTTCCTATTAGTTTTTGGGTATTTAAATTTTGAAGTTTCAAGCTTTTCGGTGCCTTTTCGGTTTTTGCAACATTGTTTGCTAAGATCGCGAAGTGATAAGTAGAGGGGGTTAACGAGCTTTAATGAGAAAGGGGAAGAGTCTCCAAGTTAAATAAAGTAAAAAGTAGACCATCAAATTTCAAAGTGATAATTCACTTCACATATCCATAAACTCCTTCCCTGTATGTTTTCGGATGTAATTCGCTATTCAAATTACACAATTTATGCACTTCTATATAAAAGCAAAATTAATTAACTATTTTTTAAATCTTTCTAACCACTTAAAGTAACAGTTTACTTTAATTTTTGTATTCATCAATTTAAAATTGCTTTCCTTTAAATATTGCGTGTGCTTTATCGTTGTGAATTAGAATAGGATATAGAGTAGTGTTAATTTCATTTATGTTTCAGATAACAGATACTGGAATTAAAATTACTTAAATAATATGCAACCTTTAAAAACAGAAGCTATCACTAATTTATATTTTAACTAGTGATGGGCAAAATCGATAATTTTAGGTATCGAATACTTTGGTATCGAATACTTATAGGTATCGAGTACTTATAGGTATCGAGTACTTTTAGGTATCGAGTACTTTTTTTCAATGTCGGGAAATGAACCTGAAGGGACAATTTTTTTAGGGCCTATCCATAATCAGACTAATATTCAAAAAACTGAAAGCGATCCATCAAAAAGCCCCGTAGCTACGGGCCTGGAGGTGGATAGAGACGAAGGATTTGGCGGGGGAAAAACCTAGCCGCGTCAAATTTCTCTCGCGGATGATAACGACTTGGGTTTGAGCGTTGCAAAATGAAAACGGAAACAGGCTGCGTTTGATCGACAGTAGGTATTATAAAGATTACTTCTTTGAAAAATTTAAAACGAAATATGTCAATAAAGTATCGATACTTTTGTGGGTATCGAATACACTCGATACCTATAGGTATCGAGTACTTAAGTATTTGGTATCGATACCTGCCCATCACTAATTTTAACTGTAAAAAATACGATAGCATTGATACAAAAATACGAAACTTATAAGGCAACAAAAAAATATATATTCTGAGCGCCGCGCCGTGCCAAACAACGCGATAACCTCGCCAAATAGCGTGAAATCTCGTAACTCATAACTTTGACATGCTAGGCAGTCATGGGATCGCTCGCTTCCGTTGAAATCGGACCCGATTCCTCCTCTATTCTTCTTTCCTAACTCTATGTTCACATTACAATCGGTATGAAAAAGTAAGAATAGAATGAAAAACAAAATAAGTATTTTAAAGAATGTTTTGAAAGGCCAAAGGGATATGTTTAACTTTAACATATAAAATAGAGCTGAAAAACATAATAAGGTTGTTTAAGATTTATTTTGGCACATTAGTAAACATTGTAAGATAAAAAAGAAATCAGACACACTAAAATGAGAATGAACACTCATTTTACTCACCATAACTTAAGTTAAAACGCAAATTTGATATAAAATGTCGATCAAACTATTTATAAATTTTGAAGTGGTGAGTAAAAGGTCTTGCTACTAAAAATCGAAATTTTCTGAAATTTTGGGGGAAATTGTCCATATAACCCCTTTAAATCCGCCCATGTCTTCAGTAATAGTTAGGCTTACCATATTTTCTTTGGTCCATCACAGGGAATATTTTTGAAATTTTTTAATAAAGTGCAATATAAAACTAAGAAAAAACTATTCAAACAAATAAACCAAAAAAAGAAATATCAAATTTTATATTTTCTTTTAACATTACTTTTTCAAAAATTGTTTGATTTACTTAATATTTATCACAGAATTCACTAAAAGTAAGTTTTCTGAAGTAAATACAGACGTTAGAAAATGTAAAAAAGTACAATTTTTAACAGCTTGGTTGGGATTTTTTCCTAAAAATGTATGGGAAATCTTAAATGTATGAAAACCCGGACACGATTCCCTGGACAGATACAAAATACGATTCCCTGGACAGCTCTAAAAACCTCGGACTATCCGGAATAACCCCGGACGCATGGTAAGCCTAGTAATAGTTCCTATATCATTTGGGACCCTCTAAACTAGAACAACTAACATCATAAAACAAACTCACTTATTCAATAAAGAGGGGTCCCACTTACCCCTAGTGAGGGGTCCCACTTTCCCCAATAGGCTTAAATTACCCCGCAGCAAAGGTTCCCGCAAAGGCTTTAAATAGGCTAAATAGGCTGCGGGGTAAGTGGGACCCCCCGTTACACAATTCTAATTTTAAAACTTTGTAAAAATTCAAATTGTAGTATGTATTTTAGGTTAAACTAGCACAACAGTTCAATAAATATTAAAATATATTGAAAACTTAGCTGGAAATACTTCTTTAAAAATTCCACCTTGAACTCCAAAAAATCGATTCTGGGAATCTATTTAAAATTAGTTCTATGATCTTAAAAAGAAATGAAACAAAAATCAAGTATATGGAAAACCCATCAGCCATCAGTGTGACAAACTGTAACATAATCAGTTCGGGTAAGTGTTGAAATTTCCCGAATATATATTAGTTTGAAGGGGGTGACCCACATACCCCAGTGACCCACTTACCCCAAGTAACCCTACAAAACCCCCAAGTAACCTTAACAACCCCAAGGGACCCTAATTAATGTTTTATACTATGTTAAATCTGAACAAAATTGCATAACATTCCATTTAATAGTTTTTGCATAGTAAGAATTAAAAACTATGTAGGTAAGTGAAAATTTTCTGAAACAGCGTTAGCGGTAATTTAATATAGAGAGAAACACAAAAACTCTTAGTTCTCAGAACGTATACCTGTTTCATAATTTATTTCGTTTTATTATGTTTAAACGGTTTAAACTTAGCTTGAAATTGTGTAGTTTATATGGTTGTTTAAGAATAAAAAGTACGAAGAATAATTCAAACCTAATACGTTTTTCCAAACTAAGGAAACCATTAAGTAAGATTGAGATTTTACTTTAAAATGTAGTTTTTAAATTGAATCGTCAGTTTGAAGAAGGGAATAAGTCCAAAAACCAAGTTTTGAGAAAATCGAAAAAAAAACTGTATAAGTAATACAATTTTCATTGTATAATCACCAAATTTTTACTGGAAGTTCACAACCCGATATAGAAAACAGAGCAAACATCAAAACAAATATAAGTATATTCAAAAATATTTTACAGTCAAAATAAGTTGATGGACTTATTCCCTTCTTCAACCTTATGAAATTTTTCTGATGAAAAAATCTTAAAAAACCCTTAAATTCACATTTAAATTATATTTCTCCTTAGTTTACACCAGAAAAGGGTGAAGTAAAAGGAATAAGATAAATAAAATTCAAAATTATAGTGAAACTGAGTTATTAGAGCAGTATCAATGGAGTGAGAGAATACGAATGGAGTTAAACATTCCCTAAATAAAAAAGTTTGAAAAAATTTTAAATTAAAAGAAAATTTCATTTTAACTTAGTTTACAGCTCAAAGAATAGGAAAAGAAAGACAAATTAACTTTAACTCCAAATTAACTTGAAAAATACAATGAATGGACATCGATTTCACAACTTCAAGGGGCGATATCTCCCTATAGGGATTAGTTATTTCCCCCCTCTTTTCACCCATGTGTAGAGCAAAGCTTGGAGGTTGTTTTGAGCACAAAAAGTCAATTTGCCATTTTTTGGACTTATTCCCTTCTTCAAACTGACGATTCAATTTATTTATGTAAAAATTTTTGATTATTTATATTTTGTTTCATGAATTCTATCTTATTCTAGTTTAATATTATCACATCACTACTTTTTACCTCCAGTAAACATAAAAGAGATGATGATGGTTTATGTTATTCTACAAGTCGAAACATGAAACGTAAAACCAGCTTAATCCTATGTTGTTGTTCGTCGCTTAAGGCGCAAAATGACATAACTGACATTTTGGCCATTTTGAGTTATGCATCAATCTTTATGCAAATCCCGGCCCCGGATCACCTGGCACCAACGATTTTTCGAAAAAATGACTCAAATCGCTGCAATCGTCAATTTTGTCATTTTAGCATAACTGCATTCGTAAGGCAAAATGACATAATTGCACGCCTTTCATTGATATTGTTAGGGACGCCGCCACAGATAAGCGTTTCATCTCAATCCCCGGTCAAAAAGGCCTAAAATGAAGGTTTAAAACTATAATAATATTATTTTCTTTAATTAATAGCCAAACTGTTTTTTCATCTCCTGCAAAATAGGGAAAATGCAGTTATGTCATTTTGCGCCTTAAGCGACGTGTTGTTTCTCATCCCCCGGGTCTAACGGAGCTAGACCAGGCCCATCAGTCCATTAATCCTCAAAAAATCAAAAAACCGGACCGGTTCCCGCAGAAAATCTTCAATGGAAAACTCCACACAGCTGAGGAGGTGGGTCGGGCTGGCCGCATTAGAAGAGCATTTGTTGCAGGTGGGAAAGATCTTTCGTCCCTGTTCAAACTTCATGCTCTTCAGTTCATGAGCCTAATCCTATTTGTAGAAGAAATGGAGAATTGCAGCAAATCTTAAAATTTTAAATATTCAATTTTAATTTATTAAAAATTCTCTCCTGATTCCAAAAATACGCTTGTCTTTCCCCACAAACTTTTTTAAAGGTAATTATGACATATTTTATTACAGAAAGGTCCTAACAATGTGAAGTCACTTGTGCCTTTTGAAAATGTGAGACTAGTGTTTTCATCGATACACTAGTCTGTAAAAAAAACTAGAGCTCATTGTTTCAAAGCGGGATTATAGCAACAAGCGGGAACAAAGCACATTTCACGTCACAAGCTGTTTCAGCTCAGACACAAAAGAGGCTGTTTTTAATTGAAAATAACTTAAAATTTAGGGCTTTGAAAAGCAAATGAAAACCATTTTTTGGAGGTTTTAGGCCATTCTAACACGTTAAGATTAAAAAAAATTTGACTGCAATTATCCATTATAAAAATTTTCTTTTTCACTCAAAATCATAATAGAAAGTAATATTTACGATGAATAAGTTTAATTGAAACTAAGTAGATAAACAAAAACTGAGTAACTGTTGTACTGAACATATGTAACGATAATTTTTCAAATATCTTGTTCAAACTAAAGCCCTGGATCCTCTACCTTAAGTAGAAACATCACGCTCAATCGGCCGCCATTGTGGGGAGAACTCACTACTAGTCTGGATAGTTTTGCTTATCGTCACTAGTAGTGAGTTCTCCCTACAATGGCGGCCGATTGAGCGTGATGTCGCTACTTAAGGTAGAGGATCTAGGGCTTTAGTTCAAACAGGTGAAAAAACATCAGACTGCAGACTGGTAACTATGGTTTTTTTAAATGTCAATAATATCACCTAAAATGACTAAAGAATGTTAAACAAGCGTCGAAAAAATACCATGGTACACTGGAATTAACATGTAATACGTGGAGACAAAATAGAACATGAATATTTTTCAAGATATTAAAATACTAAAAGATATATGTTTAAAAACATCCCAATAAGAGCAGGTAACCTCGAGGTTTGAATCTTCATAAAAAAGGGAGTTCTAAAAAGAAATTGTCACTTGTCAAACCCCAGGGATAAACTTATGCCTCTGCTTAGCGACTGGAAATTCTCAGAAGAGATCGATTTTGTTACGAAAGATCTTTTAAAAAGCTGTGGATGTCGAAATTTTTCTTTAATTGAAGGTTATTTTTATATTAAGATATAGTATTTTTTTGTGAGAGAATATGTCATCACACAAATATGTTTTAAACTTATTTTTAATTGAAATTCCCTTCTTAAAGGAATAGGAAGTTTCTTTTCAATTAATTACACAATCTTCTTCAATAGATGGGTGTTTCAACAAGACTTCTCCTCAAAGTCTGCAGATACCTTGCGTGGAGTGAAAAAAAGACCTTAAGTACTACTGTGCCTCTACGACTAATAGCTTTTGAGAAAATTGAGATTGAAAAAGGTATGACGTCATATATCCGGTTTCCGCTAAAAACAAGGATTATGGAAAAACGTGAAAACAGTTATTTGGATTTGTTTGCAGATTAAAAAACGAGCCCCCCGTGGTATAAGATTATAAAGTTACAAACTAACCAGCTGACTACCCCGGCCTTGCACGGGTTTAGTTAATAAATATGTTTTAAAGCTTTATCGAATTGAGTGTTTTTTTTTTCTTTTTTTTAGATTAGCAGCCATTTTTCATCCAGTCGTCCCCGACGTCTTTTTCATCCCGGTACCTTACTGTAAAAATCATCACATTGGAATCAAAAACTACTCGTCACCTTAGAATCAAAAACTACTATCTCCGTTCGGCAAACTTCGGGGGTGTCCCGATCCTTGGCGACTTAAAATCAGACGCCAATACCACTACCCATTAAAAATCCACCAATTAAATACCGCCAAATCAAAAAATAATAATAATTACTTCAGATCGTTGGAGGCGCTCATTTGATTGGTTTGGCACTTTGCCAGCTCGATGATGTCACGCTTACGAACCAATGAAATGAGCTTTCTCGCTTGCAATTCCGAATTTTTCCGAAACAGACCAGAAGGCAGTATTATTTGATTTTAAGATGACGGAAATATTGCGCATGGCATTTTGCTTGCGATATCAGACCGCCAAGATTGTCATTGAATCTAGCTCGTTTCGCAGCAGCCAATGAAATAATTGGAACACTTTTTTCATTATAAAAGAAAAACTAATCATGGTAGAAGTAGTACAATATTTTAAACACATATACAATAGGGTGTCCCTTAAAAATCGAAAGTCGGGGAAACTTTTGAGACACCCCCCAATTTTTTTCCTTTTGGTATTCTAAGAAAGTGTGCAAAATCTTAAATCGATCAGAAAATATTAACACGTGCCTCAAACGGCCTAAAGTTGGGAAATTTTGACAATTTTCTCATTTTTTCGAAAATTTTTAAAAATGCCTTAAAATATTATTTTGTCGAATAATAGGGCTTTAACACATCTAAATATTCATATTTGACCGTTTTTCATTCTTATCTAGGCGAAATTACCCAGTTTTTAGCCTGGTCATCAATCGGAAAATCATCAAATTTGCCCATTTTATTCTGAGAATAGAGGATACAAAAGTCAGTGGGGAATGACTTATAACCACAATTCCATAACAAGGTACCACTTTTAAACTACATTGATGTGTAGATAAATTATCTGGAGCTAAAATTAATTACTAGCATTGTAATTACAGGCGCCATATTGGATTGCATTACCCCTAATAAAGTTCTGGGATAAATTGTATATGGGCATGTTTGGTATTGGGCAATGCGTATTTGAGTTTTCTAATCTCAGTTAATACCAATAAAATCATTTAACCACTTTTTAAAGCTCTTTACTCAATTCGAATGGCCAGCATATCTTTTATTACATAACTATAGATGATAAAATTCTAAATGCACAATAAGGGCAAGAGAAATTATAAAAAATATCGAAATACTATTCTTCAGTATATACAGAAGTATTGTATTGTTGAAAAGTTGAAGTTGATAGAAAATTGACCCGCTCTTCATAATGATTGAGCCTGCTACACCCAGATTATAAGCCATTTACTATGTTTAAAGCCTTTTTTATGCTTTATCGTGATTTTATAGTACATAAGAGCATAAAATATTCCTGTAACATGAAAAACCGATTAGATACTGATATTGTGATGAGAATGTTAAATATTGACAATGGTTGCTGAAACCAGTCCTTTTTTAAAGTCAGTTTTTAAGTCAGAGCTACACTTCACTCTGAAAAATTTTAGACATTTTAGACTCTTAAAAATACTGAGAGTTTAAAATATTTTAATAATAAATAAATTTATCAAAAAATCAACTTGAAACCTAATTTCTTCTTCAAGAACGTTCACCAATGAAAATTGAGGGGTTTTATGGGACAAGGGCTAGATTAGGCCATTCTATCCCAAATGAAAATTACATAGTGCGAAAAAATACTAAGAGAAGTTGAAGAGTTAAAGAAACTGTAGTTAGTATTTAAAATTCTCCTAGCTAAGAACCAAATAACAGTGTGTAATCGGCTTTTCATGTTACTAATTTGCTGAATTGCAGAAAGTTTTTATGTTTATGTATAAAATTATGAAATACAAGATCTATAAACATGGTTAATGACTTATAATCTGGGTGTAATAGGCTCAATCATTATAAAGAGCGGGTTAATTTTCTATCAACTTCAACTTTTCAACAATACAATACTTCTGTATATACTGAAGTATAGTATTTCAATATTTTTTTATAATTTCTCTTGCCCTTATTGTGCATTTAGAATTTTATCATCTATAGTTATGTAATAAAAGATATGCTGGCCATTCGAATTGAGTAAAGAGCTTTAAAAAGTGGTTAAATGATTTTATTGGTATTAACTGAGATTAGAAAACTCAAATACGCATTGCCCAATACCAAACATACCCATATACAATTTATCCCAGAACTTTTTTAGGGGTAATGCAATCCAATATGGCGCCTGTAATTACAATGCTAGTAATTAATTTTAGCTCCAGATAATTTATCTACACATCAATAAAGTTTAAAAGTGGTACCTTGTTATGGAATTGTGGTTATAAGTCATTCCCCACTGACTTTTGTATCCTCTATTCTCAGTATAAAATGGGCAAATTTAATGATTTTCCGATTGATGACCAGGCTAAAACCTGGGTAATTTCGCCTAGCTAGGAATGAAAAACGGTCAAATATGAATATTTAGATGTGTTAAAGCCCTATTATTCGACAAAATAATATTTTAAGGCATTTTTAAAAATTTTCGAAAAAATGAGAAAATTGTCAAAATTTCCCAACTTTAGGCCGTTTGAGGCACGTGTTAATATTTTCTGATCGATTTAAGATTTTGCACACTTTCTTAGAATACCAAAAGGAAAAAAATTGGGGGGTGTCTCAAAAGTTTCCCCGACTTTCGATTTTTAAGGGACACCCTAATATACAATTATTTTTTACAAAACGTCGCTTAAGGCGCAAAATGACATCTGACATTTTTGCCATTTTGAGTTATGCATCAATCTTTATGCAAATCCCGGCCCCGGATCACCTGGCACCAACGATTTTGCGAAAAAATGACTCAAATCGCTGCAATCGTCAATTTTGTCATTTTAGCATAACTGCATTTGTAAGGCAAAATGACATAATTGCACGCCTTTCATAGATATTGTTAGGGACGCCGCCACAGAGAAGCGTTTCATCTCAATCCCCGGTCAAAAAGGCCTAAAATGAAGGTTTAAAACTATAATAATATTATTTTCTTTAATTAATAGCCAAACTGTTTTTTTCATCTCCTGCAAAATAGGGAAAATGCAGTTATGTCATTTTGCGCCTTAAGCGACGAAAAATATTGTGTTTTCGTTTTTAAAAAAAATTCGAATTAGATTTAGAATTGTTAAGTTTCAATGTTTTAATTTTTGG
Source organism: Tetragnatha versicolor (assembly GCA_024610705.1). Lineage (NCBI taxonomy): Eukaryota > Metazoa > Arthropoda > Arachnida > Araneae > Tetragnathidae > Tetragnatha > Tetragnatha versicolor. The sequence continues at coordinate 32,263,245 of JANDEH010000005.1, forward strand.
TACATTCGTAATTAGCCCGTCCATTCGCCAACAGGGGCAATAAGTCGCCAAGTCTGGTAAACCCCGCAACACTACCGTTGATTCTGGTAACCCTGGAAAACGTCGCGAAATCGCGCTAGTTCCGATCGCTGCCGCAAGCGCGCGCAATTTAAATCGGTAAGCCCATGGGTGAAATAATGTGTGCGCACCGCGCAGGTTGTTTTGAACTTAAATTCAACAGTGTTTACAAGGTTAGAACGAAGACTGCATCTGAAAGGTAGGATTCTAAATGCTTTCGTGTCGTTCCACGGTGAACTTTGTTGCGCCATTTTGCCGAGCCCCAGAGTCTTTCAATGTTTTGCGTATGCATGCCGGTGGTAGGATCGACAAAGCGTGGCCGGTGGTAGGATCGACAAAGGATGGCCGGTGGATAGATCGACAAAGGATGGCCGGCGGTAGGATCGACAAAGGATCGCCGGCGGTAGGATCGACCATCTTGCAAGTAAGTTAGTGCTAAAAAAGTTATTTTAATGCTCTTTCCGAGTGATATCCGTAGTTAAGGTTCATCCAAGAAACTGATTCCCCTTTTTCTGAATCCTTACTGTTTCTGATTACCCCCACAACGAGTTTGGTTATAATTAGGGCAGGGGGGTTTGGGGGGGGCGGCAGCCCCCCCCCAACCACATGAAACTTTTATTTTTTATTTTCTGATGTTATAAAGATGTTTCTGATGTTAAAAAATGTGTTTTTCGGCAATTCTGAAGAAATTCCGTATTTTGACGCGTTTTGGCGAAGTTGGCGAAAACGATGGACGGGCTAATACGAAAGTACCTAATTTTTTCCCTCTTTAAGTTTAACAATGGATAGAAGCAACCCTTTAACAACGCCAAAACCGCCAACAACACGAGCAGAATGAACGACTAAGCTGCGTGAATTTTCAGATATAGTAGTTGTTGATTCTAAGGTGACGAAATATACCCTAACTTATCCCGTCCCGCATTTAACTTTGGGATGTGTTACCAATTTATTCATTCTTTAATCTTAAACAAATTTTCCTGAAGTATTTCCCGGTGTCCTTTTAAAATTCCGTATAGGTTTTCAAAAATCACTCGATATAAACTTATTAAATAAAAATTTATAGAAAGCCTCTTTTTTAATTTTTAAGGTAGTAGTTAATATTCAAATTAAAACCTTTAAACCCTCTTGGAGCCTTGGGCTTAAATCCTCCTACATTAAGTACTTAAACCGTATAATCTTTTTCTAAACATTTAACCAGTAGGTATTTAGGAAATTATGATTATATAGATAGATAGTCATCACATCACATACATAATTTGCATAAAATTCAAAGTTAATGTTTTAAAAATATCAAATATTTTTTTTGCAAAAAGCTGTTATTTAAAAACACAAATTAATATAAAATTATGTCTATAGTAGATAAAACACTATAGTGATGGTCAACATAATAGACGAGTTCAACCGGAACAAGATGTTACTTCGGCTGCAGAGAATTGTAATTCCTTTTCAAACTATACAGGTGGAAGTGTTATTCAACTTCGTGACATCACACAGTTAGTGGAACTCGTCTATACATACGTTAACGCACCGTTTCCCATTCGCCATCACGGGACCCTTGTGACAATGTTCAAGCTTAACGGAACACCTTATAAATATCGCGTGTGATATAGTATCAAAATTTTAATAACAACAGGAAATAAAATAAGTCGTTCGTTTCAAAACAATTACAATCGGAGTATAAAGTAAAATATACCTGCTTGAAAAATAAAAAAATAAAATTTTATTAATTAATACCTACAAAAATGCAAATCATAGAACGTACTCTTAAAAGAAATCGTCAAAACTGCCTGAATTGTAAAACTGTTGGACATTTGTAAATGATTTTTGTTTATGTTTTTTTTTTCAATTTTGTTGGGAAATACCGAGTATTTTTCTTGGGTATACTCTCCCAGAAAAAATTTGGGATTTTAATTTAAAAAAAAGTGATTTAACTGTACTCCCTGATTTAAGAAATTTCCTTTTAAACCTTAAAAAAATTTCAACTACGCCATGTCATTAAGAACTTGATAAATGAGGGGACCGGGGTGTTCTCCCTTAGAAAAATTTCGAATTATATAGCATCCCAAAAAGTATATTTTGGTTAAAGGGCATCTTCCTACCCTCCAAATCGTAATTGACTGTTCATATTGGCTTGCGGAACCCCTGAGAAACTTCACGGAAGCCCAGGGTTCGGTTGGTTGGAAAACGCTTTATTAACGAATTGATAAAATTATTTGAATTTTTTCTTTATTTCTGGAAAAAATATATGCTCATTCATTTTATAACATTTTTATAGGAATTTTTATATAAAACTGTTTTTTTTAATACTAGGGAGCTATCGCTCACCAACCCCCGTAAACTGCTTACGCAGGACCTTTTGGAATTGCTTCGCAATTCCCACAAATTCCAACTCGCTGAACTTAATACACTTTATAAAACAATTTGCAGAAAAAACCTCAACCAACTTTCCAAAAATACGTCACCAAATCCCCTCCATGAATTATATTTATATATTAACTCTTACTTATCAAAAATTTAATCGAAATGTTTTTAAAAATATTCAGCGCAAATATTTTTAATCTACTCGTATTATTATAAAAATTACATTTCTATTTGTTAATCAATATATTCTGAAAACCATTATTAAAAGTAACATGTTAGTATGCCTAGTGTTTATCATTCATATTTTTGTTTAAAAGACTTGTTAAACAATGTCGTTGAAGCAATTGAAAATAATAAGAGACAAAACCTACGCATCACTCAATGTTTACAATTAATTTCGATTAAATCAGACTAAAAATTATAAATATTGGACAAAAAGTGTGAAATTTTAGCATAAAATGTCGTAATTTAAGTTTTTAGAATAAGTTTTATTAGTCTTTGAATGATATTTTATTTAGAAAGTAGTTTTTAAAAGGCGAAAAAACATGTTTCATCTTAAAATATACCGTCAATCGGTCGTTGTGATTGGATGCATAATAATTTGATTGAGAGTATGTGCTTTGTAACTACGACCTTATCCGCTATCCAAAAAAATGGAAATATTTTAAAATTGAGAATTTTTTTGAAAAATCGAAGGGCCTACTCGGAAATCCGGAAAGAATCCGGACATTTCGATACCACATACGTGTCGTTCGGTTCTCAGTAATTAAAAAGCCTTTGTCTGGAAACCTTTCACCAAAATTTTTTTTTAAAATACAGATACTGTAACAGCTTACACACTAAATTAGTTTTCATTGAAAAAAGCTCATATTTCGAATATTTTTTGAATGACCTACACCAGATGTTTTAAATTATTAAGATATCCTCTTACCAGGTTTCTTACATATTTCACAAAAAAATCCTTCCTTCTCAGATCAATCAAGTCATTTATCAACAAATTGTAACGAGATATTAAAGGTATAAAATATCTAACTCCGCTAACCTTCCTATGTGATACAATTAACGAAAAATCCTTGAACTATACGGCCATTCGATTGCTAAATTTCTTAATTCTTATGTCCGAGACATTATCAAGCAAAAACAAGCCATGCAGTTTAAATGATTTATGCAAACGTTCGGTCGCCCTACTGCGCAATATAATATCTCCTAAACAACCTTGAAGAGAACGAATCGCACTTTTTTGACAGCTGAATCATCTCTCTCTAGAGTTTGGACCCAGATTTTCCTTACTAAATATAACATCCTGTCTAACTGGTAACAATAAGGCGGTAGTGGACATTTGTTTTGGCTCAGGGGCCACTTTAACGAAGTGAAAGATATAAATAAGCAGTTATAAATAAATACTAATTAACTTACAATTTCAAATAAAAGCATGGATCTCAGACCAATAAATAAAATTTATCCGATGGTAGGGATAGGTTTAATATTTCTACAGCCCCTCATTCTCATACTCGTACTTTATTGGTTGTAGCTTTTAAAACACTTTCTGATAGGATTTAAACATTGGTGTACTGGTGTACATGATGTGTAAAATTTCGGGGTTAGTATTGAGTCTCAAGAAAAGATAAAGGCTCTCTAGGCGTCCCCTCAGAAAATATAATAAAATTTGAACCAAAAATTAAAATGAGTTTTAACTCATTTCTGGACATATCTATTGGACCCATTCGGTGAGACCCCAAGAGGACCGATTCTTATAAACAGCAGCTTTGATTGAATGTGAAAACCCACGCACAGCTATTCTACGCTGTCTAGTAATTTCAGGGAGATGGTGTAAATAAGAAGAAATATCTAAATTACTACATAAAAAGACAAGGAACTGGTAGTTTTTACCCAGGGATTCTTTGCCCAGGGCCCAGAACACACGAGCAACAAAAAAGTAGTAAATGATTGGGGAATTCATAACAAGAAGTGGTTTTCTTGACAGTTTTGGCGGGCCATCAAAAATTTCTCCGAGGGCCGCTACTTGACTACCCCTGCATAAAGGCATCTAAACTAGATTTTTGGTAAAGAGTTATCCTGTCATGAGCTATAATTTATGTGACCTTTCAACTTTAATTCAACATTAAATCGTTTTTTAATCAAGTACTGTAATACGAAAATTTCAAAGAAAAAGACGGGAATTCATAATTTTAACCCTTTGCGGCGCAGTGGTCGCGTTTTGAAACCGCTACTTTGCGCGATTTTTTATCTCCTGTTTAAATCATAGCAAAGTTCCAATTTTTTTCCCCAAAGCTAAATTTTACTTCTCTTGAACCTTCGTAGATGGCATCATGAATCAAGCAAGAGTTTTTATATTTAATACGAATTTCCAAACGAAAGCTGTTTTAAGTAATTAAAAAAAGTCAATTTTTAGCGTAAAAGATAGTCAAAGTTTTTAATTTAACCATCAAATTCTGTTATTTGGGTCAGAAAGAACCGTAATATAATTTTTTTCTAGGTGAAACACATTTTTAACACCCCTTTTGAGCCCCTCGAAGTTGGCGGGTTCGTAAAGCGACTACTGCCCCGGATGGGTAGAGGAAATCTTTCTCCGCGATAAGCGAGCGCCGCGAAATTTGAAACCTGTTCCTCAACATCCCTCTCTAAATATATTGTTTATTACTCCTCTTTTTTATGGGGGTACTCTAAGGGGGGGTTGAATGAACATTAGGATTGCGCACTATCAGCACTCTTTCTGTTTTTTTATTTGATTCATCTGGAAGTGTTTGAGAATTACGATGGTTTATGAGATTCAAGTTATTTTTCATTCATTGAGATGAGAGTTGGCGGGTTATTTATTTCATTTATGGTTCTGCTGTTATGTGTTTGGATTTGATTTATGAGTTTGCTGCATTGATTGAATTATTCATCGACTTTATTCAGTGTTTAAAGAATTATTGTATCTATGTTTCTCAAATAAATATACATCATGGAGAAGAAAATTAATTATTTTTTTACAAAATATGGTGAAATATCGGTAATAAATCATTAGCAATTGCATTAAATTGAATTATTAAGTTGTTAAATTAAGAAAAAGGCGGAAGAGAGCTCATTTTATGCTTTCCTGTTAATGCGCAACTCCGCGTTTTCCTCTACCCATCCGGGGAAGTGGTTGCGCTATGGACCCGGCTCCCCTGGAAAAACGGTTAGGGCTAATTTTTTTTAAATTACCATTTTGTGATCCTAGAAGCCTTAGTAGTTGATTCCAAGCATTGCTAACCCGAAAAAATAGTGTTTTATGTAGCGCCCCTGAAAGGGTTAAACCATCCCAAGGGGTTTACATCAGGATACTAAAAAGTGCAACTATTTTAAATATTAACATCTTCAAATTATTTTGAATTATAACTGATCCAAAATAGAGATCCTGTATACGAGAGAGAGACGACAAATGGCTTAAAAGCGTCTCTCTGCGCATCCAGTTCTGTCCAACTGCATCATGCCGCTTGTCTCAAGTCCAATGCTAATCCTATGGAGGGAATCGGCTGTGGCGAACAGAAAACCTGTTTACCGATATGCGCGCGCTATAGGGTGGGTTGGGGTAAAATGGGTCACTTTTAAGGTACTTTCACATTCTAAGTTTTATTTCTCAAAAACTATTACTTTTTAAGGATTTCTTTCAATTGGATCTTGACATTACAATCATTCAGAACATTTTCATCTAATTTTATCAAATATTTTTTTGTTGGTTAAACTTAGCATCAAAATAATGACCTATTTTACCCCAACTTGGGATAAAATGGGTCTCATTTCAAAAATATGTCAAAAATATATTTATTACTAAATATACATAAAAATAAGAAAAAAGGCAATAAGGAAGTTACATGTGTCAGATTTTCAAAAACAAACAAGTGTTCCGTATGGTTTTTTGTATGGTAAAATGAAATATCTAGTCAGTTTTCAAAAAAAATGTACAGGTAATTAAATATTTTAATTTAAAAGTCGAGAAAAAAACACGTGACTGAAAATGTTTATTGTTTAAACTATAAGATGACGTCAACAATAATACCATCAACTCCATTGCTTTACAACAATGTTTAGTATAAGATGACGTCACATCCAAACTCTTGGCGTTTTCGCGCGCTTTCAAAAAGGGGATTTTTGTTAATTTTTTTGACAATCAAAAAATTTCTCGATCGGGCTCAAATTTTGGGTAGTTGCTTATTTTTGCAAGAGGAATCGATTAAAAAAATTAAAAAAAATCATGCAACTTCCTCATTGGCTAAGCCGTTTTTACCTGAAAAAATTTGTTTTAAGTTTTAATGAAATTGTAAAAGTCCGAAGTTAATGAACATTGTTCAAATGTAGCAATTAAAATACTTCATTTGAATAAAAAATAAACTTGTATGACAGTTCAATGTATATTTGAAGGAAATAAGTTAAAAACATTGTTTTTATTTAATACAGAAGGCCTCCTAACTATGACCCATTTTACCCTAAGTACAAAATATTGTTATAAAAGATAAAATATTTTATATTTTTCTAAGCTGATTGGCTTGAAATGTCTCTCGGACATTCTTTTATGGAAAAATATTACAAAAGTCTGCTGTTATTTATTACAATATATAGATATTTTGGAAGTTAGTAAATCCTGTTTTTTCGACAACGCCATTTACCGTTCAAATAAAATATTTTTTCAGTTCTTAAATTCATGAATCTAAACTTTTGACAGTCGGAAAATGTTGCCAACAGGTAAAAGATTATAATACAAAAAATGAGAGAAAATAATTAAATTTAAATTATATCTAGTTAATTAAAACTTACTCATTTTACCCCAAGACTCATTTTACCCCAACCCACCCTACTGAGTTGTCGCCTCTCTCTCGTATACAGGCTCTCTAATCCAAAAGAGAATCAGATCAATTAACTTTACAGTAATCCCGTCAGAGGAAGACATAAATAGCCTATTATATTTTTTCTAAGTACCATCCATTATATTCCTCAGTTCAATTCTTTCCAATTTCTAAGGATTCATTTATAATTGGAAATGCCATTTTACAAAATATAATTTCCAATGAAAATTTAAGAGTTTAAATACCTCTATATTTAATGGAAAAAAGCAGCTAACAAATTTCTAGGAATGCTCAGTAGGTGGCGAGTATTTTAAACTTAGGACTGTTTGAAACATACAGAATTATGACTTACTTAGTATTAAAAGAGGGTGATGTAAGTATCTTGACTAATGGTTTGCACAAAATATTTCAAATGTGGTTATTTTCACAAATATAATTCGCATTTAGTACAAGTGTCTAGAAATGGATAACCATTCGTTGTTAGGGGACATCCATAAATTACGTGAGGCGCTTTTTCCAAAATCTGGACCCCCCTCCCCCCTTGGTGAGATTTAGTGAGAATTTGCTGGACCCCCCTCCCCCCCAAGTGAGATTTACCAACAACTTTTTTAAAATAATTTGCAATATCTTATCTGTGTGTATTCCTTTCTCATACTTAAAAAAAGAAAATCGTATATAATTTCTAACTTAAAAAGTTGACGTGAGATTTTAATCGACCCCCCTCCCCCCTGGTGAGATTTGGTGAGATTTTTCCGAACCCCTCCCCCCTTTTTGACCTCACGTAATTTATGGATGTCCCCTTAATGATTTTTCTTCAAATCAACGAATGTATTAAATCTTAGCATTTTTATTTTGAAAAATGCAAACAAGTGTGTCCTTTATATCCATAACCGCTAAAACCAGGAAAAACTTATAAGCTATTGCAAAAAAGAAAAAAAATGCATTTAGTACAAGTGTCTAGAAATGGATAACCATTCGTTGTTGATGATTTTCTTCAAATCAACGAATGTATTAAATCTAAGCATTTTTATTTTTTAAAATGCAAACAAGTGTGTCCTTTTATATCCATAACCGCTAAAACCAGGAAAAACTAATAAGCTATTGCAAAGAAGAAAAAAAAATGCATTTAGTACAAGTGTCTAGAAATGGATAACCATTCGTTGTTAATGATTTTTCTTCAAATCAATGAATGTATTAAATCTTAGCATTTTTATTTCTAAAAATGCAAAAAATGTGTCCTTTATATCCAGAAACCCTAAAACTAGGAAAAAGTAAGGTCAGGTAATTTATTACCTGAAAAAATCCCGTGTAACCCACTGATAAACGTGCAGGGCGTCCCACGAAAAGTGGTCCAACCCCTTTAACTTTTGAACCCCTACAGGTATAGTCATGAAAGTGGGGTCTAGGTATAGTAAAGTGTCCATGCCCTATCTGATGAGACAACTTTTAACGCCCTCTAGTGGAAACTTTAGAAGTTATAATTTTTATTTAAAAAACTATTTGAGGTATGTGAAAAAAGCAATGACTAAATTGTAGAGCATGATCGATTTAGAAGGAAAAGACACCTTTATCAGAAAAATATCTCTAATAAAACCCCTAATAAACGGTTTATTAATTTAGTAAAAAACCCAACTTGTTTTTATCTGTTTATAAACAAAACTACTGGTTTTTAGTTTTTATCATTAAAGAAATCAATGGTTTTTATTAATTAAGTAAAAAACCAACTGGTTTTTATGACTGACAAATAAGACAAATTGGTTTTATCAATTAATTAAAATCCAAGCCATCTTTTATCAGTGAAAAACAGATAACTTTTGTGTATCTTTAGTTACTCCTTGAAATAATGTTTCATTTTAAAGGAAATTAATAAATAAACTATCTCTTGCAACATATAATAAGTTTTACTTAACTAGGGGGCTCTGCCCCCTGCTCGCTATCGCTCACCAACCCCCGGAACTGCTTCGCAGTTCTTTGAAGATCGCTTCGCGATCTTAGCGAGCAGAGCTCGCTTGTTTCATCTCAACTATCCAGTACAACCTTTAACTTGTCTGCTTATAGTCTGTTTATTTAGAATAGGTGCCTGAAACAGAATCAAAAACGCTCACCAATGCTTAATAACGCTCATCAGACAACTTCAGTGACCGATTGTTTCTACAGTATTTTAACTACTTCTGCTTAGGCTGACTTGTCATTGCAGAAGAAAATTTTTTCGACGATAATTAGAATTATAAATGCTTCTAATACATTACGTCTCAGGCGCTAATTCTAAATGAACAGAGTGTAGTTGATGATCATTTAATATCGAAACTTCTTATCTCTCAAACTTTTCTATAACTTAATTTGGATCATTACCACGAAAATATCAAAATAAAACTATTATACTGAAATATTTCTTTTTAAATTATCAATAATTTAATGGACAGGGGGCTACCGCCCCCTGCTCGCTTACGCTCACCAACCCCCGTAACTGCTATGCAGCTCTTTACAGATCGCGAAGCGATCTGTAATATCTGCAATCGATCTTTAGCAGATAAAAACAAACTTGTTGAAAATCCTCTTCCTATCATCGGCACAAATAACACTCAAAAAAGCTAAATTATTTATTTCTCTAGTATTTCAAAAAATATCGAAGTATCTTGAAAAGATTTTTAAACAAGTCTATACTATATCGCTAGCAAACTTAGAGCAAAAATGTGCACCTCAAAACTTTAAATTTAAATATCCGTGCTCGCGACAATCTAGTGAACAGGCAAATATAAAATTTAAAAACATTAAACACGTCTGATAAAGACCTACTAAAACTATGAAAAAAATGAAACTTTGATGCTTAATTACTCCAAAACTAATTAGAATTTTTGAAAGAACTAAAAGCCAATCTCTTTCAAAAATATAAGAATATAAGTGTTTAAAAAATCATATCGATACCGTGATTAGTTTTCATTTAAGAAAGAAAAAAACGAAAAAGTGTCAAAAATTTTGAAAATTAAAAAATTAATTACTCTAAACCAAATTCGAAATTCGAAAAAAGGGTGACGTAGTGCACATCTTCATACTTCAGAGTATTAGGCTGCAAAAAATCATAGTTCTGCTGCTAATAGATTTTGCTGAACTGGATTACGCGGCGAAAAAAGAAAAACTTCAACTTTGACCTTAAAAATACCCCAGTACTAATCATCACATCAGTTAGCTTTTTGTTCGAGAATGTGCCCCAAATATTCGGATATACGAAAAAACCGTTCAATGCAAAAACCGTTCAATAAAAAACAATCAAATTTATTGCATGTGTAAAGCTACGAATTTTTTTGTTTTTTGAACGGTTTTCGTCTGAACGGTTTTTGTTTTGAACGGTTTTTTCGCGACACCAAATATTCCTTTACAAACATTTCAAATTTCATAAATTTCTATCAAGTAGTTTTTGCGATATGAGAGTTCAAAGAGTTTAAAAATAAAATTTTCTGAAACAGCGGCGGCGGCGGCGGCGGCCGCGGTGACGGTAACTTTTTTTTAATATAGAGAGATACAAATACAAATTAAGTCGACCAACTACAGGCGTAAGCCCAGCAAGGTTGGTCCAGTCTTTTTAACCCAAACTACCAGAATCCCAGTATCTGTCAATTTTCCTCTTGAACTCGTTTACCCCAGTGGTCTCCAACCCCCGGTCCGCGGACCGGTGCCGGTCCGTGTATCAAATGGTACCGGGCAGCGGGCCGACCATTTCATTTAAAATGAATTTAAATTCCTAGTTTTATACTTCAAATTAATGAATGAAATGAATTATAAATCACTTTATATTTATTTTTTGGTGCAACTGTATTTTATTTTGAAAGCATGTTTAAATACAATTAAAATTAATAAATAAAAAAATCTATAATGTAAACAATCAACGTCCCCCCCAGTGGGCCGCGGTAAAATTATCAAACGTTGACCGGTCCGTGGTGGTAAAAAGGTTGGGGACCACTGGTTTACCCCACTTGAATTTATAATTGTTTCAGGCACGCATTCCATCTATCCACTACCCTATTAAAAAATAATGCTTTCTACAATCCGTCTTAAATTTTACTTTATTCAATTTGAAATTGTGACCCCTTGTTCTATTACCCGTATTGAAATCTAGTCCCTCTGTGTCCCCTTGCTTTACCATTTCAAAAAGTTGAATCAAATCCCCTCTAATCCTTCTTTTCTCTAGAGCAGTGGTTCCCAACTCAAATATGTCTGCGGACCACTTCACTTAATTTGAACCTCCGCGGACCATCTCTATCCCTAACTGTATCTTCAAAATTTTAACTTTTTTTCAGTGCATTCATTCCTCATGGAGGGTCTAAAATTTTGACTTTTTTTTGAAGTAAGGGAAACCGAGTCTTACAATGTTTCTAAATAGAACTTAGAAAATCAAATAATCTATTAAACTTAAAAGAAAAATTAACATTACATTAATTTATATATTTTTATTTAAAAATATACCTTTTGTAAAAGACATTTAACCATTTTTATCAAGCCTTTTTATCTATTAACCCTGGAAGGGTTCACACCAACACAAAAGTTACAGGTTTAAAAAAACAACAGTATAAAATAGTTATTTTTCTTCTTTTTCATAACCAACAAATAAGGAAGTAGTATATTATTAGTAGATTTAAATTTGAAAGAAAGTACTTAGCTTTAAATTAAACTGCAAGACGAATGAGATAACCAGGAATTCTGTTGATCACAAAAAAGCAAACTGGATAACATACATTGACTGTGAGTTGTATCAGAGGAAATTCTATAGGCGAGGCGGGCGAGGATGATGTTCTCCCGAAAGAAACCGCGTCAAAAGTCAATAATTCTTTCAAAAGGAGCGATTAAAATAGAAAATAATTTATGTGTTCAAAATTTTGGCATTTCGGCATTAAATTTTTCTCATATCTTCGAACAAACCAATTTCACGTGTATCTCAGAATTTTCTACTTTTCATACCACGATTTCTAGAAGACCCTCTGTCTGATCATAGCGTCCCAGTTTGAAGTATCTTTCAACACTTCCACGCTTAGCTTCGTATCAAACCAAGTATAAGTCCGATCATTCGATTCTTTATCAGCCCCACCCTGACGCCTCTCAGTTTTAATTAATCTGATGCAATACTTTTCCCCATCATCACATTTCGTTTCTACTCTGTAATAAACTACTGTTGAATAAAACTGTGCAAAATAATAGAAATGAACAAATGATTCATAGGAGAGAAAGAGAACATAACATTTTTTGTTTATGGTTTTACTTATATTATGTATCTGTAGTGTTTTTACTATTTCCTGGAATGTGTGATTGGGAAAACTATTTTTTTAAATTTTCCGCACATTTTTTGGATAAGTTATTTAAAAATCTTCTCACGGACCACCTCTGAAGGCATCACGGACCACCAGTGGTCCGCGGACCACCTGTTGGGAACCACTGCTCTAGAGTCTAGAGTGAACATATTTAGCTTCTTTAATCTTCCCTCATAACTTAAACTGAATATACCCTTGACCATTTTAGTGGCCCTATGCTGAACCCTTTCAATTAAATCAATATCTTTTTTCAAGTATGGAGATTAAAACTGAACAGCATAATCTTAGATGAGGTCTCACCAAGTCTCTGTATAGTGGCAAAATAATATCCTCGGACCTTGAAGAAAAAGTTTTTTAATGTATCCCAACATCCTATTAGCCTTTTTACTAGCAGATGAACACTGATGAACCCATTTAAAGTCCGCATTTACTTACTATCACGATCACCCCTAAATCTTTGATCATATTACTTTCTTTAACTTTGTCTCCTTGCAGATAAAATTCTGCCCTACCATTCCCCGACCCATATGAAGTACCTGACATTCACTTATGTTAAAGGACATACCCCATTTTTCAGCCCCTTGCGATATATCAAGATCCCTTTGTAAATTTTGGTTTAACCGTAAAAACCATTTGGTTTAAACCCATTGGTTTAAACCGGCCAACCCTGCTCTTAACCCCCTTATTTCAAGGTGTCATATCTTTGTTCTCTTCAATATCCTTTGTTCACTCTATCCATTTCTCCAATGGATAACTGCACTATCTCTTAAATTTTCTTTATTTAGTTTGGTCTTAGTAAAATTTGGTCTTCTGATTCCGAATATCACATTATTAAATCTCAAAAATAACTAGTTCTTTTATTATTAACAATTAAAAATGAGCGAAAAGTGATGCAATCAGAAACGCACTATGATTGGCTGTTACCATCGTGACGTGTCGGGTGCCATAACTCGCTCAGACAACATGGCTACCCGATCCATCTAGCAAAGCTTTTGTTTTGTTTCGTTTAAGTGTGAGAATTTCTGCTTTGCTTTTTATTTTTATTTAATAGTAATTCTTAATTCTAACAAGAAGTGGAAGATAAAAATGCATCATTTGCCACAAAATTTCGAAATTATGATTCCACAGTTCTTCACTGCTAATAAAGAATTTTTTTCTGTGGAAATCTAAGGATCAAAGGTAAAATATCTTTATCCTTAAATAAAATATTCTTAATATTTGTTTTAGATTTTTCTAAACTTCTTGCAAATGAATTCTAGATGAAGAAGAAAGTTTCAGAAAAATGTTATTTATATCTAATAGCATTTAGCAAGAAATGTGGATACAAATACTTTGGTGGCATATTTTATATATTTTTAAACAACTTAATATAGAATTTGTGTGTTTTAAGTCGTATTTAACAAAACTTAAATTATTATACTGCTTAATATTGTTGAGCTTAAAATTTCATGCTTTGATTCCTTATTCAACTTAAATATCAAAAGAGGGGTTATCCTTGAAAAATAGCCTTATAAGCAAATTATATAGTATACTAATAAATGTTTTTTTAAATGTAATGTAAAATATATGGTGTTTGGTGTTTTAACCTTTTTTTGGGCTAAGAATGTTAGTTCTAGCTATATTTTCTTCTAATTTTATCCAGATTCTTGTGGATGATATGAAACTTATATTCGTTCAGATCGCCATATTAATCCACAGCTCTCATGCCTTATAACCAGGGCCGTATTTAGGCACGTGCAACATGTGGTATAGCACAGGGCGGCAAAATTTTTGGGGGTGGCAGATTACACAAATTCATAATGCTACATACTATATACAGTTTTGAAAAAAATGTACCACACAGTTTTCACTGCGGAAGGATTCTAGGGTTGAGTCATTCCCAGCATCCGGTCACATCCCCCAAAATATCCGAAAGATACAAATAAAAAACAAATACCAAGCATAGCCTGTTTTCAAGACCCCACATGTAGAGGGGTGGGCCAATTATCCGAACACGCCCGATAAGATAATCCAACTCCTTGACGGGAAATATTTATGACTTTGGTTTCCCAGAATGGAGAAGACACCAGGATCAGATGGCATGGTCATCTTTAGGGATGTTACGTATTAGTTAAAGTGTGGAACCGGTTCCACAGTTCCAGTTCCAAGGTGGGATTAGGTTCCCTTAACAGTTCCAGTTCCAAACGGTTCCAACTTTAAAACCGTTCATATAAAAAACGCAAGGGTCCCAAAGACAAAAAGGAGCAATAAAGTCAAAAAATTCAAAAATTGACCAGTGGTCAAATGGGGTTGAGGAAAGGTCAGGGACGCCTAAAACAACCACGAGACAAAAAGAAAAGGTCAGAAACGTTACATATAGCGAGAAAAAATGGATTGACCACTGGTCAAGAGATCTTGACCAGTGGTCAACACCAATATGTTACCCGTCTCAAGGCGTTTGGTTTGATACCCCACATGACCTACTTCAGTGCCAAAGTAAAGAAGTTACAAAAAGTTGACCGGACTGACCAATGGTCAACCATAACCAAAGACACATGTTATAACGATAGGGATTACAAAATATCAATTAGCAACTCCTAAATTTATTTTATAATGAATTTTAGTCATCTTGGACAGTGGTCAAATGAGGTTGACCAAAGGCCAGGACCCCCAAAACAATCAAGAGACAAAAAGAGAAAGTCAGAAAAGTTACATATAGTGAGAAAAAGTGGAATGACCACTGGTCAAGAGATATTGACCAGTGGTCAACACCAAAATGTTACCCGCCTCAAGGCGTTTTGTTTGAGCCCCCATATGACCTACTTCAGTGCCAAAGCACAGAAGTTGCAAAATGAGGATCGGACTGACCAATGGTCAGTCGGAACCAAAGACACACGTTATATCAATAAGGATTACAAAAGATAAATTGGCAACTCCAACATTTAGTTTAAAGTGAATTTTAGTCATCTTGACCAGTGGTCAAGCTACAGGAAACTTAAAATGAATTTCCAGATTTAATTCTCATTCTCACAGACAGTTATACCTAGGGATGTTACGTATTAGTTAAAGTGTGGAACCGGTTCCACAGTTCCAGTTCCAAGGTGGGATTAGGTTCCCTTAACAGTTCCAGTTCCAAACGGTTCCAACTTTAAAACCGTTCATATAAAAATCGCAAGGGTCCCAAAGACAAAAAGGAGCAATAAAGTCAAAAAATTCAAAAATTGACCAGTGGTCAAATGGGGTTGATAAAAGGTCAGGGACGCCTAAAACAACCACGAGACAAAAAGAAAAGGTCAGAAACGTTACATATAGCGAGAAAAAATGGATTGACCACTGGTCAACAGATCTTGACCAGCGGTCAACACCAATATATTACCCGTCTCAAGGCGTTTGGTTTGATACCCCACATGACCTACTTCAGTGCCAAAGTAAAGAAGTTACAAAAAGTTGACCGGACTGACCAATGGTCAACCATAACCAAAGACACATGTTATAACGATAGGGATTACAAAATATCAATTAGCAACTCCTAAATTTATTTTATAATGAATTTTAGTCATCTTGGACAGTGGTCAAATGAGGTTGACCAAAGGCCAGGACCCCCAAAACAATCAAGAGACAAAAAGAGAAAGTCAGAAAATTACATATAGTGAGAAAAAGTGGAATGACCACTGGTCAAGAGATATTGACCAGTGGTCAACACCAAAATGTTACTCGCCTTAAGGCGTTTGGTTTGAGCCCCCACATGACCTACTTCAGTGCCAAAGCACAGAAGTGGCAAAATGTGGATCGGACTGACCAATGGTCAGTCGGAACCAAAGACACGTTATAACAATAAGGATTCTCCAACATTTATTTTTTAGTGAATTTTAGTCATATTGACCAGTGGTCAAGCTACAGTAAACTTAAAATGAATTTCCAGATTTAATTCTCATTCTCACAGACAGACAGTTATACCCTTCCCAACGAAGCCCAAACAGAAACAAACGCTTATACGTTCCAGTTCCAGGTTTATTAGTATTATTATCTTACCAGTTCCAAAGAGTTCCCAAGTTCTAAACCTAGTTATAAGTTCCAAAATAGCTCCAAAGTTCTTACCAGTTATAAGTTCCAAAAGAGTTCTAATCAAGTTCCGGTTCCATTCCAGTTACGCGAATTCCTCCCGGCATAACTAATCCACTCGAAACAAGTTCCACGAGAACGTATTAGTTTCCGTAAAGACTTCTGTCACTGGAACTTATTTCTCTCAGAACCGTTAGCGATCGCTAACAGTTCCAGGCCGACCCGGCCCATTCCGACAGCAAATCCATAGGAATTTCGGGCGGCAGTAATGAAAGCTCATAATCCGTGGAACTCAGGGTGTTCACGAAGCCGGCCCCGTTCCAACGGAAAATCCATAACAATTTCGGGCGGCAGGGATAAAAGCTATCAACTGCTTTGGAGCTTTCTGGTTGGTCCAGGCGGCTGTCAGTCATTCGTTTTTTCTTCAGCTGCTTCTCGCCCATATTCTCGCCGAAGGCCGAAGGAGGCAGATGTCTTTTTTTTTATTTACTTTCCCTCGTTGCGTTTTTTCAGTGAGATAAGAGCATATTTGTTTTGAAAAGGGATTGATTAATTATAGATTCAGTTTTGGGCAGATGTGCTCTATGGTGCGAATAGGTTGTTGCGTTTTTGCCTCGCTGCGTTTTTTTGCTATAGAATATATCTGCGGTAGCGGTTTGCGGGCATTGCTTATCTTTTCGTTTGGAAATCGCCTCTTTATTTGAGGCGTTCTCGTTCAATGTTGGATAGGATTGCAGAGAAATTTGGATTTGTTATTGATTTTTATCGGTTCCAAGGTGGAACCGTTAAGCGGTTCTTCGTGGAACCGGTTCTGACGGTTCCATGCTGGGATTAGGTTCCATGGAACTGTTCCAGTGGAACCGTAACATCCCTAGTTATACCCTTCCCAACGAAGCCCAAACAGAAACAAACGCTTATACGTTCCAGTTCCAGGTTTATTAGTATTATTATCTTACCAGTTCCAAAGAGTTCCCAAGTTCTAAACCTAGTTATAAGTTCCAAAATAGCTCCAAAGTTCTTACCAGTTATAAGTTCCAAAAGAAGTTCTAATCAAGTTCCGGTTCCATTCCAGTTACGCGAATTCCTCCCAGCATAACTAATCCACTCGAAACAAGTTCCACGAGAACGTATTAGTTTCCGTAAAGAGTTCTGTCACTGGAACTTATTTCTCTCAGAACCGTTAGCGATCGCTAACAGTTCCAGGCCGACCCGGCCCATTCCGACAGCAAATCCATAGGAATTTCGGGCGGCAGTAATGAAAGCTCATAATCCGTGGAACTCAGGGTGTTCACGAAGCCGGCCCCGTTCCAACGGAAAATCCATAACAATTTCGGGCGGCAGGGATAAAAGCTATCAACTGCTTTGGAGCTTTCTGGTTGGTCCAGGCGGCTGTCAGTCATTCGTTTTTTCTTCAGCTGCTTCTCGCCCATATTCTCGCCGAAGGCCGAAGGAGGCAGATGTCTTTCTTTTTTATTTACTTTCCCTCGTTGCGTTTTTTCAGTGAGATAAGAGCATATTTGTTTTGAAAAGGGATTGATTAATTATAGATTCAGTTTTGGGCAGATGTGCTCTATGGTGCGAATAGATTGTTGCGTTTTTGCCTCGCTGCGTTTTTTTGCTATAGAATATATCTGCGGTAGCGGTTTGCGGGCATTGCTTATCTTTTCGTTTGGAAATCGCCTCTTTATTTGAGGCGTTCTCGTTCAATGTTGGATAGGATTGCAGAGAAATTTGGATTTGTTATTGATTTTTATCGGTTCCAGGGTGGAACCGTTAAGCGGTTCTTCGTGGAACCGGTTCTGACGGTTCCATGCTGGGATTAGGTTCCATGGAACTGTTCCAGTGGAACCGTAACATCCCTAGTCATCTTCGTTCTGTCCCAATATTGTCAGTTTGTTACTCTGCATCTCAGGGATAGGAGCTTGTGTTTTTTGTGCGTTAAAATGGATGAGCTTTCTTGAGTGGATCGGCGTGAAGGAAGAAGGTCGGTGAGAGAAAAAATAGTCTCTTTTCTTAATTAAAAAATTGTTTTGCAATTTACTTCTAGAGATGTTGATGTTTTAACTCCTCGATTTGTAATCTGTAGAAAATTGAAACCTTAATTCATGTTAAATAGGATTAAATGCTAATTTCACCCATGCGCTGATCCAAGGGGGGCAATCTGGACAGTGCCCCTTCTTGGACACAAAAATGTTCTCAAAATGAGTTAAACCCCTACTTTTAAATGTTAAATTTTAAAAAAATTTCTGGGGGAGGACCCCCATACCCCCCTGCGGTTCCACAAGGGAATCTTCCTTGACACTTTTGAAAAAATCCTCAACAATTTGATATTTTGTGTCAAAAGGTAAAGACCCCACCTTTAAGCAGTAGACTTTTAGAAGAAACAAGTGTGGTATTTTCTTGAAACAGGAAATGAAATAGAGGGGGGCGGCAGTAAATCAATACGCACAGGGCAGCAAAAACCCTAAATACGGGTCTGCTTATATTATAACCATATCTAATGATATTAATACGAGGGTATAGTTAAACAGATTTTCGGCCTGACCATGAAAATGATAACTTATGGTTTAAAGAACTGTTTATTTTTTAACATTGCTTCCTTTTAAGCTACCTCACTTCTTATTCGGACAGTCCGGTCATATTTTCCCCTCTTTTGGGGGTGCTTCTGGAATTTCGTCAAAAAAACCTATTCAACTCACAATTACTTCTTAATTCGAAGAAAAACGGTGTCCAGAGAGAAAAATTGTCACTTTGGGGGAGAGATATAAGTTTGAAGATTCCAAATCTGGGTAACGGGATGGGTGTTTTTAAAATTTTTAATCCAAATCCTTGAATTGCTAAATAGGTATTTTTTTCTCGGAAAATCTTAGCAACCGTTTAGTTAAGTATTATCCTATTATATTCATAGCCTTCCTCCTATAATTCATAGGCAAAATTCTCCTGAAATCATAGAATTCTTACGCCATGACTTTGCCAGCCGATAGGACCTTTTTGTGCTGAAAAACTGATTTTTATCCATTGCATTGATTATTATTTTACTTAAAAGTTCTGAGTTATGTCCATGTTTGCCTATAGACGTATAAAATAGCTATTATTTTATGAAAATCGCGTTAAAAATCGCATTTAAGTCGTCATGTCAATGCACTTTTGTGCCGCAGTTTGGATTCGCGGCACCCATCTTGAGCAGAGTTTTCAAGTGCAATTGTGCAAAAAATTATTTGCGTGTTCCTTTGATACCCCTAGATTAGACTATTAGAAATGTTCTCCACCTTTCATCAATCTTCTAGGGGGGACTTTTCGATGATTTCCGGCATGGTCGCTCTTTTTGAACTTTTTCCACTATGGTTCTCAATGAACGCTCTCACACCCAAGTTAAATCTTCGACGCTAATTTTTTCACTGGCAAAACAAAGCTAAAGAGTCCCTTACACATTTCTGAACTTAGAATTACCTTAATTTGATGACATCGCTTCTTTTAAAAAGAATTTTATCACAGCTCGGTACTTGCTTTTTCTCATTTTTGAGAATAGGCTCACCTAACTCTTTAAAATAAATTGCCGACAGCAGTATTCCGATCAGAACAACCCAAAAAAATTAATTAGGCTTCTTTGAAGAGTTATTGAGAAAAAATTCGCGCTAATTCTGGGTGAGAATAACCAGAAGAATTATTTCTAAATAATAAAACACACTACACTCTATGGGATATTTAACTAAAACAACTAGTATTTTGCACGTGTTACGTCACAGCCATTCAAGTCACATGACTGCCTTTTCAAAGTGATTCCGAAACTAGGTGATTTTTAATTGCAAATAATTAATTATTGGGCGCGTAAATCTAAGAAATAAAATGTTTTCTAGAAGTTTTAAGATATTCGGAACACATTAAAAGCAAAATTGAAAATTGTTGCAGTTATCCATTGATAATGCTTAGTTGTGGCAAATTCTTCCACCTTCACTTTAAAATAAAGGTAAAGGTCTATTATTGAAATGTGATTTATATAGACTTAATATCTTTCATCCCGATTTTTTCATAACATTCAAATAGAATAATAACTACTTTCCTGATATGTTAAACAAAACCTTAAAAAACAACTTTTGGAATAAAAGTGTTAATAACCGGTTTTTAAAATTGAAATGTAAAAAAAAGGTCAGGGGAGACCCCCTGAACTAAAGCCCTGGATACTCTACCTTACGTAGCGACATCACGCTCAATCGGCCGCCATTATGGGGAGAACTCACTACTAGTCTGGATAGTCTAGCAAGCTTATCGTCGCTAGTAGTGAGTTCTCCCCATAATTGCGGCCGATTGAGCGTGATGTCGCTACTTAAGGTAGAGTATCCAGGGCTTTACCCTGAACCCCCCTTTGTTGATTTCTCAACAACTCATAAGAAATCGCCTTCAAACATGAAATAAAGTAAAATAAAACACCATTTGCAATTGATACCAACTATCTAAAATGCTTTTGATGAAGTATTTTGTTATTTAAATTTTTATTGAATGAAATAAAATTGTAAAATTTTCGGTTAAATAGTTTTTGGTTATCGTAAAAATTATTTAATAGTAAGGGGCCATTCATTAATTACGTAAGGATGATTTTGGCAATTTTTGACCCCCCCTCCCCCCATGTAAGGGTACGTAAGATTTTTCAAACCCCTCCCCCCCTATTCTTACGTAAGATTCCATTATGTTTTTCAAAATAATAAAATGTTAGAAAACTCTCAGTTTGACGTAAATCAAAGATTTTTATTTTTTAACAGAAAAAAAATGTTCTTGCTGTCAACTACATATTACTATTATATTATTATCTCTTGATTATAATAATTGGAATTTGTTTACATTAACTAGGAAAATCTTACGTAAGAATTGGTTTGACCCCCCACCCCCCAAGTAAGGGTATGTAGAGATTTTTCCAACCCCCCCTCCCCCTCGGGACCCTTACGTAATTAATGAATGACCCCTAATTACAAATTATTTCTTTATCAGATTAAAAAAATTTCACTTGCTATAATATGTTTTTAAATAAATATTTCTAACAATAGAGGTTTTGCGTCACCTGGAAGGAGCAATAACCATTATCAAATTAAATTTAAGCTACTCATAAGAATTTAGAAAAGGGCCAAAAAGACTGCTTAGAATGATTTGATTTCAAAAATTCTTTTTTGAAAACCTTCCCGATTGTGAGAGGAAAAACATGCTAAAATTTCATACCAATCAATGGAATATCGAAAAATCCAGAATTTACTTTCTTTGAATTATTCTTAAGAAGATATTACCAACAGGTCGCTTCGAATATCAAATTATTGGTATATTTTTTTCGAAAATGTAAAACTTTGTTTTTGCTCAGAAAAAGCGGGGTTTTGAAATTTTTAGACCCCTTAAAATTCGAATATCAAAAATTTGAAAAATGTCTTTCTTTATATTGTGGCAAGGTACCTTCCTGCGAAATTACGAATATCTGGGGTCATTTAGGACGGTGCTTGGCTCAAAAACGTAGTAAACACTCCAACCCCTGTAGGTCAGAAAAAAAGAATTTCCAAAAATCCCTTCCTGTCCCACGTATACACCGTACCGTAAGGTCTTCCACCACACCAAGTCTCGAGTCTTTAAGTCCTGGTAGATTTTGCTGTGCGTTGATAGGTGAATGAATGAGTGGTAAAGCTCTTTTATAATTATCTCTCTATCTCTCTATATTAAAAAAAAGTAACAGTCGCCACCGCCGCCGCCGCTGTTTCAGAAAATGTTATTTTTGAACACTTTGAACTATCACTACGCAAAAACTATTCGAAGGAATATTATGAAATTTTGACCATAGGTAGAAAAATGTATGAGGGTCATTTCAGTTTCAAAACCTAATTAATTAGATAATTAGTTCTGGAGTTATTTAATGTCAAAGTCAAAAATTTTTTTTTTCTGCTGCGAGTTCGCCTCCAGCAAAATCTATTTACAGCAGAAACATGATTTTTTGCAGACACATACTCTTAGGTATGAAGTTTTGCACCTCGTCGCCCTTTTTTCGAATTTCGAATCATTTTTGGAGTAATTAAATTCTAAAGTTTCGAAATTTTTTACCCTTTTTCGGTTTTTTAGTTATAACAGAAAAACTAATCACAGTAGAAATATGATATTTTAAACACACATACAATTATTTTTTATAAAAAGATTAGCGTTTCATTTTTTTAAAAATTCGAATTATTTTTAGAATTATTAAGATTCAAAGTTTCAATTTTTTCATCTCTTTCTGGTCGTTCACTAGAGAAACAGCCGATTTTTATGCGAGTCTGATTTCTTTTATTTCCTACAATTCACTAGATACACGTGCATTTTATAAATTTAAAAGTTTTTTTAATGGCATGTTTTTTTTCTCTAAGATGGTTGATGATATTTAGTAGACTTGCTGGATATTTTTGAAAACATTTCGGTTAAATTATTGGTAAACTAAAAAGGAATATTTTAGTAACAGTTTTATTTTGATATTTTTATAGAAATGGTCCGCATTAAGTTATTGATAAGTTAGAGAGATAAAAGGTTTCGATTTTAAATGATCATTAACTAAGCAGACAAGTTCCAGGTTCTACTGGATAGTTGAGATGAAACAAGCGAGCTCTACTCGCTAAGATCGCGAAGCGATCTTCATAGAACTGCGAAGCAGTTCCGGGGGTTTGTGAGCGATAGCGAGCAGGGGGCAGAGCCCCCTAGTATTAAAAAAAGTAACAGTGACAGTCACCGCCTCCGCCGTCACCGCCGCTGATTTTGAAAATTTTATTTTTGAACACTATAAACTCTCACTACGCAAAAACTATTTGACTGAATATTATGAAATTTTGACCATTAGTAGACAAATGCATGAAGATCATTTTAGTTTCCAAACCTAATTAATTAGATAAATAGTTCTGGAAGTATTTAATGTCAAAGTCGAAAATTATTTTTTTCGGCTGCGAGTTCTAACCCCAGCAAAATCTATTTACAGCAGAAACATGATTTTTTGCAGACACATACTCTTAGGTATGAAATTTTGCACCTCGTCGCCCTTTTTTCGAATTTCGAATTATTTTTGGAGTTATTAAATTCTAAAGTTTCGAAATTTTTTACCCTTTTTCGGTTTTTTCGTTACAATAGAAAAACTAATCACAGTAGAACTATGATATTTTAAATACGCATGCAATTATTTTTTATAGAAAGATTAGCGTTTCGTTTTTCAAGAAATTCGAATTAGTTTTAGAATTATTAAGATACCAAGTTTCAATTTTTTCTTCTCTTTCTGGTCGTTCACTAGAGAAACAGGCGATTATTTTTATGAGTCTGATTTCTTATTCCCGATGATTCGCAAGATACACACGTGCATTTTATAAATTTAAAAGTTTTTTTAAAGGCATTTTTTTTCTCTAAGATGGTTGATGATAATTAGTGGACTTGCTGGATATTTTTGAAAACATTTCGGTTAAATTATTGGTAAACGAAAAAGGAATATTTTTGTAATAGTTTTATTTTGATACTTTTATAGTAATGGTCTGCATTAAGTTATTGATAAGTTAGAGAGATAAAAAGTTTCGATTTTAAATGATCATTTATTAAGCAGACCAGTTCCAGGTTTTACTTGATAGTTGAGATGAAACAAGCGAGCTCTGCTCGATAAGATCTCGAAGCGATCTTCAAAGAACTGCGAAACAGTTCCGGGGGTTGGTGAGCGATAGCGAGCAAGGGGGCAGAGCCCCCTAGTAGATATAAAACATTCTAAAAAATAATTATTTTAAAAGTAAAGAAATAAAAAGTAAAAAAAACGAGCATATATTTGTGATAGCATATATTTTTTGTTTGGGAAAAATATATTATTATTATTATTATTATTATTACTAGGGGGCTACCGCCCCCTGCTCGCTATCGCTCGCCAACCCCCGTTAACTGCTGACGCAGTAACTTTTGGACCGCTTCACAATTCCCCACAAAACCCAGCTCACTGCACTTACTCACTTTTAAAACATTCTTAACACAGGGGTAGTACTTCTCCGTGGTATTCTTTCAAAAATGGCGAATATTTATTCAATGGTGGAATTTTATCATTTCCTTTATGGTAACATGAATTGGAGGATCGCTTTATAATTCCAAGAAAGGTTCATATATAGTTCCCGCTAAATATGAACCTTCCCTTAATGTTTCAGTGCTTCCCTTAATGTATCTGTGAAAAACACATTACCTTAGGGAAATGGGTAAAAAAAATTTTACATTGCTCTGTTGTTAATTTTCTTGGGGTTGAATTCCCTTATAGTTCCCGCTAAATATCACTAATCTCTTTTGGACACTATAAAGTATAAATTTTGCTAAATTGTTTCAAATTCATAGATTAAAGTGTTTAATTAGATCTATAACTATTCAGTTTATCATTAAAAATTAGAAAAATTGGTTTACATTTGAATATTGAGCGTTCGAAAGAGATTGGCGATATTTAGCGGGAACTATAACGGAATTGAACCCCAAGAAAATTAACAACAAAGCAATGTAAACATTCTTTTACCCATTTCCCTAAGGTAATGTTTTTTCACAGATACATTAAGGGAAGCATTGAAATATCTCAGGAATAAATTTAACTTTCTTAAAATTTGTAATGATTGACTGTTAAAAATGTAGTAATTATCTTAAACATCGCGAAAATTTAGAATTTTATCTTCATGAGAAACTAACTTCGAAGTTCTGTCATTTTCATAGCAACGACACCGAATGTCAAGACTTCCAACATTTTCATCCCTATTTCTAAAACATTCACCCGTGTTATTTAGTTGTTTGTGTTTTGTCATTATGAAATAAAGAGTTACATTTTACTACCTTAAAAAACATACTTGCAAAAGGATATAAAAAATAAATGCAAAATTCAAAATTTCCGAAAGCGAGTGTATATTTTATTGTAAATATAGTAATGATTAGGTTGCCACAACTACAAAGATAAATATAAAAATATTAATTTGTTATTTAAAAAATAAATTAATTATAAATAAGTTTAAAATATAATGAAAACCGTTTGAACAACAATTAAACCCTGAACAACAAAAATATAAATATTGTTAAAAATAACACAAAATATATTTTTTAAATTCGTGTTATAAATAGAAAGATGATTATTTAATCTATTTGAATATTAAAAAAACAGTGAAATATGTTTTCAATTGTTTTAAAATTCATAGTTTCTTGCTTTGTAACTGCGACCTCATGCGAAATCTAAAAAATGGAAATATTTTAAAATTGAGATTTTTTTTTAGAAATTCTAAAGGCACTTTGCACATCCTCAAAAGAATCCGGACAGTTTGATACCAAATATGTGTTATACGGATCAGTAATTAAAAAGCCTTTCTCTGGAAACCGTTCACCAAAAACTTTTTTTTAGAATAGAGAGATTATTATTATTATTATTATTATTATTATTATTATTATTATTATTATTATTATTATTATTATTATTATTATTACTTTGTATCACATAGTAGTTATTAATTTCCCAATTATTTGAAACAAAAAAAATTGATTTTTTTCCTTCAGGTAGTAGCTTTGCTTTTGAGTTTGTTGAATAAAACCTTCAATAATGCGCAGATCCATTCATATCCAAATAACATTCAACCTATCTACAGTTAATCTATGTAAATTGTACTGCGCCTTCCTCTTACGTTTACTATGATTAACAGTTTTCATAACTTTCATTTGATTTTTTTGCACATGCACAACCCACAACCAAAGCGATAAAAATGCAAAATTATTCAACTTATGAGAAAGAAAGACAACTACTCTATACTAGTAATATTGGAGCAGAAACTGGAACATATTCGTAAAATAAACCTTGGTGGGTTTCTTCCTCCGATGCGACCTCAATTTATAAGTTGTGAATTCAGTCACGAAACGGTACAATGTAATAAACCGAGTCAGTCAGTCGTATACAGCCATTCAGCTAGAGGCGTTTTTGATCGGCTTTTTAAAAAGGTCGTGATGCGTCTACTTTAGAAAATGGGTTTTAGAGGTCATTTGGCTATTCATGGCCACTTTGGCCAGTTGTATTTAAATTAGACTACAACTGGTTGCGGAACATCTTAACAGCTAGTTAATCGTTGGCGTTTTCGTGAGAAATAGCCATGAGGGAAAATATTGGCGCAATGCCAACATATATGAACGTTTTGATCTTATTATCCTTTGTGACATTTGTTGAGAATAAAAAATCTTTAACAATGACAAATTAATCAAATGGCATGCTTTTTTTCCTGTTAGCTTCCCTGTTTTATGTGAGTAAGCATTTTAGGGATTGAAAGCATAAAGAACAAATTAATTCAAATATACTATTACAATCATGTGTTTCATAGTGTAAACGTGACAACTACATTTTACCAGTAACCAGATGTTTTCGAAAATAAAGATATTTTTTTGTTTCTCGAAAGCGCATCTCTTTTATTCCCTTCCCCTTAGATGCTTACGTAATATTTGAACGGACCCTTAATGCGTTTGTAAAACGAACAGTTGTGAAATCCTTTAAAACGCCCATAAAGAAATTGAACATTTCTCCCACTATTGTTAAGAATGAATGAAGGATGTGAAGTGTAGCGCCATTTTAAACTCTTTTAGAGAAAAATCTCTATATAAGGGAACATACCCATACTACGTGACCCATTTTTTGCCATTTTTGACCCCCCTCCCCCCCCTTGGTGACCATCCGTAGTATATGCCAAGACCCCCCCCCCTCCCCCTCTAGTTTCCACGTAGTAATTCATAAATACGGTTTGCCATCATTTTTTGCAAACAGAAAGTTTAAAAATATTAATTTTGCTTAATTTGTCTAATTTTAATAATTAATTTGGCTTAATTAGTCTTAATTTGGCAAATTTCAATAATTAATTTGGCTTAATTTTGTCGTATTGACTAGAAGAAATTGACTACGTGACGAAACCCCAAGCCCCCCCCCTCCCCCCTGTGACCGAGCGTGGTATTTTGAAGACCCCCCTCCCTCCCCTGAATGGGTCACGTAGTATGGATACGTTCCCTAATCATCTTATACACACTCAGAAACGTCTCTGTGAAACTAAAATCGATTCGAGTTAAATAAAAATCCGGCTTTAATTATCACACACGTCTACACGTCTTGCTTTCCGGAAGTGTCACCATTTTATACGAAAAACACTTCTCTCATTAGCTGATTGTTTCGTTATAGAACGAAAACAAATAATTATTTCTAATTTTATCTCCAAATCAGTGACTCTTAAGCCTCCGAAAGAGATGACTCACTAGCCCTCATGAGTCGAGACATTGTACCACTTCAAATGCGTCGTGAGACTCAATTGTCATATACATTTGGTCTGAAGAGCTTCAAATATCATTAAGTCGCTTCAATTTCAGGAATTATTATTGATTTCAGATTCTTCAATCTCAAAGTGTTTTTCTCTCCATCAGTTTATCGAAAGAATTCAGTGTACCTACTTTTCACAGATCCGAGCTTTGCCTAAGTAAAAAAAAATATTGAAAAATAAGATGTAGAAATGTTAGAAGCATTGAGAGTAAAATATCCAGCTTCATACGTATTTAGATTGTCTCTACATACTGTTCTTGCATTCAAGGGCAGAAGATTCATTGGAGCACCTTTGCGATCGCACATTGTTGTGTAATTCCACGTCATCCTATGCATACGCATAGTGTTCATTGAAGTTTTTACTATGAATTTCGAATTTCACCTCCTCTGTTTAAGTTATCAAGAAATCGCTGCTTTAAATGTTCTACAAAATTAAAATTTTAAGGAAATTCAATAAAATGGAATACTTGATTACATAAGCGAGTTCATGTTATAAATCGCAGTAATTACACTGTATTAGCGCCTTCAAAGAGGGACAATGGCTATAAACATTAAATTAACACCCATGAGTTGTATCGTATAAAATGATAGGAACTCGCACCTTAGTGGTGAAAATCCACCAGTTTTTCTTCATGTTTAACTCAGTTGAAATGAAGCTTTGAGGCTTGGCTGCAATTGAGGTAATACAAATTCTGATTGCCTCAAATGATTTGGTTCATGAGTTACTCATGAGTTCTCCCTTTTCCGACGAATGTTGTTACATAAAAATACCCGTCCCCGATTGATTTTCGCAAATACAGATGATAATCCCCTCTTACAATGCAACTAATGATTTTCGGTCATTAGCAATCAACGGATCATTTATTTTTCTTTCCCCCAGCGTTTACAGTTGCTTTTAAAAGGGGAAATTGAAAGGACAGCACTTACATTTTTGATGAGGTTTCATTATGAAAAATAGCCTATTTCTACGGTTGTTTGGGACCCGACAATAAAGTTAATTAAAGAGTGAAAATTAGGGGCTTTATATAAAGATCGTTTTTATTTTATTTAAGATTGAATTCAGCTAAAATATATATATATAATTTTTAAATAAACTAATTCTAATACATTACTATACGATTTAGTATATAGAAACTAAATGATTTCCATAAAAATAACCTCTGTTACTGTTAGTAATAATTTTGTATCATCTCGAAGCACAATAAATATACTTACGTAATACCGAATATAAGTATCAAAATAAAAGTTGTTTCGTAATAAAATACATCGTTTTTAATTGTTCAAGTTCTAGTTTGACCCAATCAAAAACACAGTTTTGCTTAATAATGCTAGCTTAAAATCAAAGCATTGAAAATCAAGGGAAAAGATCTTTCACTTCAACAGATTTAACAAAATAAAACTATGGTCTGAAGTTTTAAATATTTTTCTTTCTCAGGCTAATCCCTACTTACCTTCCAGAACTTTTTTTCTCGCACTTATAAAAAACACAACAGAAGAAATAAAAAACTGTTGATTAGTACTATGACTGAACCATTGGGCCACTTTTGAACTACCACTTTTGAACAACATAAAACGAAGATTATTAAAGTAGTATTTATTTTTTCCTTCTATGAATCATTAAAAATACGCAAATAAATTTTTTCATGTTTCTATGGAACGATGTGAACAAACGAACTAATGTGATTATCTTTTACGTGAATTTTTATAATCGTCAAATGTTTTAGTTTTGATAATTAATAGTATTTTTGCTGATTTAATAACAATTTTAAGAAATCTGGATTTAAAATCCTAAATAAATAAAACTATGAAATTCAAATGTTTTTAGGCAAAATCAATTTTGCTTTGTCTCTCTAGGAGCGAGTTTACAACTTAGAGGTACTGTTTCAACGCTATTTGTGTTTTTTCCCATCTGGGATCACATAGCGCGAATAAAAAAGGGGGGGTTACACTGGAAATTTTAAAATTTTTTCACTTTAACCGTAAGGATAACGTTTAACTGCCCCACCCATACCATTCTCCTCATATTTTTACTCTTAATATTTGAGATGGTAGATGAGGCACATTTGAACACACGAAATTGAGGCGTATTTGAACCAAAATGCCTTTTAGTTCCTTTTCTTGACTTTGAACTCACTTTTGGACTTTTAATAGAGAATTTTAAGGTATTTTAAACTTAATTAGCTCAATGAGGAAGTTTCATATTTCTTAAATTTTCTGTTTTGGGTATATTAATATAAGTTGTGGAAAATTGAAATCTGCAATCCAAATTTTCCTCAAAAATTTATCTTAGAAGAAATAAAAGTTAAAAAAGCCGTAAACAAATAATGCAATCGCAAAGGCTTAAAACAATCAAATTTGACGCCACAAGATCCTTCACGAAATGCATCTAGAATCTGATTGTTGATGTTTATTCATTATTATATAATAAAAGATCTAGTAAATGTAAAAGTCTAGTGAACTTTCTCCATAAATATTTTTATTTTAAAGGAAAAATCATAAAGTAAAGTAAATTTATATTTAAAATCAATTATTTGAATTTATTTTGGTGTTTTCATAGCTGATAGTTTTTAAATAGGCAATTATAGAGTTTTTCTTATTAAAAATATTTAATTTTATATTTGAACAATACGAAGTAAACGAACAACAATAGGAAGAAATCTAGAAATGCAGTCGGGTGAACTCTCGGGTGACAAGACCCTCTATATAACAGGCCACCCAACTCCTGAAGATGACGTCAAACGTCAGTGAAAATTAGTCAATTTGCCATTTTAAGTCTATGGAGTATAAAAACTTACTTTCTTGACTTCTCCCGTTATGTACCTCTTCAAGGCTGATAACACTGTTCTTAAAACTCAAAAATCTTTTGTTTAGAATCAAAATTTTGTCCCTTTTGTGCAGATTTCTTGTATTTTCATTCAGTTTTTCCCCTTAGGACTAACATGGATGTTATTGTTGATTTCGCAAATAATTAATGCAATGTAGCTTTTTCTCACAATACTATTAAGTTTATCTAGAAAATAAAAAAAATCACTAGTAAAATAAAAATGTAAAAATATTTTTAAAATAAAAAAATCATTGAATTTTGAACTGTCGCAACACTAAATAATTTATTTGACCATTATAGATTCTTTAATTTATTATAAGAATTCAAACTGACTATAATTAAGCCTTTTATTTATAGTAAGGACCATAAACTAGTAGCAATAATTCTATTAATTCGTTTGGTATGCATTATTGCATTTATGCAGCCGAAGTGTATATTTGGACGGCCAAAACGGCCAGTGGCGCATGCGCTGTAGGTCTCGTGATGACGTAGCAGTCTCGGCGCTTAGTGATGGAACCAATGGTACGCCTAGCCGTGGAAGTTATAGTAGAGTTTAGTTGAAAAATAGCCGTGCAAATATACAGTGCCTTTATGCAGCTGGCATCACGTTTTTGTTTGTTGTTCCACCAATTTGTTTGGTTTTTTTATGTTTATTTCAAATTTCTACTTATTAGACTTTGATTTTCATTGCGATAGCCATAAAAATTATTACCACGTTGATGTTAACACTGTTAAATTAATGTTAAATAACAAAAACACTGATATTTCTTGTTCACTGTAAACAATTCAGAAAGTTTAAAACATGGCTTAGTGATGATAGTGACGTCAAAGGTGAGTGAAATTGATGACATTGCACGGCCGAGTTGGGAGGCCTTGTATATAGAGGGTCTTGACCAAGACCCTCTATATACAGGGTGTCCATAAAATAAGTAACCCGATTTAAGGGTCTCTAGAAGCCAAACCGTTCATCTGAATTGAATGAAATTTTGGTGGAAGACGTACGTTTTGAGGGATGGGGACGAGAATGGTATGAGGCGGGGCAGCTAAAATTTATCAGTTATGGTTGAAGTGAAGAAAATTTTGAAAATTCCCAATGTAACCCCCCTTTTTTATTCGCACTATGTGATCCCAGATGTGAAGAAACACAAATAGCCTTGAAACGGTACCTTTTAGCTGTAAACTAACTCCTAGAGAGAGAAATGAAAACAGCTATGAAACTGTTATTTTTGTGGAAGCTAGACTAGTGAACGGTTAAGAAAATATGACTAGTGAATAATAATAAAAACCATAAAACTGTGAAAATAACAATAGAAACTAGTGAACTTACTACCATACTTTAATTATAGTGACTAGAATAGACTTTTCTTATTCTAGTCACTATACTTTGATTTCACTAGATTTTAGGCTAAGCGCGCACTAAGAGACTTCTGTCTCGGCGACTTAAAACACTAGTCACTCGAGAGCAATGCATTTCTATGAGGAAATTCTTGGCCTAGTGATCTTGGTCTCGTCGCCATGTGCGCGCACTCTAGCTTCTTGCAATAGCCAGGGAAGCAATTTTGTCTTTGTCTCCTAGTGCGCGCTTAGCCTTAGGCTAAGCGCGCACTAACAAAGAGACTTCTGTCTCGGCGACTTAAAACACTAGTCACTCGAGAGCAATGCATTTCTATGAGGAAATTCTTGGCCTAGTGATCTTGGTCTCGTCGCCATGTGCGCGCACTCTAGCTTCTTGCAATAGCCAGGGAAGCAATTTTGTCTTTGTCTCCGAGAGCAATTTTGTCTTTGTCTCCTAGTGCGCGCTTAGCCTTATTGTTATTTCCTGATACACTAGTCATATTTTTCTTAACCATTCACTAGTCAAGCTTCTACAAAAATAAGTTTCATAGCTGTTTTCATTTGTCTCTTTAGGAGCTAGTTTACAACTTAGAGGTAGGGGAGAGGAGGGAGGAATGGGACAGTGGGAGGAGTGGGACAGCTGAAATTATGGCAAAATAATTCAGTTTATTTTATTTCCAGTTTGGTCATTAGATGGCCTTCTTATAGCTTCTTGTTATTTCCTTCATTTAGTTTATCCAGCAGCAAGTTTCTGTTTATAGTTGTAAAAATTTGATTTTCCCACCTCCAAAGTAAATTTCCAGTCAATCTTTAGTTTTATTTCAATTCTCATGTAATTTGTAGAACAAACATTATATAATGCCATTGTAATCTAAAAGATATAATGTATGCTAATCTGCAATTTCATAAAGCCTAACACCAGCATAGTTTATGTGACAAGTTATATTTTAAAAGAAATGTGTGGAGGGAGGAATGGGACACTCTGAAGAGGGAGGAATGGGACATGCAAATCATCTGCAAAAATCAGCTTAAACTTAATTTGTCTGTTTAAATCTGCAAAAATGTAAACAAAATTTTAAAATATTAATTTCTGATAGCTATCTTTATCGCTTCAATTGAAATGCTTTTCTTTTCTTGAAGTACTACATTGTAATTCAATTATTGATTCTTAACACCATGGGACAGAGTTCAAGTGTACTAAATATTTTTTAAAAATTATTCTGTAATAGATATAAGATTGAAAGCTGTTTAACAATGTGGGCAAAGGTTAAAATAAAAGTAGGTAAAATACTAGGCCCTTTCTCATTATGACATTTTACTAATTTTCTTTACTTTTCAAAAGTGTCCCACTCCTCCCATACTCATGTCCCACTCCTCCCACCCATGAGGGAGGAATGGGACAAAATTCTTGTAATTTGAATGATCAAAAGGGATAAAATTAAACAACATTTAAGAACTGTATATTTTTAAAAAACTAAGTTAAAACATGTAAGTTTATTATCCAACCATTTGCATCTATGAATAAGCAGGGGATTATGAATAAAAAAATATTTAGTGAAAATTGTCCCATTCCTCCCTCCTCTCCCCTACCGTTTCAACGCTATTTGTTTTTTTTACATCTGGGATCACATAGCGCGAATAAAAAAGGGGGGGGGGTTACATTGGGAATTTTCAAAATTTTCTTCACTTTAAATATAATTTATAAATTTTAGCTGCCCCGCCCAGGACCATTCTCGTCCCCATCCCTCAAAACGTCTTCCACCAAAATTTCATTCAATTCCGATGAACGGTTTGGCTTCTAGAGGCCCTTAAATCGGTTTTGTTTAATGTTTTGTATTGAAAAAGATATTTGTTAGTAAAAGGTTCTTAATGGTTATGATCTTAAAAATATTGTTAGGACAAAGCAGAAAAAGACTGAAGGAAAATCCTAACAAAACATCCGTTATATATTTCCCATTATATCCTATTATCAAACCATCAATTTCAGGAGATGGGTATTAAGCTAATTCACGAAATTCCTAAATAAACAAACAACCAACGGAAGTGACGTCACCAGGTAACTCAATCTTCCGGTTTGTCTGATATTTACATTGAACAACATTACACTACGGCGCGTTTGGTTTTTTATAATTTTTCTTTTCTTATTTTAAAGCGTAATTTAAAGGAGAAACTCAAAATATGAGTTCTCCATACTTCCGATCATTATCTAAAAATTGTAAAAAGAGATATCTTGATAAGTTATCTGTGAATGGGGCGATTGATTTACCCGATCCATTGGACGAAAATCTCAGCTAATACAATCAACGCCATTGCAACAGATCGTAGATACATCAGGATTAATTGGGTCCGGATATTATTGAAATTCATTATTTAGTTTGTTTTAAAACTTATGAATACAATCACCCACTTACTTAAAAAAATACGCATAAAAATATTTAAAAAGATAATTAAAATGACAGACGATTTTAAGAATACTACGTATTTCTGAATCTCAAATAAAAATAAACAAGCTGACTGGAATGTAGTAGGATCATTAAAGGTAAATGCACTAAAATTTTGAATAAATCCATAATTAAATTAAATTAATTAGTTCTTAGATTTTAGCACGTTGTTTTCCATATTTTTATGTACTTTATATTTTTAAGACAATAAAAATTCAGTTTCTAAATAAATAAACTGCTTTGATACAATGGATATTCAAGTTTGACATAGAAGAACAGCGATATTAATTTTATCACAACAAGAATGTTCTGAAAAGTTTTCATGATTGAATATTTGCTCAATATTTTGTTTTCTTTGTATCAGCAGCTGTTTTAATTACATTTAAACAAATTAGTAATTAAAATCAATAAGAGGAGAGATTGAAGCACATCGTTGTAGACCTCAAGGTTCATATTTTTGATCAGTTATTATTGAGTTAAAATTATTTTTCTAATTCAAAACACTTGATAACCTATAAACATGTTCGTAATTGTGTCCAGTATAAACTGTTTTAAAAGTTTCTTTGGCTCTTATTTTAATAAAAATCACCAAAAATAAGCATTTTCCCATGCTGTGAATAGGAATAGGAAATGTGTTGTAAATCAATCCCATTCACAGAAAACTTATCAAGATATCTCTTTTTACAATTTTCAGATAATGATCGGAAGTATGGAGAACTCATATTTTGAGTTTCTCCTTTAAATTACGCTTTAAAATAAGAAAAGAAAAATTATAAAAAAACAAACGCGCCGTAGTGTAATGTTGTTCAATGTAAATATCAGACAAACCGGAAGATTGAGTTACCTGGTGACGTCACTTCCGTTGGTTGTTTGTTTATTTAGGAATTTCGTGAATAGATCACACACTTTCCTTCAAAACTGAAAACTATTTTTTAAATTCAATCTCATTGATTTTGTTAATGGACCGTATATTCTTTATTTTATAGTATTTTCTCTCGTAGTACGCTTTTCCTCATCGAAAACGTAATCTGTACTTATATGTTAGTGTAAACAAACGCTGAAATTTAATAGAAAAAACGTAAAAGTGCTAAATATTCAGCTTAACTGATTGCTGTGAACGTAAAATTTAATTTTCAATGAATGAGTTAGCTCAGCGGTTCCCAAAGTGGTCCATATGGACCCCCAGTGGTCCACAGCGACTTCCAGGGTGTCCACGGGCATGAAAATGGGGGGTCCACAACGAGTTTCAGAGGTTCACGGGAAAAAATTTCATTAAAATGGAAAACTTTGATAAGTTTCAATAATTTTGTCTTTTTATAATCAAATTTTAGTAATATGAAAAGTTGGTTATCATCGAAACCTCGCAACGTGATCAGGGGCGATGGAATCCTCTTATCGCGGTGGAGATCCCCCAACCAGCCTCCCATAATTCAATTTCATAAATTAAAACTAAATTTCCGTCATGTATAATCTAACTTCTTTTCATAGTTGAACTTAATTAAATATTGTTTTTTAACATGCCACATTTTAATTGTAATTATTTCTGAAATTTTATGATTTGGTGAATGAATAACTCACTCATAAGCCGATAACTTTGACAAGTTTGCGACCAAAATTTTTATTGTTAAAGCTAAAAATTTTTGTGCCTTAAATTGTAATCTAATGATATTAAAAGTTTAGATTTGTGTTTTAGTTTCAAACTTTTTAAAAGTTTGATTTTTTAATTTCAGCAAAAACGTTGTGCAAAATTATCAATGGCAATTTGATTTCTTTTCATAGTTGAACTCACTTAAATATTAAAAGGAGGCGACGCTGGAGGCGACACTTGAGAGCTGGAGCTTTCTCACTTTAATATTGTTTGTTAACATGAGATAAATTATATTTTTTCTGAACTTTCATGATTTGGTGAATGAATAACTCACTCATAAACCATTAACTTTGACAAGCTTGCGACCAAAACTTATTAAAATTAAAAGTTTCTGTGTCTTGAAATGTAGAGATATTAAAAGTTTAGATTTGTTTTTATTTCAAACTTTTTGAGTGTTTGTGATTGCTAAAATTTCCTTAAAAATATCACGTAACCATATGAAGGCAAAAATTAAAAATTTGTTTTTTAAATATGTAAAAGTTGTAAATCTAATGCTTATTAATGCAAGAAAAAAACATTGGAAAAAACTACAAAATTAGTGCGTGGTTTAGAAGTTTATATAAAAAACATAAGATTTTTAGCTACTTTTTGAACGGTCCCTAAGACAGGGGGTCCACGGGGTACGAAAAATGTCATCAGGGGGTCCACGGGCCAAAAAAGTTTGGGAACCCCTGAGTTAGCGTCTAATTTTCGATTAAGCTTCGATTTTGGTATTATTTATACAGGCGTTCAAATATGCCCCAAGCGCGTTCAAATGCACCTCTCCATTGGCGCACATTTGAACCAAATTTCTCAAATTTTAGAAACGTTGATTCAAGGGAGAAATTTAGATTGATGAATCCAAAAAGGGTACCAAAATTTGAGAAATGCTGTAAACTTGTGGTATAAATCAATTTTTTTCAATACCTTATAAATATACGGAGAAATAGTTAAAAATGTACTTTTTGTAGCCAAATATCTATTAACTTTCCTCCCACCATGTTCTTATATAAGGACAGCGTTATAGACGCTTCAGTAGCTGAGGTAATTTTAAGGTTGAGTTGGTAACTTTCCCACCAATCTTTTCTAGGAAATTTTAAGGAACTGCTAAAGGATTATGTTCAACAAAATGCGCCTGACCGCAAGAACGCATATTAGTTCTATTGAGTTGCATGTTCAAGAAAAGTTGGTTTTTCCTTAATTCTATTTGCGTATCTAATTAAGTTAAACTCAACTGAAGTATGAAAGGAAAGGCATGTAAGTTAGGGAAATTATCTATCTATATAAAAATCAATGTTTGTATGTATGTCTGTATGTATGTATGTATGTCCTTTATATTTTTAAACTTTTCGAACCTACTTTAACTACTAAACTTTACCACGTTGATCTACTTGCTTCAGGGAAGGTTTTTGAATAAAAATAATTTAAAATCGAAGTGTCCCAGCAACTTTTTTGGTCAATTTTATGCTTGAAAACCCATATTTTATGCCAAACTTCAGGGCAAAACCACATTGTAAATATAATGAGAAGATGTAGCTTTAATTGTTACAGGCATATTATCGATTGTTGTAGATGGAAATCAATTGTTGCAGTTTAAAATCCATTTTTGTAGCATAAACATAAAAATGGATCCTTTATTTAACTATTTCCCCATTTGGACTGGCGAAGCCCTTCTGTAACACACCAGAATAATTTTTTTACATGGACTGGCGAAGCCCATCTGTAACGCACCAGATGATATTTATTAAAAGACTGAAACCCGGGCGAAGCCCGAGTCTAGCGCGTCAGCGCTAGTTAACTTATAAATCAATTGTTGCAAATATTTAATTTTTAAATTAACATTAACTCTTTAATTTAACATTAACTCTTTTGTTTACTTTGAATACAGTAACTCTGAAATGTTAAATTTGATTAATGCCTTCACTAAGTTAGACAGCTATGATTATGATGGGATAAATATTAAACTAATAAAATATTTGTAAATCATAATATTTCTTTTATCACTAGTTTTGTAAATACTTCAATCATTAAAGCTGAATTTCCCCAATCACTGAAAAAAGCTACCATAACCCCTATCTTCAAGTCTGGTGATAAATCCTCCTTTTCAAATTATAGACCTATTCAATTCTTCCCACCTTTGGTAAAATTATTGAAAAATCCCTTTCAAACAGAATGTACGATTATTTACATAAAATAAATTTTTTTGTGGACAATCAATATGGTTTTATTAAAGGGCGAAATACCGAAAGTGCACTTTTGCAATTTTCAAAATTCATCTACAAGAGTATAGACAGTAATAAAAAACAGTAGCGATCTTCCTGGATATATAAAAGGCATTTGATAATGTCAATCATAATTTATTAATAAAAAAATTAGATTATGCTGGTTTTCGTGGAAATATTCTTAATTGGTTCAAAACAAATTTATCAAATAGGGAAAATCAGCGTGTTAAAATCAGCGTGTTAAAATTCAAAACAACTTCAGTAATTTTATTATTTCAAACCGTGGCGTTCCTCAAGGCTCAATTTTAGGTCCTTTGTTATTTCTTATTTTTATAAATGATTTGTGTAAACTACGGTTATATGGCAAAATGTTAACATATGCCGATGATTCTGTCTTGTTATATTCATGCTCTGATATTAATACACTTTTGCTACAAATAGAATCCGATCTGACTGAAATAAGAAAATGGTTTACAGCAAATGATTTATGCCTAAATTTAAATAAAACAAAATATATTTATTTCAACTTAATACAGTCTGAAACAAATCTTAATATTAGATTTCATTCCTCTTATTGCAATGAAAATAATTCTAACTGATAGTGCCCCGTTCTGAAATCCGTCTCTACAATTAAATACCTAGGTTTACATATTGACTCTAACTTAAAGTGGAAAACTCATGTAAATGAACTAAGTAAAAAATTACGTTTTATGTTAGTTAAATTTCCCCACTTAAAAAATAAAATTGATGCAAATTTTTAAAAACACTTTATTATTCTTGGTTCAACTCATGGTTAAATTATGGCATTATTATTTGGGGAGGTGATTATGAATATAATTTACTACCACTAATTTTGATCCAGAACAAGTGTTTCAAAATTTTTAACCCCCTATCATTCACATGCTTATAGTTTTAGAAATTTGAACTTACTACCTTTTAAGTATGACTTCTTATTCCGTGTAGTTCTTTTTTGTACCGAAACAAATCAATGTGTGAATTAAAATTAAATGTATCGCAAAGAAGACCTAATGAAATTTTCTAAAGAAATATTTCGGAAGAGCATTTCTACTTTTTGGGACCTAAAATCTATAACCAGGTGCCTTCTTATCTTCAAAATATAAAGACATATTCAAAATTTAAACGTGAACTTTTTAATTGCAACATAAACTTGGACGACTGACCATTATTTTCAGATTTAAAACGAAGCAACTATAACTAATAAAATAACCAGACTTTTGCCAACTCTGTCTATTATTAAATCTATGCTATTTGCTTTTAATTTTTTATTAAATTTTCTAATTTATTAATTAATCTAATTTCTATTTATTATGCCTTCAATTATTTAATTTTTAATTTTATTTTTTATTGTTTTTTGATGTACTACTGTAAATTTTGTAACCTTGTTACCAATTTATGATATTTTTTTAGCTCCTATTGCTTTTCAGTGCGTGCGTGTGTGTGTATGTGTGTGTGTGTGTGTGTGTGTGTGTGTGTGTGTGTGTGTGTGTGTGTGTGTGTGTGTGTGTTTGTTTTTATATATATTTATCTTAAATTTATTTTCATTAAGTTAAAGTTTATGTATTACATTATTTATATTCAAGTTTATCTCTCACCTGGGGACAAATATGTTACCTTATTTTCTGTACTTATGTCGTGTGATAATAAAGCTTATGTTATTATTATTATTAAATTAAAAATTCAATAAACCTATCTATATACATGAAAATGAATGTCTGTATGTGTGTTTGTATGTATGTGTGTATATCCTTTATAGTTTTAAAGTTTTCCCACTTCCATTAACTATTAAACTTTACCACGTTGATCTACTCGCTGTCGGGAAGGTTTCTGAATAAAAATATTTTAAAATCAAAGCATCCTAATAACTTTTTTGGTCCATTTTATGCTTAAAAACCCATATTTCATGCCTAACTTCATGGAAACCCCCATTGTCGTAAATATAATAAGAGAAGATGTAACTTTAATTGTTGTAGGCATAACATCAATTGTTGTAGGCATAACATCGATTGTTGTAGGTATAACATCGATTGTTGTAGTTTAAAATCCATTGTTGAAGTTTAAAATCCATTGTTGTAGTTTAAAATCCATTGTTGCAGCATAAACATAAAAATGGCTCCTTTATTTAACTATTTCCCCATTTGGACTGCCGAAGCCCATCTGTAACACACCAGATTTTTTTTAATGGACTGGTGAAGCCCATCTGTAACGCACCAGATGATATATATTAAAAAAGTGGAACCCGGGCGAAACCCGGGTCTGGCGCGTAGCGCTAGTAATAAATATTTTTGACCCATTTATGATGATAATAATGAATGATCAAATGTAATCTGATCAGCTGAAACAAATAAGTTAGGTGTTGAGATTTCGCAGTTTCGGGGAAGAGAAATACTTTAATCACTTAGCTTAATACAACTCGGTTTTGAGAGTTTCAATGTTTCAACCAAACTGAGAAGAAATGGTATTCCATAATTTCCCACTGATATAATAGTAAAACAAATTAAGTGAGAAAAATAAAGCACCATTAAAACTTTCATACAAACATTCAAAAGGGATGAAACTTTTAACAATATTTTTCAACCCAACGAATTTAAAGGGGTTAAATATAAAAATATTTTTAAATTTTAAAGCAAAAATGCTGTGTATTTATTATATTTTACAGTCCTATGGGCACACGGGCACATTACATAAAGAAGAATAAACCTTAATCATACTTCCGCAAAAAGAAAAAAAAGTTGATTTCTAAACACATATCCTAAATATGAAAACGAAGGAAATAAATTTATAGAAGAAAATTTACTTAAGAAAATATAGTTTTTTTCAATACATATAAGATTTAATTCATGGGTATGAAATTGTGCTACTTAAAAAAAACATAAAATGTCATAAGGGGAAAAATATTTACATACTTTGAATTTAGTTTTCACATATGTTTTTAAGCTGTATAATTTTAAGGTTCTTAATACCATTACTTTACACACGCTTGTAATAAAGCTCGTTTCTCCTCATATTATATTTTAACATGACATCTCAATTACCTGAACCAAATCAAGTGACATTCTATTCCATAATTACCATCGACATAGACCTTAAATTTTTTTAGGGGGAATAAAGGAATATAAATTTTAGACACTAATTGCACCGCACATTTATTTAGTTAAAATATCTGTAAAATTTTTGGTTTACATTAAGTTTAATTCATATGACGGGAGGATCTGGGGGACCTCTTTCAGAAAATTTTTGAAATTTAACTCGTAAAAACAGAGTTAAAACTCATTTTGTCTAGGTCTCGTAGACCCCTTTGTACACCTCATGGCCCCAAAAATTCCTTTTTATTCTCATCGCCCTTTGAAATTAGGGGCTCCGAATGGACTATTTTGGGAATCAGTAGTCTAGAGTTCAGGGTTGGCTGGATTGGACCCAAATGGGTTGGACCCAATAGGTTTTAAAAAAAAAACATGTGAAAAAACCCCCATTTTGGACCCATTTTTGGGTTTTTTCAAGAAAAATCAATTTGGCAGTTTTAATATTGAAGAAAAACATTTAACGGAATAACATATCAAGAACTGCAGTTGAGTGGGTTTTTTGAAAATTTTAACCAGGTTTCAATAATTAAGGTTTTTCCTTATTGAATGGGTTTTTTTTTCAAAATTTAGGACGTTCAAACTTTATAAAAAAATTGAGGATTTTTTTAAATTTCAGTGTTTTTTATAAGTTTAATAGATTTCTTTCAATATTGTGAATGGGTTTTTTCAAAGCTTAGGATATTTTAAAAATTTAAGTTAGTTTTTAAAATTTATTTTTCATTATTGAATGGTTTTTTTAAAATTTAAGACGTTTAAAGTTCAAACTAGTTATAAAAAATTAAGGATATAATTTTTTAGATTTCAGTATTTTTTCAAAGTTAAATAGATTTCTTTCAAAATTTCAAGTGTTTTTTCAAAGTTTAGGATATTTTTTAAATTTTAATGTTTTTTTTCAAAATTTAAACTAGGTTTCAAAAATTAAATGGTGTTTTTTCAGTTTCAGTTAGTTTTTTAAGATGTTAAATAGGTTCTTTCATTATTCAGTGGGTTTTTTCACTATTGATGGGTTTTTTTTTCAAAATTTAGGACGTTTAAAGTTCAAACTAGATGTAAAAAATTAAGGAGGACTTTTTAAATTTCAGTGGGTTTTTTTTCAAAGTTAAATAGTTTTCTTTCAATATTGAATAGATTTTTTCAAAGTTTAGGATATTTTTAAAATTTTAGTGGGTTTTTCAAAATTTAAATCAGGTCAATAATGGATGTTTTTACAATTTCAGTGGGTTTTTTCAAAGTATGAAAAGTTTCAACTTTGAAAAAACCCACTTAACTATGGAAAAACTGACATTATTTTGACAGAATACATTTAACATAGAAAGAACTCAATAAAATTTGAAAAAAATCCTCTTACTATATAGGAGAAAACACTTAATTTTGAAAAAAACCAGTTTCATATGTTTTTTTTCAGGGTTTTATTGAAAAAACACGAAAAAACCCAACCCGCTTGGGTTTAAAAAAACCGGGTTTTTGCCAAACCTGTTAGAGTTGGAGAAAATCTTTAAAATGTAGGACTATATTATTAAATAGTAAGACGTTTGTCAACTAAACTGTTCAGGTTTTTTCTCAAGGAGCGCCTACCGATTCCCCGTTAGTATGAAAAAAGAACTAGAAACCAGTTATAAACCTGGTTGTAATTAAAGGTTTTTGTAAAGCTGCCGATGACAATCTGTAACCTAACGACAAGGTAGAAACAACCTGCGCTAGTTAACGCCTATAAGGTTAGCGGGGAAAAACCTTAAAATAAGTTTAGAAACTGGTGTGTCGGGTTTTGAAAAGTTTTTTGTTGAGTTTCTATACAACTTTTTTCTGCTACTTTGTAATGTAAACCCTGATATACCATTGTGGAAAGATTTTTCGGCGAACCTTGTTTAGGGAAACCCAATGACAATAAAAATAGAAGGCTATCCGTAAGGTTACATGCTATCTGGGAAGGGTCTGTCTAAATCTAAGATAGGGACATCCGTTGTATGGGAAAAAACCTGATGACCTAAGTAAATCTAGTTGTCTGCATGAAATCAAAGGGCATTCAGTTTGCGTGTCCACTCGTAACAGCTGAGTAAGCTCATGAATTCTGGATATAGCGTGAGGGAAAATTCAAGACGCTATATGATTTTAGATGCGTGTTACCATTAGTGTTCGGCAACTACTGGTCAAAAAGTAGTTAACTACCAACTACCAACTAGTCTGGGCAAAAGTAGTTGTAACTACTAGTTAACTACTTTTTCTTGGAAGTAGTTGTAACTAGTAGTTGATTATTTCCCAAAGTAGTTAACTACTAGTTAACTAGTCTCTTTAATTTCATAAGATATTTTCCCCCAAATTTTCGATTACTTTTTCTTACCTAT
This sequence comes from Tetragnatha versicolor, assembly GCA_024610705.1. Taxonomy (NCBI): domain Eukaryota; kingdom Metazoa; phylum Arthropoda; class Arachnida; order Araneae; family Tetragnathidae; genus Tetragnatha; species Tetragnatha versicolor. Next base: position 32,307,036 of record JANDEH010000005.1, read on the forward strand.
AGCAAAAATATCATGGCTGAAGATTCGCCAATTTTTGATAGGTGTACAGGTTTTTGGTGTCTTAAAGTTTTCTAAGTTGTATTTATATTAGTCAGTATATAGTGTAGTATTTAATATGGTGGGCCGAAAAAACTCAATTTTTTATTTCGAAGTTGTAATAGCGCGGAAAAGTTGCCAATTATATAGACAAAGAAAAAGAAAAAAGTTTCAAAACCGGTTAATATCTTCCGATCGCGCATAGGCCCCAAAGTTTGACAAAATATGAAAAAACTTCATTTTTCCGATTATTTGTTTAACCAAATCAAAGATTTAACTATCAAAATATTGTTCATGATTTTTTTATGTGGAACTAATATAGTTATAGACATAATCTTTCAGGTTCCATTCTTCTATCACTCTTGTTTCGTTAGATTTAATATTTTTAATGTTCATACAAATTTTGTAAAGTTGTTTTTCCTGCATTTTTAAACAGCTAATAACTCTAAAACTATATAACTTAAAAACCTGAAATCAGTCTAATTTTGTTCGTTTTTTTTTTCGTTGATTTGGTGTGCATCATGATCAACATTTTCAAAAAGTTTTTAAAAATTTGAAAAAAGTGAAAAAAATTAATAAAAAAAATTAAAAAAATTTTCTTTCGAAAAAATATTAATAGCCTTTTAACTCTTAAAATGAACATTACTACTAAATTTCAAGTTGAAAATAAAATTTAATCATGTATAAAAAAATAAAAATAATGGAAATTTAGGCAAGTCCCTAAACTATCCCTAAAATTATACAGCAAGAGCGATTCACTCATAGAAAATTCATAAACTCACTTGAGGGTGTTCATGTTCATATAACTTAACATGTAAAAAATATCACATTAATTTCAGAAAATACGACAATTAATGGATTCGGTACAAAATCTTACAGTGCTAGTTAAGTTAATTCAACTTGCATGCACACATTTCTCCTGAAAATTACTAAGAATTATGTTTGTATCGAATTGTTTTTACTTTTAACATGCCAAATCAATGTAAATTAAAAGTTTTAGAACATAAAAAATTGTATATAAACACATTTCTAAGGAATATTCAGGTAAAATTCATGCAAATTGAATTAACTTAGAGTTGGGAACTAGCACTATAATAAGATTCTGTTAATTGTCTTATTTTCTGAAATTTATGTGACATTTTTTACATGTTTTCATATGAACACCCTCAAGTGATTTGATAAATTTTCCATGGGTGAATCGCTCTTGGTGTATAATTTTAGGGAATGTTTAGGGATTTGACTAAATTACGGTTATTTTTATTTTTTTATACATGATTAAATATTATTTTCAACTTGAAATTGGGAAGTTATGTTCATTTTAAGAGTTAAAAGGCTATTAATATTTTTTCAAAAGAAATTTTTTTTAATTTTTTTTATTAAATTTGTTTTCACTTTTTTCAAATTTAAAAAAAAACTTTTCAAAAATGATGATCATGATGCACACCAAATCAACGACAAAAAATTTACGAACAAAATGGGACTAATTTCAGGTTTTTAAGTTGTATAATTCTAGAGTTATTAGCTGTTTAAAAATGCAGGAAAAACAACTTTACAAAATTTGTATGAACATTAAAAAATTATATCTAACGAAACAAGAGTGATAGAAGAATGGAACCTGAAAGATTATGTCTATAACTATATTAGTTCCACATAAAAAATCATGAACAATATTTGATAGTTTAATCTTTGATTTGGTTAAAAAATAATCACAAAAATGGAGTTTTTTCATATTTTGCCAAACTTTGGGGCCTATGCGCGATCAGAAGATATTAACAGATTTTGAATTTTTTTTCTTTTTCTTTGTTTATATGTGAGGCGGAAAGTGAAAAGGGACCTCTTGTCAGCGTTCGTCGAAATGGAGTTATTATTTTTTTTTCTCAATCTGTACAGATTTATGAAGATTTTAAGACCATCATCCTTGTAGCTCAAAAAATGACGAATCACCAGTAATTAAAAGTTTTAATAGAATAAGTGGATTTCGCGAAAAACGACCTTAAACTTTCAAAATTCTACCATCTCGTTATTTTTCACAGTTAAGGAATGATTCCAACAGCTAAAATTCGGTTCTAAAGGGTCCAAGGATCGATAAAATCGAGAGAAAAAAATTCGATAGTTTTAACCTTCTTCCGGATTTTTGGCTTTTTCTCGAAATCAACTTTGCCGACAAGAGGTCCCTTTTCGCTTTCCGCCTCACATATAATTCGCAACTTTTCTGCGCTATTACAACTTCGAAATAAAAAATGAGTTTTTTCGGCCCACCCTTTATAAGGGAGGTTAAGGGTTCTAAACCCTCTTAGCCTGAACAACAATATTTTAAGCACAAAATTGGGCCGTTAACTTTAAGTATTGCCTTACTAATTTTTAATGCAGGAAAAACATTTAGAATCCTCGTAAACTTAGCCTGAAACCGCTTTTCAAATTGCTAGAATTTCCAGGAGAGAAAACCCTGAACGCCTTAATTTCTAGAGAGGATTTCAAAAAAGGGTTGCATTTATTTGTCAATGACTGGGATGAAATATATTTCAAGGTTGCCAAATATGAAAATGTATCACCAAAAATAGCATTGTTAGTAGATGTAACATATTTTTTAAAATTTTGATCTTCAATATTTTTTGAAGTAGTTGAACTTTTTGAAAGTAGTTGGAACTAGTAGTTGGTGAAAAAAGTAGTTAAACTACTAGTTCAACTACTCTAAACCAAAAGTAGTTGAACTACTAGTTAACTTGTAGTTGCAACTAGTAGTTAACTACTTTTCAACTACTTTTAGTTAACTAGTGCCGAACATTAGTTACCATACTATCTCTGTTCGTTCCTTCCTTCCGAATTTACATATTTAAATAATGCTCAATAGGTTCCTCTAATTCTAAATGATTTGGAGGGAAGATAAGAGATTTTCTAAAATGTTTCGCCAAAAAAAAGCTTTGAAGTATAAAGAAATGTTGCGAAATTGGCGCCCTATAATATACTAAGTTTGTGCAATTCAGAAACACATTTTGAAATTACATCTTGGTACTAATAAAGTAAAGATAAAATAGCTTTATTAAAATTCCAGCTTTTACAAAAATAACAGGAATTCGTTCGACATCAAATTGTTAAGCTCATCCACTTTGTCCCAGCGTATTTGCATATTGAATCCCTAGGATCAACTAAAGATTTATCCAGGGTGCAACGATAAGTCCTGCATTTACATACATATATCAAAACAGTTGGGCAAAGTAATAGTAACACTTCCCAGTTTAGTTTAAATTGAGATAGGTTTATTCGGAAAAGTTCTTAAAAATATTAAACTTTATTCGTTTCAAACAAATTACAGCAGCGTTAAAACATTTTCAAGGAATTTTACATTATGAACTATTTAACGAAAGATTAGGATTAACCATAAGGATTTTAAGATTAGAAACTCATATCTATTGGTAAAATATCATATTATTTTTTATCAGTTTTTAGTTTTTTTATAAAATTTCTCTCGACCTATTATTATTTTTGTCCCCTTTTGTTAAAGCTATTCAAATTAATAAAAAACAAATACCCGCCATTTTAAAGTAAAAAAACATGGGATTGAGTCTTCCCAATCCCTCTTCCTCGATTTCAAGTACTGGTATACCTCCATTCTACCCGAAATTGGAAAAGAGTAGTACATGTATGATCAAACACATAACGGTAAAGAACATTCATCACGTGATGCCGTTGACAAAGCTAATATAACATTGGCCTTGTCAGACCAGCATAGAGAACTCAAAGCTATGTTTGTTTTTAATGATCTGATACGACACTGCATCGCTCCTCACCGGTCTCACAGCAAAACTTTTTAATCTATCATAGGGTAGGTGGGGGTAAAAACCCGCACGGGGCAAAACCACGCACCGCGATTTTTAATTGTTAATAATCTATTTAAAAGTTGAAATCCAGGTGGTTGGTTTGTCTTACTGTGACCTATCGTTCTACGAAAGTTCGTACCCCTAAGTCACTCACGAGTTGAAAAAATGCTGTTAGTTTGTTTTTCATCATTTTGATGTAATTTTTCTGATATTTTACTTAAACATAACATAAAATAGGGCTTCAGAAGAATTACAAACAAATAATCCAATGATAAGATAGCATTTGAACTTCACTTTCGTCTTGAAAGAATTTCCTTAACATGTCTCTAAAAATAATAAGGCTTGTTTTTCAAAATAAAGTGAAATGGGGCAAATACCCGCAGGTGTTTTGGGGCAAATACCCGCATCTTCAAAACTTTGGGAATTCGCCCCAAAAGGAAATTAGAACCTACAGGATCCCTAAAAAGTTGAATGAAGGTTTCCGAGATGTCAATCCTCAAACTGAAACCCTTTTTTCTCCCCTTTGAAAGATATTGGGCACTTTGAAATGAGTTGCTACAACAGATTGACAATTTTCATTAAAACGGATTATATTTATGTTTAATATTGTTGGTTCACTTAAAAATATTAAAACAATACATTAGAACGCGAGCGGATGATCCACGATTGCCACGAAAAAAAATTCAATGATGAGGGTACATTTTAGACGAACACTAGAGAGATTTTAGATGTAGAGCAAATAATTCTACTGTACTGTACACATTTTAAAATATTTTCATAATATGTTTTTGTACAATGAAACATAGTTTTTATGCTGAGATATTTTGTTTCGGTGTTTTCACCTCATTTTTAGTCTTTTTTCGGGTTATTCGTGATTTTAGCTATCCGCGGTACCCTTGCCACCCAATTCCGCGGATAATAGGGGCTCTACTGTATTAAGATGATTATTTCTAGTGTTTTTATAATGAAACATTTTGTTTATCCATGCTTATTTCACTTGGACACGAAGATTCAAAAGTGCGTGTCTTTGCCCCATTTTTCGAGGCAAAGACCCGCAATTTTTTTTTCAACTAAATTGTCAATTTCTCTTGAAATACTATCAATAAGAGTATAAATTTGGATTGGTTTTGTAGGTAACATCTCAATCTAACACCTCCAATTGAAATTTCGGGATTATCTACCCCCTTTCGATCACAATGTTAAAAATACTAAAAACTGCGGGGCTTTGCCCCCACCTACCCTATGTGATTTTTATCTACTTACCTTACTCTAGTTCTAATACTCAGCTTCCCCTAATTTCCTTCATCTAACTTCCTAGACCTGAAAGAAACGAAAAATTTTTTAACAATTTCACAAGCATTTCTACACTGTAAAAAATATGTTAGAGGGGGGAAATGTCAGTCAGGCCGCCATTTTATATCCATTTATTTCACAGATATCTTCTGCTATTTATTTCCTCTTTTAACGGTGTATTTCCGTCAATGTTACAGAATTTTAACAGTTTAATTTCAGGAATTAACGGGTACAACTAATTCAGTTAACCCAATATTTATTAGACTTTTTTTAATAATTAAATACTATCTTACACTTACATAAAGTGGTAAGACTGATTGGAGCATGATTCAGAAGTGTACTCTGTACATGCAAATCGCTACCGGGGGGCGGTACTTACATTTTGAACCAATCAGAACACTATTTTTAGATTACGAAACAGAGTTGTATTAACAAAGACATGCTTTTCCCACGTGGTTTCATTCTTTGAAAGATTTTTTATTCTTCTTTGGCAGATTTCGTTCTTCGTTTTCTTCGGCAGAAATATTTAAATGCAAATAATTTTTTTATATTCTGTTAAAAATAAGAAAATAAATCCAACAAAAATTTTAAAAAAGCATTTATATTACGCCTCCGGTAGCGATTTGCATGTACACTTCTGAATCATGTCTGATAGGAAGGAGTATTCATATGTTATGCTTCATTGAAACCAGTTTGGGATCTACCAACTAAACCACAAATAAAATAAACAGAAAAACTTTTTTTTCTTCTTAAAAACAGTTTTTTCTTACAAATATATGGGTAATTTCTGAAAGATTTACAGGTATTTTTTACAGAGTATTATTATAAGCAGGGAAGTTAAAGAGAAAGGAGTTGTTTAAGGCAATGGTTGTATAAAAAAAAGAGTACTTCGTTCATTTTATGTTAATACTGGCCCATTTGTTTTCTTAGCCACTAAGCACTTCATAGTATGTTTCACTAACATAAGAATACCTTCTATTGTCTGACCGCCACGAGAAAATCTTTGACAGAAAAAAAAACTTTGAAAAGAAGTTTAAATTTAAATGATAGACACACAGATTTGGTACATAAGGTTTTTAAAGCGTTCATGAATTACTATCAACATCCCCAAAATTGAGTGGAATAACTCGTTTCCGTTAAAACACCACAATATTAAACGACGTCAAAAGTTTTACTCGTGGCAGTCGGGCTATAGGGTAGACTGTTGTAGTACCTAAGGACAGTTGTAACTTCGGCCACCGCGTTTAAAAATTCGGAAATAAACGGAAATTGGAATTAGTGGTCGATATTGAATGTAAACCAATGCTCTCTAGTCGCCAACGTGAAATCAGCTCTTTGAAGTAATATTTAAAGTAAATATATATAATAAATTTACTGTTTATAGATGCTCAAAGTTACTTAACTACATTAAAATGCTTCTTCCCCTATAATGATGATGTGATTAAATGGGATATGCGTGGCGAATCCCCGAGATTTTGACTATTTAGTTTTGATATTAGAAGTGGCAAGATCTCAATCGTTTTATTTCTTATAGAATTTTGAATGCCAAAACACCTTATGCTGTACCTACGGACAGGGCCACCGAGAGCCAAGTCGGGCCCCGCGGAAAAAGTTAAAAAAACGGGCTACCAGTGACATATACCTATACATCTCATTTCGAGGTAGGGGGCATAAGTTTTCTGAAGTACCCCCACCCTTGCATTCATAGGCTTAATGTAATTTTTGGAATATTTCTAGACAAGATCTGAATTTCACTCAACTTAAAAATATCGTTTTCTTGATAATACGATGAGTAACAAGCAATAAAGGGGGTCTGGGGGAAAATTTTGAATATATGCCCCTAGAAAACTGGGAATTTACTCATTTTTGGACCCTTATGGTGAACGAATTAATTTCCAAAATATTCAAAAGGATATCCGTCTCAGTATTCAATATGAAATCATTTGGGTCCCAGGCCCCGGGGGATCGTACACCCTCGCTCTCGTCTGGCCTGCCTACGGACATAAGTGTTGTACCTATAGAGGACACGTCCTTGATGTGTCTCTAATCCGCGTTTTTGAATCGGGTTTGTAAGTAGGAATACATCTTAATTAATCCGTTATAAAGTGCCAGCATCGATTTAGTACAAAAATACCTTGTGAAGAGAAATGCCTTGAATAAAACCCCTAAACCGGACGCTCCTCAATTTGGTAGAATTTAAGTAGATTTTACGTCCTAAAACACTCCTCATAACGCAAAAACGATAAATTTTCATTGTTATGACTTAGAAGCAACTAACTTAGATCATACAAATAAAATTTCTCGATTAAAAGTTAAAGGGGGTTGACAGAACAGTTATCTTGGGACACCCTGTATAAATTTACTTTTTTGTGCGACCAAAACAGTTTTTTTATTCCAGACCAAAATTGTTTTTTAAAGGTCTATATTCCATTTTAAACATCCGAATAAAAATAGTACTCTATTATAAAATATAATTTTAAGGCGAAAAAATTCTATTAATTTTTGCCATAGAAATAAATGCACAGCATATCCTTCGAAATATAAATTTTTAATTCGTTATAAATGTTGTATATAGGCTTCTTTTAAGAAGAAAATATGCCAGATAATTTTGAGAGGTAAAAATGGCAACTCTCTCTACTACAGTTACTTTTTGAAGGCAGGAATAATGCAATGAAATTTTCTTGGAATTTTTTTCACAGCACCACCAAGGTCAGAGTAAATAAATGCCAATGAGTAATCTATTTTTAAAAAATTTATATGCGTTTAGTTTAAGAACAATTTAACCTCGTATTCAAACTTAGCTAAAAGGGATGTAGAAAATTATAAAGGTATTTTTAAGCCATAAATCGCCTTTAAATCCTTACAAGATTAAAATTTCTCTTTTTTATACGATTTATTAAGGATAAGAGATGATAGAAAAACAAATAAACTTTAACGCTCTCAAGTAAAACTAATAAACAGTAGAAGATATTCAAACTTAGTTATCAAGGAATACCTAAACTAACATTTAATATGTGATTTGATTTGAAATTATAAACAGGTAAAAATAAAACCTTTCAGTGGTAAAACTATAATAAATATTTATTAAGAAAAATTTAAGTTGAAGCAATTGAATTTACACCACGGAACAAGATCCTTTATTTAAAATAAAGGTTTTGAAAAAAATTATAAAAAATATGTTTAAGCCATTAAATCGGCTTTAAATCATTTCAAGACTGCTCTCGACCAAGCGTTCCCCCTGGTGGCTATGAATGTATTTTCTATTGTGCTGTGTTTGATGTGTACAGTAAATATATAAATTAAATGAAAAAAATTCGGAATATAATTAGGGAATGTCAGATAACAAAATGATCACATCCGACATTACTAGTAATTTAAAATTGTTCCCGGAACAAGTCAGAAATTGTTTTTAATTATGACTTTAATTTAATAAAAAAGGTGGAAAACCCCACCGATTCAAAATCCTAAAATAAAAAAGCGAATATAAAAATTCCTCTTCAATTTAATTTGGTTTTAGTCAATTCATTGGTTCATTATGAAGGTGGCACCGTCTTCAAAAGTAATTCCTGTCATTTCAAAATCTATCGAGTTTTTGAAAAACTTAAAAATAAGGGATGTAAGTCAATTTAGCAGATTGGTAAATGTGTCATCTTTTTACACATTTAGAGTATGATAAAAGGTTTCAGGAAATTGGATATATTTTCCACATTAAAAAATAAAGGATGAAACATAAAAAGTGATATTTTAAACAAAGAAAAATATTAATAACATTACTTGGGAGATCCAATTAATAAAAAAAATAACAAAAACACGAATTTAAATAAAAAAGTTATTTTTAGAAAACCTGAAAAACATCAAAGCGCATGTTTTCTCTCTGTCAACAAAATTGATTTTTGTTCTTAGAAAGTGTGTTTTTCTCAGAAATAGGAATCCCTACAAACCAAGTGTATTGCGCAACTATTGAATACCTTCCATCTATATTGAGCTCAAAGAAATTGCAATTATTTTTCTCCCAGAAATTGAACATCCTACGGCATTCCCATGAATTTGTATTTCGGAGAAGTGATTCAAACATGGCTTTTGCATGTTATACCGGGGGTTCTATTAACGAGTTGCAGCGCATTTTTTAGAGAAGTAGGACTATTTCGAAGCACCCTTGTAATTCAATATCTACTGGATGTAATATTTTATATAATAGGGGAAAGGAGGGTAAGAGTGCGCAGTCGAATAAAATTACGAAGCGGCACACAAGAGTATGAATGCAAATGGAATCATATGAGCACTTGTATCATAAGCTCTTAAAGAATCTTTATCATCTTAAAATAATCTCATTATTATTTTCATACTTTGTACACTAGCGGAAATAAAAATCCCAACACCAAGAAGGAAAGGAGATAACAAAGTCAAATTTATTTCTATGATTGCACATAGTATCAATGTGAATTGCTTAAAAAATCAGCCTTCCTGGATATTAGGGGGCCGAGAAAATCGGTGAAGAGTGTTGTCTCCATAGGTGTCAATTACCGCCGTCACACGTCATGGTATTGAGTGACAGGGACTCTAAATGACTTTTGAGGGATTGGAGGACCATGTTGCCTCCTCATGTAGTCCAAATTCATATGGTGCGCCAGCGGACGTTGCATACCGGGCTAGGTGATTTCTCCTCTTTCTCCGGACATGTTTAGTGAGTGTTGGTTCTTACGAACGGATAGGCCAGGGTAAAAATGCAACATAGGGGGTTAAGAAGAAAGCTTGGACATTGCATAAAACATGTGTTTGTGCCTTTTTCTCTTGAAATTTGTCCCAAGGACAGGTCTGAAGGTAAGGACGGACAACCGGCTAAAAAACCTCAATGAAGCAGCTTTGGTTGGCCAAAATATCGGTAGATCATGCTGAGGACAAGCGGCAGTGGGATGGATGTCGTTTGCAGTACTGCGGATCGTCCGTTCGGTCCGCATAGCTTCTTACATCTTTGTCAATAAACAAGGGGCTGAAAATGGGCATTTTTGTTTCCAATAGTGCACGAAATAAGGAAATGAAGTTCCCAATATCATGACATTGTGTTTATGAGAGAATCCTGATTAGGTTTGGAGTACCTAATCAGGAGTGAATGAGCTTCAAACTCATTCCTATGAGTTTGAAGACACAATGGAGAGAGCGCACTCAGCTGATGATTTTCTAATCGTTCCACGGAGTGGTGATGCAAGGTAACGGAGTGGGGATGCATTGGATTCCATTTCTGCAACTCCTGAGTATGATTCACCAGTACTTTTTCCAACTAGAGCTGCGTCATTGAGATTTTGCAGCCGGTAGACCGTCCTTATCTTCAGACCTGTCCTGGGGACAAATTTCAAGAGAAACATGCACATCCACATGTTGTGTGCAATGTCCAAGCTTTCTTCTTAACCCCCTAGTTTGCATTTTTACCCCGTCTTTCCCGTTCTCTAGAACCAACACCCACAAAACAAGTCCGGTCAATGAGGAGAAATCACCTAGCCCGGTATGCAACGTCCGCTGGTGCACCATATGAATTTGGACTACCTGAGGAGGCAACATGGTCCTCCAATCCCTCAAAAGTCATTTAGAGCCCCTGTCACTCAATACCATAACGTGTGACGGCGGTAATGGACACCTATGGAGACAACACTCCTCACCGATTTTCTCGGCCCCCTAACATCCAGGCAGGCTGATTTTTTAATCAATTCACATTAATACTATGTGCAATCATAGAAATAAATTTTACTTTGATATCTCCTTTCCTTCTTGGTGTTGGGATTTTTATTTCCGCTAGTGTATATTTTATTTATCCCTTTACCTTTAAGTCTTTTAGACCTCTCAGCACAAATTTTCTTTCGTGGTGTTACAAACCGCGACCCTTTTAAAATTTCTCATCGGGAAAAACTTTTCAAAAATAAAATAATAGTGGTCGAGACTCATGATACCTACATGTTTAAGTTTACAAGTTATTTTTAAGTGCTGAATATGAATTTTCTAGTTAATTGTAAAATTATAATTTTAAGCTAAAAAATTAATTTCAAGAATTTGGTCAATGAAAATGTTTTCCCCGAAAATCTAACCATAAAAAGTTTTAGTATTAGATAATTTTTAGCCTAAAATGTCTACTACTCGTATTATTCAAATTTGCTTTAAAAATTTTAAAGGCACTTGCCAAGGCCGTTTTCCATGTATAGTATTGCATTAGCTGTATACAGAAAAATAATTAATGGTTAAATTATTAGTACCTAATATTAACAATTATAACTTTTTAAAATGGTAAATTTTACTGCATAGAAAAGAACAGAACGAAAATGCATTGTAATAGGAGGATGTCCTTTTACGTGATTCATGATAAAGAAGAAATTTAGTAATTTAATATGTAATAATAATAGATTTTTAATTTACGCAAAGAAAAAAAATAACAGGTTTTTTACTTAAGGTTTAAAACACATGAGATCTAATATGAAAAAGAAAACATCAGACCTTTAGACATAGGACCAGGAAATTAACCATAGAAACTATCACGATTCTACGATGATATCTCGGCGAAGCTTTAAAACAAAAACTACGAAATAAAAAATACTTAAGTTGTTCAAATTACTTTCAGGTAAAATAGGAGAAAAAGGTTTCAGGTTCACTTAATATTTCTTTCTGCTAAAGTTGTGGAGAGGACAGGAGAAAATAATACGATACCAAGTTTCGATTGTTCTAAATTGCAAAAAGAACATAAATTTCAAATGCTATCATCTTGTTTGGTTTAACTTTTATTGGAAAATAATTATTTTATATAAATATCGGAATTTGATTGAATATTGGTAATTTTCATTATAGGGGCAGAAAGAGATTTTTTAACGCTTGTGATACAAGTCTGGGGTAAATTTTAGTGTGAGTATTAAAATTAAATATCAATTTTTCAATAGAATTTTTAAAAAAGAAAAAATGAAAAATTTAAAACAAAAATAAATAAACCCTATTATTAGTAACTTTTTTCAAATTTTAATAGAAAATTAGTCTGATATTCAACATTAGAACTTATAGACATGTATTGCCAACATATATAACAAAATTTACTTAAAAACAATTTTTTAATTCTATTTAAATTCAATGATTTGTTGCATTTTAAAAACTTTATTATTATTATGATTTGTTACCAAATATATTGATAAAATATAAAATTTTTTTCAATGATTTTTCTAGGACTTTCAGTTTATAGTTCAGTAAACTAATTACTGATGATTTAACCTCAATTATGTTTTTTTCTTCAATTAATTTATAGCTTCAATATCCATGGAAATAGTCCTTTGACAAATTTCGGCAAATTTAATGAGATGGGTGACCCACTTACCCCAAGAGATGGGGTAAGTGGGTCACCCCCTCTTTCTTTATATTTAAATCAAGCAAAACTTAAATGGAAGAAAGTGGGTCTTACTTGATAAAGTACAGTAAATTACAATATAAAATATTTTATTGTAACTGTATCCATGAGTGAGAAATATACTCACATCAAAATCAATATGACAAGGTAAGAATAGAATGAAAAGCAAAATAAATATTTAAAGAATGTTCCGAAACCCCAAAGGGATATGTTTTACTTTAGCATATAAAATAGTGTTGAAAAAGCATAATAAGGTTGATTAATATTTATTTTGGCACTTTAATACACATTTTAAGATAAAAAAGAAACCGGACACTATAAATGAGAATGAACAGGAACACTGTTGATGAGATATTTCACTTTACTCACCATAACTTAAATTAAAACGCTAATTTGATATAAAATGATAGTTCCTATATCATAAGGGACCATCTAGAACCACTTATATCATAATAAGGGGTCTCACTTACTCCAACCATGCTAAAACTATGGGGTAAAGTGGGACACCCCTCTTAAACACTTCAAAATTAAAAATTTTGAAAAATTTCAAATTGTAGTATGTATTTTAGGTCAAACTCTGTAAAACAGTTAAATAAACATTAAAATGTAATGAAAACTTACCTGGAAATACTTCTTTGAAAAATGCGTCTTGATCTCTCCAAAAAATCCATTCTAGGAATCTATTTTAAATTAGTTCTGTAATCTTAAAAATAAGTTAAACAAATCTCAAATATATGCAAAACTCATCGGTGTGACAAGCTGTAACATAATTAATGCAAGTAAGTGTGAAATTTCCTGTGCATATTATAGTTTTAGGGGGGTGACTCACTTACCCCAGTGACCCACTTACCCCAAGTAACCCTATTAAAAAATTATATTCCAATTTTTTGTTTTTTTATTGTGTCATTATTTAATAGGTAATTTCTAAGAAAAAACCGTTGGAATTAATTCTTTGGCAGTTTTTTAAGGCTTAGAGCAGGTATAGGCAACCTTTTTGAACCTGCGGGCCGGACTCAAAGATTAAAATGACGTGGAGGGCCATAGAGTAGATAATAGGTATAATTTTGAAAAAAAGGCGTTTTTTATCAAAAAATAGTACAAAATATAGACTAAATCTGGATTAGAATTTTATTATTTTAGTATAATGCATAAGCTAGATTAATCTCGGGGGTGTAAATAAAAATTCAATTTCGTGAGGAGCCCCAGATTATTCCTCAGCCCCTCCCATCTATATTTAATAGGTCTAATGTAGCACTACAGTACATTTTTGGGTAATGTTTTAATTTTTAAATGACTAAAATTTTAAAAATTAATTTATTAATTTTACTATATTTTGCCAGTCTATAAACTTTTAAACACCATAAGTCTGTTATTTGATTTTTAAAAATTTAAATTTTTGCGGCCATAATTTTAATTAAAATATATTATTGATTTTCTCGTGCAAATTTTTATTCGGAACTTAGAATACTGTTTTATTGAGGTCATTTCCATGCAAATGAAAAAAATCCGTTGAAAAACCTTCTGTTGCAATTATTTTAAATTTAGTCACAGATTGCCTCAAACTTTAAAAATATACATAATAAACCTAGGATAGGTAATATTAGAAAGGAGCAAGGTTGGGGTCTATTGCTATTGCAAGCGACTTAATGCAAACTATTTAATGACTATTTCTTTAAAACCAATTTCATCAGAAAGATCAAAAGTGTAAGTGTAATTTAGAGTCATCAAAGAGCGATGTCCTAAAAGTGTTCTCAAGGTGTTTTGAATAAAATTTGATAACTTTTATTGAATCAATCATAAATGCGTGACAAAACCTTCAGTATACTGTAATAATTCATCTAACTACTTAATGATTAAAACAAAGTGTTTTATGGAACAAAAACAAATAACTGGAATCAACTGTGTGATTATATATAACTTGTTTATGTTTAAAAATGTAATAATACGATATGCAGCTGATATCAGAGGAGAAATTAATCTGTTATCTGAACTTCACATTTAAGTGCGTATTAAATTCTTATCCGCTCAACTCTAATATTCAAAGGCACAGAGAAATAGCCGGGGGTGATTTTTTTTGTTGGCCAGTCCTTTTCCACCTTGAAGAAAAGAACCAGGAAAATAAACCACAGGGAGAATCAATTACATAATCTGTTGTAGATTAAGCTGTCGTATTCATTTCTGCCCCTTGCGCTTCTCAAGGACTCCTATCCGATCAGTGGCCTAGTTCTCCCCGGTCTATTATTGTAAAGAAGTAATCACCTGACGTGCTGACGTCAAAACTTTCCTTGGCAAGCAAAAGAGCGGGGTTGCCGAAATTTGTGGATTTATCTCCGTTTGGCGAGTTTCAGCTGATTTCAGATTTGATAGTGTTACGTAACACTTGTTGCTGCATCATGTTTCTGTGGCATATTAATCCCAATATTTTCTGAATAATCATTCTTTTCTGTTAAGTGGGCAATGTCTAACTATCTGTTTGGTTATAGACAAGAGATGGCATGCAAACAACACTATCTTTTACTTTTAACGATCTGTTTGGTTAAAGTAGACTCGAGATAAGCAAATAATACTTTCTTTTACTTTTAATAGAAACTAAGAATATTTATTTTTTTCAGTCATCGGGCTGTAATTTAAATAGTGTTTCTTGTTAAGAATAGCGATATCTATGTCATCTAAAAACTTTGTTTTTCCATAATAATTTGCAATTGTTTTGTGAAGATTGAAATATTTTCCTTTAATTTCATAAAAACAATCTTAAAAAAATACAGCAGAATATAAATTATAAAATGCATTGAACTTTCATGTTATTTGAGACAATAAGTTAATAACTTGTATTCTTTTTGAAGGTAATTGAAAATTTCCCCCTAGTTTTACAAAAATAGATTTTAATAAATAAAATAGAATGCAAAAATAATGAAAAGAGATTCAAGCGTTATAAGCGTGTGTATGTATGTGTGTGTTCAACTTTCTATTACAAATAAAAGAATTGAAATCTGACGATTTCTGATAGCAAAACTAAAAAGTCAAAATCACGGGGATTCACCCCATATATATCCCATTTTATCATATCATAATTATAGGGGAAGACAAGTATTAATGTAATGATGCAGTAAAAAAATTTTATAATCTAAAAACTGTAAATTTATTTTATAAAATTTAAATAATATTTTAAGGAGGATGATTTCACGTTTTTAGCAACTAGATAGCATATGCTTACATTCAAAATCGATTACAAATTCAAATTTACTTTTTTCCCGAATTATAAAATGCGGTGTCAGAAAGGTACTACAACTGTCCTTAGGTACAACACTCTCCCCTAAAGGTATTTTAGTTAAAACGAGAGCCAGGTTTGAAAATTACGCACAAATTAGCCACCAATTTATTTAAAACCAAGAAAACCATTTTCAATTTTCAGACATTTCTTTAAAGTTTAATTGAATTAAGTATTTTATCCTGCAATGTACACTTAGAAATCTGAAACAAAATGGAACTATTGAAATTTTCTATCGCAAAGTTTAGAATGACAAACATTTTCCATAACACTCTAAAGCTAAAAGATGTCTTTTATCTATGTGAAGAAATACTACGTTTTAAAAATTCCACACAAATTTAAGCAAATTTGTTTCATCACAAAAAAAATTGTAATTTATCATTTAACATTATTATCGCTTATCGTTAAAAATTATGTCAATGGAGAATTGCAGCATCTCTTAAAATTCTGAATATTCAAATTTAAATTATTAAAAGTTAAAAATTAATCCTGATTCCAAAAATATGCTTGCATTTTCCCACAAAAAATTTTTTCAGTTAATTATGAGATATTTTATTGCAGGGAGCGCCTAAGAGTGTGACGTCACATGTGCCTCTTGTGGAAATGTGAGAAATACCATTTTCATCGAAACACTAGAATAAAAATACTAGAGCTCAGTATTTTAAAGCGGAATGATAGTAAACAAGGCACATTTGATGACACAGGTTGTTTCAGCTCAGATAGAAAAGATTAATTGAGAATAACTTAAAATTTAGGGCTTTGAAAGGTAAATTAAAATGTTTTTTGGAGATTTCAAGCAATTCTGATTGCATTAAGATTTTTAAAAAATTTGACTGTAATTATCCATTTTTGTTGCCATATTGTGTTAAATATATATCTCCCATGAAAACTGGACTAAATTTAAACGTATGAGATATAAACTATGAAAAAACGCGTTTTTCGAATAATCCTTTCAAAGTTCAAAACTCTTATTCCCCTCTTCTGTCACACTAAAATCCCCTTCTATTATAATCAATATTAAATATAAAACACTCTACAATCTAACATAATAAATCATAATGTTGATAATTAGAATGTATTTTGCTAAGATTAGTTTTAAAGTTAAATCATTTCTAGGAATTTATAAGGCTTTCAAGAAGGCTTAACTTTCCTGGAATCAGCACCTGGAGGAAAATAACAAGGGAATGCGCAAAATACACGCCTCAGTGCAAATTTTCATTCATTTTCATAGTGAAGTTCAATTTTCAAGCCACACATATATTTTAATATATTTTTATAAAACTACTTCAAAACCTTCGAGAAGTGTCACGATCGTAAAAATAAGGGACAAAGGTAATACGGGTCTCAGTTCGGTAGGAGGAAATAAAATTTATTCTGTAGAATATAAAACTTAGATTTTTGGAGTTAGTCGAATGTTGTTCTAAAGCAGGGGTGTCAAACTCGCGACTCTCGATGTGATTCTTAATCGCCTGCGGCACAGTTTCGATGTTTATACAAGCTAGAAATTTCCTTTTCCAATCGTATATAAGAAACGCCTAAAAATGCGTTTAAAACCGGTTATTAAAAGTTGGATTATCCAAAACATTTTGGGGGGAAAAACTACTTAGCCTTTTCAAGAGCTGGTTTTTTTAATTTGATTACTTTCGAAATAGGTTTTGTTTTCAAAATCCAAATGGAGTGTTAAAACTATGAAAACTACTTTTTTCTTAAAGAAATTATCTTCAAAACTTTCTTTTGCTTTTAAAATATCGTAAAAAATAACTCTCCCCTTATAAATTTTAATTTCAAATCGTTGTCTCAGATATGAAAAGGATATACGTAAGTATATTCTTTAAAGCTAGTATAGTTTTTTAATATATAAAGGTAAGTAAGCTTTTTAATAGGCCCCTTTACTTTAAATTAAAATGACATAATTTATTTTAAAATTTAGGATTACAAATATAAACATAAACATATATTTGTGCTTAAATTAAAACAGAGATTAGTTGTTATATCACTGCAATCACTGAATTTTCCACTAAATAAACCCTTCCTATGTGTACATTTTAACTACATATTAATCTTAAGAAAATAAATTCATAATGGTAATTCTTCAAAACAGCAATAAATTGCCGGCTTCTGAAATTATTTTGACATTCTCGTTATCTAAAAGCACAAACACTAAAAAATATAAGTCTTTCTAAAGACGTTTCCTTAATTTCCAGCAAATTAAAAATGTAATTTTAGAGCTTATTTTTATTAAATCTCTTTGTTACTTTGATATATTCATTTATTATATCTTTAAAAACATTTAATCTCTATTCTAAAAAAAGTTTTTGGTGAAAGGTTTCCAGAGAAAGGCTTTTTAATTACGGATCCAAATGACACATTCCTAGTATGAAAATGTCCGGATTATTTTGAGGATTCCGAGTAGGCCCTTCGATTTTTTTAATTCTAAATTTTAAAATATTTTGACTTTTTCAGATAACGGATAAGGTCGCAGTTACAAAGCAAGTACTGTCAAACAAATCATGAACCGCAACCAATCACAACGATAAATTGACGCCATACTTTACGTGATGAAACAATTTTTTCACGTTTTAAAATAGTACTTTCTAAATTAAGTATCATTCAAAGAATGATATAAGTATTTTAAAAACATAGATATGCTATTTTATACATTTTATCTGATATTTGTTATTTTTAGTCTGATAATAAAAAAATAATTGTAAACATTAAGTGTCATGTAGGTTTTGTCTTATTATTTTATATGGCTTAAAAGCTATTGTTTTACAAGTCTGAGTTTAAACAAAAATATGAGTGAATCACTAAGTATAATAGGGTGGTCCTTATTTGAATGGTAAAATTTTTTTAGGAATTCAAATAGCGACGCTCCTTAGTTTTGTGTCACTATAGAATGTCTACTATATCATAACAAATTTAAGCTCATATGAACAATAATAACACGTGCTGCAAAAGCCTTAAAATAAAAGGATAACTTTTATAAAAAACAACTTAAAAACAAAGATTAAACCCTCATAATTTGTTCGTGATTTCTTATGAGAAACTAATATAGTTATAGATATAATGTTCCAGGTTTCATTTTTCTATCACCCCTCTTTCGGTAGTAATATTTTTTAATGTCAAAATAACTCTTGTAAAGTTGTTTTTCTTCAGCTAATAACTCTAGAACTATATCACTTAAAAACCTGAAACCAGTCCCATTTTGTTTGTTATTTTATGCCCTTTGATCTGGTGTGCATCATAACCACCCTATTTAAAAAAATTTCAAATTTTCAAAAAAGTTGAAAAAAAAAAGTTAAAGCTTTCTAACTCCTAAAATAAACATTTCTACCAAATTTCAAGTAGAAAATAACATTTAATGATGTAGAAAAAAATAAAACATTTCGAAATTTAGGCAAGTCCCTAAACATTCCCTAAAATTATACAGTAAGATCGTTTGAGGGTGTTCATTTGACTTGAAATATGTAAAAAAATGTCACATAAATTTCAGAAAATACGACAATTAACAGATTCGGTACATAATCTTACAATGCAAGTTCCCAACTTTAAGTTAATTCAATGCGCATGCATTTCTCCTGAAAATTCCTAAGAACTATGTTTATATCTAATTGTTTTTACTTTTAACAAGTCAAATAGAGTTTTAGAACATAAAAAATAGATATAAACATATTTCTAAGGAATATTCAGGTGAAATGCATGCAGATCGCATTAATTTAAAGTTGGGAATTATCTCTGTAAGATTTTGCACAAAATATGTTATCTGTTAATGGTGTATTTTCTCAAATTTATGTGAAATATTTTGCATGTTATAAGTCATATGAACATGAATATTAATACCCTTAAGCAATTTTATAAATTTCCATGAATTAAGGGGACCAGGGACCTTAAAAGTAGTAAAATAAGAAATAGAAGTTAATGACTATTCAATAATGCTAAGTTAAACTTTCTCTCATAGTTTGATAAATGCATCTAAAAACACTATATAAACTGAAAATTCAAAAGAAAAAACTTGTTTTTAATTTTTTTAAAATATTTTAATTTTTTATTTTAAAATGCTCCTTGCGCATTCCTAATTGGAATAATGTTAACAAAGTTTTACAACATGTTTAAAGTATGAAGTTTAAGATAACAATGATTGAAATTTGGTTCCGACAATTTTTAGGTCCCAAAAAATGGATTAAAGTAATATTTTAAGAAAAATACCAATTTTTTAGCTCAAAAGCTTTATAATTAAAGAAATTACGTATGTATAAAAAATCTAATCCTTTATTTTGTTTCAAAGTACTGTAGAAACAATCATAAAAAGCTTTGAAAGAATTGAATGAAACTGAACGCGCGAGGAGCATTTTTAAATCAAAAATTTAATTTGATTTAAAAAATTAAAAATAAAGTTTTTTCTTTTATATTTTCAGTTTATTTAGTGTTTTTAATGGGCAATTATAAAACTATCAGATAAAGTTTAATTTCGCATTATGGAATAGTCATTAACTTCTATTGCTTATTTTACTACTTTTAACGTCCTTGGTCCCCTTAATCGCTCTTGCTGTATAATTTTAGGGGATATTTAGGGACTTGCCTGAATTTCGAAGATTCTAATTTTTTCTACATGATTAAATCTTATTTTCTACTTGAAATTTGGTAGAAATGTTAATTATAGGAGTCTGGAAAGCTTTAAATTTTCATTTAAAAAATTTTTTTATTTATATTTTTTCCAATTTTCTTAAAATTTTGACAAGGGTGTTTATGAAGGAACAAATTACGAACAAAATGGGATTGATTTCAGGTTTTTAAGTAGTATAGTTCTAGGTAAAAGCTGTTTAAAATTGCAGGAAAAACAACCTTACAAGTGTTCTTTTGACATTAAAAATACCTACCGAAAGAGGAGTGATAGAAGAATGAAACCTGGAAACATTATATCTATAACTATATTATTTTTTCATAAAAAATCATTAACGAAATGTGAGGGTTTAATCTTTGTTTTTTATTTGTTTTTTTAAGCTAATTTTTTTGAAACTTTAAGGCTTTTGCAGCACGGCACGAGTTAATATTTTTTGATTGAGCTAAAATTTTGCAAAAAGCATTTACTTGTGTATTGGAAAAAATTGGAGGAGGGGGCATTGCATAAAATTACTCAAACTTTAAAAATAGGGACCACCCTAATTACCTCTAGTTCTAGATAGTTCTTCCAGTGATGAAGTTAATAATGGACCAGTACAAAGAGAATGCAAAAGAACCTGAAAGACGTTTATTCTGCAAATTTTTTTTACAAATAATTTATGTTTTTTATAAAGTGAGTTAAGTTTAGTGAGTTGGGTTTTTTGGGAATTGCGAAGCAATTCAAAAGATCCTGCGTAAGCAGTTTACGGGGGTCTTGAGCGTTAGCGAGCAGGGGGCGGTAGCTTCCTAGTATAAGAAACAAAGAGTAATTTATTATCTTCCTTTATGAAATTATGGAAATAATACTTCGAATATAATATTCACTAAAGACTAAAGATAATTTAAAATTTCTTTTATGCAGGAGTTTTTAAAATGTATCTTTCATATTTAAAATTGTATTTTAATCAATGATTTTATTCTAACGTTGTCAAAATTTTAAATGAAAAGCTAGATTAAAAGAGTCATGCAAACAGTACTTTAATTTAAATCTTAATTAAACGCCGTGAAACGGGCTTTTTTGAACCACCTGCATTACTAAACTGTCATCACTTTATTTTTCAATGTAGTGTTTTAATAACCCTTCCAAAGTTCCAGCATTTTTTAACTTCATAATGTTTTATATAAAATTCATAAGGTAATTCAGCTCGCGTGAATAATCTTCATAACCGCAGAAAATTGTCCACTGTATAAAGGGTTTTTACATCCTTGTTTTTCGGAGCTCTACCATTAAAAGCAATAACTCTTTTAAAAGTAGTTTCCTCAATTTCAGCATATTGAAAATGTATTTTAGATCTTATATTTTATTAATTTGTATGTTCCATTGAGAAAATACATTATTATATCAAATAAAATAATTTTATATAAAAAACAAAGATTATTTTTTTATTTTCCTCCTTTATGGGGAATTATGGAAATAATGTTTGGAATATATTCTCTAAAGATTAGTTTCGCGTAGCATTATATTTGGTATAAAATAAAATGACTTTCATGCAAAAGCCTAAAAAATATCTTTTAGATATTTTTTACTTAAAAATGTATTTATTTCTATGATTTTATTCTTACGTTGTCAAAACTTCAAGTGAAATTTATACTTTTTATAGGTTAAAAAGTAGAAAAAATAAATCAGTGCATAATTTTTTCAAAAATATTAAGTTATTCAGTATTTTTATTTTACATAATTTGAAATTACTAGCTTTTTAATTTCATTCTGAAAAGTTACAATTAATAAACGAATAACTATTATGTGAATACTTTTAGTGAATTATTAAACTTCATCATTAAACTTCTCTTTTCAAGAGATTTAGTCTGTGTCTTATTTTAAATGAAACATAGATACCAAAAAAAGTTTGTCGTAGATTTAACCATCAACTTATATATGGCCTAGTATATTCTTGTAGATAGAGAATCCAAAATTAAAATGTAAATTTTAAAGTAGAACTTATTTCCGAAATAAAGATTACAAGGAACAAAATATTTCCATAGCCTATAAAACCGATGGAAGGAAAATATAAGTAATATTTTCATATGTAAATGAAAGACTACTTGGTCTTAATCGATTGTAGAAGGTTGGTCTTACTAATTATATCATTAATTTTTAAAGTTTAATATTTACACTAATTTTTTGTTACAAATTATGATGTAGTTATACATACCTAAGTAAAATAACCAGGGTTGGAAAAAAAACCGGTTTTTTTTTAAAAAACCAAAAAAAAACCGGGTTTATTTGGTTTTTTTGGTTTAAACCAAGTTTTTTTAGAATTTTTTTTAGAATAAGTTATTTTAGTAGTGATGTTTGAAATCGAGTTGCAAATAAGACATTTATTTCAGGGGTTGTTTATAATTGATAAATGATTTGTATATTTCAATTAATTAGTTAAATTAGTTAATTAAAATTAAATTAATTTTTTTTAAATAATTTTTGTTTTTAAAATATTCCAATTTGAAAATCTAATATTATTGTAGTGAATAAAAATCGGTGTTAATTTATCTTGGTAAATGGTTGAAACAATCAAATTATTTATCTTAATTATATATGGATTAATTTATGAACTTCTATTTCTATGAAATTTCTATAGAAAGAGAAAATTTTATTTTTTGAATAAGAAGTAAAAGTGAAATGTAAACAACTAATGTTGATCGAAATTGGATAATAGATTGAGATACTAATTAATTTGAATAATTATTAAATGGAAAAATAATCAAATTAATTATCTTTATTATATGGATTAATTTATGAACTTAAGA
This sequence comes from Tetragnatha versicolor, assembly GCA_024610705.1. Taxonomy (NCBI): domain Eukaryota; kingdom Metazoa; phylum Arthropoda; class Arachnida; order Araneae; family Tetragnathidae; genus Tetragnatha; species Tetragnatha versicolor. The sequence goes on from JANDEH010000005.1 coordinate 32,330,227, forward strand.
AATTTCTTAGAGAAAATTTAATTTTTTAAATAAATAAAAGTGAAATGTAAGCAACTAATGTTAATTGAAATTAGATAAATGATTGAGATAATTAATCCGATTAAGGAAATCAACGGTTTTTTATTAATTTAGTAAAAAAAACCAACAGGTTTTTATCTGTTTAACAAAACAGCTGGTTTTTAGTTTTTATCATTAAAGAAATCAACGGTTTTTATTAATTTAGTGAAAAAAACCAACTGGTTTTTATGACTGACAAATAAAACAAATTGGTTTTATCATCAATTAATTAAAATCCACTCAAGTCATCTTTTATCAGTGAAAAACAGATAACTTTTGTGTATCTTTAGTTACTCTTGGAAATAATGTTTCATTTTAAAGGAAATTAATAAATAAACTATCTCTTGTAACACATAATAAGTTTAACTTAAGCATTTAAGGTTAAGTTTAGAGTGAATTCAATAATTAAAACCATTAAATTAAAATATTTTTGATTTTTAATCACCTTAAAATGGAGAAGCCCAGAAAACAACCCAACTAGAATATGTACTTTCAAGAAACCCGAGGGATCCCGTACCCGAGGAAAACCGCCAACAAGATGGCTTGATGACATCGAAAACGACATTAAAATATTGAGGATCAAAAACTGGCAAAGAGTTGCGGGGGACAGAATGAGTTGGAAGAGGCGTGCTGTCGAGGCAGCTAAGACCTGCAACAGGTTGTTAAGCTGCTGAAGAAGAAGAAGAATCACCTTAAAATGTCAATTCTTTGGTAAATCTGACCTTTTAATTTTGAGCAAAAGATTTTACTTAACAACACTTTCTTTAAAAAATCCTGAAATTATTTAATAATTATTATTTTTGGTAAAAAAAACATTTGGTTTAAACCGGTCAACCCTGAAAATAACATACTGGATTTAAATCTACAGATACAAAATTATATGTCTACAGATACAAAATATCCTTTATTAAAAATTGTTTTTATTGGATTGAAAATCGAATGACACGCAGAAAATTTCTAGCATGACCCTAACCAAAAATGACGACAACCACCCGAAATTGGAATTTATTTTTAAAATCTATTTATCTAATATAATAAAATTGAATGTGTGTATATATATATGTTTGTCTTTTATACAAATCCACAGTTTTCTTCCGATCTGCACCAAACTTGGTATACCTACGTAAAAAAACTCAGAAAAAAACATAGGCTATGTTTCGAAAACTTTTAATGACCCCTTGACCCTCTTTTGACCCTTTTTATGGTCATTTTGCTGAAATAGCTTTATTTCTCCTCAAGAAGAGATCTGCTTACTCCATTGTTACAAAGAAAATTTAATGCTAAACAACAATTTTTTAATAGAAACACTAGGTACAAGTCTATTTAAAAATTATATTAATAATTTAAAAATCTCTTTCAGTGAAATTTAAAAGTTTTAAGTATAGTTTACCATATTTTTATTTGAGATTTTATCTAATTTTTATATTTTAAAACTTTATGGAATACCATTGTTGTTAAAATAGTCTCCATGGAAACGAGGATGTAAAATTAAAAGGTGATAATATTTTAGCTTTTAAGAAAGTTGGTTAACAAACAAAAAACTATTAAAACTCATTTTCAACTAAAAAAGATTGATTTTTTTCTTAATTTGCAAAATTGAATAAGCTTTAATTATTGACTAATTTCCCCAAAAACGTTAATTCTTAAAGATATGATTAATCAAGGGATCTAAGCAATCTTAAATAATTTTTATAATATTTTTTCCATGTTGTAAAAGTGGAAATCATTCAAAAATCATATTGCTTGAGAACTGAAGGAATTTTAATCAACCCGGAAACACCGAGAAAAGAAAAATTACTATAGGAACACCGGGATAGGAAAAGTTACCGGGATCGGGAACACCGGAATATGAAAAAGACGCTTGGGATACCGGTATGATTGGTAAATGCTGATTATATAAAATTAGAAATGTATTTGGGAAAACTTAAAAATGAGGCGTTTGCTATCAAAACCAGCTTATTCCATTTTTGGAAATTTAACAGGATAGACAAAAAACTTCTCACGTCCACAGTTCTGAAGCTAAATTTGTTTTTTAAATTTTTAATTGAAGGTATAACCACCTAGAATTTGATTAGTTTTTCATTTTCATTCCAGTTGCTTTACCTTGGGCGTAATTACACTAATTAGGTTGGAATGAGCTGATTTTGATGCAAAAACACGATTTTTCATGGTTTTTTTTTCAGTTTTTTTGTTTAATTAAGTTGAGTGAAATTTGTTTTTTTCCAGTTTAACAGTTAATATTTGTATCTTTACGAGTTTTAAATAAATGACATTCACTTAACTTTTTCAAATGATCTGAAATTTCACAGTTGAGATCTCAGTTTTCACCGTTTAATCTAATTTTCGGTTGGAATGAGCTGGATTTGAGCTATATCCCTTCGCCAGGTTATGAAGGACCCTCTAAACTTTCAAAATATGCTAAAAAGTGGATTTCAGAAAAATAAGGAATGAGCTGGTTTTGATAGCAAACGCCTCAAATAATAAATTTATACTCTTCACCCGTGCAAGGCCGGGCATATCAGCTAGTCTAATATAATAAAGTTAAGTGTGGCTATATAGTATATGTGTTTGTCTTTTATACAAATCCACAGTTTACTTCCGATCTGCACCAAACTTGGTATAACTACGTAAAAAAACTCAGAAAAAAACATAGGCTATGTTTCGAAAACTTTTAATGTCCCCTTGACGCTCTTTTGACCATTTTTATGGTCATTTTGCTGAAATAGCTTCATTTCCCCTCAAGAAGAGACCTGCTTACTCCATTGTTACAAAGAAAATTTAATGCTAAACAACAAGTTTTTAATAGAAACACTAGGTACAAGTTTATTTAAAAATTATATTAATAATTAAAAATTCTCTTTCAATGAAATTTAAAAATTTTAAGTACAGTTTAACATATTTTTATTTGAGAGTTTATCTAATTTTTATATTTTAAAAAACTTTATGGAATGTCATTGTTGTTAAGATAGTCTCCATGGAATCGAGGATGAAAAATCAAATGATGATCATATTGTAGCGTTTAAGAAAGTTGGTTAACAGACTAAAAACTAGAGTTAATATTCAAACCCTTTTATGTGGAAATATTGTATTTTTTCTTAAATTGCGGGAATATATTTTATTTATTAAATTTTATACCAAAGATATAATAATATCTTGAAAATACGATTAATTAAGGGCTCTAATTGAGCATTTTAAGTGATTTTTGGAAGAATATTTTTCTAATATTTGTTTTTTTTATGGGAATCATGTGGTAAATGCAGAAATCGTTCAGAATTTAAAATGCTTGATTCAACACCTTTTACTCATTAAAATATAGGCGCGGATCCAGCACGGCTGCAAGGGGGGCACTTTTCCAGACAAGATCCCTATTGGTACCATTGGGGTATGGGGATCCTTCCCCAGAAAAAATTTGAAATTTGACGTGTAAAAGTAGGGTTTAAAATCATTTTTAGAAACGTTTTGAGTCTAAGGGGGGCACTTTTCAACACTATTACCTTTACTTTTTCACCCAAAATGTCAAAATATTGGAGATTTCCTAAAAATTATCACTGAAGATCCCCTGGTGGTACTAATGGGAGGTATGGGGGGTCCCCCCCAGAAAAAATTGGAAATTAGACCGGTAAAAGTAGGGTTTTACCCGTTTTGACAACCTTTTTGGGTTCCCAAGGGGGGGCGCTGTCCAGAGTGCTACCCCCTGGATCCGGTCCTGGAAGGTAGAAAATTGAAACAATCATGCAATAATTGCATGCATTATAATAATATAATAATAATATAATATAGTAATATAATAATAGATCATGCAATAATATTTACAGCTACTACTCTTGTCACTCTATTTACCATTATATCCACAGTTAAAAATTATTTAAATGAATGATGAAATTAAGTTGGATTAAATACCTAATGCATGATCCCCACGTTTTTCGTTTTACAAGGAGTTACAAAAAATTATTTTATACTTTTTAGTGCATTTTAAAAACGTTGTTCTTTAAAAAGGTTTATTTTTTCATTAATTATTTAAATAAAAAGTTTCATGGAATTTTTTGATTCAAGGTGATTTTTTCTTTCATGGTGATTTTATACCCAAGGTATAATAAAATCATGAAAATACGATTAATTAAGGGCTCTAATTGAGCATTTTAAGTGATTTTTGGAAGAATATTTTTCTAATATTTTGTTGTTTTTTATGGGAATCATGTGGTAAATACATAAATCGTTCAGAATTTAAAATGCTTAATTCGACACCTTTCACTCATCAAAATATAGGCGCGGATCCAGCCAAGGCCCTCTATATTACAGGCCACCCAACTCCGGCCGATGACGTCAAACGTGAGTGAAAATCGGTGAATTTGCCATGTTAAGTCTATAGGGCATAAAAACTTACTTTCTAGACTTCTCCCGTTATGTGTCTCTTTAAGGCTGATATACTGTTCTTAAAACTCAAAAATCTTTAGTTTAGAATCAAAATTTTGTCCCTTTTGTAAAGATTTTTTGTATTTTCATTCATTTTTTTTACTTTAGGACTAACATGGATGTTAGTTATTTTGCTTGCAAATAATGAATGTAATGTAGGTTTTTCTCACAATACTATTAGGTTTATCTAGAAAATAAAAAATCACTAGTAAAATAAAAATTTAAAAATATTTTTAAAACAAAAAATCATCGAATTTTGTACTGTAACAACAGTAAATAATTTATTGGACCTTTACATTCTTGAATTTAATAAAAGAATTTAAACTGACGATAATTAAGCCTTCTATTTATGATAAGGACAATGAATAGCAATAAGTAAGTTCTATTTAATCAGTTTGGTATGCATTATTGCATTTTATGCAGCTGGCATCACGTTTTTGTTTGTTGTTCCACCAATTTTGTTGAATTAAAAGACATTTTTGTTTTTTTATGTTTATTTGAAATTTCTACTGGTTTTACTTATATATTAATAACGATAGACATTAAAAATTTTTACAGCTTTAATGTTAACATTGTTAAGTTAATGTTAATTACAAAAACACGGATATTCCTTGTGCACTGTTAGCAATTCATAAAGTTTAAAACATGGCGTCGTGATGATTGTGACGTCAAAGGTGAGTGAAACTGATGACGTTGCACGGCCGAGTTGGATGGCCTTGTATATAGAGGATCTTGATCCAGCACGGCTCCAAGAGGGGGGCACTTTTCCAGACAAGATCCCCATTGGTACTAATGGGAGGTATGGGGGTCCTCCCCCAGAAAAAAAAATTGGAAATTAGACCGGTAAAAGTAGGGTTTTACTCATTTTGACAACCCAAGGGGGGACGCTGTCCAGAGTGCTACCCCCTGGATCCGCGCCTGGAAGGTAGAAAACGAATTAAAAATTTTAAAGAAAAAAATCTCCACCCTAGCAAGGCCGGGAATATCAGCTAGGCTAATATAAAAAACAATGTGTGTGTGTTTGTCTTTTATACAAATCCACAGTTTTCTTCCGATCTGCACCAAACTTGGTATACCTACGTAAAAAAGCTCAAGAAAAACATAGGCTATGTTTCGAAAACTTTTAATGACTCCTTGACCCTCTTTTGACCCTTTTTATGGTCATTTTTCTGAAATAGCTTTATTTCTCCTCCAGAAGAGATTTTACCCCATTGTTACAAAAGCGCATAATGCAAAATAATAAGTTTTTAAATTAAAAACTAGATATGAGTCTAATTAAAAATTATAACTATATTTTAAAATATTTTTATTTGAAAGTTGATCTAGCTTTTAAATAAAAAGTTTCATGGAACAGCATTGTTGTTAAAATAGTCTCCATGGAAACGAAAATGTAAATAAAAAGATGATCATATTGTAGTTTTAAGAAAGTTGGTTTACAAAAACCTATTAAAAATGTTAAAGACCTTTCAACTAGAAATATTAATTTTTTTAAATTCCAAATGAAATATGCTTTAAGCATTGACTAATTTCACAGAAAAGTTAAAAAGTTTAAAAAAAAGTTTAAAATCCAGTATAAATAATCACGGGATCTAAAGGGCATATTTTAAGTAATTTTGGGATATTTTTTTAATTTTTTCTGTTTTTTATGGGGATCATGTGGTTAAATGTATAAATGATTTAAAAATTATAATGCTTGACAAGTGGATGGATTTTAATACCTTTCATCCGGTAAAATAAGGTGTAATAAAATGCATTGCAAATTTTTAAAAGGAAGCTATAACTCCACCCGTGCAAGGCCGGGCATATCAGCTAGTCATTAATAAAGAAATTAAGCCAATTTCTAACCAAGTTAGTTTTTTAAAATTAGGTTCAAAATTTTTAACTAAAACTAAAAAAAGGTGGGTAGGGGTTTAAAAGATGTTTACGTAATTATGAAAGGGGGATGGTGGGACGAAAAATATCCACAAACATGCTTTCGTAATATTTAAACGGCCCCAAAAATACAAACTTGATCCCACGAAAAAAGCATAGCTTCAAACAACTAAGAGCACATACAATTACAAATACATATCAAAGCTTTAAATTGTTTAGTGATTCCTTTTCCCGCAAACCAATTACAGGAAACCTGCGTGCTTATAAATATCTTCTTTTTTCCCGGGTACACCCTTCTTCAACAGGCTCTCACCAGGACACTTCCTTCTCTCTTATCTTACAGAGCACCCAACTTTTTTGCCTCCCTTTTAATAACTCTCTCAATTTCTTTATCGCCTCGTGTATCAACAAGTTTCTCAATCCCCCTCAACTCCTACCTCGCCCCTCAAGGCTCCCCTGGCTGGTGCGGAGAGATTGTTTACAACGCTCTGTATGTGTTTTTTCTGATTCGAAGAAGTTTTGGGAAACGGTTGGGTAATGTGGAGATTGAATATGCTTCATTCATGTCGTCTTTCGTACGGCTTCAGTGAGCTTCATTTGGATTTGCTTGTGTTGAGAGCTTCCTCCCCGTCGAAGCGAGTGTTTTTTTTGCAAGAAAAGGTTCTAGGATAAATTCTCCCTTTCACAATCATTTTTAGAGAGGCGGGAGTTAGTGGAAGGGTTTTGATGTATATACACACTGTAAAAAATAATTGTCAAAAAACGATTGATATCTGTTAAATCGACTGTTTCTTTACGCTTACACTTTGTTAACTTACATTTTGCAGAATTTTAATAGTTTTTCTGTAATTTTACACATAATTTAGCTCATTTTACGGTTAACAGAAGTTTTACGTATTGAAACTGCATAATTATGTAAAGAAACTTTAGTCCAGTAACTTGGTAGTTTTTTCAGGAAAAAAATACAGTAGTTTTTTTTTCAACTGTTTTATATGTTTTCGAGGGTGCTGAATCCGAATCTGAACTTTGCATACAAAATTTCTTAGTGCGTTTTAAGAAAATTCGAAAAAACCCTAAAATTTCACCTCATTTTTTTATTTCTTGTTTGTAGAACGGAAAGTATGGGTCTCTCATGAAAATGTTAAATACAAAAAATAAAGAAAATAAAACAAGCTACAAAATTGTCAATTACAACTTTTTTATCAGACTAATAGTTTGGCAGCTAGAGCTCGCTGAATGTAGGGCATATTTCGCAATCCAGAAAATGACCCATATCTTCCTTAAAAAGTCAGATTTTGATTTAGATAACTAAGATAAACTACTTTAATAATGTCTTACATGATATAATCCTACTTTTTATCCCAATAATTACTAATAAAATGAATGTTCTTTAGGAATTTCCTCCCCCAAAACGCAGGTTTTTTAGGCAATAAAAAATTCAGTTTCTATTAATTCTATTAAAATTAATTTGAAACACTAGTTCAGTTCAAAGTTTCACTAGTATTCACAACCTGGATTTTTCGCCGCCAGAGCGAAATATGCCCTATTTTCAGCGCGCTCTAGCTGCCAAACTATTAGTCTGACAAAAAAGTTGTAATTGACAATTTTGTAGCTTGTTTTATCTTCTTTATTTTTTGTATTTAACATTTTCATGAGAGACCCATACTTTCCGTTCTACAAACAAAAAATAAAAAAATGAGGTGAAATTTCAGGTTTTTTTTCATAGAGTTAGGAAAGAAGAATAGAGGAGGAATCGGGTCCGATTTCAACGGAAGCGAGCGATCCCATGACTGCCTAGCATGTCAAAGCTATGATTTACGAGATTTCACGCTATTTGGCGAGGTTATCGCGCTGTTTGGCACGGCGCTCAGAATACATATTTTTTGTTGCCTTATAAGTTTCGTATTTTTGTATCAATGCTATCGTATTTTTTACAGTTAAAATATAAATTAGTGATAGCTTCTGTTTTTAAAGGTTACATTTTATTTAAGTAATTTTAATTCCAGTATCTGTTATCTGAAACATTAATGAAATTAACACTACTCTATATCCTATTCTAATTCACAACGATAAAGCACGCGCAATATTTAAAGGAAAGCAATTTTAAATTGACTAACTTGGAGACTCTTCCCCTTTCTCATTAAAGCTCGTTAACCCCCTCTACTAATCACTTCGCGATCTTAGCAAACAATGTTGCAAAAACCGAAAAGGCACCGAAAAGCTTGAAACTTCAAAATTTAAATACCCAAAAACTAATAGGAAAAAGAGTAACGGTAATCTTCATTCATAAGAGTATGTGGCTTCAAAATAATATTTTTCTGAAAATAGGGGGGGTCTTATGCCATAAAAACCCAACCAACCAATCTGCTGATTACAGTTTTTTTAATGGCAAACTCGCAACTGAAAAAATATTTTCGAATTAAACATTTGATGGCTTTTGAACTAGTAAATTAAATTAATAAGATTACATTCTACTGATTAGGTTTTGTGTTATGAAATTTCAAGGATATCAAAGCGAAATTTTTTTAAACAGCCCCAGTGATGGAGACATTAATTATTATTACATTATTTTATTGAGGTATTAAAATTCTAAAAGAAGTACCCAAATCTTGTACAAATATCCATAATAATATTAACAATATTGTTACAAAAATTACATAAATGTAAATATTGGTAACTTATTTTGATACATTTAGCATTAATGTAGCAGCAATCTAAAAATAGTCTTTACAATATGGCAAAAAAAATCTCAGAAACTTTAAAAAATCACAATTATTTAGAAACTGCATCTCAATAATTGGAATATGCATTTATATTATTCCTTAATAATTATTGGAAATTATTTTCTTGAATTCTTGAGAAGGAGGCAAAATAAAAAATAATAACGTGCTAAAATTCAACCCGCACCAACACAAAACAAGCGCCAAGCTCGATCGCCAACGGCCGCCAAAGCTCATTTCATGACTTAACTTCGTAAAAAACAATTTTCAACCAGAAATATTGATTTGAATGACTTATAAACACATCCAATCTAATCACAAATCTTCATTTTATAATACTAGAAGTAATTTAACTGAAATTCTGTCAAATTTAATCGAATATAGCTCGTGAAAGTCGAACGAACTCGGCGCGAAGTTTTTTAAAATCCCATTCATAAAAATGTTTCGGAGATATTTTAAATTTTTGATAAGCTAGAAAAGAAATAATTTAGCAGCAGTTTCATTTTGATATTTTGCGGGGAATGATCCGGAATAAGCTATTTAGAGGCAGGCGAGATTAGTAGTTTCAGTACTAAAAGACCATTTTTATATTAAGCGGACGGAGTGGGTCGTGCCGGATTGTTGAGATCCCAGATTATTCACGATTTTCCTAAATAAACAACTATTCAACTAAATAACAAATAAGGTACTTGCACCCAATATGGACAGGGCTCTCAATATGGACACCCCTAATATCTTAAAAAGTAAAAAATTTGATCGAGAGTCGGCATTACGTGTTCTTGAAGAAAAGCAGTTTAAAAGATAATTTAGTCTTTAAAGTGCAAAAAAGCACGCTGTTCGCCATTTTGAAGGAAATTTGTGTTTTCATGGTGTGCTGATAGTAATTACAGGTTAAGTTTAAATTCTTATTAGATATGGTAAAATTACTCTAAATATTAAAAAGTGGAGTGTTTTTGAAAGCGGATGAAATATATTTTCATTTGTTATTGCGTATATTGCTTAAAAATGTTTTCTTTGTTTATATATTACAAGATTTAGTAAAACTACGCCCTGTTCCTATTATGGACACCTTATGTCCACATTGTAAAAACAGCTAGTGAATCTTCAGATTTAGAAATTTTTAAAATAATTTTCTGTTTGATGTTATTTTATTTAGCAAATTCATAATAAATTAATGTTTATATGTATTTTTAATCTTAATTATAGTATCCGTACATAACATTACGAAGTGCATGTTCTGATGATATTAACTGTGCCCCCCTCCCCCGCAATACTTTAAGAAATATTTTTTTTATCCCCTCTCCTCTAAAATCCCTTGGAAGAGTGGTTTTTCCATACACCCTGTGTAGTTGGTCAATAATTTGCCACCTGTCCATATTAGGGACAGGTGGTTCCTAATATGGACACTTGCAAACATTTTTTGTTTTTATCACTGAGATTAAACCAGAATAATTAAAAGGTCCCTAATTTTAATAATGATAGTCAACAGTCCAAAGATAGTGGTCATAAATTTTTGGACTCCTGTGACGTGTATAAGGGAGTGAAAAAAATACATTTTCCTTAGGGTGTCCATATTAGGCACAGGTACCTTATTCAATGCACCACTCAAGATGACCGCCAGTCATTACCACAGTTAAGTTGGGATATTTTTGGCTTCAGTGATTTCAGACCATGTTCCCTCCACTTACTCCTAGCTCCATGGTTGGGAACGGCTAAAATGGCACATCACCAAACAAGCGAACTCAGCTCGCCAAAAATTGCGAAGCAGTTCCGGAGGTTGGTGAGCGATAGAGAGAAGGGGGCAGAGCCCCCTAGTTTCTTAAAAAAAACACTATATAAAGTAGCACTCGTTTTAAAACTCCAACTACTTTACTTTAGCTTAATAACTGCAGGCTTAGGTCTAGGGTTCTAGAAATTTTTGACCACCGGGGAAATTTTTAAAATTTTGTAGATGTTTACGAAACAGTTTCTATCACCATGAATTTTTAATCTCTCTATTCTAAAAAAAAGTTTTTGGTGAACGGTTTCCAGAGAAAGGCTTTTTAATTACTAAACCGAATGACACATATATGGTATCAAAGTGTCCGGATTCTTTCCGGATTTCCGAGTAGGCCCTTCGATTTTTCAAAAAAAATTCTCAATTTTAAAATATTTCCATTTTTTAGATAACGGATAAGGTCGCAGTTACAAAGCAAGTACTGTCAATCAAGATATTATGCAACCAATCACAACGACCGATTCACATTTTAAGATGAAACATGTTTTTCCCCTTTTAAAAAAGGACTTTCTTGATGAAATATCACTCGAAGACTGATAAAAACATATTCTAAAAACTTACATGTACGCCATTTTATACCAAAATTTCGCACTTTTGTCCAATATTTATAATTTTTAGTCTGATTTTATCGAAACTAATTGTAAACATAGAGTGATGTTTTGTCCCTTATTATTTTCAATTGCTTAAACGGCATTGTTTAACAAGTCTGGGTTTTAAAAAAATATGAATGATAAACACTAGGCATATTATACTAACGAGTTACATTAAAATAATGGTTTTTGTTTGGTCCGAATATTGATAAACAATTAGAATAAGTTATTTTTATAATCATAGATTAAAAATAATTAAGATGAATATTTTTAAAAACATTTCGTTTAAATTTTTGATCAGTTTGAGTTAAAATGTATTCAAACTTTTAAGGGAGATTTATTCATGGAGGGGATTTGGTGACGTATTTTTGGAAAGTTGGTTGACGTTAATAGTTTTATAAAGTGTATTAAGTTTAGCGAGTTGGAATTTTTGGGAATTGCGAAGCAATTCCAAAAGGTCCTGCGTCAGCAGTTTACGGGGGTTGGTGAGTGATAGCGAGCAGGGGGCGGTAGCTCCCTAGTATTCTATAAAAATGGACATTTAATACAAACTAGTAATAGTTTTTAAAAATCAAGAATTTTGGTAGTTAAAATGTTGTAACTTTATATAAATAGCCTAGAATTTCTAATAAGGGTTCCTTAAAATGAAAGATGCATTTTGATGATGAACTGAAATATCGTAAATATATTATTCACGTTATTCCTTGAAGTACATAACGGTTTCGTCCATTTATGTGGTCCTATAACGTCTACTATCAATCAGTAAATCTATCCTCATTCCTCATCATTCTGTTGTTGACTCTAATAAAGGATTTTTTCACGAGTAATAGGAAATTTATACGGAGCATTATCGGTATTGAATAGACTATTTTTCTTTTCGTTTTAGATATGAAAAAGACTAAAAGAGGAATGTCATTTTTTAGTGATTTTGCATTTTTAATAAATTAGATGTAAAGAGAAATGCTTTTTATATTAAATGCAATGATTAAATTATTAAAAATATATTAATTTTTACACTGTACAAATTTAATTACAATTTTAAGTAAACATCAGCTATTTTCAATACAAATAAATGATCAATTTCATTTATAGTACGGGAGCTGGCGTTAAATTTCAAGAATTTATCTGCTCGCACACGATTTTAATTTTACAGGATGGTGTTAGTGGTGCTGATCATGGAATCGAGCGTCAGCTGGTCAGGTAGCGGTGGGTTGAGCGTGGGGAGGGGGTCAAAGGTACAAAAAAGGAAAAATAAATCCATCTGCTCGTGGATGAAACTTGATGGAGATGATAGTTTAGACCTTCCTGATTACAAAACGGACTGTCAGCTGGCTGGGTGGCGGTGGAATGACCGTCAGCTGGTCACTTGAACTTGCAAACAAAAAATTTATCTGACAAAGCCAAAAACTTGGTAGGAAGTCAATCTCTGTTACAGAAATAATAAAGAGTTACTAGTACAAAATATATTAATTCATGAGTTGCTAGTGTAAGTTGAAGACTAGTAACTCATTATTACTTCATGTAACAGAGGTTGACAACCCTACCAAGTTCCATGCATCGTCAGATAAATTATTTGTTTGCAAGTTCACATGACCAGCTGACGGTCATTCCACCACCACCCAGCCATCTGACGGTCACTTTTGTAATCAGGAAGGTCTAAACTACCATCTCCACCAAGTTTCATACACGAGCAGATGAATTTATTTTTCACTTTTTTTTGAAACTTTGACCCCCTCCCCACGCTCAACCCATCGCTACCTGACCAGCTGACGCTCGATTCCGTGATCAGCACCACTAACACTATCCTGTCATATTAAAATCGTGTACGAGCAGATGAATTTTTCATTTTAACGCCAGCTCCCGTACTATTAGGTAACAAGCGAACTTTTGGAAATCGATAGTTTATTTTTAAGTAATGAAAATATTTTGGTTTTACTTGCTTTGTTATTTGTAAAATTTGCAAATATCTTCTTATAAACTAATTATACCCTCTGTTAGAAATTTCCTGTTTTAAACTAAGTTAAATAATATAGTGAATCGATTCATAAACCTGACTGAATTTGTTACGCCTTATTGAAAGTATTCATAACCAAAAATCTAAGAAAATTCATAATTCAATATTTACCAGCTTGCGCACAAAATACGGGATATTAAACTGATCGTAGCCTGAGTAAATATTTGGTATATGATTCGCTTTAAAAACTTAAAAGGTAGTGGAACATTTCTTCTCTTGAGACAATTTTTTTTTGTTCTTTTAACGTTTTACAACCATTCACAACCCTTAATCTCAATAAAGAAACGGTATTATTTAAAAAGTAAAAACAATTAAATTAAAATTTTCGCTAAAACTTCAAACATATTTCAAGTTTGTTGAAATGAATAACATTCATTACTTATTTATTCATTATAAAAGCTAGATAAAGCAAATAATTCCTATTCTAAACAATCATTAAGTTTTTTTCGTAATATGTATTTATTTACGGATACTAACGCACTGTAAAAAATAATCCTGCAAAAAAACAGAAAATTTCTGGCAGCAAAAGTTGCCAGAAAAAATCTGTAGGTTGAAAAATCCTGTAAACAGAAAAAAGCTGTAACCTACAGGTAAATGCTGTAAAAAGGAACTTTCTGTCAAGTGGGCTACAGATTTTTCTGTTGCCTCTCAGTAATTTTCTGCTTGTGCGCATGCACTTATTTTAGTAGAGTTTTTTTAATTTTAATTAATTGATATCCGGGGATAGAACCCGCGACCTACCGCATGCTAAGCACGCACACTACCACTGAACCAAAGAAGATTCCGTTTAACGTTGCCAATAGCTGTATTGGTTTTCAATGCAGTAAGTTTCTGTTTAAGTACAGATAAGCTAAAAAACTAGGTAAAAGCTGTTATTTTACATAAAATAAATAGAAGTGCGGTGGGAATGTTACATGACAGAATATCTCTGTAAACATAAAGTCGCTGTTATTGAAATTTCTGTTTTTCTACAGTTTTTTTTTACAGTGCGTACTGTGTTGTTGATCGTAACAATTATCGAAGATTTAAGAATAATAGTGAAAAGTGGATGACAATAAGTGTATAATCATGAGATTTTAATAAGTGTACAATTATTAGAGATCAATAAGTGAACAATTATATCATAGTAGTTGATGTAATTTAATCAGAATTTCTAATATAAATGCATTAACTTTTTTACCATACAAGAGTATAGCTTTCAAATGTGGTATTTATAAGGAAAATAGCTGATATACCCGGCCTTGCACGGGCGCAGAGTATAAATTTATTATTTTTAAGTTTTCCCAAATACATTTCTAATTTTGTATAATCAGCATTTACCAATCATCCTGGTATCCCAGGCGTCTTTTTCATACTCCAGTGTTCCCGGTAACTTTTCCTATCCCGGTGTTCCTATCCCAATACAACATGGAAAAAATGTCCTAAAAATTGCTCAGATCCCTTGATTAATCATATCTTTAGGAATTATCGTTTTTGGTAAAATTATTCAATAATTAAAGCTTATTCCATTTTCAAATTAAAAAAAAATCAATCTTTTCTAGTTGAAAGGGAGTTTTAACAGTTTTTTTGTTTGTTAACCAACTTTTTTAAAAGCTAAAATATTATCACCTTTTGATTTTACATCCTCGTTTCCATGGAGACTATTTTAACAACATGATAATCCATAAAGCTTTTTAAAATATAAAAATTAGATAAACTCTCAAATAAAAATATGTTAAACTTATACTTAAAACTTTTAAATTTCATTGAAATATGTTTTTAAATTATTAATATAATTTTTAAATAGAGTTGTACCTAGTGTTTCTATTAAAAACTTGTTGTTTAGAATTTAATTTTCTTTGTAACAATGGAGTAAGCATATCTCTTCTTGAGTAGAAATAAAGCTATTTCAGCAAAATGACCATAAAAAGGGTCAAAAGAGGGTCAAGGGGTCATTAAAAGTTTTCGAAACATAGCCTATGTTTTTTCCTGAGTTTTTTTCCGTAGGTATACCAAGTTTGGTGCAGATCGGAAGTAAACTGTGGATTTGTATAGAAGACACACACATAAATATACCCACACTTGATTTTATTATATTAGACAAGCTGATATGCCCGGCCTTGCACGGGTGGAGACTGGAGAGTGTAAATTTATTATTTTTAAGTTTTCCCAAATACATTTCTAATTTTGTATAATCAGCATTTACCAATTATCCCGGTATCCCAGGCGTCTTTTTCATATTCTGGTGTTCCCGGTAACTCTTCCTATCCCGGTGTTCCTAGTTTTTCTTGTCCCAGTGTTCCCAGATGGATTAAAATTCCTTCAGTTCTCAATAAGCAATATAATTTTTGAATGATTTCCACATTTACATTGAAAAATTAATGTAAAAAGTATTTAAAATTGCTTAGATCCCTTGATTAATCATATCTTCAGGTATTAACGTTTTCGGTGAAATTAGTCAATAATTAAAGCTTATTCCATTTTGCAAATTAAAAAAATCAATCTTTTCTAGTTGAAAAGGAGTTTTAATAGTTTTTTATTTGTTAACCAACTTTCTTAAAAGCTAAAATATTATCACCTTTTAATTTTACATCCTCGTTTCCATGGAGACTATTTTAACAACAATGGTATTCCATAAAGCTTTTAAAATATAAAAATTAGATAACATCTTAAATAAAAATATGGTTAACTATACTTAAACTTTTAAATTTCATGGAAATAGATTTTTAAATTAGCTATATAATTTTTGAATAGACTTGTACCTAGTGTTTCTATTAAAAACTTGTTATTTAGCATTAAGTTTTCTTTGTAACAATGGAGTAAAAGCAGATCTCTTCTTTGAGGAGAAATAAAGCTATTTCAGCAAAAGGACCATAAAAAGGGTCAAAAGATGGTAAAGGGGTCATTAAAAGTTTTCGAAACATAGCCTATGTTTTTTTCTGAGTTTTTTTACGTAGGTATACCAAGTTTGGTGCAGATCGGAAGTAAACTGTGGATTTGTATAGAAGACACACATACACACACACACACACACTTAGTTTTATTATATTAGATTTATAGATTGAAAGAATGAACCCAACAAATCTCAACCGAAATTTGACGTCAAAATTTTCAGTTCAATCTACGTATATCAATATGTTGGAATCTATGAAGGATACATCTTGTCATGAATTTCAATGACTTCCTCCTTGATAAACAAGATTTGAATACACTCTAAGTAGAATAGATAACTAAGTCCGAGGGATTGGTATACAAACATTAATTCCAGGGGTCGATCCAGGTTTTAATTTTTGGGGCCTGTTTTTTTAATTTTTGTGAAAATGAAATTATTTTTTGTGAAAATGAAATTATTTTTGTGAAAATGGAATTTTTTTTGTGAAAAATATATTTTTTACGTGAAACCTAGAATTTTTGATTCACTATTTTATCTTTACATTCTTCAAATCGATTTGATATAATACCAGAAAAATTTTAGTACTCTACTCTAGTACTTTACTCTAGAAAATCCTCATAAGTTGAAATACCGACTAATATCGCGATAACGCATGTGATTAGTTCCAATTACGTCGCGAATTAGGCGCCGAGGCCCGATGGAAGCAGTCGCAGAAAAAACGGGACTTCCACGAAGAATCGCAACTTTTTAGCTTTCAAGATAGAGATTCTGCTGAACATCGGACATGTTGGCATTTGACTATGTTAACGTTGGGGTTTTTCTTTCATTACAATACGGACACGAGAAAAGCCGACATCTCTTGACGCCCGTGGTTCTACAAGGAATGGGTTGTGGAAAAAACAGAACATTCCGCGAAAAAAATGGAAACTTTCGCAAAAAATCACGATTTTTAAACGCTTTTATTCTACTTGCTTTTGGCGGCGTTTTACGGGAGGAATTTTAAAACTCGATTTTCGGGCACTTCCCGATATGTTATAAGGCCCCGAAACTTTGCACATAGGTGTAACCCTCATGACACTCCAATATCCAACCATTCTCAAGTCAAACAACCAAAGGATTAAGTTAATTAACGAGTATTTTTAATTAACAGAAAAACCAGATTTTGAGACCTTTCCCAAGGGGCTATTCTCCCTAAACCGTGCACAATGTTGTATAAGGCATAACTTCATCATATTCAAAAGTCAAAACGAGAATTGCCCAGTAATTACAATATTTATGGACGATTAATCACTTTTTTTACAATATCTTGTACATAAAATTTCAGGCACTTCCAAACGATATAAAGTTCTGAAACTTTGCACCATGGCGTAAACTCGATGACAATGCAATATACAATAATCAACTAGTCAAAAGCTCCGTAATTAAGGTAATTAACGAGTGTTTTTAGTTATCCTTTTAATTCAAATTTGAGACACTTCCGTGAAGCCAATGGCTCCCAAAACCTGTAAGATAATATATTAGGTATATCACTACAATATTTAACATTCAAAACGTGATTTCTTACCTTCCAATCAACAATTAAGATAATTAGCGATTTAAGATAATAACCGCGAGAAAGAAATCGCCAGAAGAGCGAGAAATCGCCGAAAATTGGTGCCCATCCCGAGGAATCGCGAGAGAAGAAATTATGACACTTTTATAATTTATGGACTACTGAAAAGCCTGAATGGGATGCTTTTTCTTTTTCTTGTGAATCTTTTTGATATGGACGGATTTTATCGGCGAGAGAGAGAGGATGCGTGTTATATTTCACCATCATATTGTAGAAAACTAAAATTCCATTCTAACATCAGATTAAATATGGTTGAAATAAATACATTTTTTCTTGTGAGTTTTTGTTAAAAAAAATACCATGACTAAAAAGTAGAAAATAAAAAAAGTAAAAAAAAGATTTTTTAAAAAACGCTTTTATTGAAGTGTTCTAAAAGGTCAAAAATAATTAATTCGGTTTGACAAATAATTTATTGGGAAGTAGAAAATAACTTTTTGGTAAGTAAATAATAACTGATTTTCTAATCACTAAAAATAAAAGCGTGGGCGCTAGTAATTCTTTATTCACTATTTATTCTATGTTCTATGCAAAATTATACATAAATACCGACGTAATGGCCTAGTGGTTAGAGCATCTGACTGCAAAGCCGTACGTCTGGGGTTCGAACCCTCGTTCGGCATAGATGTTAGTGTTACTAAACTTGAATTACATATACGGGTCCATACCTTCAGGTGAATTTGTACAAATTAAAAAAAATTTAAAAATTTAAATTAAAAAAATATATATAAATTACTAGCGCCCACGCTTTTATTTTTAGTGATTAGAAAATCAGTTATTATTTACTTACCAAAAAGTTATATTCTACTTCCCAATAAATTATTTGTCAAACCGAATTAATTATTTTTGACCTTTTAGAACACTTCAATAAAAGCGTTTTTTAAAAAATCTTTTTTTTACTTTTTTTATTTAGATTTGTAAACGTTTCTGAGAAGGATAAATGGGAAAAACGTGGATTCCGTAAAAATTTAGAATTGATCCGTAAAACTTAGCTGAAATCCGCAAATTTTACAGACAATCCGAGAGCATAGGGTTGCCGGATTGAAAACGCAAACTGCTGTTTTCGTCGATCTATGGATTGTATGGTTATTTCCATAGTTCTTTCTCAACCGAGAATCGCGTTCGTTTCGGAGAATTTGAAGAGTTTCGTTTGAAATTTGGAAGTGGTAATTTTTTGTCACTAGAAATTTTGAGAAAGGGCCGATTTCACGAAGTTTATTTTTGTGAAGGGGCCGTTCTTCGGAAGTTTATTTTTGTGAAGGGGCCGTTCTTCGGAAGTTTATTTTTGTGAAGGGGCCGTTTTATCGAAGCTAAATTTTGTGAAGGGGCCGCAAAACGGCCCCAATTTTCGCCTGGATCGACCCCTGAATTCAATATCTAGTTAGGTTTTTTAAGACTTTTACTTACTAGAAATCGATAGTGTGCTGCAGAATTTAAATAAGAATCAATGCAACATTTTATTTGATTCATCCTTTAAGCTAATCAAACACAATAAATACACGTAAGTTGTATTTATATAATAATAATAGAGAAAAATGAATACTCAGATAAATACTGTCTACTATGTGTAACTAACTTCCTCGGCGGCCAATTTTTAATGGATTATAAAGCTTAATTGCAGTTATTTAAAAGTTTAAGAAGTATTTTTCATAACTACATACTATGCATCATATTACATATTTTAGTCAAAATACATGTAAGGTATAAAATTAAATAAAATAAGATTCCTCTTATATTAGATTTTTAACAAACTCACATAGTAATAATCACACGAGTTAAGCTAAAATATTAATTATCATCAGTCATTATTTAAACGATAAGCAAAACTTTTATACGCCATTTTTCTAAAATACTTCTTAATTTTTATTTTTGGTATGTATTTTTTTGTATTATATGTATGTTGTATTATTTGTGTGGTTGTAACATATTCCATAAAAAAAGTTAAACGATAAAAAGACACGGGGATGAGAAAAAACTGGGCAATAAATCAAGGGAACAGCGGGAAGAATTCAAAGAGAACAATGATGTCTGTATCTGAGACTTTTCACAGTTAGCCTTTTTTTTGTTTCTCTCTCTTCCTCCAACGTAGACTTTGAGTTCTTAAATCTTTCGAAAAGAGGCTTTAACTACAATTGAATTCGGGATCTATAATTAAATTGGTTCATTAAAGAAAACATTACCTGTAGATAAATTTCACTTTAACTTTTATTTTATGCTTTTAACAATGTTCTCTATACTGCATTTATCCGGTAAAGTCGTTAATAAATAAGGGAGGAAAACCTAAGGGAAGACACAGATTTATTTTTATATCCACTTTCAGATGTCAAAAAGATAAATTTAAAATGATAATAGTTTATTTTCTTGCCTCATTTTTAAAATTGTTTATAGTCAATAGTTACCCTGAATTTGTCACGATTAAATGATCCTTTCTTTCAATAGAAATCCTTTTTCCTGTATTGATAAAAAATGCACATAAAAGAACACCTCCCAAAACGCTGAACGCCTAACAATTGTAATAGAACAGTTTGAATTTAAAACTAAATGATAGTTTTGCTAAGATTACAGCACAAAAGTGAGAGTTATAATTAAGGCAGATTGCCGTGTAAACAGAATTCCTTACAAACAAACTGAAATGGAATTTTTCTAAATGCTTCGACTATATTGAAATAAAATTAAATGTTTGGGATACTCATTTTTCAACGAGCTATTTAAACGCATTACAACATCTAGTAGGTACAGTTGGGGAAATAAAAAACGACTCAGTTGCGATTTCTGGCGAACCACTTGGGTTAGGAAGACAAATGAGGTGTCATTTTTCATTGTTTAAAGTATTCTTTAACCAAAAAAATTTTTGAGTCCTTAGGGGGTCGTCTTCATATTAAACGAAACACTAACTTTTTTTTTCAATGGGGACCCCCAATTATTATGATATTTTCTGAAAGGCCATCCCTCAAAACCCTTAAATACCCAGTTTCATCCAGATTGATTCACAATTCAAAAATTTTTGAAAAAATTAAAAAAAAATTAATTTTTAAAATCGTGAAATATTTTGATGGTAATCGATTCAGGTAGTAATTTTATGTATAAAGCCAAAATTTCAATCGATTTCACCGAATAGTTTTTGATAAAAACGAACTTTAATCTTAAGGGGCGGTATACCGTTGCCGAATGCATACCGCAAATATTCTTTCTCGTTCGTTTTTATCAAAAACTATTCAGTGAAATCGATTGAAATTTTGGCTTTATACATCAAATTACTACCTGAATCGATTACCATCAAAATATTTCACGATTTTAAAAATTAATTTTTTTTTAATTTTTTCAAAAATTTTTTAATTGTGAATCAATCTGGATGAAACTGGGTATTTAAGGGTTTTGAGGGATGGCCTTTCAGAAAATATCATAATAATTGGGGGTTCCCATTGAAAAAAAAAGTTAGTGCTTCGTTTAATATGAAGACGACCCCCTAAGGACTCGAAAAATTTTTTGGTTAAAGAATACTTGAAACAATGAAAAATGACACCTCATTTGTCTTCCTAACCCAAGTAGTTCGCCAGAAATCGCAACTGAGTGGTTTTTTATGTCCCCAACTGTACTATATTATTCTAAAGACGTGTTGAGTTAATTTTATAAAGAAGGGAGAGAGCATGAAGACGGAATCATTACCATAGTTTAAAGGCTAGTTTCACATGATAAAATTTGATTTCATTTTATATTTTGCATGGTTGTTTTCTGTAAAGTTATTTATAAATCCTTTTTATGAATTAAATCTTCAAGACTACGGCCAACTTGCCCAGAAAATAACTTTAATAACTTAAATAGCCCAATAAAACTAAAGTTTTAATTACAATTCTGGTCGTAGAAGCCTTCGCTACCTTTTTATGAATCCTTGCAGAAGTTGAAAAATGAATTTCTATGAGAAATAAATTTTATGTATTTACAAAATTTTCATCGCAAATGAATAATTTCTTTTCGAAATAATAAATTTGAAGATAAAGCAACAACAAAGTAATTACTATTAATTAAGTTAATTGTTTAGGGGTTCCATCCCTTACCTTGACAGTATCATTGTTCTTTGTAAAGTTAGAAATCCAAAATCGGAGAACGTAGTTTTCATTAAAAATCCTACTACTATTATAATTGTGAAATGTTTGTCTGGATGTTTGTTACTCTTTCACGCAAAAACTACTGAATGGATTTTAATGAAATTTTACTATAATGTAGCTTATACATCAGAATAACACATAGGCTATAATTTATAAAGAGAAAATCGGTCCTTCATTCTTTTTTTCCAATTTTTCTTCTTTTTTCACTTATTTTTCCGTGTTTGAAAACCTGTTTTACCAGTCATACAACGAGTTAAAAATAAAACATTGTTTCAAATGAGACAGATCACTAGACTTTTTCATTTACTAGATCTTTTATTTTAGTTTTAAACACTGGTTTTAAATTTGTTAATTTGTTCACTAGACTTACTAATTTACTAGACTTTTTATTATGGTTTCAAATTTGTTATTTTATAAAGGCACCAAGATATTAAACATTATCAGGAACATCGGGATGGAAAAAATTACCGGGTTATAAAAATTACCGAGAACACTGGGATAGGAAATTTACCGGGACCGCCGGGATTAGAAAAATTACCGTGACCACCGGGATAAGATTACCGGGAACACTGGGATAGGAAAGAGGTGCCTGGGATACCGGGATGATTTGTAATATTGCTAATTTACAAAATTATAAATGTATTTTAAGAAATATTAAAAAAAATAAATTTGTAAACTCCCCCCCCCCGTGCAAGGCCGGGTATAACAGCTAGTAAATAAATATTTTTACATTGATTTAAAAATTTAAGTGTCTAAAGTTTAAATTCAGTTTTAAAAAAATAATAAATTGTTTGAAATATGAAATAAAATATCTCCGAGATCATTAAATAGTCGGAATCAGAAATATTAATCCAATTTGTGTGTTCTCTTTAGTTCTCCTCCTACATCAAGGAAATAGTTTGGATTTCTTTAAAAAATATATTTCTCTTTGATGGATAATTTATTTTCGAAATAACAACATGGAACAGTGGTCGGGAATTCGTGACTTTTAAGCCATTACGTGCGGCTCTTTCACTTTTTGCAAATTTTTAAAGGGGTAAAAAAATTATACTAGAGCTTAACACTTTCAGTTTTGACAGCCACGAAATCTTTTATAGTAGGATTCCATAGAAATCTAAGGCAGCTTAGAACTGAAAGGGTTAAACCTTGAGAGCTAGTATAATGCAGATATAAAAAATGACAGGAGTTAGGTTGAAATCTTAGCAGTTCGCTAGTAATTTTAGTAATCTGCTCTGAAAGAAACGAGAAGCAAAGTATGAAAACATCTTTTAAAATATTTCCCCTTCGAGATTTGTTTTCTTTCACTCTTAGAAGCCTTAGGATATACTCATTCTTACAAAAAAATCTTTGAAAAAAAGAGCATCTTTTCAACAGTAAATTGATAATTCTGCTTAAATATTTTAAAACACGTGTACTAGCCAGGCGCAAATTTCGTCTCAACCGGACTTAGTTGTCTAAAAATTTACAAATTACAAATAGGGGGAAGAGATAAGAGTGCGCCTGCGCAGTCGTTATAAGTACGCAGTGGGTTTTTTCCATGTTGGCAACGGTTTAGGGGGGAAACAAGTGCTATATATGAACACATGTATCATAAGCTATAATCTTATAATACTTTTACTAATATTTTTATACGTTTGGTATTTCATTTATCACTGAAAATATGTTTTCTTTGACTTATCATTTTTTCTAATTTTTCTATAATAGTTGGGTGGCTTATTACATAAAAATGCCCTGAAACTGCAAAATGTGATACTTTCATGAAACTTTCAGGGACGTTAGATAATCATATAAGAACTAAAAAATCGATGGGAGCCCAAAATTTTGGGGCGTGGTTTGACCGTTATGACGTCATAACAAGATGGCGACCAAGGGCCTATATTCGGTTCTTTTAATGACAGAAAGACATTTTTGGGGACAAATATTTTGTTTTAAGGGTCAAAAAACATGATTCTGATGACAAAACGTGCAATTTGTTTTAAAAAGTAACTAAAATTCAATAAAAGCACGAAATAATAATACAGTCTATCGCCAGTTGCGCCAAAAAAAATTTGTAAAAAAATTATTTTTTTCTACGGTTTTATATGTTTTTTGGGGTGCTGATTCTATATATTTAGTTCACTTCCACGTGGAAGGTCGGCTTCATATCAAAAAACGCAAAAATATGCGAAAAAATCGCAAAATTTTTACTCTTTCTTCGGATTTTCGCTTATATTTTAAAAAATATTAGTTTCTCGAATATTATTTAAATTACAAAGTTGGAGTAGATAAAATTTCCTACAAAATGTTTTGTTTTCCAAAGAATAGTTTAGACTTTATAACACACTGAAAAACGGAGAAACAAACATCCTCTGTTTAAATTATGCTGTGTTAAAATTATCTGTTTTTCAATGCGTTATAACGTCAAAACTATTCTTCGGAAAACAAAAATTAAATGGTGCATTTTGTAGGAAATTTTATCTACTCCAACTTTGTAATTTAAATAATTTTCGAGAAACTAATATTTTTTAAAATATAAGCGAAAATCCGAAGAAAGAGTAAAAATTTTGCGATTTTTTCGCATATTTTTGCGTTTTTTGATATGAAGCCGACCTTTCACGTGGAAGTAAACTAAATATTTAGAATCAGCACCCCAAAAAACATATAAAACCGTAGAAAAAAATAATTTTTTACAAATTTTTTTTGGCGCAACTGGCGATAGACTGTATTATTATTTCGTGCTTTTATTGAATTTTAGTTACTTTTTAAAACAAATTGCACGTTTTGTCATCAGAATCATGTTTTTTGACCCTTAAAACATAATATTTGACCCCAAAAATGTCTTTCTGTCATTAAAAGAACCCAATATAGGCCCTTGGTCGCCATCTTGTTATGACGTCATAACGGTCAAACTACGCCCTAAAATTTTGGGCTCCCATTGATTTTTTAGTTCTTATATGATTGTCTAACATCCCTGAAAGTTTCATGAAAGTATCACATTTTGCAGTTTTTTTGTAATAAGCCACCCAACTATAATAGAATCCTAACTTTTATGTAACTAATGAATTAACTAGTCCTAGTGATAACTTAAAATGTAAATTTAAATGTAATATATGGTTCCATCTGAAGGATTTGGCATCTGTAGAATTTAACAGCAGTGAGTTTTAGGGTTGATTCAAGGGTGTTTTAGAGAATTAGTACAACGACGGCTAAGAGTTACGCATAGAAAATAATGTTGATGAGTTTGTCGAAAGAGTTGTAAAACTCATCTTATTCTTCACCACATGAGATTTATGTGCTTTATGTATTGAAAAAGTCTCTATTTTCCTCTTTAAGAGTTTAAACCCTATATCTGAAAACTAGCTCGTATAAAATCCTGGTAAACAATGGGCGATTTTTCATAGATTTTAAGGAAAATTACTACGAAGATAGCTGGTGTATTTTATTTCAATTTTTGCCAAGATTTTAGGATGCATACTTTTAGCCGCCACGTCGCGTAAAAGTACGATCTCAATTTTTTATTTTCTTTGTGATTTTTAACGTATTTTCGTTAAAGTTAAAACTCATTTTATAGGTTCATTTGTGAGTCCTCAAACTAACATCCACTTAATTTTTTAAATCTTGATTTTATAGCTCAAAATCATTTTTGCTCTTACTTTTACCCTCCTTTCCCCTATTCAGCAACTAGGAGCAACACTGCTAGTTGATACATTTATTTTTTTACATTTTTATATTTTATTTTCTGCGATTTATCAGAAAATTTAAAGTTGTTTTCATTTATTTCTTCACACTTAGTTCATACGAAGTTACAGATTCATAAAAATTTTGATAATAATTTTGTACACGCTCAGCTGAAAAGTGAGTATAAGACAGAATAAATTATGAACAGAATTCCAAACAACTTAACCCTGAAGTCGAATTTTTATAAATATTTCTAGCATAATGAAATAAAATTAATTGATACTTGTTTTCCAACGGCCGGGTGCCTTAGACGCTTTATTACAACATCTAGTATAAGTATATCCTCGCTGTAAAATCAAACCGTCATTTCTGCAAAAATTCTATTTTCGAGTTATTGGTGTCAAAAAATTCCTTTTTCTCCGTCTATTTTTATGTCAAACCAGCATATCGCTAAGTTGAATAAAACTCCGTCAGATCGCATGGGACCTGTATGGCTGTAATCGGGAAAAACCATTTTATTTATCAATAAACAGATCTATTGCGCAATACACCATTTGCTTCAAAACCTTCAAGGTGGAAAAATGCCCGTCATCTAAGTAAAACCGAACATCTCACAATTAGTGATGGGCAGGTATCGATACCAAATACTTAAGCACTCGATGCCTGAAAGTATCGAGTGTATTCGATACCCTAAAAAGTATCAATACTTTATTGTCATATTTCGTTTTAAATTTTTCAATGAAATAATCTTTAAAATACCTACTGTAGATCAAACGCAGCCTGTTTCTGTTTTCATTTTGGAACGTTCAAACCCAAGTCGTAAATCATCCGCGAGAGAAATTTGACGCGGCCAGGTTTTTCCCCCGCCAAATCCTTCGCCTCTCTCCACCTCTCGACTCGTCTCTTCCCACATTGACTCACTTTGTCCCATTCCTTTGAATTTAAACCTTTGGTATCGATTACTATTTCGCTATCAGTATTAGTACTTTGGGTTCGAACTTTCTATCGAATACTTTTTCGCTATGAGTACTACTCATACTGATACTGTTTTCGAGATCAGTAATTTTGGTATCGATTACGATTACCAAATACGTACTTTTGAAATAAAATATTTCCTGCGGGTACTTTTTCCGATATCAGTACCTAAGTAATCGAATCTTATAATCAATTACTTGCTGTTGACATAAGATTCTATTATAAGATGGCTTACTGAATATTTTTAAACGAATAGCCCATATTTTGTTTGTACCAATTAATGGTTAATTAGAATAGTCACCAGTATTTGTTAGGTTTTGTAAATACATAATACATTACATATGGTCCACCAAACTTTGAGGGGTGATAGTAATCATCAAGACGAGCAAGAATTGATGCGGAAAGGGGGGTCGCAGTTACACCGTTAAAGATCTAGGTCCTAATGTAGTGCGAGAGCGTTACAAAGGACGTTTTGCCAAGGCCCGTTTAACGAAAAAAAAACATAATGAAATGAAAAAATTTATTGCATGAGGTACAGCAGTATCCATACTACTTACATAATAAATTTGATAGAAATTGGACCACTTACTAAACCGTAGAGTGAGTTTTAAAACATGCAATATTAATCTTTTAGCCGAAGAATGGAGTTCCTTCACATTAGTGTAATGCTATTTAGAAAAATGATGATCGGGGAAGGAATTTTCAATGATCATACAGTTTCAATGATCAATGTATGATCATTGAAAATTCCTTCCCCGATCATCATTTTTCTAAATACCATTAATGGAACTCCATTCTTTGGCTAGAAGATTAATACTGCGCGTTTTAAAACTCACCCCACGGTTCAGCAAGTGGTCCAATTTCTATCAAATTTATGATGTAAGTAGTACGGATACTGCTGTACCTCATGCAATAAATTTTTTCATTTCATTATGTTTTTTTTTCGTTAAACGGGCCTTGGCAAAACGTCCTTTTGTAACGCTCTCGCACTACATCAGGATCTAGCTCTTTAACGGTGTAACTGCGACCCCCCTTTCCGCATCAATTCTTGTTCGTCTTGATGAGTACTATCACCTCTCAAAGTAGTTTGGCGGACCATTTCAGAATCACCCTGTAATTCACATGGTGAAATTAATAACATCTACAATACTATTGTTATGTAATTACTTATTGAATTCGTTAATTAACCACCTTTGTGTATAGGCAACCTTAAAACTAACTATAGTCGAAATAAGTGTAGGTAATTTAAGTTCTTTATTTATGTATACATTTCATTACTATTTACTGGTGAGTATGTATTTCGATGACGTTGAAATTAGATAACCAATTTTATTTGTAAAGCAAAAAGGAGTAAAAAACTATATTTTAGGCAGGAGCTGTTTATGAAGTTCCATATAAGTTAATAGAATTTGCGTAGAAGGAAGTTTTCTAGAAATATCTCATTTAAAAAAAAGTAGAGATAAGAGGATATCTGGAGGGTGCAAAACAAATGTAATGTGACATAATTTTCCCATAACTATTGGATAGATCCGTATTGCATTTAGTATAAAAAATTCGGACAGGGTTTAAGTTTATAAAACTCATCTCTTGACCCAAATTTTAAAATTTCATTTATATTTTTTATTTATGAATTTTTTTAGGATTTTATGCATTCCCAAAAAAGGTCTTTTAATATGTTATTGCTTCAATAAAATATTATCAGCAAAGTAAAAAGTATTTAATATTAAATTTAGTACTCAAAAGTTTTTAAGCATAGTAATCTTTCTGTCAAAAAGGATTATTTTAAATGTTTAATTCAAAAATTATATTTACTAATTACAATTTTAATGCAAAACGATCGAGTAGGTAATAAGCATGTTTTATTTATTTTGTATTACCGCTATCTGGCGTTAACTGCGTAGAATTCTAATCAACTAAATTTAATTTTGTTTTGATTCTTTAAGCCTTAAGCTTTGAAAATAAACTATTCAGTAACACGGAAAAAATTAGTTTATTTTACTTTTGAAGAAATTAATGCTTCATTACCCGAATTTCTTCGAAAAATATTGCTAAATCAATAACACTCACCAGTAAAAGATATTGAATATTAAATTTATATTATTGTAGTCTAAATGGATAGTAATAATTGACAAGAACTTACCGTGTAAGTAGATAAACGAAGCTTTGTCCTAAACTTCAATAGAAGGAATGAATTAAAATATGTTATTTATAAATTATTAAATTAAATAGTGGTGACTTCACTTATTCTGCACAATATATTGTTATTCTTTTTTGATGGATCGGTTTCAGTTTTTTAAAATTTCAGATCGAGTATAGATAAACCTTAGAAAAAATGGTCCATTCAGGTTCCTTTCCCAACTTACGAAAAAAGTACTCGATACCTATAAGTATTCGATACCAAAGTACTCGATACCTATAAGTATTCGATACCAAAGTATTCGATACCTAAAATTATCGATTTTGCCCATCACTACTCACAATATTACATTTTTATTATTATTTTAAGTATCACATGCGAAAACTTCAAAGCGCTCTAGTGAAAAATACGTAATTTGCAGACATGCCGGTTTGATTTCACAGCCACGATATGGTTAATCTCTTGGCTTGTTATATTTATTACTCAAAGAGTTGCCTGGAATTAACTTTAAATAACAAAAATGTTTCCATGCATTTATTAATAGGAGATTACGAAACAAGATCAAATCGATGCATACCTAACAGTATCCTGAGATAAATATGGTAATGCATGAAAATATTTAATTGCAATGAATAAGCATAAACGTCATCGCTGTGTGCTATCAATGAGACAAATTTTCCACAACTTCCGCTATCTCATGAACGATTCTCAAAACATATCTCTTTGAAGATGTCTTTTCTCACGCATCAAGTTCTTACTATAATTCTGTCCTTGAGATAACTTTAAAATCTCCTCCCCCTTAGAGAATGAATTCATTACGATATTTTCATGAATTAAACATGTAGAGATATAATCTACAATTAAACACTATATCCCAACATGTTTAATCGAGAAATCGTAAAAAAGAACCTGAACTAAATTACATGCCATCATCCAAATGAATCAAGTTTTTGAATGATTTTGCTGTAATGCTTCTTGGCATATGTTTTAGTGAGGAAATAATTCTTTTTATATAAGAAGGTCTTCATAATATTAATAATAATTCTAATAACAACAGTAATAATCCTAACAGTAAAGAATCTATTCGCTAAGTTGGAATTTCATTTGAGATATTAAGCATACTTACTAGGATACAGTATATTCGTTTTCTTAGAATATTTACGACAAAATTGCTTATTAAAATGTATTTTGATCTTGCATTTATTTCTTTTTCGATCCTGCATTTATTTATTTTTCGATCTTTTCAATTCAGCATGCATTTAATTAAACATTTGCTTTTAATATTTAAGTAGAATTCATGGTTTCATCAATGTTACAATGTATCTTTACTATTGAAAATATGCATGTTTGGGAATGATTGTAAACGCATGAATGCGTAGATTCTATGTTAAGGAGTAAATATGTTGAAAATTATCACGCTTTCTCCTCAATTTCTTTTAAAGCAGATTACACAAGCTTTAAATTATGTTCACATTCATCTTCCAAATTTTTTTAAAGTTAATGCTTACCTGTTTTGAGTAATATCTTTTTATTCGCCTCTTTAAAAATTTAAAAATAGTGTAAAAGAAGCAGATAAGAGGAGAAAGAGCAACGATTTGCCGACAGCAGTTTGGTTTTACTTATGATTACAACAAAACTATTAAAAACTGTTGTAGCTATTCATAGCTGTTTTGAAATATTTAGAAAAGTTTAAATTTGGAAATAAATCAATCAGTTTAAAGGAACGCCAAAGAATCACCATTTTTATTTCAGAACTTTAATTGTAATAAAAACGTTAAGAGAAATTGAATCGTCAGTTAAAAGAAGGGAATAAGTCCAAAAAATGACAAGTTGACTTTTTGTGCTTAAAAACATCCCATGCTTTTCTCTACACATGAGTGAAAAGAGGGTGAAAATATTAACCCCAATCAGCAGATATAGCCCTTTGAATTAGCAAAATCGACGTCTTTTCATTGTATTTTTTAAATTTAATTTGGAATTAAAGTTAATTTGTCTTTCTTTTCCTATTATTTATACTGTGAACTAAGCCAAAATAAAATTTGCTCTTAATTTAAAAGTATTTTCAAACTTTTTTTTTATGCAGGGAATGTTTGACTCCATTCATATTCACTTACTCCATTGGTACTCCTATCATGACTAAGTTTCATTATAATTTTGAATTTTATTTGTCTTATTCTTCTTATTTCTCCCTTGCGTTGTGCGAACTAAGAATAATATAATTTAAATGTCAATTTAATTGTTTTTTAAGATTAGATTGTTCTTCAAAAGAATTTCATAAGGTGTAAGAAGGAAATAAGTCCATCAACTTTTTTTAACCGTAAAATATTTTTTAATGTAATTATATTTATTTTGATGATTGCTCTGTTTTCTAAATAGGGTTTTGAATTTCCAATAAAAATTTGGTGGTTATGCAATCAAAATTCCATTACTTATACAGTTTTATTTTGATTTTCTCAAAACTTGGTTTTGGACTTATTCTCTTCTTCTAACAGACGATTCAATTAGTACTTTAGGAGGATTTAGTCGGGTGAAAGTGCCAAAAGTGTTCTGAAAAATCGCCAAAAATGAGTAAAGGTCATAGTCCAGAGAACGGCCCGTACACTGAAGAAATCATGCGAGATATGCGCACGGCAAGACGGCAAGTCCTTAAGTACCGAGAAATTTAAAGTAAGAAAAACTGAGATCACGATTTGAAACAGGTCCAAAAAGTACGATGGACCTGTTTTCTTTTAAAGGGCATTTCCTTTAAAATAGGTCGATACATTTTTTTATTCAAATCGTCATGATAAAACGTAATGATTTTTATAAAAAGTGCATCATTCATCTGAAATAGGTATTTCTATGCAGTAATATTAGTTTTCCCACATTTTCAATATAATTTACTGTAGAGTTTTGCAATTATGTACGAGGAAATACCAAGTTAAAAATATACCACGACTAATTTTAGTCTTAAAAAATCATGTGATTTGAACGAGTGATATTTTGAAAGATTTCACTGATTCATTTTTAATCTTTGTTAATTCAAAGCAATGCATGTAATTTTATATTCCACAAGGTTAATTATAAGCAACGAGTTTCTCAATAGGCATTAATATTTTAACCACGTATTGAAAACGTTTTTGTATTATTCATTTAATACCGCTAGTGCTAGAGAATATTTTAAGTTTTACACAAAAAAAGTACTTAACTAAATTTAAAATTGTGATGAATGATTGATTTTTCATCCTAAAAATATGTTAAGCATTCATTAGTTATGAACCGATTACTGACATCGATAAAACTTTACAGCACAGAGCAAATGAATTTAATACCACAATATTAGAAAGTGATTATGCTAATTAATAATTTCGTTCATTGAGAGTTTCCCTAATTTTATCCAACTGATTTAATTGAGGTAGTGCAATAAAACTTTTATGTTTCGTAATTGCTTTCAATGGGATGGAATGAATATTATATCATTACCTGTTACGTATTAAAATAGACAGTGGATTATAGATCGAAAGAACAATAGACTTTGATCGCTTTGTTTTATCAATTATTTCGCAACCCTGTTTTTGATTATATTTCTAGAGTAGAAAAAAAATGAAAGCTTATTATGCAATAATTCTTAAAAACGATCTAATTTTATACATGCACTCACTAAACAGAATTTTTCGGAGTGAAACTGGAAGAATTTGGCTCAAAGAGTAGTTTGTCGATACTTTTTGATTATTTGGTGGTTATATTAAAGAAAAAGCTAATTTATATAACTTCAATTTCACATTACCTAAAATCTTTATTGCCGAACGAAAATAGTAAAACAACAATAGAACTCGATCATGACTTTTATTGTTTTGCACAAGCAAAGCTGAGAATGAAAATATATGGCAGTACATCATAAAAAGACAGATCTTTCCAAATTGACAATTTTAAAATATCAAGACAGGAAAATTGGTTGCATGGCACCAAGTCCTAGAATCGAGAACTGTAATATCCGGATACAATAGAACAATTTGAGAGAGTATTCGGTCGTTCCATGTCAAATCAACACACTTATTGGACTTACCATTCGATTTTTTTTAAATTTTGTACACGTGTGCAATTTATATAGGGTGCTTCAGATAAGAGTTTCATAACTTCTAGGAGGGGTAAGACACACCTAGACCACTCAGAATCACGCAGGAATGGGGGGGGGGTCAGAAATGCACCCATAACGAGCTTGGGGTTTTTATTAGCCAACATGGGAGGTTGTATAATGCACAGTGGAAATTGACACGTAACCTTTTAGAATTGGATTAAAACCAGCAGAGAAGTTCGATTCCGGCATTTGTTACATAAAAACCAATTGGAAAAACCAGTAGCTGAAATTTCAGCTCTTTAATTTGTTTTATGAAATAAATAAATCGATGGTTTTAATTCGATATTAAAAGATTACGTGTAAATTTCCACAGCGAATTTAACAAATTCCCATGCTCTATTATAAAATCCTCTATCTCGTTAGGTGTGCATTTCCGACCCCCCCCCCATTCCTATATGATTCTGAGTAGAGTCGTCTAGGTGTGTCCTTCCCGTCCTAGAGGTTATGAAACACTTATCTGAAACACCCTGTATAGACTTGAAAAAAATACAGACTTTGGTGAAAAATATTTCATAGTTTTCATGAAAAGAATCTACTTCATGTAAAATGCCTCACGGTGGTTGAAATTTATTTTAATAATGTAAAAACAAGAAATTATCTAACAAACAAAAATTATCAATGTAAAGCTAATAACCTTGAAAGCAACACGTCAAATAGATTGCGGATATAAACGATGATAAGAAATATGATTAAAAATAGGTTATGTAATGATATCAGGATTCTTGAATAATACCGTTCGATATGAAGAACTTTAAATGGGCCAAAGTTTGACATAGATGATATTTATGACTTCAATATTTTCCACGTATAATAAGTATGATTCCTTGATGATAACTTTGACGTGTTACAGAAACGACACTAGATATTCGAGGTCGGAAACTAACTTCATAATTTGAAAACTTACCGACAGGGATTATACTACTTATCAGGGAAAATTTGGAAATATTTTGGAATGAATATTCCAGAACAGATGTGAAGAGAGAAACCTTCGTGGTTTGAGGTTGATGCGATGCGATTGAAGTGGGCGACAAATTTCAATGGGGAATAAAGGATATCTGCATATTTGTTTTTCGGAGTTAAAGTAGAATAAAGTTGATGATCTCCCACTATCAAAGCTGTATCTATACAGGGTGTCTCAAAAGGTCGAATAAAAACTGGACATGCTGGTCTATCATGTCATGAAAAACAACGTATGTGGCCGTCTAATAAATCAATCGTTTAGTAGTTTCTAAAAGAGTGTTTTTAGATCTTACGGAAAAGTTGGTTAACAATTTAATTTGACAATGCATCAAGATAAAATTTTCAAATAAAATGATACATGATGTTGTGAATTTGACAAAATTAGTTCCAAATATTATATTTTCCTCCCAAAAAAACAGCCTCCAAAGTTTAAGAAGTACGATTTTTGGATTCAGAGAAACTGTTTAAATTTCTTAAAATTGATACTAGGCTCCAAACCCAAAATAACCTTCAAAGTTTTATTATACTAGTATGCAAATTATACTGCCTAAAAAAAGAAATGTAGGTTCTTAGAACTCTACGATTGTTAGTACGATGTACAGAGAGAAAGAATAATGGTGAGATATCTTTTCCAATGCCACACTTCAGTGAATGTGTCTACAATAGCAATTATGATATGGATTTCAGTCAGGTTATTGCCATGATAAATCAAAATGATATGCAAAACATCTCTTATTGATAACTTCAGTTCATTGACATCCTTTTACACTTTGAAATTATATCATACGACGATTTCAGAGTGAGTTTTCTAAGGGGGAGTATATTTAAATCCGCGTGATTCTCGTTCCGTTCCTCATTCAAAATTACCGACTTGAAAGGACCAAATTTGCTTTGGTGCTGATAAATGTCTCTAACCTTTTACTAAAGACTATCATCCTTCCCTTTATCTCCTTACCTTGCTTTTTGTTATTTCTACTACCTACTATCATTTCTTTATAATAACTTTTTAATCCAAGCTTTAATCACCCATCTATAAAACCCTTTTTAAGGTGATTTCTTAAAACTTAACTTTATTAATTTTAAACTAGAGTTTTAATAGAAGGATTTAAAAAAAAACTTATGATAAATATTAGAATTTTCCATAGATGTAAAATAATGTGATTAAACATTCTTATAAATTAACCACAAAATTCAACTTACTGAGAGAACACTAAAACGTTTATTCATCCACTTCTAAATACGAGATGATTTCTTCGAAAAGAATTAACAAGAAAATAATTTTATTACAGTTTAAAGTTATTTTAGTCTTTAAATAATATGTTTTGACTTTGAACTTTCAAAAAAAATGTGCATGTAAAATTTATAGGGGAAAGAAGGGTAAGAATACACACAAAAACGATTTGGGGCTATGAAATTGAGAATTGGAAAATATATGAAGCCTCAGAAATTTACTGAAGATTAGTTTATCGACGTTTTCAGATAAATGTACAAAAGAGAAAGTTTTAGATTTAACAAAAATGTTAAAATCAAAAAGTAAATAAACTAATCGAATGCGTACTTTTACCCATGTGACGGGAAAGAGTAAAGACTAGTGATGGGCAAAATCGATAATTTTAGGTATCGAATACTTTGGTATCGAATACATATAGGTATTGAATACTTTGGTATCGAATACTTATAGGTATCGAGTACTTTTAGGTATCGAGTACTTTTTTTCAATGTCGGGAAATGAACCTGAAGGGACAATTTTTTTAGGGCCTTTCCATAATCAGACTAATATTCAAAAAACTGAAAGCGATCCATCAAAAAGCCCCGTAGCTACGGGCCTGGAGGTGGATAGAGGCGAAGGATTTGGCGGGGGAAAAACCTAGCCGCGTCAAATTTCTCTCGCGGATGATTAACGACTTGGGTTTGAGCGTTGCAAAATGAAAACGGAAACAGGCTGCGTTTGATCTACAGTAGGTATTATAAAGATTACTTCATTGAAAAATTTAAAATGAAATATGTCAATAAAGTATCGATACTTTTGTGGGTATCGAATACACTCGATACCTATAGGTATAGGTATCGAATACACTCGATACCTTTAGGTATCGAGTACTTAAGTATTTGGTATCGATACCTGCCCATCACTAGTAAAGACGTATTAGTCACCAACCTTGCGTATCTTCTAAAATTAGGGGTTGAAGCAAAAGAGGAAGTTCGACCATTCATTTTTAAAACTGAGAATGCTCAAGACGGCTTCATACTCTTTTGATTTTATTATGGAGTATAATAATAATAATAATAATAATAATAATAATAATAATAATAATAATAATAATAATAATAATAATAATAATAATAATAATAACAATAATCATAATCAAAGGGGAGGTTGAGTAGGGGTCTGTTCAAACTTTTTGTGAAGGGACCGGTTTTGGTGAAAATTGTGAAAATCTACTCATAATTTTGTGAATTTTAGTTAGTGTTAAATTAGTTCTTTTCAGTCAGGAGCCTGTTTTTGTGAAAATAAGCCCACAAATTTGCAGTACTTAAGAATTGAGATATCTCTATGAATAGATGGTTTTTAATGCATTTTTAAATTTTTTTATACATACTGGTCACCTTTTTTTAATTCACTTCCAAAATTGTGAAGGGAAAGAGGTACCCTTTTGACACGTTCCTGGAAGCAATCATTAGTTTTTTAATAGCAAAAAATTAAGATTCAATTAGAGAAAAATTAGAGGCTGACAGAACAGAACCATATTTTTCGGATAAATAAAATACCGAACGGATGAAAATAATAATGAGTCGTTTGCGGTAGTTGAAAATGCACGTGGTGATATATTATCGCACTCACATGCCACTTGAAATAATGCCAACAGGAAAAACCGCTGCGCACTCTTACCCGAATGCGAACTTTTTCCCTCCTTTACCCCAACCGCACTTGAGAACAACTTATTTCCATCAACCCTTGCTTATTCTTCGAAATGATATAGTTAATTTCAAAACAAGGCTATTTTTCTGATTTTCCGAACTAAATAACTTCTACACGAGTGGGCGCCGTGTCCTCCTCCCGAAGTGCCTTTCCTTTTATTGCGGAGATGATTATATAGATCAGCTCCCCCTCGCGGACCCAAAACACTCGCTGAATACGTAATCAGCACGGACAAACAAAACAAAAAACTTACCCAACACTTCCGCGATGCTAGACGACGGAAAGAGCCGCTCGTCCGAACGGTAAACAAGAGTCCGTTTATCACACCACAAAAAATCCAAGAAAATTTAATACAATCCAAAGTTCCGGGATAACAGTAACCATAGCGCTCCCAGAGCGTGTAATCCACCACGTTAGAACTAGTTACTCCCAGCACGAAATAATAGTCAAGAGAGATAGAGAGAGCGGAGAGATTGCGTCTACATCCTCTTCTACGGTAGGGCTATCGCTGAAGCAGAGCCAATGTTTCCCGGCGAAAGGGTTGCCATCTCACAATCTCCCGAGGCGCGATGTTGGCGATGAAAGAGGGAAAACTCCGTGGCCTTCGCAGTGAAACTGGAACAGGTTTGGACCTGGGAGAAGGGATCCTACGCATCCTTTTTATTTCTTTTTTGCTGCAATGACATAACTTTTTGTAATGCTCGGTAATAGTTGATTGTTCTTCAAGGACTAGGAGGAAAGGTTTTATTTGGATGTAACTCAGTTAGGACGATTTTGTACTCTCGTCGACAGCGTTTGTGTGACACATTGAATGCCCAGGTTTTGGAACAAAGCCAAAGTTAGGACACGTAAACAGTATGATGTAACTCCTGCGGGGAAATTTATCGTACTCTCTTGGAGAGCTTTTTCTATCTGGTGTCCTTGACCTTCACTTTGAGAAGCCTTCCATTTGGAGAATTTGAACACGTTAAGTGGCAAGAAAGATAGCTGCATGGCTTAAAATTTCCTCACACGTTCTCTCTTGTCTCACCTGAGCTGCTGAAAACACCAGAGTATTGTATATTAAAATTAGTTATTTATTACAATGAAATACGTTTTAATTTTTTTTAATTTGAAAATATTTATAACCTAGTTTCAGTTTTCGACTTAGATTCTAGTCCATTTTCCAAAGTTCGTCCCGTGACATTTTTTTAAACATGCAAAGACAGTGGGTGCATTATTAAAAGTTTTAAAAATAACCAGCAGTGTCGTCTGCAATAAAGATGGGAGATGATGATGAGCTGCTATATTAAGAGTTAAAATTAAGCTAAATTCACATTAGATGTGTTTTTTGAAAATCCTCACGTAACCGTTTGCTGTTCTAGGATGTGAAAAATTTTCTCATCAGAAACTTTACAAAAATACTTTTTTTCTGTATAGGGGGAGAGTGGGGCACCTTTGGACACTCCCCTTTTCAGACGCAATTTTATAGTTATGAACTCGTGCTTGTATGTACTTAGGAATAATCCTATAATCTACTCTTCAATATGTTTTGGAATCTTTGGTGCGTCTGGATAATTATATACTTCAGTTTTCTTGTTTTGCGTGGTGCTAAGTCACTTGAAGTTTCAAAAGCATTTTTAAAATAAAATAAGTGTATTTATGTTAGTATAATTATGTTGAGATTAAAATACATGTATTCACTAATATATTTTAGATAAGATAGAGAAAATTTTTTGCTAAACCCAAAAGTGTTATTAAGTTTAAGATACAAAAGCGTCAAGTGGGGTACCTTGGGACTCTCAGGTGTGGGGACATGTTAAAAGATACCTGAAGCCTTTCATGAGTGAAATAAAAATATTTTATTAAAAAATATAAATAAATAATTTAAGAATGAAGATGATTGTAATTTAGAAATTGTTGCAAACAATTTTCGGGAAGAGAACAAAAAGTGTTTTATGCCATGACAAAAATGAGGAAATCAGAGAAAAATTTAGAATTAAAAATATGTTGGATGTCTAATTTATAATTATTAAACATAGCTTTTCATTATTTGTGTTATTTTTTTATTTTCAAAATAAAAATTATAATTTTTGTACTACTATCTAAAGTGTCCCAAGGAGGGCCACTAGTGGGGCTCCTTGGGACATTAAAAGAAGTTTTTTTTAAATTGGTTATTATGAATTCTCTCTAAAAGAGATTTTTGGTTGGTTATTGTTTTAATAGATGCTCCAAGGACTATATTTAATATATTAGCTGTGTTTAAGTAAATACCATTGTATAAAAGAACTATAAAAAATATTTAATAAAAAGTGTCCCAAGGTGCCCTACTCTCCCATATTAGAAAGAAAATTAAGGTATTAAAAATTCTAGGGAAAAAGCAAATTTAATTGCAAACATCAAATCATTTAGCGCTTTTTTCCATTCAATCTTTCTCTTTAATTTGTCTCTCTTAACCCTTTCAGTCATAGACCGCTCGAAATTGCCATTGAATCCTATGGGAATTTCGGGGCGACTAGGACTGATAAAGGTTAATCCATCTCATCGAAACGAATTTTACAGATCAAACTAAGCTTTTTTTTAGCTCCCAATCACATTGTATAAGTTACGAGTGCTTACTCGTTTACTTTTTTATTATTACCAAGTAACTATCTCAGGTTAACGCACGAATACCCCTCCTGACGTGAAAGGATATTTCAAGTTGTCACGGTACACATTGTCAAGAGAAGAAGCCCTAAAGAGTATTACTTTCATCCGTGTTTCTTCTGGCAGAGAAGTTTATCAACGTAAATACACTTTGCCTTTGTTAGGATGGATGTGGAAGAAGTCATGTTTGAAAAGTTTAAGGAAAATCTTGTGTGAAAATGAAAGGTCTTTGACTTTTTTTATTGGGAGGATTTATTGAAAGAAAAATTGCATAAAGTAACACGAAAAACTTAATTTATACAACATAAAAAGTTTCAAACACCGTCTTATAAATTTGGCTATCTTGATTTTGTCACGATTACCTAATAGGTTTTATTGTATAACTCCCAAATTTTTACAGGACCTACAGTATAATAGTCCACTGAAAATAGCGAAAAAAAGGGCCGAACCTCGGACAAATTGCAATAAAAGGTTTCTCAACGGTTTTCACTTAGGAATGACCTCAATAATAACATACTAAAAATCGGCCAAAATCGGCCGGGGGGAAGTTTAATTTTTTTAAAATTTTTAAAAAATGGCCGAAACAAAATTTTAAAAAACCCCAAAACAATAATATAGACATGTGATACATGTTCATAGGTTATTTTTGAGTTTTAAAACCGAATATTGCCTTTACTTTTAAAAAAAAATTGAAATTTCAATTTTTAAAATTAATTTGAAAAATGAACTATATGAAAAAATTAAAACCCCCCTAAAAACCTAACCAAATCATCAAAAGAGATAAATCAAACGGTTTTCATTTAGAAATGACCTAAATATTAACATACTAAAAGTAAAAAAATATACGAGTTAAAAAAGTTCAATTTTTTTTAAAATTTCAACTTTTTTTTGGGAAAAATGCATTTTTTTTTCAAATTCGTGCCCCAAACTTTTGAGGCTTTTGAAAAGGTCATTTTTTGGTGGATATTGTCCACAGATAGTTATATAATGGAAAACAGGTGGAATTGACCCTCAATGAATTAGTTAATTATTTTATTTAAAATTTTGAAATTGGTAAAATGTAGTAAAAAGTGAAAAAAGGTAATACTTTGGCAAATTTACATCAGAATTTAAAATAATTAACTAATTCATTGAGGGTCAATTACACCGGTTTTCCATTATATAACTATCTGTGGACAATATCAACGAAAAATGACCTTTTCAAAAGCCTCTAAAGTTTTTGGCACGAATTTGAAAAAAAAAAGCATTTTTCGCAAAAAAAAAATTGAAATTTGAAAAAAAATTATTTTCTTTAACTCGTAAAATTTTTAAATTTTAGTATGTTAATATTTAGGTCATTTATAAATGAAAACCGTTTGATTTATCTCTTTTGATAATTTGGTTAGGTTTTTAGGGGGTTTTAATTTTTTCATACAGTTCATTTTTCAAATTAATTTTAAAAATTGAAATTTCAATTTTTTTCAAAATTAAAGGCAATATTCGGTTTTAAAACTCAAAAATAACCTATAAACATGTATCACATGTCTATATTATTGTTTTGGGTTTTTTTAAATTTTTTTTCGGCCATTTTTTAAAAATTTAAAAAAAATTAAACTTCCCTCCAGCCGATTTTGGCCGATTTTTAGTATGTTATTATTGAGGTCATTCCTAAGTGAAAACCGTTGAGAAACCTTTTATTGCAATTTGTCCGAGGTTCAACTCTATTTTCAGTGGACTATAATCTCTCTACATTAAAAAAAGTAACAGTGACCGCCGCCGCTGATTTTGAACACTTTGAACCCTCCCTACGCAAAAACTATCCAACTGAAATTTATAAAATTTTGAACATTTGTAGAAAAATGTATGAGGAATATTTTCGTTTCAAAAGCTAATAAATGAGATTTTTAGTTTTGGAGTTATTTAATGTTAAAGTCGAAAATTATATTTTTTCTTCTGCGAGTTTGCCCCTAGCAAAATATATTCGCAGCAGAATCATATTTTTTTTTGCAATCACATACTCTTAAACATGAAGTTTTGCACCCGTCGCCCTTTATTCGAATTTCAAATAAATGTTTTGGAGTAATTAAATTTTAAAGTTTTTGACACTTTTTCAGTTTTTTCGTTATAAAAGAAAAACTAATCATGATAGAAGTACAATATATGAAAAACACTAGCGGTACCCGCCGTGCGTTGCTACGTCTTAAAATAATTATGAAAACAAATTAACATTTACTGTTAGTATATATGTTATGCATTAAAACAAAATTTTTGACATACACTCAGTGTTATTTTTACGTCGAGCTGGGGATTGTGCAGGTGTCAATTATGAAAACAAATTAACATTTACTGTTAGTATGTTATGCATTAAAACCAAATTTTTGACATACACTCAGTGTTATTTTTATGTCGAGCTGGGGATTGTGCAGGTGTCTCAAAAGCTCGTTGAGATGCCATACACTCAGCGTTCTTTTTACGT
The DNA here is from genome assembly GCA_024610705.1 of Tetragnatha versicolor. Classification (NCBI taxonomy): domain Eukaryota; kingdom Metazoa; phylum Arthropoda; class Arachnida; order Araneae; family Tetragnathidae; genus Tetragnatha; species Tetragnatha versicolor. The sequence goes on from JANDEH010000005.1 coordinate 32,372,103, forward strand.
CGAGCTCGGGATTGTCCAGGTGTCTCAGAAGCCCGTTGAGATGCTATTTTTACGTCGAGCTCGGAATTGTTCAGGTGTATGGGGCCGTTCAAATATTACGTAAGCACCTAAGGGGGGAGGGGGTTTGCTCTTTGCTTATTTTTGCTGACAAGGGGGAGGGGGGATATGAGTGATGCTTACGTAAGTTGGTGCATTTTCGAAAACTCGTTTCTTGCATAAATAATTTCAAAATTCTACCAAAAATAAATTTAACAAAAATTGAATTAGGAAATCTGACGTAAGCATTTTTTCCTGGAGATGGACCACTCTAACATTTTGGAATTGTAACCCCGAAAAGTAGTATTTCGACTCATTTTTGAACCCTTAGGGTTACACCCAATAAGTACAGCTCCTTGCACGAGTCACCTAATATTCAAGGGAAAAAAGTGCTTACTACAAGGGATGTCAAAATTTTGGGGGGGGGTCCGGCAGTGTCTTACGTAATTATGGTGGGGGGTTGAGATATGCTTATCTTTGCTGACAAGGGGGGAGGGGGGTTAAAAATGACCAAAAAAGTGCTTACGTAATATTTGAACGGCCCCTATCAGAAGCCCGTTGAGATGCCATATACTCAGCGTTCTGTCGACGCCGATCTTGGGACTGCTCTGGTGTCTCAGCCGCTCTGTGAGCTGCCTCAAGCTCCGCCTGTTCAAGTCTTTGCAGTTCGGCTTGTGGAAACGTCTCTTTAAGGCTAAGCGCGCACTAGATACTTTTGTCTCGGCGACAGAGACAAAATAATCACCCTGGCTATTGCAAGAAGCTAGAGCGCGCGCACATGCGACGAGACACTTGGCCCATTGCCAAGAATCTCACCATTGAAATACATAGCTCTCGAGTGACCTAGTGTTATAGTCGCCGGCGACAGAAGTCTCTAGTGCGCGCTTAGCCTAAGTCCAAGACCCTCTATACTACTTCTAATGCATTTATGTTGCACTTATATGCTAGCAACCCTTAAGGTGAGTCTGGGGGATGTTTGGCCCATCCGATTGGTCTGGCTGCTTACAAAAAATATTGAAATAGCTACCCGAATATCATATATAAAAATCAAGCTTGAGAAAAATGAGAAAAGTTACATTATTTTTATCACAATGCATTTCTGTTTCATTTATACGCTAGCAACCCTTAAGGTGAGTCTGGGGGGATGTTTGGCCCATCCGATTGGTCTGGCTGCTTACAAAAAATATTGAAATAGCTCACCGAGTATCATATATAAAAATCAAGCTTGAGAAAATGAGAAAAGTTACATTATTTTTATCACAATGTATTTCTGTTGCACTTACGCTAGCAACCCTTTAGGTGCGTCTGGGGGGAAGTTTGGCCCATCCGATTTGTCTGGCTTCTTACAAAAGATATTGAAATAGCTCACCGAGTATCTTAATATATAAAAATGAAGCTTGAGAAAATGAGAAAAGTTATATTATTTTTTTTGGAGCTTTAAAGCGTCTGTTTAAAGCAGTGGTTCCCAACCGGTGGTCCGTGAGAGTCATGTAAGTGGTCCGTGGACGCACCCGGAAGCACACAAAAAGTTCCAATATAATTTTAGAAATTTGAATGAATCGAACAAGAAAAGAAGCTGGTATTATACTTTAGGCTGAGTAATTTGTGGAGATAACAGCCACCATTAAATTGTTAATAAAACTTTCCTCTAAATATTTAAAGTGGCATTGCTTGTTCTGGAAAAAAAACTCGGCCAAAATTTTATGGGTGCCGAAGATTAAATTATATATAGCACCACAAAAAATCAACATAAGTAATTTTTTAAAAAATAGTTATATTCCAGAGAATTATTAAATTCCCATGCTTAATTAGGGATAAGAATTTTAAGCTACAATGGGTGGTCCGTCAAGGTTCCAATTTTAGATTAAGTGGTCCGCGGACTTCTCTGAGTTGGGAACCACTGGTTTAAAGTTACGGCCGATGGAATGCGTCTGGCAGTATTGATTACTAATGTTTGACAATCTGTTTTAAAACATATGTAAAAATCAGCCTTGAGAAAATGAGAAAAGTTAGCACTGTTTTTACCTACCTTTAGCACGTGGTACCTAAAGATTGGCCGGCAGGCCAAGCTAGCGTTTACGCACACACTCAAAGTTTATACTAACACTACATTATCCCATATATTTTTTTCGTGAGAAAATAAGAAATGTCTGGGGGCTCTGGGATCTTGGACTACTGTAGGATATACAATTAATGTACATTTATAAAAAGATTGGCATTTTGGTTCTTAAAAAATTCGAATTAGTTTTGGAATTATTAAAATTTCGGCCGTTCACTAGGGAAACAGACGAGATTTATGTGTCTTATTTCTTTATCTTCGAGGATTTTCTAGATATATATTTGCTAAGCTAGAAAAATAATTTTTTTTGTATTTTTATTTTGCGGGGAATAATCCGGAATAAATCTTATTTAAAGGCAGGAAAGATAAGTAGTTTTAGTATTAAAACCATTTATTGAGTCGACAAGTGGGTCGTGCTGGATTGTTGAGATGAAACACGCGTAGGGTTCTAAATATTTCTGAAAGAATCGATTCCGGAATCGAATTGGAATCGAATGCCTTGGAATCGATACAAAGGAATCGAACCCTTAAAGGAATCGATTCCAGCAGGAATCGAATCTTAGGAATCGTACTTTGCTTTCTGATTAATACAGATAATTATTAACAATTTTGTTCACTAATTAATTAGTATTTGGACTATTAATTAATATTTTGCTGATTTTTTAATTAAATTAATAATAATTAATAATTATACTCGATTTGTGATTGAAATAGTTAAGTTCGATTCTACTTTTTCGATACTTGCCCTAAGGAATTGATTCCAGGTTGGAATCGAACCTCAGGAATCGAATCCAAGAATCTAAAGAATCGAATCTCAGGAATCGATTCCGGAATGGAATCGAACGATTTTTTAAATCCCTAAACACGCGAGATCTGCTCGCTAAGGTTGCGAAGCGATCTGAAAAGAACTGCGAAGCAGTTCCGGGGTTGGGTGAGCGATTGCGATCGGGGGGAAGAGCCCCCTAGGAACAAAGAAAAAACTTTGTCCAAATGTTTTGTAGAGTTGATAATGGTTGTATATTTTTTCTTTTAACTTACAAAGTTTCAGATTAATAAGAAATTGTAAAAACAGCTTAGATCGACAACTAAATGATAATTCTCCTCAGTTTACAGCACACAAGTATTGTGCTAGTAAGTTTATCATAGCTAAGACGGTATGAGTATTTTAAATGTAATTCAAGATACAAAAAAGAGCACAAAAAAAGACGTTTATCACAAGAGAGCAAGCTTGTGAACATCTCTTGAATGATATCCAAAATACGTAAGTTTATGTGCACTGATTCTTTAATTCAGATATACGAAAAAACCGTTCAATGCAAAAACCGTTCAATAAAAAACAAACGAATTTCTTACGTGTAAAGGTATGAGTTTTTTTTGTTTTTTGAACGGTTTTCGTCTGAACGGTTTTTGCATTGAACGGTTTTTTCGCGACACCCTTTAATTCACCTAATCATTCCGTAGATTCTTTCATTCGAGTTCGAAATTTTTTATAAGTAGAAGTTATTTTTTTTAAATATATTGTAAAAAAACATGTGATTTTTTGGTGAACTCCCTTAAAAGTTTGGAGTTCGTTACCTGTGGTTCTTCTTTTACACAGTTTTAAATATTTATTTTAGACTGTAACTGTTTGTGTTGGAAAAATAAAGCACGTTGTACGGGAAATGGGGCAATTTGATACAACAAAACTGATGACTTTTTCATATATTTTTTAATAAAAGCATCGCTCTAAAAAATTACTTACTTTTTTGAAACCTATCAGAAAAAAACTATATAAGGACTTTGTTTAAAAAAAACTATTTGTATAAAGGTGCCCATATGCGGGACGGAGCGAGACATCGCTTAGGGCACATTGATGTTATATATTTGCTCAAAAATAGTAATTAATAACGAAATAATCTTGTATCGTGAACAACATTTTTCACATTGTATTTTTTAATATATCGTAGACACAATAATTTTCCCAAGAAACTTTATTAAAGAATAAAAAATCAATGAAATTAAATAATGGTAATTTTTAAAAAATATTTGATTAAGGAAATTAGATAAATTTTTCAGGGGATAATTGCCTCCTGAGTTAAATACATAGTATTCAAAGGTGTCTCGATCGGAAATCATTCAGAAATATAAAATGTGACACTGACTTACTGGTTAGTTTTGGACTTAATAACAGCAACAACAATAATAATAATAATAACGATAATATTCTTGTTCTTTTCATGTGTTTATCTACCTCATTTATTAATAATCGCTTCGAAATAACTATTCATGGAAGCATTAACTTCACTTTCATGAATATTTTTTCTATTTGTCTTCAGTTTTTAATTTCTGACTGTTTTGAAGAAAGTTTAGAGAAACAGCAGCAAGGAGACTGAATTCTGACCAATGTTCCCCCCCCCCAAATTAAGAAATACACATAGCTATAGTACAATTTGTCCCATGTATTCAATTGCCTCGTTTTGTCCTAATTTCATTACAATATTAACATCTTTTAAAAGAAAGTGTGAAAGGGCTCACAAAAATTTATTACAAATCAGGAGATCTAAAGTTACATAATTTTGAAAGAATGACCCTCGATTTTTAAAAAGCACTAATATATTGTGTAGGGATCTTTTTTATTCCTTAACATTAACTACTTTAAAAGGAAACATTATTACGAAAAATAATAAACTGCACTTTAGTTTTTTTTAATTATCTATAAACTACTTTATTTAAATGTTGATAAAAATTGAATCGAAAAATTACTGCTCCAGCGCATATATGCTACTAACTTATGCGTAAGCCTGAATTATCTCTGTTCTAAAAAAAGTTTTTGGTGAACGGTTTCCAGAGAAAGTCTTTTTAATTACTGATCCGTATAACACATTTCTGGTATCAAACTGTTCGGATTCTTTTGAGGATGTGCAATAAGCCCTTAGAATTTCTAAAAAAAATCGCAATTTTGAAATATTTCCATTTTTTTAGATTACGGATAAGTTCGCAGTTACAAAGCAAGTAGTACTATCAAACAACTTATGCATCCAATCACTACGAACAATGGACGCCATATTTTATAATGAACCTGAAAAATTTTTTTTACCTTTTTAAAAATGTACTTTAGAGTACTTTCCAAATTAAATAGCATTAAATTTCCGATAAAAGTATTCTAAAAACTTACAGTTACGATATTTCAAGCTAAAATTACACACATTTTCTCGGAAATTTATAATTTTTAGTCTGATAATCGAAATTAATTGTAAACATTAAGTGTCGTGTAGGTTTTGTCTCTTATTATTTTCAATTATTCTTGTTTAACAAGTCTATAAGGTCTGGGTTGAAACATAAATATCAATGATAAAACACTGGTGTTGATGTACTAAGTACAATTAAATATTCATTGGAGTACCTGGGTGATTCTCTAGAAATCTAAAAAAATGAAAACACAAATTTTGAAAAATAAAATTTCTTCCAAAACTTCTGAATTTTTTTAAATGTTAGATGAACACGTCCTAGTTGATATACAATAAGCGGCAGTAAAGTTTAAATACATTTAGTGTGGGAAAAAATTCATATCTAAATTTTACGGCGATTAACCGTGATGGACATTTTCGGTACGCCGAGTCAGAGTGCTCGAGCGCCCACACTGCTGGTAGTTTGAGAATGACACCGTATAGAAAATAAATATTTCGCCATTTTATTATTTCTTCAGATTTAGACCTGAAAATTTCACAATAAAATAATGATACCTCGAACATATCCAAATTTCAATAATATACTCCTTTTCGTTCAGGAGATGTGGATGCCAGGATAATGACGGGACAGGATAATAGTGTTTTTATAAGTAATTCCTTCGCCATTTTTTTTATATTTAGGGCTACAAATTTCACATTCACCATAAAATCATAATACCTCTAACATATCCAAATTTCAATTTTTTACTCCGTTTCGTTTAGGAGATTTGGATGCCAGGATAATGACGTTTTAAAAGCATACGCTCTGTTATGAACAGTTCAAAGTAAAAATCTTCCAAGTAAAACACTTTATGATTGCATTAAAAGTGAATATCCACTTACTCTGATTGTAATTAATTATTAAAAAGAAGAATTGCTTTAGTCTGTCATTTTTATATGCCTCTTAATTAACTAAAATGTTCATGTCCGGTAAATAACGTTATTGCCTGGGACAACCATGTTTCAATTCAAAAATGTAATTTAAAAAAATCAAAAAAAAATTTCTTCCACAAATACATATACTATAAAATATGATTAATAATATTAGATAAAAAAATCAGGGGGAAATATGCTTTTTTAGTACACTAAAATTCCTTTTATTTGAGCATATTAAGTCAGTAGTGGGACAAGCCAAAATGATGAAATTTTGAGCTTTCAAGTTTTTTAATTCCTTAAAATTTGCTTTCAAAATTTGTTATACTTATGTGCCTTACTTATCATAAGGCTATTTATCAGAATGTTGGAAAGAAAAATTAATTTTAGGACAATACATGGATTTTTGACCCCGGACCGGAATTTTTCACATTTCTAGAGAATCACCGAACTACTGTTTTTTTTTCAGAATGTTGATTAACAATTTTTATTATTAGCAATAGTTAATTAATATAATAATAACAGAAAAAATTGATTATGCTGGATGTTTAAAAACATTTTGATTAAATTATTAATAATGAGATAATATAAATATTTAAATATTCAAACTTTTTAGGGAGATTTATTCATGGAGATGGTCTTGTGATGTAAATTTGGAAAGTTGGTTGTTGTTTATTCTGCAAATTGTTTTTACGAATGTTTTATATAGTGTTAGTGAGTTAAGTTCAGTGATTTGGATTTTGCGAAGTGATTCGAAAGGTTCTGCGTCAGCAGTTAACAGGGGTTGGGTATATTTGGAAAGTTGGTTGTTGTTTATTCTGCAAATTGTTTTTACGAATGTTTTATAGTCCAGTAACTTTATACATCACCGTATGCGTCAAATCCGGTAGATCTGATTTTTTGCAGACTTGTTTATGATGTTGGCCTAATGAATAATCCAAGTTTTCGACCTCGAGCGCCGAACACAACTTTGTCAAAAATCGAAAAAACCGCGGAAAAATCGAGTTTTTTTCAAATTTTGGCGATTTTAACCCTAAAGGACTAGTTTTTGAAAAAACTTTTTAATTACAAAGTTAAAGAAAACAAAATTTCCTTCAAAATGCACTATTTAACTTTGATTTTATGATGAAAGGTATTGATGCTAGAGCGCGCTGAAAAACATCGATTTTTTGCCTTTCCGCAAAAAAAAAAAAGGAAAACGCCCAATTCTACCCTCTACAAAATGAAAACTATTCATGTTATCAACAAAAATTTTAAACCACGTGAAAGAGCATTTAATTTTCTATAAATAACATGCTTTTCATTGTCATTTTTTAAGAAGGGGGGGAGGGAGGGAAGCAAAGATCGATATCAAAATTCTCGCACCTCGCAGACCAAACGGACTTACGCGGTTGTTAATCTGCAATTTGCGCTTTATTTCCGGTATATTAACAATAAAATGGTATGTTTTGGATTCATTGATGACAAAGCATGCTTAAAAAAAATAAATTTTTAATTTTATTTATGAAATATTGGGTGTTTTAGGCGTAATTTCGATCAATATTTTAAATTCATATATTAAATTATGAGAGTGTTTTGAGGAACGATTTTATATGTTTTTTGCATCGCTAAATCCGAATTTTAAGTTTATTTTCATTTTTAAAGTCATCTTCACATCAAAAATTGTCAAAAATCTTAAATTTTTGCTCTTTTGTTAGGTTTTTCATCCATTTTTTAATCAAATATTCATTTTATGAAAAATACCATGTAACCAAATTAAAGAAAGTAAAATTTCCTATCAGATGCACTGGTTTATTTTTATTTTGCGATGAGCAGTGTACATTTTATAGCGTTTTGAAGTGTAGCGATTTTTTTTGTTTTTGAACAAAAAAGTGGTGAACGCTAGATTTACCCCACAACAGCTCAACATAAATACAAGTTACTGACAAATAGTTTATACCACATGAAAGTAAATTTAATTTCCTACAAAATGCACTATTTAACTTTGATTTTATGATGAAAGGTATTGATTTTAGAGCGCACTAAATTACAGCTGTTTCCTGACTTCACACAAAAACGAAAAATCGCTTAACTTCAAAATGCTATAAAACGTACACCACTCATCGCAAAATAAAAATAAATCAGTGAATCTGATAGGAAATTTTACGTTCTTTAATTTGGTTGCATGGTAGTTTTCATAAAATGAATATTTGATTAAAAAATCGATGAAAAACCTAACAAAAGAGCAAAAATTTAAGATTTTTGGCAATTTTTGATGTGAAGATAACTTTAAAAATGAAAATAAACTTAAAATTCGGATTTAGCGATGCAAAAAACATATAAAAACGTTCCTTAAAACACTCTCATAATTTAATATATGAATTTAAAATATTGATCGAAATTACGCCTAAAACACCCAATATTTCATAAATAAAATTAAAAATTTATTTTTTTAAGCATGCTTTGTCATCAATGAATCCAAAACAAACCATTTTATTGTTAATATACCGGAAATAAAGCGCAAATTGCAGATTAACAACCGCGTAAGTCCGTTTGGTCTGCGAGGTGCGAGAATTTTGATATCGATCTTTGCTTCCCTCCCTCCCCCCTTCTTAAAAAATGACAATGAAAAGCATGTTATTTATAGAAAATTAAATGCTCTTTCACGTGGTTTAAAATTTTTGTTGATAACATGAATAGTTTTCATTTTGTAGAGGGTAGAATTGGGCATTTTCCTTTTTTTTTGCGGAAAGGCAAAAAATCGATGTTTTTCAGCGCGCTCTAGCATCAATACCTTTCATCATAAAATCAAAGTTAAATAGTGCATTTTGAAGGAAATTTTGTTTTCTTTAACTTTGTAATTAAAAATTTTTTTCAAAAACTAGTCCTTTAGGGTTAAAATCGCCAAAATTTGAAAAAAACTCGATTTTTCCGTGGTTTTTTCGATTTTTGACAAAGTTGCGTTCGGCGCTCGAGGTCGAAAACTTGGATTATTCATTAGGCCAACATCATAAACAAGTCTGCAAAAAATCAGAACTACCGGATTTGACGCATACGACCCCATGCTTTCAGGCGACAAAGTTACTGGACTATTATATAGTGTTAGTGAGTTAAGTTCAGTGATTTGGGTTTTGCAAATCAATTCGAAAGGTTCTGCGTCAGAAGTTAACAGGGGTTGGTGAGCGAAAAGAAAATTTTTAAAAATATATTTTAAAGCCAAATAAACTAATTCGATCAAAGGGGGGTAAATAGTCGGACTCTCTAGAAGATCCGTACACCCGTGCAGCCTCTGTACCATCAGAAGCCTTTCTGACATCTATACCAAACAATTGGAGTTTGGATCCCCGAAGCCACCTAAACCCAGGGTTTGAAAAAACCCGGGTTTAAAAAAAACCGGGTGGGGTTTTTTTGGTATTATTGGGGTTTTTTTAGGTTTTATTGGGGCTTTATGGGAGTATTATTGGGGTGGGGTTAGGTTTTATCGGGTTTTTCAGTATTAGTTTTTGTCCAGTTTGTTATGCGTAAGGTAAGTTAGATTCATATTTATAATATATAGCAAAAGATTTAAAGTAATTGTAAAAAAATTGATATTAAAAAAACACTTGGGTGTGAATTTTATTGCCCTTCATTTAACTTGCCCAATATTATTTTGCAATAATACGAGTTTTTTTATATATTTCTCTTCAAATATTATAGTTGGAGAAATTTGAATCATTAAAAGACTTGATCATGCTGTTTTTAATGAAATTGTACCCAATTTTTAAAAAACCAAAAAAAACCACCCGGGTTTTTCTTGGGTATGTGGTTGGGTTGAAAACCCTGACTAAAACCTAAGTCTAAAATGCAATTATAATTTATTTTTTACTTACTAAAAAATATAGGAAGGTGTCAGAAGTGCAGTATAGGTAAAAAAGCTGGACGGATCCCCTGACGAGAGTCTCGCTCATTGCCTTTTTTAATTGATTGCTTTATTCGCCTTTAAATGATTTGTTCAATTATTTTCATTACATAAACTTGACTCATTTGTTTTATATGTACTGATTGAGATTAACATAATCCACAAGAGTTATTTATTCCTTGCTATTTTGAATATGGACTTGTTGTTCCATTTTTTATTAGGACCAATTTACTTCATCCACCAACCGACAGTCTTAATTTAAAAACCTAAATTTAACAAGAAACTAAAATAGTCACAAATTATGAAGCTTGTCTAGATCTGTTGCTCATGAAGTAAAATTTGTCAAACAAATTAATGCCTTTAAATAGTTTTAAAATAGAATTTATAGAAGCCCTTTCATTAAGACTCATTTGGGTAACCATTTAAAAGTTGCTTTACGTCACACTGATATTTATTCCTAGCGCATTAGCAACCCACACTTTTAATTTGAGATGTTTTTTCATGGTATTCAATGTCTTAGAATGGAGGGTCTTAAATATCCTAAAATAAGTTACATTTAAAGCCAGCGGGTCTAAGATCACGCCCCTCTCTCCCCTTTGATGATTTCTCCGTCTCCCAGTTTATAATATTTTCTTTTCTATTTGGATTATTTTTATCCGTATACTAAAACACATAATAGATGAAAATTCATTTGGGTATTAACTTTGCAAGAGATAGGAAGCTTTTTAATCTATGAGCATCTTAAAAGAATGATTTCTACATGTTATTTTTAGAATGTTTTATTTGAAGAAACAAATCTACCCCTTGGACGTAGGTTTCCTTTGAAATAAACGACAATATGGGGATGAAGATACCCTCTTTCAAATCAATACTCTGAGAGATTCAAAAGTATTTTTTTAAAAAGAAAATACCATTAATTTTTTCCCCCAGATTTTGCTATTGAAAATGTCCTCACGGTTAGAGAAATGTATTTTTGGGCTATCGATATTCGTCCTTCATAAGTATGACACTCATGTCGTGATATTATTTCCATGGAGGTAGGAGTGGTAGAGGTAGTTTCTCCTCGTACCTATATACTAAATACTTTTGTGTAAAGCGCCGTTTATGCGTCTTTTAAGGGACTTACTGGACTTTGATTATTAGGTTTCTAATGCAGATTTACATAAATACAATAAATTTGGGATTTTTCTAAAGGAAAAATTACTTAAAAACAATTTTTAAACTGAAAATAATAATAATAAAATAATAATTCAAAATATTAAAAAGTTAAAAAAAAATGTAATCAAATCTTTATAATTTATCCTTAATATTAATTTTATTTTGTATATTTTCAGTACTATATCGCACATCGTAAACTCAACATCCGAATACATTGCATTGTATATAAATATCAAATCTTCAATTTGTTACATTTTTTTAAATCCTTCATTAAGACAGTGGGAAACGACGTATAACCGATATTTTCGATATACATCAATGATGTTGTTGGGTTGCTTGAGAGATCAGGTCTTCCACCAATCTGCATAAGTGAGAATGATCCGGTGCATATTTTGCTTTACGCCGATTACATGATAATTCTGGCTGACACGGTAGTTAATTTACAAAAAAAGATTAATTTGGTGTTCGAGTTCTTTGAAAGTATCCTTCTCTCAATTAACATGAAAAAAACTAAAGTACTGATATTTCGCAAGGGTGGGAAAGTTAGTAAAAAAGATAAATGGTATTGGAAAGGATAGAAAATCGAAGTCTGCAATAGCTATACATATCTTGGTGTTCCTTTTTCTACAACTGGCTCCTTTTCATGTGCTACTGATTATTTTATAAATAAAGCTATGACCCCCTTAAATTCTCTAATACCCATATTATGCCGAAGTAAATGTGATTCCCTTAAAATCAGGTTGAAACTTTTTGAATCTCTAGTAAAGTCAGTTTTGCTATATGCTTCTCCAATATGGAGTATAGCGTACACTGCAAAAAATTTCACAGTAAATTTACAGCAAAAATCACTGGCAATATGGGTGCCAGCTCTTTTTGCAGTGATTTTACAGCAATTTTGTAAATTTTGACTTTAACAGCAATTTTGTAAATTAACAGCAATTTTATAAATTTAACACAGCAATTCTGTATTTTTACAGCAATTTTGTAATTTTACAGAATTTTGTGTTAACATTACAGCGATACTGTAATTATTCCGCAGAAAAACTAGAAAGCAATGTGCACATCTCAGTTATGTCTTGTTCTTCCATGTTTCTACAAGTATTCAAAATGTGGCATATTATGAACCACGGGAGATATACCGATCCGATCTACGAAGGTTATACTTCATAGTTTTAGAATCATGTTGGTTCTTACACCTCATCTAAATAATTTGACTCTTTTAGTGGTGAGCGTAAAAACAAACATTGGTTTCCTGTCCACAAGGATTCAGAAATGAAAACCAGAATTTTCCAGGAAAATATTAAACTGCTGTAAAAACTCACAAAATCAGGAACGTTACTCATTTAAATGCATTCAATAAACAAGAATTTCATTTTCTTTTAATATTTATTTCGATGACCAATTAAAGAATTACAGATATTACAAGGAAAACTACCAGGAAAATTACTATTTATATTTAATTTATACTAATGTATGTGGCGCTTCAAATTTACAGCTAAAAAGGCAGTTTTTTTTAGATTACAGCAAATGCGTAAAATATTAACAGCAGTTTTTGCTGTTAAATTTTTCGTTTTTTTTGCAGTGTGTATCTGGTCACTAGCACAGCAGTTGCCAGTAAACTATAGCAGGTGGCGCTTCGAATTTACAGCTAAAAAGGCAGTGTTTTGAGATTACAGCAAATGCGTAAAATATTTACAGCAGTTTTTGCTGTTAAATTTCCATTTTTTTTGCAGTGTACTTGGACAAATTAGAACGCGTTCAACTTGCATTCAAAAAAAGGATATATAACTTGAACCGAAACACGCCGGGTTATGTAATAAGACGGGAAACCGGTATTTTTCCTACAAAAATAACCGCAATCAAATCTATACTTTTATTTTGGCAAAAATTACTAAAAATGAACGAGGAGAGATTAATGAAAAAATGCTATATAAAATTGGCTAAAAACAGCGATAATACTAATAACCCTTATAACTGGGTCTCGCAACTGAGGCATATTCTTAACACCTATGGCTTTTCTGGTCTTTTTTATAGCCCTGCAAACATAATTTCAGGCTCTATACCCAATATAATTGAGAGGATAGCAAGCAATCAATTGCAGGAAGACTACAATAAAATTATAAGTTCAACTAATTTTTCACATTACAAGTATTTTTCATTGGATTTTCTTCCATCCCTATACTTTAAAATGAATCTCAACATCTCTATGGAGAGAACTATCTTTCAAATTAAAGCTGGTATGACTGTAAGAGACATAAATAATAAACGTTTATTTTATCCAAACAATCAAGTTTGTTCATTCTGCACCCGTGAGGAAACTCAGGATGTATATCACATATTTAGTACATGCCCAACTTTCTTATACTACAGACAAAAATATCTCCTTGGGTATGTTGGCGGGGGAAATTTTTCTCAAAATTACTTTCCCAAATGGTTTGACATAAAATCATCCGAAAAGCGTTTTAACCTTGATTTATTTCATTTTATTAAGGCAGTTCAACATTTTGTTCAAGAAATTGATTGACCTACTCTCTGTTCATTTCCAATTTAAACAAATCAGGCTTAAACTACAAATCTAGGCGCGTGTGTATGTATACGTATATGTATTGTAGCTATATGAATGTTTGTAGTATTGGTGCATAGGCCAGTGGCCTTTATTTCCAATAAAGTTTATTTATTTATTATATAACCGATATTGTGCATCGTATAAATAAACGAATAATTTTTGCATTAAAATGAATAGGAATGAACCGGTACTTCGCCAAAACGACGTATAAATAAAAAAGTCGTATAAACGAGAAACGTATAAACGGTGCTTTACTACTATATTTAGTTGTACTACAACCTTTATAGCTAACGAGAAAAAAAATACCACTGCTTAAGGTATTAACGAGAAGAAGACAAGACTTCTAAAGGGTAAAAACAAGGGGTTTTTTTGCTATTTATGAAACTTGACTAATGTTTGAGCTAGTGACAATTTATATTGGAATACTTATAATCTTCTATAGGACTGTATCATGGTTAATGGACCAAACTGTATTCTAGGGACTTAGAATTAAAAATAGTGTTGCGCGCACGTTTTAAATTTTAAAAATAGTATATATTTTATATGATATCGGTTCCATCCTAAACATTAACTGGTTTTCAAAAGGTAAAAAAATCTTGTTTGTGTGCTATTAAATTCTGATAGTGAGATCGTGATACGGCCAAATGTAATCGTTTACAACTAATAACGTTTAACCACGTGTACTTAAAGTTCAACAGGAGGTTTTCGTTTTTACCGTAAACAGGTTTGAAATTTTAAATCATAATGTGAAAAATCAAGTACCTACTACTCACAAACAAAGGCGGGTACTGGTACTGTTTTGTAAATATAATGTCATTCATGTTTCTCTATAATTTGGTTTTTAGAGAAGAACTAATTTAAGTTTGACGGATGAACACAAAAATTTAAATTAGTTAACTTTATAAAGCCTTCAAAATATCTTATTTTTCGACAAATTCACATTTGTTAAATTTTGTTTTAAAAAGCATGAAGTATTTTGTGCTGCTGCTACTGAGAAAATTTTATTTAAAAAAAATAGGTTAGCCTGGATGAAGTATAGTTGTAAAACTTTTTCGCTTTCAGTTATTTTATTTGTAACATAGTACGATAAAATGGATAATAACATAGACAAATCTAAATATGCTCTTAAAAAGTATACCTCATTTTTTAAAAAAAATCCAATACTTCAATTCATCCTATCCATCCACAACTTCTAAAAAACTATGATTATGATTTTATAAAGCATTCTTTAAAAAAACTTTATTTTTGAAAGAAATTCTTTTGAAGTTAAAGAATTGAGATTAAATTAAACTTCCCGTTTGGAGAGATTTGTTAAGTGTCGTTAATTCCTCAATAATTCTCAAACTCAAGGTTTAATTAAATTTTTAGCACTTTTATTTGAACTGTTCTGTACACTCTTTATCTATGACAACAAAACAGATGTGTTAGGAAGATTTTAATAGTTTTTTTATTTTCTCTTATCGACTTAGTTATGATACTTTTCAAGTGCTTGCGCAAAGTTCATTACTTAGGTATAACTTTACCCTAAAATGTAATTTTTAAAGCTAAAATATGCGTAACGTAGTTTAATTTTTAGACTTTAGGTTAAAATTACATTCATAGATGAACAAGATTAAATATAGTAGTTAACTTACAGACTTCAGGTTAAAATGAATAATAGAAAATAAATGAAGATGAATAATAGAAATAAATAATTTTTTGTCTTACAGCATTTAATTCAAAATAAGCGTTTTAGTTAGTAACTTTTGCTTTAAATAAGTCAAATAATCCGAACTGATGAAACAAAAATTTATGGGGTGTTTTTTGAAGTTATTCCCTGTGTAATCCCTTTTTCTAACAATCCAATTAATTTTTTTTAACGATGATATTCTCGAAATTCCTAAATTAAATATTTTTCATTTTTTGCCTTATAAAAAACCCATACCTTTTCGGAGCTTTCATTCTAAAAATTATCCAGTAGAAAACGCAGTTTGTCATGTAACAGAAAAAAATCCCCAATCGCCTCTGTGAGATGTTTGAAGAAAGTTGCTCAATTAACTGTCCAGAATAAAATCTTAATTGGATATTCATGATTTCAGACCCTTGTTTTCTTGAGTTATAACAATTTAAGAAACACACTAAAATAATACGCAAATCATAAGAAATAAAATATTCTTGAAAAGGAGAAACTAGGAGAAATGTCCACAAGAAAGAAATTTTGAATTGTTGTGTTCAAATGGGAGCTCTTAATATCACACGTCAATTTAAGCTTCTTTGCTCTGTTTTCTTTTATCCTCAAAAGAAATAAAAACTTTCATTCTTGAGTTTTGTTATCTTATAGTTGAAGTAATATAAATGCATATTGAGGTAAGCATACAAAGGAATATAATACGACACATGTGTGTAGGGAGAGAAGGGGGTTTGTAATGGGGATTCTTGACAATTTTATCTTTTAAGAAAAGACTGTACATATTTAAGGTTTATGTACAAAAACATATTAGATTTTCTTTTGATAGCACGAATTTGATTCATAGTCATTGCTTTATTAAGTTGAAAGAACTTTCATATGCTTCAAAGGTAATTAATTCCTACTTACTTGCTTTTACCCTTATTATATGATTTTTTATTGTGAGATAGGGGAGACTGGTAATATTAGATCCCCAATTCAGTTTTATTTTTTTCTCTGCTGCAAATTATCAGATTTCAGAAATTTTTGACATATGCTTTCCCTCTCACCAAATAGTATTTTTTATTTGAAATTAATCAAATAATTTTAGCGAAATATTTTTTTTAATTTTTTACTAAGGGATCATGTATCCCTTATTGTAGGGAACTATTAATACAATAATGTGACTATGACAAGTAAGTTTCACTTTTACCTTAAAATTTCCATCCTTAATATCCACAACATATTTTACTTTTACGCCCTATTTTGATTTGGGTTTTCTTCTGAGTTTTTAAGTTAGTTTCCAACAAAATATTTAGAGACCATAAAAAATATAGTTAGTTTAGTTCCCAGAAACTTTCAAAGCTGACATTTTGTTCATAACTAATATCAAGTTTCTAAGACTGATAGTTTTAAATTATATCTCCTTTTCATGGCAAAATTCTTTTAAAACCTACCTAAAAGAACCGAAGTATGATTAAGCATTTCCTTTCAGTATCATTTCAAGAACCTTCAAATTCCGACTTATCAATGAAACTTCAAAATAAGAAAGCTTTATTTAGCTGTAGTATTTTCAAAGGATAAAAAGTTTATCCTTATCTTTTTTTATCAGAAACCCACATTTTGTTTACAGAAAAAGATGTTATTATTATTTTACTACGTTGCATATTTCTGATTTCAGCATGAGTTGTACTAATGTGTAACCAATCCACCAATGGGATTTCAGTTTTAGCTCCTCCCTTCAACTACGTCACACAAGGAAGCAAAACAAATACGAAGCGTAAAGAGTGAAAAAATTCAGATGAGAGCTCTGGCAATGTTTCTAGCAGACCTCTTGGGTTACGATGACAAATGAGGTATCACAATTTTCAAGGTTTTAAGTATTATTCGTTAAACCAGGATTTCTTAGCCAGGAGTAGCAGGACTAGAAGCTTGAAACTTTTCACATAGTTCCAAATCTGGATGACAAGGCAATATCATCTCCAGCACGACGGACAGGATTTTATAGGTGCTATATACATAGATAGTATCTAGTAAGCCGTGTCTCCAGCAGGGGCGTCATTTCAGTTTTTGGTTAGGGGGCAAGGATTTTTTTAAATGGGTCTGAATCACGCTGCAACTAGACTTTTTTTGGGGGGTGCCTCAACTTCATTTTTAAGGTATCCCCTCGAGCACATTTATAGGTTAAGTGTTAGAACACTGAAAAGAAGTATTTAAATCATATTACATATAATGTCAAAACTTGACAACGTGAACTCCAAGGAAAAATGGGGGTTCTCCCCCAGGAAAATTTTGAAAATTTGCCTTTTAAACTAGTGTTTTATCTCTTTTTCAAACTCTTTGGGGAGCTCCTAAAGGGAAAAGCTTCTTGTAAGTGTAAAATTTTAGAGGGGGGCTGGGGATCCTCCCCCAGAAATTTTTTTTGAAATTTAACCCTCAAAAATAGTGTTTTAACTCCTTTTGACACTTTTTGAGTTGCACCCAAAGCTCCTTGTGGAAGTTACAGAATTTTCAAGGGACTTGCTGCTATTTTCACATAACAGTGGAAACCTTGGGGGGAGATTGCCCCCCCCTGCCCCCCTAAATGACGCCCCTGGTCTCCAGCATCGTTTAGGTTAAATTTGATTTCTCACTGAACCCCCAGGGAGCAAGTGTTTCCGCGTTTTAGATCCTGAGACTGTTAAAAATTGTTTGAATTCTTCGAAATTTCACATGAATGATCCTTGCTATAGAGTCTTTGAAAAGCAGTTCACAGATTTTCAGTATTCGAATTTTAAGAGGGTGATAATCCCATTTCAGTCATTTAACCCCATTAGCCCTCTCACCAGTCAAATAATCAGCAACGGCTGTTGAGAGCACTTGAGAAAGTTATCTTTTGAAAACTTCTTGTAGCTTGTAGCACAGTGGTACTTCAAATTTATAGTTGTCTTTGTTTTTCCTCTTGATTTCCTATCTTTTCGTTTGTTCTTCCTCCAAAGTCCGTAAAGCTCAATATTGAAAATTCCTATTGACCTACATTGGCAGGAAAATGGGATCGTTTTTTAGTTAAAGTTTTAAAATTTTGCGAAAAATGTCAAGATCTGAAAAATTTCCCGAATGATTCTAGATTATCCTGGAATTATTGTATGGCAAATAATTGCTTGTTTGTTACTTAATATTAGAAAAGGAGCGTTTTTTAATCAGGTAAAAAGATAAAGTAGTCCGTTAATGAACTGAATGAAACTGATAATGAATGATAGATTTTAACAATGATGGATGGCAGGAAAAATGATTTTGAAGTAATTTTGGCTGTTTCGTATGTAAAATGAACCCCAGTATCCGAACATTTTCCTCCATCACCCTAAGTTCACAAATGACGTTCCCCCACCCCCAATTTCATCATTTTTCAATTATTTTATGGCCGTGCATATTATTTGGAGGGCTAGAAATGGTTATTTAAGCCATAAGTTTTATTTTATATTTCTTTTGAATGATCAAGGGTGTTAAATTATCTAAAAAAATAAAATAAATACTTGTAGCAAGGACTTAAGGGGTGAAGGACGAGGGCCTCTTAAAATTGGATTATATGAAAATAGGTTAAAGTATTAACTACAAAACCTAAAAACTTTAAATGTTTTTTTCGCAAACAACTGTAGAAAATTACTCTTTAAATTTATCTCATAACTATAAATGTTTATGTTTTAGAACAGGGGTTTCAAACTTCCAAGTAGTCGAGGGCCGCAATCAAAATCACAAGCCAAGAGGCGGACCGCAAAATACTCTGGCTCCTTTTTATCCATGATATATTTTTCGAGGGGGGAGGGGGAGTCTTTAATATGGGACTTTTTCGGCGAGAGTGGGACGAAGGGTATTTACATATTGTGAGGGTACTGTTGTATTTTTAACAATTTGAGAGGATATATTAATTTTTGACCCTTATAGGGGCCGTTCAAATATTACGTAAGCACTTTTTTGGTCATTTTTAACCCCCTTCCCCCTTGTCAGCAAGGATAAGCAAACCTCAAACCCCCCCACCATAATTATACGTAAGAAACTGCCGGACCCCCCTTCCCGAAATTTCGACACCCCTTTAAGTAAGTACTGTTTTTTTCTCCTTGAAAACTAGGTGACTTATACGCAAGGAGCTTTCCTTTTTGGGTGTAACCCTAAGGGTCCAAAAATGAGTCGAAACACTACTTTTTGGGGCTACAATTTCAAAATGTTTGGGGGTCCATCCCCAGAAAAAAGTGCATACGTCAGATTTCCTTTGGAAGATTTCCTTTTGTTCCATCATGAAAGCGAACTTTTTATGCGATTTTTTGTGCGGTACCTATTCCTCGCACAAAAACAGGTTTGACTGTAGTTAATCAAAGCAAATTTGTCAAAGCCTGTGGTTTATATTATTTTTAACATGTTCAACTGCAATTCAAACCTCTTTCAAAGTGTGGATTTAAGTTTTGAATATTTTTAAAGAGTTTTTGAAATTTTAGGCCGAAGTTTCCCTGAATTGGGGTAACTTTGTCCCAGACCTCGAAAAACCCAAAGTTAAGGCGTTGAGTTACTTTTAGCCAATGCTAAACTATTTCGATGTTTTTCTGAGGAGTTACTGCTTAACCAACGATAGTAAACGGGTCACGTGATTTTTTCTCTTTAGTATTTTTTATTTTATTTAAAATATACTGTTTTTTATGTATAGAGAGGGTATAACTAAGGTTAGAGCAGTGTTTTCCAACCTTTTTCGGCCCATGCCCCACCAAATCCTTATTCAATTTTCCATGCCCCCATGTCTTTTTTTTTTCGAAAAAATCCTTCTGGTTGTCCTTCCTGGTTGTCCACGCCCCACCTGCCGGGCATTTTGATTGAAAATTTTCAATTGCCCCCCTAAAAAACCTAGCCCCCCTAGATATTGCCCCCCGGTGGGGCGTACGCCCCACATTGGGAAACACTGGGTTAGAGGGAGTAAATGTATCTTCCGCTTTCATTCAACTGCCCCTCAGCTTCTTCCTCTCTCCCCTCCGAGTCTGTCAAAATCACGTGACCCTTTTACTATCGTTGGTTAAGCAGTACCCTATCAATGATAATAATCTATTCCAAGTTCATTTCAAGTTATAAGAAAATCAAGCAATAAAACGGGTTTTCTTACACAAAACTGATTTCATTTTAGAGTTACAGTAAAAATAGGTTCTTGAAAATATTAAAGAATATAATTTATTTGGACGAAGATAAAATTTAGGTTAACATAAATATATCAGGGAGAGAGACACAAGCGCCTACACAAGGCGACATCCAAGTTACAGTATGCCAATCTGGCTTTCCAGTTCAAAACTCTCTTCAAACCTAATCTAATTTTTAAAACTAAAGAAAATAAGAAATAAATACATCGTGCGAGATAACAATGCGTGCGAGCAACAGCTTGGCTTTTGCTCGTAGTGCCCGGTTTACAAGTCATTACTACTAGTATATAATACAAAATTCTTACAAGTCCCCCCAAAAGAAGCACAATCGTCACAGAAGTGACAGTGGGCTATCACAAAATTTTCCTAAGCATTAATCAGAGGTGACTTGTAACCCACAACAAACTAGAAAACTTAAAATTATACATAAGGACATATGCCTTGACGCACATTACATAAATGCCAATTGATATAAAATTTTGTAAAATAAACAGACGAAAAGATCCCTTTATATAATATATACAACAAAGAATAATAAAACTCAAGTTCAATAATCAGATCCTAATCAATTCCCATAACTGATACCCTAATGATTGTGTTCCCCCTTTAAAACACCATATAGTTCATCCGTTTCTTCATCTATCGTGGCCTTTTCTTCCGGTTGGTAGTTATCCTTCTCAGAGGGATGATCTACTTCGGAGCTGACACCATCTTCAACTCTAGAGCCATCAATATATTTAGGAACTACCATCAATCTGTTTCTTCTACTGGTGGGTGTTTCAGCGGATTCCTCATCTTTACCCTTTGGAGCAGATTTCCCGCATTTCTTCCTAAGAGCCTCTTCGTCTTCAGAGTAACATTCATCCTCCTCATCAGCCTTGGTTTTTTCGTCCTCTGTTTCCGCCTCCTTGAACTTAGCTCCAGACTTTCCAGCTTCATCTTCTATTCCAACTTTTTCTGCTTCAGCTTTTTCTATTCCAACTTCCTCTTCTTCAACTTCTTCTATTTCAACTTCATCTGCTTCCGCGTTTATTCCCACTTCTTCTGCTTCCGCTCCTTCTATTTCAACTTCCTCTGATTCAACTTCGTCTATTCCAACTTCCTCTGCTTCCGCTTCTACTATTCCAACTTCTTACTGCTTCAGCTTTTTCTCTTCCACCTTCCTCTGCTTCCACTTCCATTCCAACTTTTTCTGCTTCATCTTTTCCTATTCTAACTTCCTCTGCTTTAGCTTTTTCTATTCCAACTTCCTCTTCTTCAACTTCTTTTATTCCAACTTCATCTGCTTCCACGTTTATTCCCACTTCTTCTGCTTCCGCTCCTTCTATTTCAACTTCGTCTATTCCAACTTCTTCTTCTTCAGCTTTTTCTCTTCCACCTTCCTCTGCTTCCACTTCCATTCCAACTTCTTCTGCTTCATCTTTTCCTATTCTAACTTCCTCTGCGTCAGCTTCTTCTATTTCAATTTCCTCCGCTTCAGCTTCTTCTATTTCAACTTCCTCGGTTTCAACTTCTTCTATTCCAACTTCTTCAGCTTCATCTTTTACTCCAACTACCTCTGCGTCAGCTTCTTTTATTCCAACTTCCTCCGATTCCACCCTTACCAAGCTCTCAAGGGATACGTCGTCAACTTGAGTTTCCTCGTGTCTTTGACTGAAAATCGACTCTGTCCGGTTACCCAGAATACCCCGCTTCTTCCGAATATAAACTTCTAACCGAAGTTTTGCTAACTCAAAATTTCTAAGTTGCTCTTCCCGCCTCTCATTGGCCTCTCGTTCCTCCTTCTTTTCCAGTCGCTTTCTTTCCTCCTTCTTTTCCTCGCGCTTCCTTTCTTCGCGCTCCCTTTCCTCCTTCTTCAGCCGCTGATTCACAATTGTTGATAGAATGACCTCTGTCTCCTTTTCCTCATAGTACATGCTCGAAGTAATCAGGTTTTTCAATTTTACGATTCTTGGATCCGGGCCAGGATCCACTCCCAACTCTCTAGCGAGACTCAGTAAATCATCTTTCCTATGCGAGTAGAGAAAAGCCATGATTCCCAGCAACCCGAATCTCAATAATTACCCAACAATCAATTAAACTGAGCAATTCAAAAAGATTTAAATACTTTTTACAACACTTAAAATTTGTAAAATGAACAATAACAAAACTATCTTATAAATAACACTTATCTGAAAGTCCTCGACTACAGTAAGAAGTTGTTCGGGCGGATGCCCCAGAGCTGAACAGTTCGATGACTGTCCGGTGTGACTTTCTTTGGTGCCGGGGTGCCGGGGTGGCACTCACCTTGCCTATGACGGCGTATGCTTCAAGCTGGGCAGCCTCTCTTTAAGTGCCGGGGCGGCACACTTCTTGTCCGGGGCGGACACTCCTTAAAACTGGCCGGATGGCCTCTCTGCTCCCTCGTCCGGATGGCGAATACAGGCTGGATAGCCTCTCTTTAAGTGCCGGGGTGGCACACCTCTTGTCCGTGGCGGACACTCCTTAAAACTCTGGCCGGATGGCCTCTCTGCTCCCTCGTCCGGTTGACGAATACAGGCTGGGCAGCCTCTCTTTAAGTGCCGGGGTGGCACACCTCTTGTCCGGGGCGGACACTCCTTAAAACTCTGGCCGGATGGCCTCTCTGATCCTTCGTCAGGGTGACGAATACTTTAAGCCGGGCGGCTTTTCCCTCAGTGCCGGGTGGCACACTGTAAAAAATAATCCTGCAAAAAAACAGAAAATTTCTGGCAGCAAAAGTTGCCAGAAAAAATTTGTAAGTCGAAAAATCCTGTAAACAGAAAAAAGCTGTAACCTACAGGTATATGCTGTAAAAAGGAACTTTCTGTCAAGTGAGCTACAAATTTTTCTGTTACCTCTCAGTAATTTTCTGCTTGTGCGCATGCACTTATTTTAGTTGAGTTTTTTTTAATTTTAATCAATTAATATCCGGGGATAGAACCCAGGACCTACCGCATGCTAAGCGCGCACGCTACCACTGCTCCAAAGAAGATTCAGTATAATGTTGCCAATAGCTGTATTGGTTTTCGATGCAGTAAGTTTATGTTGTTGTTGTTGTTGCTAATCCCAATTGGCCCAATAAAGATTAGACCAATTCCAGGAGTCCATGAACTTTCAGGAAGTCAAGAAATAAAAATCTGTCAGAAAGAACCTCGTCAAGTTTAAAATCGGTACAGATTAAAATATGCTCAGGCGATGCCTGAGCAGCTCTGCACTTCAAGTTTCTGTTTAAGTACAGATAAGCTAAAAAACTTTAAAAAAAGCTGTTTTTTTACATAAAATAATTAGAAGTGCGGTGGGAATGTTACATGACAGAATATATCTGTAAACATAAAGTCATTGTTATTGAAAATTTCTGTTTTTCTACAGTTTTTTTTACAGTGCACAACTAACAATGTGTTCGGGTGAACACCGGTACTGATTCATGGTCATCTCTCTCATCATCCTACCGACTGCGCCAGTAAAATAGGTTCTTGAAAATATTAAAGAAAATAATTTATTTGGACGAAGATAAAATTTAGGTTAACATAAATATATCAGGGAGAGAGACACAAGGCGACATCCAAGTTACAGTATGCCAATCTGGCTTTCCAGTTCAAAACTCTCTTCAAACCTAATCTAATTTTTAACCAAAGCTATCAACACTTAAGCAACGACGCTCCCATGGTAACAGCGGTCGCAACTTTCTGAGCGATTGCAGCGCCAATTTATTTTGCAGCGAACGTACGAGGAGTTAGCCGGTGACGGAGGGCCGCCCGCGCATGCGTGTTAATACCTTCCTTAGCATTGTTTTCCATTCCTTAAAATTTATTTTGTTTAGTCTTGTTGAAGAAATAAAATAAATTGGGGTTCCCATAAATTTGATGATTTTTTATTTACGTATCATTGCTGATTATAAAATATAATAAATATTGAAACATATTACATGAAAAAACATTTTAATTTGAAACCATTTTATTTTAATTTCATCACATTAAATCATTAAAAACAATAAAATCTGGCCTTAAAGTTAAGACATAAAATATTAATTTTTATTTTAATTAAAAAAAACTAAAACTGTAATAGTGTATGGTTTTGTTTATCAACTTTATTTTGTTTTCACAGAGTATATAAAATCGTTAATGATATTTAAAATTAAAAATTAGGATTATTGTACATTTTTATGTACCCAAATATTCTTAATAGGATATTTCAGGGGTGCAGGAAATATTTCAGGGCCCAAGATTTCCCAAGAACACAATTGTTTCCTCCATAAGAATATTTTATTGTAAAAAAAATAATACCAAGTTGATTCAGCTACTGAAATTGTTTAAGTTTCAACAATTTTCACATAATTCATAGATAAAAATTTTAATAAAATTATAACCTATTTTAGTCTTCCTTTCGTACTTAAAGCTTATCTTTTAAGTGGATATTTTCTTCAATTTTTAATTAGATATAGGTTTTTTTTCTCGAATTTAGCTAGCTTAAAGCAAGATTGACAGTGTTGCATATGCAAATTTTTGGTTGGTCCACAATATCAAAATATTCCATCTCTAACTTCTAATAAAAATAATTCTATAATCAAAACCTAAATCCTTGCAAAGAAATTTTAAAATGTCCCTTTAAAGAAAACTGGAAAGTTATTTACAATATGTAAGGGAATGGGGCAGATTTTACAAACACATTTTTAATACTCCAGTTTGGAAATAAGAAAAGAGTTTGAGTCTGTCTAGGATTTTTTTAAAACTACCTATTTTGGGAAAATTTAAATCAACTTGGAAAAAAAAATTATAGTGTATAAATTAACATGAACAAATACATAATCTTCAAAACATCAAAATATAATAACTTTGTTTAGAATGACTTATTAATTTTAAATATAGGAGGGTCATTCCATGCCAAACCATCCAGCGAAAACCCATTTTGATACCCTAGGTTCTCAGAATTTCATGAAATTTTGCATGCTTATTGTATGAATAAAGATTAGAAAAAATATCAATTTTTATCCAATTCTGTCAAGTAGTTTCGGAGTTTCGGCCGTTTTAAGTTAAGCCCATCTCGATTTCGAGCGGGCAATTCGGGCTCGTGTTATTTTACGTTTAACACTACCAAATTTTTATTTATGTAGGTAAAAGCTTCAAATTTCATTTATTTACAGCCAATAGTCTACAAAATAAAATGGCGGAGTAAAATTTAAAATTGAATCACTTTATAGTGGTTAAAAAGTCGTCTAAACACGAAAAAAGTGTTTTTTATAGTGTCTTACAAAAACGCATGAAGCACAAATCTCTATGAATACTTTCTAATAAACTATGCATTAATAGAAAGAAGAGGAAATTTGCTTTCAAACAGTGAAAAAAAATTAGTGGGGTTTGGGGTTTAAAGGGTATTTTTGGATCGTTGAAAATTAGAAAGTGGTTCTGATTAAAAACCACCTTAACTTTTGGTAGTGTTAAGCGCAAAATAACACGAGCCCGAATTGCCCGCTCGAAATCGAGATGGGCTTAACTTTAAACGGCCGAAACTCCGAAAGTAATTGATAGAATTAGATAAAATTTTGTATTTCATCTTATCTTTATGCATACATTGAACATACAAAATTTCATGAAAATCTGCGGTAGGTGGGTGTACCACCCTGGATGATTTGGCGTGGAATGACCCGTAAACAGCAGGGCTCGATTTGAGCTGGAACGTCGGAACGTCTGGAACGTCATTCCAGGACCTCTTTTTCGGAAAAAAAATTAATATTCTAATTCAGGGGTCTCCTAACTACGCGGATACCTTTCTATGTACGAAAAAGAGTCCTAAAATGAACTAAAACCCTTTTTTAGGGTCAATTTCCCGCCTCCTACAAGAGGCACCCTGTTGAAAAAAAGTGCAACCCACTGTAAAAAAGGTGTTTTACAGAAAAAATGTATAAAGAGTTCATCTTCTTATGCAATAATTAAATTAGAACACTCTTCCTAATATAGTGCAACACATTTGAATTTATTTTTTAAATTTAAATTTGAAAATAAATGCTTAAGTTTTAGTGTTAAAAAGTATTCGCTTTTTCAGTTTTTAGACCAATAATTTTACCGTTCCGGTACGCCGGTACCTCTTTTTTTTAGAAATCGAGCCCTGGTAAACAGTATTTTAACATCCTAGGTACATACTTTGATGAATTGGTTGCCTAAATTGAGAAGAAAAATCCACTTTTGGAACAAAAAACGGATATTTCTTGGAACACCATCAATTTCGCAATAGAGATGCCATCTTCATCATACTATATTTAAAGCTTGATATATTATAATTTGAATGTATTTCGTGTTTAGAACTAATTTCTCATCCATAATAGACCATTGCTTTTTTAAAATCGTTAAGTATTTCACTTATTTACCAGATACCATTGGGCCAAAGTTACCCCAACCTAATTAAAGTTCAATAATTGTCAAACAATGAAGTGAAACAAAATAATGGCATTAAATACTGTTAGAGGACTTAAAAACTGACATAAAAATATGATCTAGCTATTTTGAATCATGTTTTTATCACATTTTTTTTTAATTGTAAGGAGAAAAATAACTATATTTTGATACTACCAAAGTTGAAACGGGTGTGTCGTTAGACCGAAATCCATCAGACCGAAGCGCCTCCTTCCCGACCGCCACCCGACCGAAAGACAACTTGCCCGAACGGGACGTTTGACCGAAAAGGACGTTTGACCAAATGGGATGTTTGACCGAATGGGACACTTGACCGAACGGGACGTTTGGTCCCGACAACTTATTTTGATTTCTAATTTTTAACATTTGATATTTTGAAATGAGTTATTAGGACCAAACGTTCCGTTCGGTCAAACATCCTGTTCGGTCCGATTCGGTGAAACGTCCTGTTTGGCCAAACATCCCGTTCGGTCAAACGTCCCGTCCGGGCAAGTTGTCTTTCGGTCCGGTGGCGGTCGGGAAGAGGCGCTTTGGTCTGATGGATTTCGGTCTATTGGGCGTGACCCAATTGAAAGCCCCTAAGTGATCGTAATTTAAGAATTTCAAGACACCGCTTTGGCCTTTGATGTCACGATAACAATGCCATCTGTTGGGTCTAGCATTAATTAAGTGATAATTTTATTTTTTCTTACAGAAATAACACTTAGAAACACTTTTTGTTACTTGGGCCAAAGTTTCCCTTGAGGGCCAAAGTTACCCCATTTTACGGTATATTAGTTGAAAATATCATTTCCTTTTTAAATACTAACCGATAAAATTATCATATAGTTTTTATTATTTTTTCTTGTAGTTAGTTTAGATGTATAATAAATAGTACTTGTTTTTTGAATGATTTCAACTTCTTGACACAAAATTAGTGGCCAGCCAATTCAAAATGCTAATATAGAAATCTTCCGAAGTCTATTAGTGTTTAGATGTAACTTTGTGGATAGTAAAAACGATTTTGCTTTAAAAACATACAAAATTAGTTTATTATGATCTGGGGTATAGATTTGATGGACCCTTTTAATAAAGTGATTCATAGATCCAAAATCTCAATCACATGGATGTAATAAATGGCCACAAGCATAGAAATTTTGAATATACACTGCTGTGCAAAAATTAAGGACGGAACAGTTTTTTCCACACAACACCTAGTAGAATTATTGTTCATCCATGAAAATCATACCAAAAGAAGTTCAATGAGTGAGAATACAGAGCCCGAGAACAAATTTTCCCTATCAATATTTTAAGGGGGTAAATGGGCCCTCCATTGATAATGGTGTTCCATATTACACATTTACAGAAGTGACAGAAACGTCTGTGTAAGAGGTATTTCACCAAGAAATTTAAGATTTTTTGCAATGAATATGATTATTCCTGAACTCAATCCATATTTTCAATCGTTTGTGCTGCTTTTAAATGGTAAGTTTTAGATTTTATAGAGAGATATCGGTCTTATCATCATTTTTGGTAAGTTTTAGATTCTGGGTCATTTTTGGTAAGTGGTATCTTACCGTCAACCATGTTTTTAATAGGTTTCATATGTGTCTGATTGTGTTTAGCTCTAGGACCCGAAAAGTAACTTTATTCTTTCAATATTGTTTCTTATGAAAAACTTTGAGAAAGTCAAATTGTGATTATCTTCGGATGTGTCACTAATAAAGAGAAATTACAGACTTAAAATGTCTTCTAAAAGAAGCAAATAGGCCATTAGAATACAGATATGCAATTGCAGACATCAGGGAAAATCTTTTTTGAATATAGGGGGTGTTGAAATGTTAATAAGTAAAGTACAGATTCAAAGGAGAAATTCGATCTCTTTAAAGTTCATTTTAAAGATAATGGAGATATTTTTACAGATATAATTTTCTTTTCAGACATGTTTAAGTCCATAAACAGTAAAAATACTTCTTTTTTTAACTTTAATAACAAATGTTCTTTCTGTGAAACTAATGCATTTCTTTGGGCCGTTTCAGCACCCCTTACACAACACAGAAATTTTCACTGATATCTGCAATAGCGTACATGTGTTCTCATGTCCCTTTTACTTCTTTTGGAAGACCTCTCGGATCAATGATTTCTCTTTATGGGTGACAAAGATGCACAAAATCACAATATGACTATCGCAAAGTTGTTCATTGTTCAATATTGAAAGAATAAAGTAACTTTTCAGGTCCCCAGACCTAAACGAAATCAGACACATGTGAGACCTACTAAAAACATGGTTGACGGGAAATTACCACTTTCCAAAAATGACCCAGAAGCTAAAGCTTGCCGATCTCGATGATTAGACCGATTAAAACCTAAAAAATGCCATTTAAAGGCAACACAAACGTTTAAAAATATGCATTGAGTTCAGGAATAATCATATTCATTGCAAAAAAACTTAAATTTCTCGGTTAAATACCTCTTACACAGACGTTTCTGTCACTGCTCCAAATGTGTAATGGAACTCCATTATCAATAATTTTTGCACAGCAGTGTATTACTATTAAAACGTCCTTAGTCAGATTCGTACAAAACCTTTAAAAGTGGTTTTTATTATGGCCTGATGGACCAAACCTCAAAATAATAAACTTTCTAATCTCGGATACTGTTTGCCTGCAATAAAATAAGAAACAGCTGCACCAAACAACTTGCAGATGAGCCGGAAGAAACAAAAGTCTCCGCAGTTTAGTCAAGCGACGTCACTGGACTTGTTTCTGCAGTAAAGCTGAAATTTAACATGCTGGAAAATAATTTTAATACTATGTTACTTTTATTATTTCTAAACTAAAATGTGCTTTTACCCCTACAGAATTCTATAATACCTATAACTCATTTTTTTTTAAAAAAAAAAAGTAGCGTTTAGCATGTTTTAGAAATAAGTGATTCAAATATCTTTATAGGAGCATCGTAGAAAGAACTTACCCCCCTACGCCTTAGCAGCAAGTTAAGTTTGGTTTCAGAAGGGTGTTCCCTAATTTCCGTAAAAATATTTTTATTTTTAAAACCCAATTTAATTAAATCGAAAACAAAAAACAAATGTTTAACTCCTTTTCGCAATATTTTAATAAATCATCTCACAAGCAAAAACGAGTTAAAAAAACTTCCCTTTCTCTCAATATTTTAGCATTTTGTAACTGCTCAACTGCCTGATGGGTTTTAAGAAGGTGCATAAAATTTTAAATAAAAAAATCCTTACAGGAGAATAATTTATTCTGAGGAGTAACAAAACTACTATCTGGATGAAACTGGTCTTCAGCCACGACCAATTAGTACGTTTTAATAGTCTAAGCACGTCTCATAAAGACAGACATTTCTATTTCTAAGCTACATTTCTAACTGCACTTCCGTTTGGTTGGTTAGAATAATATATTGCATGCCTGAATAGTGAATATTCTAGAATGTTGGAATAAAAAGAATAGGTTGCGTTAGAAAGTTTTTAATTTATATCTCAGGTTGATATAATTTTTTGTTAAGTTCTTAAGGTATCTTTTTTTAATGTTTCGTACTGATTTTCTGTATTACTTAAAAAACTGTATTAATTTGCATAAACTATTTTAACGAGGTTTGAATGGAACATTTAAACCACAGAGTATAGAGCTTAACAGAGATGCCAAATAGTCAAGGTGCCAACTCGAAAAGTGTGCATTGGAGTGTGTATGGAATTTTATGATGATTTCTGGTAGATTTGATGGTGTAGATTTCAGAACCGATTGATGCCACTCTACAAATATTGAGCAATTTTTTATAAATCAAGATGGCGTCCAAAATTTCTTCCATTGAAATCAACACTTTTGAAAATAAAAATATAGCATGCAATACATCATATCGTATTTTTTGGGTCAAAGAAGCGATATTTAAGATATTTTTACTTTAATTAAGTTTGGAATAGGTTTTTTAATAAAAACAAAAATATTTCGTTGAAAAAGCAGGATTTTTCAACTCTGTGTTTTAATGTCTATATTTTGCTTATATATTCATATTTTGCATTCATTTAAAATAAATTGAGTTTAAAATAATTACAAATTACAGTAAAACCTTAAGGAGTAATGAAGTATTAAAAGAAAATAATACACTGCTTTTATTTCATTCAGAAATGTACCATCTGGAGGAAATGTTCTGAAGCGGCGGCAAAAAAGCAAGCGGTCCAAAATTTGGAAAAAAAAACACCTAAAATTTATGGACGTCCTCCAAAGTAATTAAATAGAGCACTTCATTATTATCATCTTCGTATGTGGCAAATATGACGGGAAAACGTATGACAAGCCCAGTTTTCGCGCACCTTTTCTTCAGACCCTTCCACCAACAATAGATGAGTGTTTCGGACTGAATGTTAAGTGGGCTCACTTTCAAGCCATAATAAGGCTGTCAGTTAGTCATCATCCTAAACCAACTATAGATCCAACACTATTTGGTTGTCAGAAAAATGAAGCGAAGGAGATTATACCGATTCCAATACCTGAAATGTAGACTGAATACTAGATGTGTCTAAGTGCTCTCTCTCTCTGCAAAACTCAGGACCCCTGTTCAACTATTATTGGATATGGCTATCATTCCAGTAACATTTCCTGCAGCTTCATATGTTATTGTTACAAAGAAAAGGGGAAATGTTGCAAGCTTCACACAAAACTTTCGGAGATTTTGAATGAAAGTGAGAAGTTTTTCATGATACTACAGATTACTTTTAGATTATTTAAATTTGAATTGAAACTTTGATTTAGGTAGCTGAAATTGTTGAAATAATGAAATGAATTTGCTTGAAATAATTGCTATTGAATGTTACTTAAGTATCAAAGGCAAAGCATAGTATTAAATCTTGGATTATATACATGGTTCTTTAAAAATTTATGAAAACTGAACAAATAGTTAAAATTAAAACAGGAAATTATTTATCATACGTAATTTGTTAACTGGATCATAATATTTTTAGAAAAAATCAGCTCCTCCAATATCAAATAAACAAGGATCTTTCGTAACCAAATTACGGTTCCATCATAATTACTATTTTCAAAATCAAGGTATTTTTTGTTTAAAATAAATGTTTCCCTATTAAAAAACAAAAATAATGATACCCCACATGCCATATTTTATTAAAGATAAATCGAAAATCCTATTTTGTGGCTACCATGGACGCCATCTTGAATTCTTCAAAATGCTCAACATTTACGAGGTGGCATCAATCGGTTCTTCAATCTAGACATCATAACCTATCAAAATCAGCAATAAAATTTCATACACATTCTAATATACGGTTGACCCCTTTTTTGCCATTTGGCACCCTGACTAAAAACACTACGAAGTGTCTATTTGCACGGCCCGTGGCGCATGCGCTGTAGGTCTCGTGATTACGTAGCAGTCTCGGCGCTTAGTGATGGAACCAATGGAACGCCGGGCCGTGGACATTAGAGTAGAGTTTAGTTGAAAAAAGGCCTTGCCAATAGCCAGTGCCAAAACACTATGGTTTAGTTTGGAAATATTATTTTTATTTTCCCATAAGTAAAACGCCATCTGTCTGTACTTGGGGTTATTTGGATATCAATCTGCAATAAGCAGCTACAATACAACTCAGAAATTTTCACAGTGGCGCCAATGTTTGTTTTTGTAAATAAAGAAGATTCTGGGTTCGCTCTGTTGTATCTCTGGTTTGGGACTAAATTTGATGGTGGTTTTTTTTCGACACGTGTTGCTGTTAGAGCGGGATTCTGAATTCCACGATTTTCTAGTCTACTTATTTTCCTTTATCTCCTCTATCTTTCCTATCTCTTCCTTTCCTAGTATATCCTACTCTCTTCACTCTCGCACTTTTTGATTCGTTTTTCCTTTTGACTAGAGATTCTTCTCAATACGTAAAAAAGAATTTATAGGCTGAAGTTAAGCCATAGTATCCTTATCAAAAACTGAAACTCAAGAAGAGTACATGTTCAGTTATTTATTATAATTTGAAGTTCTAAGAAAAGAACATCTACATTTCATAGTCAAGGCCTAACAGCTGCATCATCAAAATACCTCAAGCAGAAGGTGGATGAAAACAACAAGATGGGAACGACTATAGACCCAGGAGGAGATGACCCGATCAAAATGATCACTAATCAAGAACCGACCTTCGTGGTGAATCCTCGAAAAGGACAGGAGCAGCTAGATCTAGCCGCCGGAAATGGAGCAACAAGATATATTATAATTTTCAAACCTACAGGAGACAAAATCTCCAAGTCACATCCAAAACTTCTAAAAGAATGTCTAGCAAGGAAAGTGTCTAATATTAAAAAGATAGATGAAATCATCCACGCTAAAAACGGAAACATCCTGGCCATCACTGAAAATCTCACGACGGCTAAAGAACTTATTGCTACCAAAGCAATCCTAGGAAAAGCAGTAAATGCAGAGATCCAGCTAGAAAGCATAACCAATAAATTTCTACTCTATGAAATTGACACCAACAACTCACTTTTCGACGTCATGGAGGAAATAGAAGAAGAAAACAACATTAAAGTTCATAGCGCAAGAAGATTTACCAAGAGATCGGAAAACAAAGTGACAGAAACAGAAACAATTCTAATCACAAGTTTCGGAAGATCACTACCAAGCCACATAAAAATCTGGATGACGAATCACAAGATCAAGCCGTTTATTGATCGGCCACGCCAATGCTCAAAGTGCTTTGCATTCGATCACCCAACTAAATTCTGTCAAAAGAATCAGACATGCAGAAAATGCGGAGAAGATCATAAAGAAAATACCTGCAAAGAAAAAACTCCAAAATGTGCCTTATGTAAGGACAAACACGAAGCTGATGATAAATCATGTCCAAGATACAAAAAAGAAGAAGAAATTCTCAAACTGAAGGCAAGAAACGGAATAACCATAGCGGAAGCTAGAAGAAGCTTCAAAACCGACCCTAACTCATATGTTAGCAAAATAACTCAGTCTCAACAATCAATCACAAAAGAAGACGTTAAGAAAATGATCGACGTAAACAATCACGAAATGATGAACGAAATGATGAAAAACTTCAACGCAATGTTAAATGAAACGATAAAAACCTCGATCAAAAGCTTGATAGAAGTTTTCGATCAAAGATTAAACAACACAATACAAAAGGTATTAGAAGAAATAAGGAAAACTCCTGGAAAAAGCAGCAAGACAGAATCAAATGAAACTGAAAAATCACAGAGTCAAAAAAGAACAAAGATTAGCCACCAGCAAGGACGCCAAGGGGAATCTACTCATCAATCGGATCATACATCAAACAAAATCAATGAAAGCACAGCTCCCGTTATGGTTACCTTCTTAGGGGAGATAGCAAATAAGAGTAGTATACCCCCCAAACCCCCCTTCTAAAAAAAAAAAAAAATGTTTTTAACCTTTAATTTTAAGCAGAAAGTTCTCTGCATATTTATATAAACTAGCCAACATAAAATAATAATACAAAAAACGCACCAAAACTTCAACCAAGTCTGATCTGGGTAAGCTAACGATAATTCAATATAAAACCAACCAAAAAAAAAATTCGTTTTTAATCTTTGAATCAAATCATTGAATATTTCAACATGGATTTTAGTTTCCTTCAATGGAATTGCCGAGGTCTCAGAAGCAAGTTGCACTGGTTACAGGAAAGAACCTTTGAAAAAGCCAAAGTTTTTATATTTCAGGAAACCTTCCTCAGCCAAAAATGCCAAATAAATCTAAAAAACAAAAATATATATAGAAACGACAGGAAGGACTCAAACGGAGGAGGGCTTCTGATAGCTGTAGATGAAAAGCTATCAACACAAAAAATAAGGGTAAATCTACCCCACAGTCAAAATGAATTTGAGGCAATCACAATCAAATCCAAAGGAACTACATTGTATATAGCTAATATATATTCACCCAGAGGACGTTTTACCAAAGAATGGCTAGAAAAGGCACTTAGCCACCTTAAAGCTCCATTCATCATTGCTGGAGATTTTAATGTACACCATAAAAACTGGGGTTCAAAAAAGAACTCGACAGGCGCAGAAAAATTCATAGAATGGATCACTGAAAACAACATCTGCATATTAAACTCTAATCAACCAACTCACATGACGCAAAGTTCCAATTCTATAATAGATCTCACGTTATGCTCTCCAGATATATTTCAAGAGATATCCCTAAAGATATCCGCTGACCTATTTGACTCTGACCACTTCCCAATTCAAATCACCTTCGATCGATGGAAATCAAGGAAAGCTGAAGAATCGAGACACAGATACCACTGGGGCCACATAAATAAGGAACTAAACGACTCTCTAGATAACCTGGAACAACCCAGTTACAACAACTTCCTGGATCAGTGTCAAAGAAGTCTTGCTGACAACAAGATAGAGCAAATCATTAAAGGCAACACATACCCACCCTGGTGGAACACAGAATGCAGCTGGCTTCTTGGACAAAAGAGAAGATTCCTCCGATACTCAAAAAATCACTTGGACAAAAATACCTGGATACAACACAAAAGGTTTGGAGCAAAGCTTAGAAAAGCAATCAAAAAGGCCAAAAGAACTTTCTGGGAAAAAACATGCGAAGAAACAGGAAAATCGGGAAAAATATTCAAAATTGTAAAAGCTTTAAGCAATAGAGCCAGCCGAGAGGACGGTGAGTCAAGCGGTATCCTGGTTGAGAGCGGCCGGGCGATCGCTGACCCTGGAGCCCAGGCGAACATCTTCGAGGGCTTTCTCACGGGCGGAGAGACTATGGAGAATCTCCCCATAGATTTTAGTGCAGATGTAGAACCAGATGGGCATGGAAGGTACAATGAGGAATTTAGAATGGAGGAATTGGAGTCAGCTATCAATTCGACAAAGATAAAATCTCCGGGAGAAGACGGCCTAACTATAAAAATATTCCAACAACTTTCTCCAAAAAATAGAGAGAAACTCCTCAATATCATAAACGCAATATGGTATGAGGGAGAAGTCCCAGCATCATGGAAAGTGTCGTTAATAATTCCCATACTAAAACCTGGCAAACCAGCGGAGAAAAAAGAGTCATACCGCCCCATAGCTCTGACCTCTATTGCATGTAAGATAGTCGAAAAAATGCTATTGAAAAGACTCACAGAACTGGCCATGCAGAAAGAATTTTTTCACCAAAATCAGTTCGGCTTTCTCCCATTTAGAGATTGCCAAACTGCATTAAAACTGCTGTATGAAGATATCAACCACTACAGAAATCAATCGGACTATGTGCTACTAATTACAATGGACATACATAAAGCATATGACTCGATTTGGCAAGACGGTCTGATCTATAAATGTCTGGAGAAAGGGGCGCCCGGAAAGGCATGTAAACTAATCCATTCGCTAATAACAGACAGAACAACAAAAATCAAGTGGCGAAATGTGATATCCGACGGGGACAGCACAAAAAAAGGAATACCTCAAGGGAGTGTGTTATCTCCATTCCTGTTTTCACTATATATGTCAGACCTTCACGAAGCAATAGGAGACGGAGCAAAATGCCTGTCATACGCGGACGACATTATAGTATATACAAACGGAAGCTCGTACCCAGAAACAGTAAAAAAATTACAGAAAGCAGTAGACCAAGTACTACGATGGTGTGTAAATAATAAGCTGAAAATATTCCCAAACAAATGCCAGATAATGAACTTCTCAAGAAAGAAAGAAACACAACCACCAAGTATTATCATAGACCAAACCCACATCCCCACGGTAAAGAACGCAAAAATTTTGGGATTAAACTTTTCAGAGAACCTAACTTTTCATTATCATTTTAAGGTAACAAAAGAAAAAGCATTCAAAAAAATAAATGCCATTAAGGCGATAGCTTCGCACAAATGGGGAGCCAGAACAGAAATCCTAATCAGGATAGTAAACCAGGTAGTTCGGAGCGTCCTGGAATATGGAAGCGCAGTCACATCAACAGCATGCGTAACATCAAGACGCAAACTAGAAATAATTTATAATGCTGCCCTCCGGGTGGCGGCAGGCCTGCAAAAATGGACACCCATACCGCTCCTTAGGAAATTGACGGGCCAACCTTCCGTGATGATTCGTCAGAACTTCCTAACAGGAAAGTTTTATCTAAAAATTATGTCGCTGAAAAACGAATCGACGCTGTACCCTATGATGGTGACAAAATTAGAGACAAACGAAGCAAACCCCAGACGGGGAATGAAGAACCTAGAGGAGTTAAGAGATATCCTAACGACCATGGAAGTGGACTATAAAACAATAATCCAGCATATCCCAAGAATAAGAATTGATATTAAGGTGGATATCCATCTATCCGACTTGCAATTCCAGAGAACAACCATACCAGAAGAAATATTCCAATTATACGAAGAGTTCATAGAAAAATATAGAAAAGAATGGGAGATAATTGCCACAGACGCCTCAAAAACAAAGACAAGAACTTCGATAGCCGCACTGGATACCAAGAAAAATAACAAATTCCTAAGAAGAATACCAAATATAAATAGCATATTCACAGCTGAAGCCATTGCCTTGTGTTCAGGGATAAAGAAATTCATTGGAGAAAACAAAAGATATATCATCCTTTCAGATAGCAAATCAGTGCTGACAGCCCTGGAAAACACAAATAAAAAATCAGCGGCCATCATACTTCAAACATATAACGCAATTCAGGAAGCTGGTAAAAGAGGAGCAAGAATAAAATTGATATGGACCCCAAGCCATGTTGGAATTAAGGAGAACGAGCAAGCAGACAGACTGGCAACTAGCGCAACTGAAGGAACCCCCATATTAAAATGGTCATCCCCAACGGATTTAACTAAAAACATTGGAGATTTCTATACAAGAGAGGAAAAAAGGGAATGGGAGGCATCAAAATATTCTCAAGGTTACCCCCTGGACGAAAAATCAAAGATTCTCAAATGGTCAAGGGACCGGGAAATGGACGTACTGCTGGCAAGGTTGTATACGGGCATGCTGCCTACTAAAAGCCTACTGTATAGATTTGGCCTAACAGAGTCCCCATTATGCCCAACATGTCATGTAAATGAAACACCGGAACATATCATCACGTTATGCAGCAGATATTCAGACATGAGGAGAGAACTGAGAAGTAAATTGAACATAGATCAACATATAGACCTGGATATAAAAACAGTAAAAGAATGTGGAAACAAGTCAAAGAAGAATTTAATAGCGATAGGTTATTTCTTGAAAAATATATAGAAAATACAGTCCTGATTAAGAAAACCAAAAAAATAAAAATAAAACCTAGATAAAGAGAATAAGGGAACAAAGAAGAGGGTTAAGCGGCTCGTAAGAGTAAGCAAATACCCCTAGACAACCTTCAATTTCAATTTCAATTTCGCTCTGTCAGATTGTACTTTAATAGAAATTTTGTTTTGAACAATGAATGAACTGCCATCATATTTTTCTATTTGAAAAAATTTTGGTTTTTACAAAGCCTTAACATACGACTATTATGGTAAATTCTTTGGAATTTTTTTTAATTAAGACTTTCTTTGTAAATGTAAATTTATTTGTGTCAAAACGTTCAAGTTTTTTTTATTAAAGGTTAATCCAAAGAATTCGGGCCTGGTACCAAAAGTTGTGATAAAATAGTGAACTCTGGCTACCCAGTTTTATAAAAGTTAAATTCCTTACTCGCCAAAAAGGCTATGATAAAATAAAACTACTATCCTAAAAAATAGAAAAGGCCCGGTATTTTTGGATTTACCGGTTTTAGTATTGTTACTACGGTAAATATTTATAATTCTTTATGCTTTCTAGGCTACTCAAAAAGAACACGATGATTATTCGGACAAAAAATATCGTAAAACTCTCAACACCACCATTATTAACAATTTCTTAGATTTAGAAAGAAGTAAGTATTATTTTTGGTACTTATGGGTTAGACATATGCAAGTATCAAGTGTTCAGATATAGGGGAGACCGGGGATAGATGGGACACTGGGGAGGATGGGACACCTTCAATAAATCTTAAAATTATAAATAAAATTAGTTTTTGAGTGTTCCACCAGGTAAAGCCACCATGACTTCATACTTGTTGCTGTTTACTATTTTTGTTGCAAGCTCCTACAAGTTTCTGAATGAAAATGATTTCACTATAGCAAAAGTAACTAAGTATTACACTTTTCAAAGTGTCCTAAGCTTCTTGTAAGAGGAACACCAACTAACCAACCAACTTACACTTTTCAAGGTGAATTTTCAATCTGATTCTTGGTTGCTTTCTTAATGGTTTATATTGTTTTCTAAACAGAATAATGTATTCTTTATGAATATATAGTTGAGTTAAGCCTAAAAGCTACAGTTCTTTTGAAAGAACCTATTTTTTAAAACTGTTGCTACCGAGGTGGGATGGGACAACATGACTTGGGGTGGGATGGGACATGCCCAATTCCTCTCAATACCTAAATACAAGCTATTGCATGTATGCAATAGCTTGCAAAACAATGGTATCTAAAGAATTGTATACAATTCTTTAGATACCATTGTTTTGAAACTGATTAGTATTGCAGTTGAAAACATATTTTTTTCAATAAAAGAATTTTAACTATTTTGTATTTTTCACTTAAGTTAGATTTTTCGAAGTAAATATAGAGTAAAATAATTGATGTTTTTGTTATAAATCTTTAAAATGTATAAAATACTTCCATCTTAGTGGTTTTTGATCATATATTTAAAAAGTAATCATAAATTTTAATTTTAAAAGATATGTCCCATCCCACCCCGGCCCGGGGTGGGATGGGACACTTTTAGAGGTTACTTTAATTCGTTCATAAATCCTAAGTTTTGTTTGCTATCACTTTGGTTATATTTTTTATACATGTTAAAATGTTCCAAGATGTTAGTTTGAAAGTTTCAAATTTATACAATGAAAACTAAATTTTAAAAAATATTCTTGGAAAAAGTGTCCCATCCCTCCCCGGTCTCCCCTATTGCTAAAAAAGCAAATATTAAAATAAATAAACAATTAAATTATCTAAACTAGCAATGGTGCTTTTAATATTTTGAAAGATTTTATTGTGTTAAGTTTGTTTTATTACACAATTCTTTATTAATTTGTGTTCATTATCATGTTTGCATTTAGTTTCCACCTGTACTTCCAACAACTCAACATTATCTGACTTTTTCCACCATATGCGGAATTCGTTTAAGGAATTGCCTCACATATTTGTGAATTGTCTGACGGCTGATGTTCATGATACACTAGATCTGAGCTCAGGACACACTGGGAGAAAAGAGGATGATTACCTGTCCACAGGTTTGTTGCTTCTGTCTTTTGTTGAAGATTGTTCTCTTGTAATAAAGGTTACACTACATTTTTAAGAGCTCAGGCAAATTTCCCCTATGGATATAGGAAAAACAATTCCTATCACTCCAAACTGCTGAATATACAGAGCCATTATATGGAATAATTTGAAAAGTTTCTCTTTTACTATACACCTGGTGTAAATAAAGCTATTTGAACCTACCAGTTTGTTTATGTGTACCGATATTCTATATAAAGTGATGGTTTTACCTTCATTCTTTAGTATGTTGTGAAGCACAGTTTAATTCCATTAACCGGTCCCGTGAAATATCGGCAAGCTGTTTTGGAAATGCCAAAAATTAGAAATACCAATAAAAGGGGAAACCAACCAGTTAAAATTTCTGTTATATCAATGGCAATGATAAAAATTTGGCTTTCACTTGAATATTTGGTCTTCAAAATAATAATAATTTATTCTGAAACATTTACAAAGTACATTAACATTAATGGGAAGCAATCAAAAGAAAAAAACAACATATTGCACACTAAGGGGCCGAATTGGCCCTTCCAAGTGAAAAAAAAATTTACTTTGAACAATGTTCAAAGTAAATTTAAAAAAAAAAAAATAAATAATAAAATAAAAAATATAAATAAAAAAAAATATTTTGAATATTTTTACAGAGATGACAGAACTGAACCTACAGCACTTCTGTTCATACTTTTTGTCATAATTTCAAGCTGATACAAAATTATCATAAGAAGTGGAACCCACACCTAAATCAGCATTGAATTTACATAATCTTTATTTTATAATAATCTTCTTGATTGTAAGTTTGCTTTATTAGCTTTTACAGAATGGATTATGATGTGGTTACTTCGAGTGCTTAGTCAGCCATGCACTGGTGTTCACAGAGAATGCAAACAGCTACTTTATTCTCTCTTACAATTAGTAAAGATTAACAACCCCTGTTGTTTCCGAGAATATGTTGTTCGCATTATTGCTTTATTAACAGGTATTCACTTTTTTAAAGTATACATTTATATCATTGAAATTTTCTGTAATAGTTCTAATGTTTATACACAATTTTCAGAGTTGAATGAAATGGTTGAAAAGTTCATAAATGAAAATACCAGTTCAATTACCATTCAGAATTATTTTAAGTCTGATAAAATGGTACATGATGAATTTAATATTAGGGTAAGACATTATTTTGATTATCCAACTAAAACACCCTGTGTTCATTACAATCTTGCATCATATTCTTAATTTCAAAACAGTAGGATGCTGAAGAAATTATGAATAAAATATGGTTTTGAATTATATGAATTTGATGAAGAAAATATGGTTGGTTGTATAATTTTTATGGTACAAAGCCCAGAGTATTTTAAAAATGATGGTTCTAATTAACCATATTGTTTCATCTTAAAACAAGAGTACTTCACCATTTTACAGTGCCTGATATTTTTGAGTAAACTACTCATTAATAATATGTATTCAAGGTACGGTCAATCATTCAAATTGAATTTTTTTGATAATAAGGAAGTTGCATGTGTCAGATTTTCAAAACCAAGCAAGTGTTCCACATGGTTTTTTGTATGGTAAAATGAAATATCTAGTCAGTTTTTCAAAAAAATGTACAGGTTATTAAATATTTTAATTTAAAAGTCGAGAAAAAAACATGTGACTGAAAACGTTTATTGTTTAAACTGTAGGATGACGTCAACAATAATACCATCAACTCCATTGCTTTTCAACAATGCCTATTCTAAGATGACGTCACATCCAAACTCTTGGCGTTTTCGCGCTTTTAAAAAGGGGATTTTTGTTAATTTTTTTGGCAATCAAAAAATTTCTCGATCGGCCTCAAATT
Source organism: Tetragnatha versicolor (assembly GCA_024610705.1). Lineage (NCBI taxonomy): Eukaryota > Metazoa > Arthropoda > Arachnida > Araneae > Tetragnathidae > Tetragnatha > Tetragnatha versicolor. Next base: position 32,414,211 of record JANDEH010000005.1, read on the forward strand.
TTGGGTAGTTGCTTATTTTTGCAAGAAGAATCGATTAAAAAAATTAAAAATCATGCAACTTCCTCATTGTCTTACATGTAATGAACTGATGAATGAGAAGTATAAGAAATTTAAAATGGGTGTTTCTTGGTTCATTTTAAATTTCAGAACTCTCAAGAACTGGAGCTGGTTGATATTTCAATTGTTTTCTCCAGTCCCAATGAATGTGAAAGTCTTGCAGAAAAAGTAACGTAAGTGTAATTCACTTTTATGATGTCAGCTGTGTTTTAGCATGTGTTCATAATAATAAATAATTTTCCCTGTTTTTTTAAGATCTATTTTAGAAATGCTTATGAGTGATATCATTCAATTTCTACCTGACCATTGTTGTGTACTCTGCAACCAGTTATGCACACAAATTGAACTAGGAGATTTATCTTTAAAAATTGTAAGTTTTTTTCTCATTATTCTTGTGTTTTATACAACAAATGAAAGTTTTTGACAAGATAGATTATTCAATAAACTATCTCAAGAATAAACAAGAAATTCCTTAGAATATTTTTGCAGTATCTTTACTTTGTGAAGAATTAATACCCTAAAATTTTTACAGTTGAAAAAAATGGTTAAAATGACAACCAAACTTAGTTTGTAATTATTAGGCTGGATGTAAAATGCAGAAACTGATTATACATTCTTATAATATTGGTCTTTCTTTATGCTAAAAATCGTTACTTTCTTAAAGAAGGTGCTGTTTTTTACACATACAAGTTTGATACATGTAATGATTTTAAAACATCTTCTTTTTACATAGGAATCAATTCTTTCTGTGACATCATTAATAAAAAATAATGGCTTAGTGATTCCTACCAATTTAGCAAACTATTTATTTAGTTGTTTAAGATCCATTATTGCTTTTTGTTGTGATTTTGAAGAACCTGTTCCTGAGTAAGTAGCTTTATTATATTGTTAAAATTTGTTGAAAGTAAAATATTTTATCATTTTAACTATAAAAGATCTTTTCATTATTAAAGTTAGTAATAAGTAATAACACACAATAATATTTAATTAAAACAAGATTAATATGTTGTTTTTGTATAACAATATATATTTATTGAAGTTATGTTTATTTAATTCAGTGAGGGCATGGAATTAATTTACAAGTTTTTATTTAATGTTATCAATTTTTTGCAGCATTTTTAATCTTCTGGAAAAGTCAACTGCTTCATTATTAGTAGAAATAACCCAAAAATCTTTACTGCATCTTAACAAATATACAATATCTGTGTCAACTCTTGGTAAAGTTTTACAAACTTTAACTGAGGTAATTGCTGCATTTTTTATCTGATTTAAAATCATTTGAGTTTTTAAAAGTACATTTTATTTTTGCATCCAATTTTTTATTTGAACAGATGTAAATTCATTTTTGCATTTTTAAGAACTAATATATATTTCAAGTAAATTTATTTTTTTACATTAATATTTTTAGTTACTCCCAAAATATAACTATTTTCTCATGAAATTTATATTGTGCAGGTTATTTTTAAATTCCGATTTTTTTCTGTGGATGAGACTCTTCAGGTTGCTGTAGTTAAAGGAATAATTTGTTTTACAAAGCATGGAAGTAATAATGGTTATCTCCTCCCTTTGAATATCCAGAGACAATTTACTCAAGCTCTCATCGATCTAGTTACCATAAAAAATTCCAAGGTTTGTATATAAATTTTGATACATTTGAAATGATGCCAGGATTATGTTATACTGGCCTAGTGGTTAGAGTATCTTACTATGAAGCCTGATCAATACTGAAGTGTGGTGTCAGCTTATATTTAGATCAACCAATCTTGCAAAAGTATAGCTACTATAAGACTACCATGCTACCATAAGTTTAGCTTTATGAAGCTGCTATTTTTAAGTTATTGCAGCAATAATTGCATCTTCAGGTGCTATAATGTATAAATTTTAGATTCAGTCCCCAGTTTCAAATTAAAAAAAATAATTTTTTTATTTTTATTTTATCTACCCCCAAACTACACGAGTAAGGCAAAAAATTTTTTTTCCATAGTTATTTCTGGAAGTGGGCATTAGAGTATTCAATATCAGTCAACATGTTAAGTAATATATTTTTTTAACAATGCAATAATATATAAACTGATCCTTTCAAAGAAATGGGTTTAAGAATCTTGGAAATAAAGTTTAAACATATCCTCTTTGTTAAAATATTATTACTTATGCAGCATTTTTTAAACATTGTATTATAACAGGTTGACTAATTTAATACAGGTTGACTTTTTGGCAACAGCTGGTTGCTAGTGTGTTGACGCTTTTTTTGCTGCTCCGCTGGATTGTGTATATTTTTTCGATAAATTAACAATTTATACTGCAATTTTTGAGCTGTATGTGTTGATTTTCAAGCTGGAGTGAAATTATTGTTAATATCTTAGCTTCACAATTTTAAAGATGTCGTCAAGCTGTGTAGCGTGCACAGATCCGATCGTCGAAGTCCGTGAATCCATTCAATGCTCAACCTGTAAGTCAACGTTCCATCACTTGTGTTCGGGTTTTAGTGATAAAAGTTTCCGGAAACTATCTGAGGATAAAAAACTGAGTTGGAGATGTGTGGCTTGCGTCAACGAAACCAAACCTAAAACGAGAAGTGTATCTACCGTTGATCTCACAAGTGATCAGGAACCTCTTAAACTGACTCCCAATCAATATACTGAGCTGAAGAACCTTATTACAAAAAACTTTAATCAGGTGAACCACTCTATAGAATTTAACAGTTCTATCATCCAAGACCTAAAAAATACAATAAGCAGTCTTCAAACCTTCAATAAAGACCTTCAGAAAAAATGCGACCAAGTTGAAGCGGAAAATACAGAGATAAAGCAGGAACTTAAGGAGCTGAAATCTGATATCATAGAGTTAAAACAGTATTCCAGACGAACCAACATCGAGATTGCCGGTCTACCAGAAACAGATAATGAAGATATGCCGACAATCCTGTCCAAGATTGACAATCTCTCAGACACTAAAATCATTGATAATCTTATAACTGCGCACAGAGTTCCATCATTTAAAAAAGATAATCCTAAACCTATAATAGTACAGCTGAAAACAAAGCAAATTAGAGATGAAATATTAAAGAAATTGAAAAGTCGAAGATTAACAACAAGAGAAGTAAATAGCCGACTTACAGACATGCCAATTTATGTTAGTGAACATTTAACGCCTGAACTAAAAACACTTTTCTATCATGCACGAAATTACAAGAAAGAAAATAATTACAATTTCTGCTGGACACGCGATGGTAAAATTTTTATTAGAAAAGACGAGACATCCAGAATTTTAAGAATTAAATCAATAGATGATTTTAATGTTCAACCACCAACAGTTTGATTTTGATCCTATTGCTGAATGTAAAACACTTGATAATCTGGATGATCTCGAGAAATTCTTAACCATCCAATCATCAACATGTAAGTGTATCTTTTTACATCTGAACATTAGAAGTTTACGTGCCAATTTTGATAGCTTAATTTCTCTAATTTCAAATTATATTGATTCATTTTCTGTTCTAATTTTGTCTGAGATTTGGATCTATGAGAATGAAATTAATTTTTACTCAATTGACGGGTTTGATTCCTATTTTTGTTGCAGAAATAACAACAGATCTGGAGGTATTGTTGTATATACCAAAAAAAGTCTAAATTTTTCTAATTTATCTTTAAGTTTTATATCTGCTGAAGCTATTTTAGTACATTGTAAACTATTGAATCTCACTATTTTATCTATTTATCGATCTCATGAATATACAATAGACTATTTTAATTCCGAATTAAAAACTATACTGTCGAATATAAAAGACTCAAATGTAATTATCATGGGTGATCTAAATATAGATATTTTCATGGATAACTATATCACTCATGAATACTTAAATTTTTTATCTGAATTTGGTTTTCATAACTTTATCAATAAGCCTACTAGAATTAGAGCAAATGCTACCTGTATTGATCACATTTTTGTTAAAACAAATAAATATTTAGTTACATCAGGAATTTATACTACAGACATTACTGATCATTATATTACTTTATGCAGATTAGATAATACGGAAAAAGAAGTACCCAAACCTGATTATGATGTACCCAAATTTACCATAAATTTTAAGAAACTTTATGAATATTTAAACACATACAAGTATGACTGGAAAGAACAGGACTCTCTTGATCAGCAATATCAATCTTTCGTTTTTAAGCTAACTAACATTAAAAATAATTTCAAAAACCCAATCAGATTGTTAAAAAAACCTAAAAGTAATTGGATTACAAATAGTATTATGATTTTAATTCGTAGAAAAGAAAAGTTGTTTAGGAAAATGAAAAGGTATCCTAGTGATATTATTTATACAACCGCTTATCGAAGTGTAGTTGCCGAATTAAAACAAACAATTAAAGCTGCTAAATCAGACTACTTTAAAGACAAATTTTTGAATTGTAACTCTGCTAAACAAAAATGGGATCTTGTAAACTACATAATTGGTAAACAAAATAAGCCTAGTACCTTACCCGATTGTTTCAATAACCCTTACTCGGTTATGCAATTTAATAACTTCTTTAAGAGCTTAAACCAAAATTACTCAAATCCCAATATAACTAGACTTGAAAATTATATGTCTCCAAACATTAACTCTTTTGTTTACTTTGAATACAGTAACTCTGAAATGTTAAATTTAATTAATGCTTTCACTAAATTAGACAGCTATGATTATGATGGGATAAATGTAAAACTAATAAAAATATTGCTAAATCATAATATTTCTTTTATCACTAGTTTTGTAAATACCTCAATCACCAAAGCTGAATTTCCCCAATCACTGAAAAAAGCTACCATAACCCCTATTTTCAAGTCTGGGGATAAATCTTCCTTTTCAAATTATAGACCTATTTCAATTCTTCCCACTTTTGCTAAAATTATTGAAAAATCTCTTTCAAATAGAATGTACGATTATTTACATAAAATAAATTTTTTTGCGGACAATCAATACGGTTTTATTAAGGGGAAAAATACCGAAAGTGCACTTTTGCAATTTTCAAAATTCATCTATAATAGTATAGACAGTAATAAAAAAACAGTAGCGATCTTCCTGGATATATCAAAGGCATTTGATAATGTCAATCATAATTTACTAATAAAAAAATATGCTGGTTTTCGTGGAAATATTCTAAATTGGTTCAATACATATTTATCAAATAGAGAACAGCGTGTTAAAATTCAAAATAATTTCAGTAATTATGAAATTTCAAACCGTGGCGTTCCTCAAGGTTCAATTTTAGGTCCTTTGTTATTTCTTATTTTTATAAATGATTTGTGTAAACTACAGCTATATGGCAAAATGTTAACATATGCCGATGATTCTGTCTTGTTATATTCATGCTCTGATATTAATGCTCTTCTGTTACAAATAGAATCTGATCTGACTGAAATAAGAAAATGGTTTACTGCGAATGATCTTTGCCTAAATTTAAATAAAACAAAATATATTTATTTCAACTTAATACAGTCTGAAACAAATCTTAATATTAAATTTCATTCCTCCAATTGCAATAAAAATAATTCTAACTGTCAGTGCCCCGTTCTGAAATCAGTCTCTACAATTAAATACCTAGGTTTACATATTGACTCTAACTTAAAGTGGAAAACTCATGTAAATGAATTAAGTAAAAAATTACGTTTTGTGTTAGTTAAATTTCACCACTTAAAAAATAAAATAGATGCAAGTTTTTTAAAAACACTTTATTATTCTTGGTTCTACTCACTGTTAAATTATGGCATTATTATTTGGGGAGGTGATTATAAATATAATTTACTACCACTAATTTCGATCCAGAACAAGTGTTTCAAAATTTTAAATCCCTATCATTCACATGCTTATAGTTTTAGAAATCTGAACTTACTACCTTTTAAGTATGACTTTTTATTCCGTGTAGCACTTTTTTTGTACCGAAACAAATCAATATGTGAATTAAAATTAAATGTATCTCAAAGAAGACCTAATGAAATTTATAAAATTCCTCGTTTTTCTAAAGAAATATTTCGGAAGCATTTCTTCTTTTTAGGACCTAAAATCTATAACCATGTGCCTTCTTATCTTCAAAACATAAAGACGTATTCAACATTTAAACGTGAACTATTTAACTTCATAATAAATTTGGACGACATAGACCATTATTTTCAAATTTAAAACGAAGCAACCATAACTTTAATAACCAGACTTTTGCCAACTCTGTTTAATATTAAATCTATGTTATTTCTTTTTATTTTTATTCAATTTTCAAATTTAAAATTATGCCTTCAGCTATTTAATTTTAATTTTAAAAAATTTTTTTTGTTTTTCTAATGTACGACTATAAATTTTGTAACCTTGTTTTTAATTTTTAAGGTTTTTTTTTAGTTCCTATTGCTTTTCAGTGTGTGTGTTTTTATGTATATTTATCTTAAATTTATTTTCATTAAGTTAAAATTTACCCTATTGCCTTATTTATATTCAAATTTATCTGTCACCTGAACGGGACAAAGTCCCCTTGGTGACGAATATGTATCTAATTTTCTGTACATATGCATTATGTGATAATAAAGCTTATTATTATTAATATTGGCTTATACACAGGTTTTGAATTTAAAGTAATTTTTTGAAAGAAACCATACTCTCGGCTTATAAACAAATGAGCATATATTTGGAAATATACGGTATTGGTGCTAATAACCAACAGCCTGATTTAATTATTATCTCTGTATCTATTCTAGTTGTAATGGGTTATCAAGAAAATGCAGAAGTTTTTTAAGTGCATTAATTTATCAATGTTTTACTTACCAGGGTTATAAAATTTATTCCTTTTTGCAAATTGTAACTTTTGGCACTTCCGTTTTAATAGGTTGCTAACCCCTGCCTTTAAGTTATGAGGGAAGATTAAAGAAGCTAAATCACTCTAGAGAGAAGAAGGATTAGAGGGGATTTGATTCAACTATTTAAAATGGTAAAGCAAGGGGACACAGAGGGACTAGATTTCAATACGGGTAATAGAACAAGGAGTCACAATTTCAAATTGAATAAAAACGGATTGTAGAAAGCATTATTTCTTTAATAGGGTAGTGGATAGATGGAATGCGTTGCCTGAAACAATCGTAAATTCAAGTAGGGTAAACGAGTTCAAGGGGAAAATTGACTGATACTGGGATTCTGGTAGTTTGGGTTAAAAAGACTGGACCAACCTTGCTGGGCTTACGCCTGTAGTTGGTCGACTTAATTTGTATTTATATTTGTATTTATACAAATTAATTTCAACCAGAGGCAGAAATCCACTTAAAAAATACTATATTTTTAAAAAATCAAATTGTTTATCAGATTCCTAATATAGGTATAATCAGCTGATAAATCTTCATTTATTTTGTATTGTAAAATGTTTATGTAGAATTATGAAATCAATTTCACTTTCTTTATTTGTTAGGTGCTGATTCCTCTAACTGTCCACATGATAACAATGGATAAAGTGGTTACTAGTGACAAATCTAGAAGCATCTCTAGAAATTATGTGTAATTTTTATTTCAAGCTTCCCTCTAGTTTATTAATTGAGCATTATTAAACCTGATAACAGAAAAGTTATTATTTATTAATTTTCAAACTTAAATTGTTATCTATTGTAGAATTGTTTTTTTACATTTTTATTTACTGTTTAGTATTGAAATCACATCTCCTTCCTGGTCATTACTTTATGAAACCATGATTGAAAAAATGAACAGCAAAATATCAGAAGTAAGAATGAAAATTATAAATATTGATACAATTAATATTATAAGTATATTTTGTATTCAATTTTTATTAATTTTTTATCATGTTTTTTTCTTTCTGTGAGTTTTTTTGGTGTTAAGGATGTCAACTCTATGCGTATTTTTAGATGCATACTTTTAATAACATAAGAGTTACAATAACTTGCATTAACTAACATGGAAAATTTTTCTTGGTTATTACTAGACAGCAAGTATAGAAGCTATATGCTGCAGTATGGAAATACTATTATGGAGTTATTATGAAATAATCTTAAGAAAAAATGAGTAAGTTTTGTCTGCATGGAAATTTAATAGCTATTTTCTAATATATAAATAAGTTTTTATAATGTTTTATACTAAGTGGTTTAAAACAAAATTTTTTTAACTTAGCATGAATTTTTATATTTTTGTTTATTTGTTTTAAATTTTTTGCAGGGTTTCTGAAAATAAAGCTCTGCTGGAAAATTTTTCTAAAACCTTTTCTATGCAAATTTTGGATTCTTTTAATCGTTTAGTAAAAAATAATTTATTTAAAATCAAATCGACTTCACAATTTGAATCAATTGTAAAGGTGTATCAAATTCTACTTTTTGTCCAAGGTAAGTTTGGATTGAATCTTTTGGTTAAATTTTAATTTATTTTGATGCTTAGTTATATTTTATTTCTTTTCCTTCAGATGAGAGCTTAAGATCTGAACAATGGTTGATGATTTTGAATGTTTTGTCTGTTCCTTTTATTTCAAAATCTGTAAGTCATGTTTTTTTAATATGGCCTGGAACTTATTTTTACTGTGGTTATAAACATTTTTTCTTTGAATAGGGTTGTTAAATGTAGTACATTTAATTAAGATTATCTCAACTATGTATTGAAAATAAACTTTAAAAGAAAAACATGTTAAAGATAATTAAAAAGTTTGAAAGTAAATTGCTTGTAAAAATGCAACTTATTTCAGTTTTGTAGAGCATTGAAAAACTAAAAGCATTTTCCTTAGTTCATCAGCACTAAGAATTGTGTCATGGAAAATCATTCTTTTTCTGTTTACAGTATAACCTCTTTATCTAGCACTTTGATACAATCTTTAAAACCTTTATATCTCACAACAAATATTTTCCTTCTCGAAAATAATAGTCTGTAATGTTAATTTCAACTCCTATATCTAAATTTTTAACAAAAGACTCAATAGTCAAATTTTTCATTATCTTTAAATACTTTTTTTTAGGAAAATGCTGTATAGTTTTCGCCGCTTTAGCACTTTTCGCTGCATTCCCTACTTAACAGCCTTTCTATCTGGTTACTCTGTGCATTTTTTTCTTTCAACTGACAAGGTCTTGCAATACAGTGCCAGTCTTTGCTACCTTGCAAGCAGAAGGAAATGTTTCTTTTTTTACAACGTTTTTATTAGGTCGCTTTCAATCTTGTCCGTCGGTCTATCTGTTTGTTCCGGGGGAATTTAGTAATCAATTTTAAGCATACTTCCCAATGAGCTAGAGACTTGAAATTTTGAACATAGTTCAGATCTGGATAACAATACGATATTATCTCGTTAGTTCGGTTCAATTTGCTGTCCCTGAACCCCCAGGGGGACTTAAAGTTTAGAAGTTCAACTATAGGATCTTATTGTTAAAAATTCATTTTTGTGCAGTTTGCCTCTCGTTATCAAGATGGCTTTAGAAGAGTTGTATAAAATATAGTTAAAGTTCAGAAAAAAAACACTTTTAGTTTTATTAAAAAAAGAAAGGAATCAAATTCTTGGAAGGCGTTCAGGGGTTCAGGTCGCGAATTCTAAACTTTACACAACAAAACTAAAAACCAGAAAATAATTAATGAAAAAAAAACCTTTTTAAAGAACAACGTTTTTAAAATGCACTAAAAAGTATAAAATAATTTTTTGTAACTCCTTGTAAAACGAAAAACGCGGGGATCATGCAATAATATTTACAGCTACTACTCTTGTCACTGTATTTACCATTATATCCACAGTTAAAAATTATTTAAATGAATGATGAAATTTAGTTGGATTAAATACCTAATGCATGATCCCCACGTTTTTTCGTTTTACAAGGAGTTACAAAAAATTATTTTATACTTTTTAGTGCATTTTAAAAACGTTGTTCTTTAAAAAGGTTTTTTCATTGATTATTTATTGCTTAGCTTAATCGGTTCAACATTAAACTTTGAAAAAAAAACTGCATGTATTTTTTTTGTTAAGTCATCTTAAGTACTAGCATGTTTCCAAAATATTGAGTAATTTTCACTACCATATGAACTAAAATGATGCTATGAATAAATCATATATGATCATGTCGTAATAAATAAATCATATACATCATGATGCTATAATGAACTAAACCATTGATATATTCAGACAGTATTATGACTAATGCTTTATATTTTTGATTCCCCGTCATGCTTAGTGATTAATTTTGTTTATTGAGTAACCTTGTTTTCTCAAATTTTTTTGTGTTTCTTCAAATTCAAGATATTGAGGTTATACTGTATGGTAAAAAGAATGCTTGCATTCAATTTCTTTACTTCTATATCTTGATGTTTTTATTTAGGATTTAATTTTATTTTCTAATGTTACAGGGTAGTGTGCTTGACTTATGGTGTGAATTCTTACCTCCAAACTCAATCAAAAGATTAGAAATTTCCCATGATACATCAATAAAGTCAAAATGCTTGAAGTTACTGTTTTTTGTTCCAACACATGTGTCAGACAAATGGAAAACTAAATTGTTTTTAGATTCTTTGGTAAGGTACTCTTAACTTCCATTTTAAGTACTAGAATTCAACCTTCATTCAGATTCTATTTTTGTTTTAAAAGTTCCCTTTTTTAGTATGCAAGTACTAAACTAGTACAAACTAGATTCCATTTTACCAACTTATATTTGTCCATTTTTATGGTAAAAATTTGATCAAGAAAAAATAATTTGTTCAAAATAACATGTTCTTGTATTGCCCTTTAGAAAAGATTGAACTTAATGTGTTAAAAATAAGGCATTTTTCAAAGTTTTAGCATATAAAAATAAGTTAAATCTGATGATTAATAAAGGTATATAAGCATAAGGTATATAAGCATATAAAAATAAGTTAAATCTGATGATTAATAAAGTGGTTTCCAAATGATTATTTATACCTTAAACATCTGTCCGTTCAAAAGTATTGGAATCAGTGATTAAAAGTGGCTTTTCTCTACCATATTGAAAAGTGAACAATTTTAAAATAACTCTTTTTTTTCAAAATTACTTTTGAATTATTTTATCTAAATTAATTGGGACTGCATATAATTTTTATTGAATAAAAATATTTAGAAAACTAAACCATTAATTTTTTGTTACAATTACATTGAAGAGCTTTCATGACTGAAAACAAAAGTAGCTACATTTTCCACAGTGTGTGGTGGTTACTGCAGTTATCTATATATATAAAATAGAAACCCGGAAATAGAGTTTGAAACCCGTGTGCTGTCGGGTTTGAGCATTTGATTGGTCGGAAAAAATCTCCCTCCTTCTCTTGGAGTGGCCGATTTTTGAAAGATTTGTCCTCTCAGCAATCCCTAATGTGAAGACGGTAAAGATTAATCCTGTCTGTAAGCAACAGCGATTGTTTACTTCCTGTTCGGTTCTCTGCTATGGCGTCGCGGTTTGCTTTTTCGTGTTTATTTATGCGCTTCGTACTTTGCTCTTTGCATAAGTATATTTTTATTCCGCTTTTTGATTATACAGTTTCTTTTCATTCTGTCCTACGACGAATGTTTTGCTTTCTTTCGATTACATTTCCGTTTTATAAAATTGGCTCTCGGATGTCATTGCGATGCATGATCTCTTGATCTTTATCATGTTCGTCGTGGAGGGCTTTTTTGTGATATCCAGTTACTGATTTTCATTTCATTACTCAAAACTAAGTATTTAGGCTTTCCTTTCCTTACGCTTACCAAAGTACTTTACTATGAAGTACTTACTTTTCATTGCATACTGTTGGATCATTTCTTCCAGTAGTAGGTAAGTACTACACCACACAGTTTGTTTAGAAGAAGCTCAGACTTACTTTTGTTTAAGTAGCCTCTTTATGTTTAAGTAACTCAGGCTAAATTTTGTTTACGGCTTACTTTTTTTTATTTTAATACTTTCATTTAATTCTTGCAGACTTGCATTTGTTAGTGCACTTCTTACACCAAGTAATGTTTTGTAGTTTGGTTTATTTTGTTTCAATACAGTTTATTATTTGGTAGTGATTTAAGGGCACGTTGCTAAGCCCGTCTACATCAGGACAAATTTTTATTTCAATCAGTCAGGCGCGTTTCGGCCCATCAGACCCATTATAATAAGCACGAACAAAGCCCGTCTATGTCAGGGCAAATTTACATTTCCTTTCGTAAAGTATGTTGTACGGGCAAAGCCCAGGGCCGCGTTAAGGGGGGGGCCACGGTGCGCCCGCCCCGTTTGCCGTATTCAGGTATTCAATAGGGGCGCCTAATTTGTACTCGGAACTTTTTTTGCAATCATCATACCCAACATATTAAGCACGAAAATTTACATTTCCTTTCGTCAAGTATGTTGTACGGGCGAAGCCCGGGGCCGTGTTAAGGGGAGGGCCAAGGTCCGCCCCGGGTGCGATTTTTCCACAACACGGCCCTGGCGAAGTCCGTCCAAATTTTTTTTATCAAAACGGGCAAATTTTATTTCATTTACTCGAGTGTGTTGTATGGGGGAAGCCCACCCAAATTCTCAGTTAAGCACGGGCGAAGCCCGTCTACTTTAGGGCAAATTGTTTTTTTTATTTACAACGCCCGGGTGTAGCGCTTTAGTTGTTTAGTTGATGTTTTCTTTCTCAATTTCATTGTATTTAACGTTGTTTCTAGCAGAACTTTTTAAAATTCTTTTTCCAGTTTTTGTCTGGCTTATGCTTTGAAGTTAATTTGAAGCAAAAGGACTGCTGTACGGGCGAAGCCCGTCTATATTACACCCCGAGCAACGCCGGGATAGCGCTTGCGCTAGTAACTGATAAAAATATTTAAAAGAAAAATAAAAGTAAAATAGTAATTGTGTTTCTCAAAGCAAATTATATAAAGGGTGATTTGCATATAGTTCTAGTTCAAATTATTGGAGTTTCATATTTTTCTTTTCAGTGTTATGATGATCTAAAAATGTCTTCAGTTTCTATGATACCATATTTTCTTTATGCTTCACCTTCTCCTTCCATTGTGCTTCCAGAAGTAGTTCAGTGAGTGAAATTTATTTTTTTTATACAAGTCCTATTTAAACTAGGCAATCTTATGCTGAAATATTTTGTTATTTGTAGGAGCTTGATAAATGTCCAAAGCATAGCGGTTCTGAAGGAAGTTTGTAAAATCTTTGGTTTGATGTGCTGCACATTTTCAGGAACATGTAGTCTTGTCAGGTAAGCTAGAAATAAATGACTGAATCTAAAATCTATGAGTATACAGTTTACTCTTCTGCTTAAAAAGGGTGATGTGAGTTATGGAAAGCAGTAATTTGTGTTCATAAATAGATTGTCTTATGGTGTTTAAATTTTTGGAATTCTAATTATCCAGGGAAAATTCTTCTGAAGATTTTATTGTTAATGAGCCTCAATTAAAGTGCACTAAGTGTAAAAAAGGTAAGTTTTAAATAAACTGTTTTTATGTTCTTATTGTATTTCATAATTTTAAGGTGCTATCCTACCCCTAATATCGTCATTTTGGGTCAAAGTATCAATTTTTCAAGTCTGGTGTTAAATTAGATTAAACTATGTTTTCTTAGCTTTCTGAAACCATATTATTAAATAGCCTATTATTTGGATATATGGGTAAGATTGCATTTTTTATTTTGTTTTTTGCTTTTTTCTCAAAACACATTTTTAATATTTTACTTTACCGCATAACCTCATAATTCAAAAAGTGATGGTTCAAATAATTTAAAATTTTGTACCAATAGGTTTCATATAGGAGGTGGACCACTTCTGTGTATGAAAAGTAATTAAATTTTTTTATAATGATAATTAAATTAAAAAGTTGTTATAAAATTTGGCGATTTTGATTTGTTGTTCGTTTAAAACAGTGCTCTAATATTATAAATTCAGTGACACTTTTGAGAGTAGTCCAACTCCTAAAAAAGGTTTTAATCTATGTAATAAAATTTACAGATTGAGGATATCTTCATTCAAAGTGGAGATTTGATGTTTTGCGTAATATTTTGGCTAATTTTATGCACAAATTGGTTAAAAAATAATATATATATTTTTAATTTTGGTTTCAATTTTACATTTATCCTAGTTTCTAGATGTACGAGGGTGGTCCCAGAAGTACCCGGCCTAACAAAGAAAAACTAAAAATTTTTGGAAAATTTTTCCTAATTTCTCTAGATAGGCTTCTTTTAGCCCCATACACCTCTTCCAGTGAAGTTCCATGGGTTCCATGACTTATTTTTAGAAGGATTCGTAAAAGCCCTCAAAATGACCGTTAACAGCATATTTTACTTGATAATTTTTGCAAATCTTTGCCCATCGAACCATTTTTTGAGGTTTAGGAGCAAAAATGACCTGTGGGGACAAAATCTGGGGAAAACAGCACGTTTGAGTAATTTAAACATTGATTTAACTGATTTTAGCCATCCCGACAATGGACGCAATTTTCATCAATTGCGGCAGCCATCTTGCACAAAGCTTTTTCAATATCAAATTTTCTGTCAAAATTCTGTAAACTGCACTTTTTGAGATCCCTGTTTTATCTGCTAGGTCCCTCACCTTCGATCAGCGATCATCCACCACCATTTTATGGATTTTTTTAACCAATTCTGGAGAAGGAACTTTATTTGGTCGACCGGTTCGTTGTTCGTCTTGGCAGCTCGTGCGACCACGTTTAAATTCCGCCACCCAGTATTTGATGGTGGAAAATGAATGGGCAGAGTCCCCCAGTGTGGAATCCAGCTTTGCTTTAATATTCGTGCAACTTAAGCCCTTCAAATGGAAGTATTGAACAACGAAACGATGCCCATTTTTATCCATCTTTAAAATTTTACTGCACTTGTTTTCTATTAGAACCCGCGAAAACGAATTCTAATTAACTTTCCCCATTCCGATTAAGAATTTGGTCCTAATTATGTTTGAACTTTCGCCTCTAGTCATTTTTTCGGTTTAATAAGCGCCATCTGTAGGTCAGGCCGGGTACTTTTGGGACTACCCTCGTATTTAATCATATAATGCTACTTTTAAAACATTTTGTTAAATATTTAAAAAAAGCCTCCAGGGATAGGATAGCACCTGAAATGATCTAATACTACTTTATAGAGAACACATGTGAGGAAAATGAGCAGAAATTTGCCACTCCTCCTGATAGTCTATCTGAATTGGTTGTTTACTTGCTTAACCACTCATCAGAATATGTTAGAAGAGGTAGTTATATTTTTAGTAATTTATGAGATTAATAATAAATAGTAGTTTTTTGTTATCTAAGTTTTTTACTTAATAGTTTACTTTTTCAGAAATTCTTCAAAATATTCTTTCATATTTTTCACATTTTAAAATAACGGAAAATGTGTTATCTACTGTCTTGCATTGCATTGTAGACACTGATTCTATTGTAAGAACAAAATTCAGGTAAATCTTTCATTCTTGTTCTTCCTTCTTTTCATTGTTATATTTTTATAGTTTAGTTATTAAAAAAATGATGATTTATCCAATTTCTGTAATTTGCATATATTTTATGCAGTGTCTGTCTACAATAGACATGGTTTAGAATTTATTTTTGGATTCTATGAGGAGTAACACTAATAAGCTTACTTAACTTGCTGGAAGATTACAATTTTCTAATCAAAATAATCTTTGTAAAGTTTTATTTTATTTCAATAGAGATAAAGTGAAAGAGGTAATTTCTCCTTAAAAGTCATAGATACTTTCCTATAGATTTTAATAATAATAACTTTATTGACATACCTAAATAGTTATAAAAAATCTTCAAATAACAACATATTCATCACCAAGGGGACTATATCCCGTTCTGGTGACTGATAAATTACGTTAAATTAATACAATAAATAAAATTTAACAGGAAAGTTTTATAAGTATTATGCACTGAGATATACAGGTATGTTTCAAAAGTACGTTTTGTGGCTTTTATTTGGAACCAACGTGTAGTAGGATCACGGAAGTAAGGTCTACCCCTAGGTAAGTGACCCTGGAAAATCCATTGAGATGACTTACAGCGCCCCTAGCGGCAAAATAAAAAAGTTTAAAACTAAACGAGAGAGCAAAAACCTTAGTGAGAGTATTGTTTCCAGTGGTATGAAGAACTCGCTGAAAAAAAATTTAATGAAAATATTTTGTAGAGATATTAATTAGCATGTGAAAAAAGCTTTTAAGTTGAGTAAAGACAAAATTTAATTTAAAAATCAAAAAAAACTTTCAAATTTGCAAACTTTTTCTTTTTTTGAGGCCTGAAAAGGTGCTATTTTCACATGCTAATATCTCCTTGAATATTCACGATATTTTCGTGCAATTTTTTCAGTAAATTCTTCATAACGTTGGCAACAATACTCTTACTGAGGTTTTTTGCTCTCTCTCCTTTAGTTTTTAAATGAATTTTTTTATTTCATTTCTAAGGGAGCTGTAAGTCATCTCAATGGATTCTCCAGGGTCACTTACCTAGGGGTAAACCTTACTTCCGTGACCCTACGAAAATAAAAGCCGTGGTACAGACTTTTTAAACACCCTTTATGTGACAGTAAATCTTCATAAAACAAGTTTTTAAAAATTGTACTTTACTCGCGATTTCAAATTCTTTTCCAGTGGAATTGTCTATGAATTATTGAGTCCAGTTTTTGTAATGAAATCAAATGATAATAACCAACAAGGTATTGAAGAAATGGTTATAATGAATATACAAGCAGCTCTGCTCATGTCCAAACAAAGTGAAAGCATACCCTTTCAAAGGACTGTTGTTCATACCATTGGTGAAATTGGTAAATTAGCTGATTCCGGTCTTCTTTTGATTGTCATTATTAGTTTACTGGAAAGCTCTCTATCATCTACTCCCTCCGTGAAGGTTGTTGCTTATACAAAGGTGATTATTTCATATTGATTGTTTAACAGATGATAATGAATGCCAATTGATTTCAGTACTGTAAATGAATGCCTTTAACTAATGTCAATTGATATCAGCTCCAGGCGCGGATCCAGGGGGTGGCTCTCTGGAAAGTGCCTCCCCCTTGGAGACCCAAAAAGGTTCTCAAAATGAGTAAACACCCAACTTCTATAGGTCTAATTTAAAAAAAATTTTTGTGGGGAGGACCCCCATACCTCCCATTAGTATCAAAATGGGATCTTCAGTGTTAATTTTTAGGAAATCCCCAAAATTTTGACATTTTGGGTCAAAAAGTAAAGGTAATAGTGTTAAAAAGTGCCCCCTTAGACTCAAAAGGTTTCTAAAATTTAGTTAAAACCCTGCTTTTACACATCAAATTTAAATTTTTTTCTGGGGGAGGACCCCCATACCCCCAATGGTACCACAAGGGGATCTCTTCTGGAAAAGTGCCCCTCCCATAGAGCCATGCTGGATCCGTGCCTGATCAGTTCTGATTATTATGTTCTGTTTGCTAATTTTTAAATCATAGACCAATGATAGGAAATAAACTAAAATTTTTAACAACATTTATACTTATAGTTTACTTTTTAAATAAATCAAAATATTTATTGTGGCTTGAATTGAGAAAAAAATTTTTTCAGCTGAAGCAGATTGGAGAGTCCAAAAAATTAAAAATGCACGATTTATTGAAATCTTATAAAGATGCCATCTGCAAGGTATGGATGTGCTTTATTGCTTCCTCGGAAGTTCTTCGTTCTATCTTTGTATTTTAGTAAAAAAGTATTGATGATTTATGTATAAAAATTAAAATTTCACTCCCTGCTTTGGAATTTATTTCAGTTCTTGGCAGAATTCTTATCAATGAGAAATCCAGCTGATATAAACAAAGTTCTATTTATTTTGGAAGAAATAAGAGTTGTTTTTGAGTATGACGATCTCAAATCCTTCATTCAGGTATTGTCCAACTTCCTTCTATGTAAGTCTCAATGTTTAGTGTTTCTTCTGTAATTAAAACTACTTTTATTTTCAGCAAACACAACATTTCATTTTGCCCTACCTCATTGTCAAAGAAATGGCCCAACCTTCCATTTTAATTCAAGCTCTTGCATCAGTTTTGGATACAGATAAGCGAGAAATACTGATAAACAATTTTCCCTTCATCTTTTCCCATTTCGTCCGCCAATGCAGCAAAGCTGAATTAGAAATGGCTTTGACATTCATGCAGGTAGTTTGCTTTCTTGTTACCTCCTAAGACATTTATTTATCGACTAATGAATAAAAAGATGACTGAGGCTTTTCGTTTCTTTTTTCAAATTTAGAAAGAAACGAGTTTAGAATTGGGGAGCCTCCTGAGGTGCTATTACCAACCTGTTCATAATGAATTGCTCCTTCATCTCAGCACTCACCATCAGCAGGTGTTAGCTGGTTTGACAATTTTGGCAATGAAAAGTGGAGATGTCAAAGGAATGGACATTATGAATCATGGAGATGCAATGGTAACTTCTTGATTGGGTTTATCATACCTTTTTATTGTATTCAATATTCAGATATCTCATACATAAGCAAATATATCCTTCAAAACCACAAAAAGATTCTTTGGTTTTATTTTCAAATATCTTTTCATATACATTTGAAAACACTTATGAAATGCATAAAGGGACCACTGCTCACTACATCAAGTGTTCCTGTTATAACCATGTTCTTAAAAGTTAACTATGTTTTATGCAGGTTAGCTAATATTTTCAGACCTGATAGTAAATAAGCTAACTTTAATAAAATCTATAAAAATCAATGTTATTTTTATTCTTTGAATGAAGACCACTAAGTGAAAATAATAGATTTAGAAGAAATGCATGTTCAACACTATTATTTATTTTACTTGGTTAAAATGGAGGGACGGTTCAAAAAGGTTCTTGGATATATAACAGTGTTCCCACAGGCCTTGAAAATCCTTCAAAAGTACTTGAATTTTATTTAAAATATTTTAATCTGGAATTCTCTTCCATTTGAATGTGAAAAAGTTAATTTTTGATTCAAATAGTTCAATTCCTGTTAGCTTCTTTTAAACTAAATTGTGATTTTTAAATTGTAGAAAAGAAGTACAACTTGGCTAATTTAATTTTTTTGTGTGACTTTCCTAAATCAGATGAATTATAGTAATATGTTTGAAATTGTTAAATACATGAAAGGTTATGTAATGCAGTCTTCACTATATGAAGGGTTTTTGAGAGATTTTGTATTCTGGAGTAGGGGTACTAAAGAAAGTAAGTGCTCATAAATGTGGATTTTTTGCTTTTTATGTTAATCCATGAAAAACTTAAAATGATCCTTAAAAAGTCCTTGAAAAGTACTTCATTTATTTTCTCACAAAGAGTGGGAACTATGTATAAAATGTCTTCTGGAAATCCAATCCATGGGTTTTTTTTAGTTAAGTAATACCTGGTTAAATTTCAATTCAAAAATTTGAGCTTAAACCCCACACTCAAAACATATTTGTCTTCATAGCTGACTTGCAATTTTTCACAATAGCTCAAAAAATAAATTTATGCAGAAAAATGGAAATCACTATTAAAATGTTTAATTGTTATACTATATGGGTTCTGCTTGTAATGAACTTGTTTTCTTCAGTTCGTTTAACATTGTGCAGATTTGATTATTATCTACTTCATTAAACCAGGTTCTTGTTATATCTAAACTTGCTATAAGAAAGTTTGATTGTATTTTTTAATTATTTATGCTCATTCTTTTTCAGGCTAACTACTTGCAGCCAAAGTTGCTTGGATTTTTAGTGTTCTTTGATGCTCAGATGTTGAAGAGCTCATTGGATGATAAAAAAGTGGTATGATTCCAATTTTTTTTACTTACAGAAATACAATATTTGTGTTTCTTTTCTCTTTAACATTGCTAAAAAGCAGAAGAAAAATACTTTCATTAGAATAGTATAATAAAAAGTTTTTAGATGGAGAGATTTTTAATTGGGTAGGGGGTCCATTACATAAGAAGTTTTATGATTTTTCTAGTAAAATGGTACAAAAAATCTTATAAAGTTTTTAAAGATTTTAAAATCAAATGTTTAAAAATTCAAACTAAAAAAATATATTAAAATAAAATTGAGGAATTCGAAATTGTAAGAACAGTTAGAAGTATACTTGAAACGTTTTGCTTGTTTACTGTTTTTAGTGTTTCAATAAAATAACTGTTGCAAAACAATTTTTCTTCAACATTCTGCATATGTGAGTGACGAAAATATTTTTAGGTTAATTATTTTACATTTGAAATGCATGGATTTTTTTAATTTTTATAGGCTTTGGAAAGTTTGATTTCTATAATGAAAATGATGGGATCTAGAGCAGTGACTGCTGTTCGATACAAATTGATGGCTACTCTCCGTCTGGCTTTAAGATTCAAGGAAGGAAATTTTTCTAAGATCTGCTGTAAGGCATGGAACACGTTTGTTAGCAGGTATGTTTCGTGTCTTCATTCTTTTAATTATCAATCAAACTACTATTAGTTTCAGCTTATTAATAATGCTAGGGAAGAATTATATTTTTTGTGTATGTAAGCTTGGTAAATACATTCCTTTAATTAAATTACCTGGTTATGATCTTTCTCTATCTTCTAGCATCGAAATGTATTGCTTAGGCCCTCTTTTGAATCAAATTATTGTGGCCCTTTTGCCTTTGTTGAATTCAGAGCCTCACGGTGTTGCAGAAATATTTCGTTACTTGATAATTGAGAAAAGGTAAGTGATATCAGTTCTAACTATAGTGTGTGAAATGTGCATTAAAAATAGATTTTGTAAGATGTTTTTCTATCTTTTGATAGAGCTGTTCTGAATGATTTCTTTCATGATTTATATTTTGTTCCTGATACTCCTGAACTTCAAGATGTAAATGCTGTTTTGAAAAACTACAATGAAACCCCATCCAGGTTTGTCACACTAATGCATATCTACTATGTTTAGCTATAAAATTGTATGTTTATTGTGAAACAAATATAAGGTTATAACTAAAGAAAAATTTTGCGTTTTCCCTTGTTTCATATATTTTTAATACCTGTGTCAGAGTATTTTAAAATAGATTGATATAATTTCAGTCTGACAGACTTTTGCTCTTTAATGTGCCATTCTCTAAAAGGGATAAGTCATGAAAATTTAGAAGTAAGACTTCATGCTATAGAGAAACTTAAACAAGTTCTACAAGGAAACCAGGTAATCTAGTTCTGAATTTTACTATCTATAGTTTCCCATTTTATGTATTTTTATCTATGTATCTAGATATACCCTTGGTTATATTCTTGTTTAGAGTTTGAAAATGGAAAAATATTTCTCAAGTAGATTTCTATACTTTTTGTCTTAAATTTTTAGATGCCTTTTATATTAATATGTATTAGTAAACATTTATGTTTTATGTTAATTAGTTTTATGGTAGGGAAAGGATAGCAATATTTTCCATTAAAAAAACGTTTGAATGGAATTTTATATTATTGTGTTGTAAAACTAACCAATTTGAAATAAGCTTTTACATCGTATTATGAGAGAAAATTTAGTGTGCCATTTAAAAATATTGTGAAGTTGAAATTCATTACTAAACTTGATATAATTAAAAGCATAGCTTCACTCCTCTATTACTAGTTGATTATATTGATTTGCGATTGACTATTTGATAATGATTAATAGAAAATAATTTTCTTATTTGGGTAGAGAGCAATACACGAGCACTTGCACGGAAGAGAAAGTGTGGATAACTTAATATCAAACCTTGTATCTGCTGTAAGTATTTTCTCTTGTAAGTATCTCAATAAAGTGAACTACTCTGACATTTTCTGAATTTCTAAACAATTTCAGTTAATTACTGGATGTCGTGAGTCTGATGACCGAATTCGTACAGCCTTAGGTGACTGCTTAGGCGAACTTGGTGCGATAGACCCTGGAAGGTGCATTCGTCAATTTTTATTTTTTAACCTCAATTAAAGTATCATAATTTAAGAGAATTGACAAAATTTCTGTTTAGAACTTTGTTTAGTGCTTGTATTGTTATTTTTTAATGTTCTTAATGGTATTACTAATTATTTTTAGGCATATAATTTTAAGATAATACTCCTAGTTATTTTAATTTTATTAATGTTTCTTTATCTTTAAAAGGACACTATTAAAATACTTAATTATAATAACACTTTTTCATGCTAATCTTTAAATTTTGCAGACTTGATATGAAGAGTGTGAGCTCAAAAGAAACTACCAATTTTTACAATACTATTGACGATGAAAAGTTTGCATGTGCTTTGATATACAAGTTAGTTCATTCATTCTTAGCTGCTGAACAAAGTGGAATTCAGGTAATATTAAAGAACCTATAACAAATCCTTCTTGCTATTAAAATCACCAAATATTTTGACCATCTCTCCCTCCCTTATTGATTGTATTTAAAACTCCTAACTTGTTTTTTTAATCAAATAAGACTTTTTTTGTGTTGTCATTAATTGTTTTCTATTTTTAAAATCATGATCACATTGCTTTTTTCAAGTAACTAAATCCACAAAAATTTTAATAAAACTACATTTTTAAACAGGACTGTTCTGCTTGTGCGATTCAAGAAGTATTGAAGTACTATAAATGTTCAAATGAAAGAGGCTCCAGTGGAATTCATTTGTGGGAATGCTTTCCTCCTGACATTCAAGAAATCTTGGGAATCATGTCTCACTCACAGTATAACTCTGTTTCCCCCAATAATACTTTAATAAATACACCTAGTTTTGATTAAATATTTGATGTTATTTATTTTGGTGCCAGGTATAAACCTTTACCCAAGACGAGAAAGAAGTTTCCTGTTCCCATTTATCAAAGTAAAGCTGGAAGTACATTCAAAGATTGGACAAAAAATTGGTTTTACAGTCTCTTGCAAAAGGTATTTTTATTTTTAATTAAAAACTTCAATTGTTACTTTTTTGTATTAGTCCAGTCAAATTGTTCTAAAATAAGGCCATTTTGGGAAAATTTTGGGGTAGAAGATATTTTTTGCTATCTGTATGTTTTTTAGGGTGCTGAATCCGAATCTGAGGTTTGCCAACAAAATTTCGTGACGGAACATTGTGAAAATTCGAAAAAATGACAAAAATTCGCCCCTTTTCTTTGTTTTCAGCCCCTAGAACATTACCTTTGCGCTTCTGAGCTAAACAGTCAATCCAAAAAATAAAGAACACTAACCAAGCTACAAAAAAGTCAATTACAACTTTTCTTTCAGACGTATAGTTTCGCCGATAGAGCACGTTGAAAAAAGGGCTGTTTTCGTTCGATTGGTAAGAAATAAAAAAAATTTCACTAGTATCTCCAAAAAACCTCATTTTTCGAACAGGGTACTATAAAAACTGCCTAAATAATATTTCACATGAAATTAGCCATCTAAAAACTCCAATAATGATAACTAAATGCATTTTTGTTCGGTGATTTCTCTTAAGAACGAAAGTTCAACAGGAGATAATAGTATTTCCATAACTAAGTTGCTTCTTCGAAATTACATGCAAAGTTTTTCTATTGCCTGCTCTATATGTTTTTGAGGGTGCTGAATCCGAATTTGAGGTTTGCCAACAAAATTTCATGACGGAACATTGAGAAAATTCGAAAAAATGCCAAAAATTCACCACTTTTGTTCGTTTTCTGCCCTTAGAACATACACTTTGCATTTCTGAGCAAAACAGTCAACACCAAAATAAAGAAGAGAAACATGCTACAAAAAAGTCAATTACAACTATTCTCTCAGATGAAGGGTTTGGACGCTAGAGAACGCTGAATATTGGGAAGTTTTTGTTCCATTGGTGGAAAATTCATAAAATGTCACTCGTATCACCGAAAAACGGCCTGTTTTGGAACAGGATACTATAAGAACAGCTTCAATTATGTGTTGCCCCCATGAAATCAACGTTCTGCATACTCAAATGTTAATTGATAAATAATTAAACATAACAATAAAATACGACCATTAGGAACATTTTGTGATTACTGTAACATTGCTCATTGTTAAAGGCTTTAATCAAAGTAATATATAGAAAAATAGGTACTACATGAAATAAATCGTGCATATAATTAATTAATGCACGATTAAAGCCTTTAACAATGAATTTTCACAATGTTCCGTCACGAAATTTTGTTGGCAAACCTCAGATTCGGATTCAGCACCCCAAAAAACATACAGATAGCGAAAAATATCTTCTACCCCAAAATTTCCCCAAAATAAATACTATTTGACTGGACTATATGCTCTATATTTGAGCTTGATCTTAACTGAAAATACAACCATATTCCCCAGTTTAATAATATAACTTGGTATTTTTTAGGTTAAAAAGGAAAACCCATTTAAGCTTTTTCACGCATGCTCAATTATTGTGAAGTATGATCTCAACTGCACTTTGTTTTTGCTGCCACACTTGGTAATCTATGTTTTGCTAGACTCAACTGAAATAGAAAAAAATGAGGTAAGTGTCATTTTATAAACATTTTTATGTTTACCCATGCATTATTCTTCAAATCAGGTGACAGTTTGATTGCAGTACTGTAGAAGTATCCTCTATCAAAAATATCTTCTTTTTAAAAAATTTATCTGATAAAATTATTTTGTTGGTACTTAAAGAAATTAAATTTTGTACTTCTAAGGATATAGCACGCTAGTTTAAAAAAAGAAAAGCAAAAGAATCCTATTATTTTGCATATTTATTTCACTGATGGTGTTAATGCATACACACTTGAGATTTGTTAAGAATTTTATCAAATTATCATTTGTTAAATGATGTGCTATGGAAAGTTTTAAAATATTACAGAAAATACTTCAATCGCTTGTGCTTCATTGAGCATTAAAAATATATGAGTTTCACAGAAATAAAACGGTTCTTACGTATTATACCGTCGACCGTACCACTTAATCAAAAACATTATTAAATCTCATTGACTTTTCTATTGATGTGCGGCTGAATTAAATGGCCTCTGAATGGTCGACGGTATAATACATAAGTACCAATAAAGCATATGGATGCTTAGGATGAAAATTAATAAAAATATGCACCTTTATGAAGGATTTTGTGAAAAAAAAATTTTACATTTATTTTTAGATCTGCACAGAGATTTTAACAGTTCTCAGGGAAAGTCACCAATCTTCAACTCTGAATGATATGAGCCATTTGAGTTCTCAAACAATATTTTCAATAATTGATCACCTCGTAAAATGGGCTCATCGTTACCTCCAGGAGCTGGTGACAAAATTTTCAACAAAACAACATAATCAACAACAAATTGGTTTGTTATTTTTAATATATGATATACATCATTGTTGTTTCTCATAAAATTCCACTTGGTTATGCATTTTTTCAATCCAGCGCAAAAAGTTGCCGAAGACAAAAACTTGAAGGCTATAAATGGATGTTTGTCAAGTATACCTCAGATACTTCTCGCCAAATCAGCATTCGCATGCCAAGCTTATGCTAGAGCCTTGATGCATATAGAGAAACATGTGAAGGAATTTCCTGATCAACTAAAATACAATATTAATTTCATCCAAGTAAGAGTGATTTTTTAATAATTTAAATTTGCAGTATTTAATATGCATTTAAAAAAATGAAAGCATTTGTTTTAGCTTTTCTTTTCTCTATACTTTGCTGAACAGTGGATTGTGATTTTTACACTACATTATTATTTTATTTTGCTTTTTTTCAGTAAAAGACTTTAAATCCATGTGCTACCTTTTTTACCATACCATATTTTTATTTAAAGAAATTAGACAATTATTTTTCTCATGAGAGCTGCTTTTTGCTCTTGCTTAATGTTTCAATCGATCAATTCAAGTATGTTTATTGCAGAAAATATACGCAGCTTTAGATGACCCTGAGGGTGTTGCTGGGATTGCTGCTATCAGGAAAGAAGAACCAAGTTTAACTGATTTAATCTTAGAAAATGAAGCCATTGGTTAGTACTGTTATTATTAAATTTGTTGCCAAAGTAAATTTTTTACATATTTTTTCAAGTTGTTAGATGTTTTGATAAATAACTTCCTAATATAAGCACCATTCATATCCTCCTCCCCTCTTAGGTGCTTACGTTATTTTCAAGGATCCTTAAATCGAATCGATCTTTAAAGAAGAATTTGAAATTCACATGGCACTAATTTTTAAAGGTTTAGACAGCCCAAAGTAGTTCAAATCACTTTAATATATGACTCTTGAAGGGGCTGTCCTTTTAGAGGATTTAGTTTGGATAATCTTGACCATCACATAAAGAATTAAGGCCATTATAGGCTAATGGGTAGATATTAAATTTGGGTGTTAATTTTTTGACTTAATATTTAAAAAAAACACTATATCATGTAACCTGTACGTGCCTTGAAAATGCTGGCTACGTGTTATGTACTTAATACGAGTGTGTCGAGTAAATAAACTACGATTTAAATATTTCTTGTTTGCATTGAAGTTTTGCAAGAATAATTTATTTCTAAAATGGAACAGATTGGGGGAAAATGCCATGCTAAATAGCTATAACTAAAAGAGATAAGGACCATCCTAAGTGAGAGGTTTAAAGGTATAAAGTTTCCCAAAAGAAAACATTTGATTACTAATGCACAGTGGGCTAAGTTAGTTTATGAAATATGATTTATTTAGGTGACATGCAAGCTGCCTTTGCTTGTTATGAAAAGGCAATTAAACTGTATCCAAATGAACCTAGTTATCATGGTGGCCTTTTGAGATGCTTTTTAGGCATGGACCAACCAACTACTGCCGTTTCATATGCTAATGGAATATTAAATGATAGGTGAGTACAGATAGATCTTATTTTATTATCTTAAAAATCAAATCAGTTTTTAAAATGTATTTAAACTCAACACTAATCCGTTGCACTGAAGTTTAATGTTTGTTCTTCATCTTTCTTCCTATCACTTTTTCCCTCACTGCATTTTAAAAATGTCTTCATAATGCAATCCAATTTTCAACAGACCAGAATGGAAAGACGATCTGAACTCATTTAGAATAGAAGCTGCTTGGAAGTTAGCTAATTGGGATAATTTAGAACTGTATTTGGATGAAGTAAGTATTTGCCAGTTTCTTTTTCCCTTGAATAACTTCAGCTATATCCAACATTTTTATCAAACATTGAATCTAAATACAGGGTGTTTCAAGAGTCGGTTTCACTGCTTTTATCTGGAAACAAAGAAAGGTATCTATGGGTCATGGAAGTAAAATTTACCCATTGTAAAGTGATTGCGCTGAATCCATTGAGATGACTTACAGTACCCCTTACAGGTACACCTTACTTCCATGACCCTAAGTGATCAGAGAATACAGTGTTAAAATTGGGGCTTGATGCTGAGGGACGCTGTACCCCAAAATATTTGGACTGTCCCTCAAAATATTTTAACCGCTCCCCTCACTGAATATTTAGATTTTTGGTTAAAAGAGTTGAAAAGTGAAAAAGTAAAAGTCGAGTCTCCTCCAAATATTTTGTTCCAATTACAGCACTGCCCTACTAGACATCGTTTCCAAATAAAAGCCATAAGTACTTTTGAAACACCCTGTATGTTACATGCCTGATACATTCGTGGGCAGTGTTTTTCATGATAGAACTACTTTAAAACAAACTTTTAGAAAGGAAAACAAGTTAGTTATATGCAGTTTTATTTTAATGTATAATGGTGTTAGGTTTTATGAATATTTATTTTGCTTGTTTTTTTTATATCAGGAACAAATCAAAGCTGAATGGCCCGTAGGTATAGGGAATATTCTGCATTTGGCTAATAAAAAAGTAAGTTAGGTTTACTGTTAATTTTCCCTCAATCTGTAATAAATTACTTCTAACTACCAGCAACATGTAAAAAGTATTTTTGATTATCATTTCTTTTAGTAAACAAATTTTTTTGAATTATTTTTAGTTCTTCAGAAACTTATAAACATCCTTGTTCTCAATAGATTAGTTTATATATACTAATAAATCCTTATTTCTTATTCAGATGTACTGTGTCATAAGCATTCTTATATTTTTCCTTAGGATTTAAATAACTATGAAAAATATGCAAATATCATCAGAAATAGTCAAATGGCACCCCTCTCAGCTGCATCCATGGAAAAAGGGGCATACTTAAGGGGCTATGAATATCTTGTCAGGTGATTATATTTTATGTCACCACAATTCCTGAATTCTCAGCTTAATTTCATATTTTTCATCTGTCTTCTTTGATTTTATACAGGTATAAAATGTTTTTATTTTCAGAATGCACATGTTGACTGATTTACAGCAATGTGCTGATTACATATTTGATATGAAAGGAGAAAACAATACTCCTTCTAAAGGTCCTATTCTCTTTGATGAAATTCTACCGAATTTATCTCTCAGAAGAACGCTTCTCCAGGTAATCTTCTATTGCATTTTAATTATTCAAGTAAATGAGGAACTAGCTTTTACTAACGATTAAAAAGGAATGATAGAGGAACAAAGAGAGCTTTTAACAAAGCATTTAAAACTTCCGTTTGTTGTTGTTGTTTCTTATGCCACTTGGAATGTCCAAGCTCCATCCGCAGAGCGTACGGGATTTAAGGCAAAGGGAGTGCGGCTCCTGAGAAAGTGAGGCCCATGAAAGGCAGGAGTCCAACTTAAGCCTCGGATGATAGATGCCGCCACCATCTATCTACACCTCCACAATTTTGACATGCATCTGAAGGGGAGGGAAATAGTCTCCAGACACCTGGACCCAAGGTAAACTGCGCCATGACCGACCTCAGGACTTTCGGACCCACAGATTTAACGAGCACATACTCCGCAAATACTCGATGGGTCTTCAGCAGTGTCGGGAATCGAACCCGGGACCCTCCGATCCCAAGGCCGATGCCTTAACCACTAGGCTCCCCACGGCCGCAAACTTCTGTTTACACTGTTGTAGGAACCTGTACAAAATACTAAAAAAAGGGGGAACCTTTTTCAGGTAGTCCCAAGTTTTAATTTTCAAATACATACATATATATATATATATATATATATATATATATATATATATATATATATATATATATATATATATATATATATATATACAGGGCTCGATTTCAGCCGGAACGGTCCGGAACGCCGTTCCGGAACCTCTTATTCTGAAAGAAAATTATATTATATTTCAGGGGTCTAATAACTACGGCCCGCGAGACCCATTCATCAGGCCAGCGGACACTTTTCTATTTACGAAAAAAAGTCTTAAAATGAATTAAAACCCTGTTTTTATTGTCAAATTTCCAAAATTTTTCGGGGGGGGGGAACCCCCAGACCCCTTTTTTGTACTTAGAACTCAAATTATCAGATTTGTTTTCAGATTAAGTTCATAACAGAAAGAATCCTACAAAAAAATATTAAAAAGGCATATTTCAAATTTTAAAAAATATTTTAATGCATTTTTATCTTTTTTGTAACTAACAATATTTATTATTAAATTGTTAGGTTTTTACTTAATTGTTCTTTTAAAAAATGATTGTAAACCCCCATTTGAACTACCCACAATCCGCTCCTGGTGTTGATTCTTTTTTATTTGAACCAGATTTGCAAGATCCCTGGGCAAATTTGCAAAGAAAATTTGCGACATTTTAAATTCTACCATTTAACTACGCATTATATTCTTTAAATTGGCAAAATATACAACACTATGATGGTTCATTGATGATAAGCCGTCTCACCTCCTACAAGAGGCATACATTTGGAAAAAAAAGTATAACCCACTGTAAAAAAGATGAATAAAAAGCTCATCGTCTTATACAATTAATAATTAAGTTAGAACACTCTTCCTAATCTAGTAAAACACATTTAAATTTATTTTATAAATTTAAATTTGAAAATAAATGCTTAAGTTTTGGTATTAAAAAGTATTCGCTTTTTCAGTTTTGATACCAATGATTTTACCGTTCCGGTACCTCTTTTTTTAGAAATCGAGCCCTGTATATATATATATTGATGTAAGTCTGCAGAAATTAAAGGAAGGGCAAGTTAAGCTTAGGGAAAGCTTGCAACTTTTTCCAGGTCCACTGTTGTATTTTAACCACGGCCCCTAACTATTGCACTATTCTTGTGGATTTTTTTGTGCCTACCTCATATGTTTTACCAGTGTTTAAGTAATAAGACTAATAAATTAGACTTTTTATAGACATCATCTCGTTATCAAGAACCTGTGCATAATTTGCATAGAGTCCTTTTGAAAATTGGAAAAGAAAAGATGCCTGATTTTTCATCCAGATTTGATCAAGAAATAGCAAAATGTTGGCTGCAAAGTGCAAGACTTGCCCGGAAGTATGTTTTATTTTTCTGTAACAAGAAAATAGATTTATTACTTTTGATGATATATTTATTCACAATAGTTGTGTTGTATATTATGTTGGGGGTAAACCTGAGAAAACTGGTTAATTTGGTTAGATTTTATACGAATGTTTGGACTTAATAGATTCAGTAAAGCTGATTTGATACAACTCACTAAAATAGCTAAATGATTGCTCTCAAAAGTGTTCTAGTCCTACGTAGGCTTACCATACGTCCGGGGTTTTTAGAGCTGTCAGGGGAAATGTCCTGGAATGCTGAAATGTCCGGAGTTTCATACATTTAAGATTTGCCAGACATTTTTATTAAAAAATCCTGACCAAAACTATTTGAAATTGCGGGGTTTTTTTTAAGGTTTTCTAACGTATGTATTACGTCAGAAAACTTACTTTCAGTGAATTTTGTGATAAAAATTAAGTCAATCAAACAATTTTTGAAAATATAATGTTAAATGAAAAAATAAAATTTGATATTTTTGTTTAATGTTTATTAGTTTGAATACTTTTTTCTTAGTTTTTAATCTTTGGTAATTTGATATTGCACTTATAAAGAAATTTCAAAATAATGTCCTGGGTTGGCCCCTGAGAAATATGGTAAGCCTATCTAGACCTGGCATATGTAAAAATTTTCTGATTCCCTTGTGGTACTGATATCAGAGTGATTTTAAAGTTGTATCTGATCCCAATATGTTTATATTGCTTTTCTTTTACATTGCAAAGGAATGGGTACTATCAAAGAGCTTACAACTGCTTGTTAGAAGCTGGTACTATCAGTTCAGCAGAGTGTTTTATGGAGAAAACTAAATGGCTGTGGAGTAAAGTATGTTGAATTTTCAAATGTATAAATTTACTTATTTTTGTTAATTTTCTGAACTTGATTACTATGGTTAAGTGGTTTTTTTTCATCTTATAGGGAGAAAAAGAACAGGCTATTTATTGTTTACAAAAAGGGATAAGTGAACATTTTTCTCAAATTCAAATGAATAGAGTTTTGTCATCCAGTATTTCAACTGAAGAATACCTAATGTGCGGAAAAGTAAGCATCTTTTCATGTTAATTGCTAATGAGTTATCTTTTTTTTTCATTTCAAAGTTTCTTTTAAACTTGTTTTAAACGAAGTAGAAAGTTTTCTATGTGAGAGAGAGAGAATACAAGAAATATATATAAAACTTCTTGATTAAATAAATTATTGCTTTTCTGTCTTTTAACTCTAGGCCAAATTACTATTAGCTATCTACAGTGAAGAATCTTCTATTGTTGACAGTAATAGTTTGATTGAGATGTATAAAGAGGTTGTAAATCTTCAGTCTAACTGGGAAGCAAGCCATTTCCATCTGGCGAAATATATTGACAAAATTCTTAACACTACAGAGGCAATGGATGCTAAAGCGTAAGATGTTGTATTTATTATTTTCCTCATTAAATGTTTACATTTCAATCACAACAATAGTTCTAATAATAAAAGGATGATAGTAATGAAACAATTATTTTACAATCGAAACATCTGTTACCATTATATATTATATTTGTAAACTTCAAATATTGCAGCTAATTAAAAGTATGGAATATCCCAAGATTATTAGAGGGACTACAACCCTTCAAATCTTGTCTATGAACCAATATTTTAAATCCCCAATTAAAATCTTAGGTTTATCTTTTTCATTTTCTTAGCTAATATACCAAGCCATGTATTAAATTACTCAAGAACAATTACAATGGACCCCCTCTACTTAAAATGAAGAAAAATTTAGGTGCCATTGAATTTTTTAAAATATTTTCCGCCAATTTTTTGTCTGTTTAATCACATGTATGATTTTTAGAAACATCGTTCATATGATTCATAATGTTTAGGCTGGTATGAATTGATTTTAAATTCTAAGAGACTTTATCATTCTTATCTTCTTTTCTTTTTTTAGAGAGCTAATGCTTAAAGTTGTCCTAAGCTTTGGAGCCTCCTTGAAACATGGTTGCAAAAACGTATATCATTCTCTTCCTCGACTTTTAGACATTTGGTTTGACCTGGCTACTCTGCAGGCAGATGAAAATGCTTCCTCATCAATTAGAAAGACTGTTTCATGGAGGAACTTTGGATCTGTCTTGGAAAAAATTACTGCAGCAGTAAATATGTTTTGTTTATAGTGTGTATACTTTGTTTTGTTACTGTGATCTGTGATAGCTCATAATTTTCTTTCTAGGTCAAAGATCTGTATGAAACTATTCCATTGTACACATTTATGACAGCTTTCCCCCAACTAATTTCCAGAATTTGCCATTCTCATCCAGCTGTTTCCGGACCTCTTCAAGTAATCAATTTAAGTTGAATTTAAACACTATTACATAATAAGTTTGTAGTTATTTAACATAATCTTAAGTGTTTATGCCTAGAAATAGAAAAAAACTTTTTGCACACTTTTTTCCTTTGAAAATTTTCTATTAATGAATTAAGCATTCTAGTCCTTAAAAATTTGACTTTAAACACAATGAGATTTTTAGTTATCACCTAAACAATGTTGTATTGCTTCTTTACCATTAAAAGTAAGAAAGAGTTAATTTATTAATCAAAAATTTAAACTGTTAAAATTTTTAAAAATCCTAAAGTTATCAGCACCCCTCAAATTAAACTTAAACTATGATTAATAGTTTAAAGTTTAATTTTGGACTTCATTTAATTCGTTTTCGACTTTCCTAACTAGAATTATTTATAATTTGAATTTACAGTAACAACATCTAATATTTACAGAAATTAATATCAAGACTTCTTGTGTCCTACCCACAACAATCAATATGGATGATGATGGCTGTTTCTAAAGTAAGAATTGAAAATGGTCTATTCCTGTGTATCATACTATACAAATGTATTCATTATATTCATTTTTTCAGTCCTCCTATGCTACAAGAAGTAAGAGGTGCAAGCAGATTGTTCTGGATGCTACTAATTTGAATCCAAATCTAGTAAAATTCATTAGCGACACAACACGACTTGCAGATAAGCTTATTGAATTAAGTAATAAGAACGTTGGGGAGGCAAATAAGCTGAGTATTAATGAGAACTTTTCAAGTCTTTCCAAATTGATAGAAGAGAAGTAAGTTTAGTGTTGGTTTTCCTCCTTCAGCATGAATATTTTATTTATCTAGGTGAATATTATTACACACATTGTTCACATAGACTTTTATTTATGTTATTGTAAATTTGATGTATATTATGTTCTCAAATTATAATATGTGTGCTCATGATACCATCTGATTAAAAATAATCAAATCCAGTTAGGAAAACTATGTGAAAATTGACTTAGTCTTTTTACAATATTACATATCTATCTTTTTATTTCATTGTGAATATTTTTATCTGATATTTCTTTTTCTTGTATGTTTAGAATGTAGATGGTTGGTATAAAGGAAAAAAAATTGATATTAAAAGGGGGACAGCAATTTAAATCGTTAGTTGGAAAAACGGAATAACTGTAACGGAAAAAACTGTATAAATAATGGGATTTTCATTGTATAGCCACCAAATTTTTACTAGAAATTCAGAACCTTATTTAGAAAAAGGGGGCAATCCTCAAACCAAATATAAGTACATTCAAAAGTGTTTTCTCTCTATATTAAAAAAAAGTAACAGTGACCGTCACCGTCACCGCCGCTGATTTTGAAAATTTTATTTTTGAACACTTTGAACTATCACTACACAAAAACTATTTGTAGGAATATTATGAAATTTTGACCATTGGTAAACAAATGTATGAGGGTCATTTCAGTTTCCAGACCTAATTAATTAGATAATTAGTTCTGGAGTTATTTAATGTCAAAGTCGAAAATTATTTTTTTCGTCTGCGAGTTTGCCCCCAGAAAAATCTATTAACAGCAGAAACAAGATTTTTTGCAGACACCTACTCTTAGGTATGAAGTTTTGCACCTCGTCGCCCTTTTTTCGAATTTCGAATTATTTTTGGAGTAAATAAATTCTAAAGTTTTGAAATTTTTTACTCTTTTTCTGTTTTTTCGTTATAATAGAAAAACTAATCACAGTAAAAATATGATATTTTATACACGCATACAATTAATTTTTATAGAAAGATTGGCGTTTCATTTTTTAAAAAATTCGAATTAGTTTTAGAATTATTAAGATACCAAGTTTCAAGTTTTTATTCTCTTTCTGGTCGTTCACTAGAGAAACAGGCGTTTATTTTTAAGTCTGATTTCTTATTCCCAATGATTCACTAGATACACACGTGCATTTTATAAATTTAAAAGTTTTTTAATGGCATGTGCTTTTTCTCTAAGATGGTTGATGATATTTAGTAGACTTGCTGGATATTTTTGAATACATTTCGGTTAAATTATTGGTAAACTAAAAAAGAATATTTTAGTAACAGTTTTATTTTGATATTTTTGTAGTAATGGTCCGCATTAAGTTATTGATAAGTTAGAGAGATAAAAGGTTTCGATTTTAAATGATCATTAACTAAGCAGAAAAGTTTCAGGTTTTACTGGATAGTTGAGATGAAACAAGCGAGCTCTGCTCGCTAAGGTCGCGAAGCGATCTTCAAAGAACTGCGAAGCAGTTCCGGGGGTTGGTGAGCGATAGCGAGCAGGGGGCAGAGCCCCCTAGTACAATTAAAAAAAGTTGATGGACTTATTCCCTTTTTCAACCTTATGAAACTTCAAGTAAAGAAAAATCTTAAAAACCACAAATTAACATTTTTATTATATTTCTGCTTAGTTCAAAACACAAAAGTGAGAAATAGAAAGATTAAGACAAATAAGTTTTTAAACTACAGTCGAGTCCGCTTAATGTGATCGCAATTGTCCGAGACTAAACTGATAACATTATCCGATCGATAACAATAAGCGATCTCATATCAAAAGCAGCAAACAGTGTAACTAGATTGTTTGTATCAAAATCATGTAATCGTAAATAATGTAACATAAAACATTATTTTTAAACTAGGTAAAATTTTAAGGGGGAAAATATAAGAACAGTTCAATTATTAAAAATAAAATAATCGCTTACTTCGTATTTTTATTTGTATAGAGAGGTTTCTCTTTTTTCCACTTCATTATACCCTTCCACTCCAATAAACAACTTATTTATTAAACACAAAGTAAAATTCAAATATCTCATCAGACATCTGCAAAGCGTAGATCTTGGTGGTTTCTTTCACCAATCACAAGCATGGATTCGGACCCCCATAACCGTTTTCTTTCAATACATGCGGAATGTTTTCTTTATCTTACTCATTCTGAGTTTCAGAAAAAGAAGCGCCGGATGCTCTCATGGGGCAGATGTTTACTTGTAAAAATTGACCTTCAAAATGAAACTCTAACTCAAAAGCTGTCGTTTTAAAGGGAATATGGACAAATTTTGATAATATTAAGCGGAGTGATGATTCATAGTTGATCCCATTAAACGATGTAGTTTACATTAAATTAAATAGGAATGATCGGGACCTGTTGATTTCGATAACATTATCCAATTGATAACATTAACCGTGATCACATTAAGCGGATTCGACTGTATTTTGAAACTGAGTCATTTAAGCTGTATCAATGAAGTTAGTAAATATGAATGGAGTCAA
This sequence comes from Tetragnatha versicolor, assembly GCA_024610705.1. Classification (NCBI taxonomy): domain Eukaryota; kingdom Metazoa; phylum Arthropoda; class Arachnida; order Araneae; family Tetragnathidae; genus Tetragnatha; species Tetragnatha versicolor. The sequence goes on from JANDEH010000005.1 coordinate 32,449,990, forward strand.
ACATTCTCTGGATGAAAAAATTTAGAAATACTTAAAATTAAATTTTATTCTTGCCTGCTTTACACCACAAAGAATAAGAACAGAAAGACAAATTAATTTTAATTCTAAATTAACTGAAAAAATACAATGAATGGACATTGATTTTGCAACTTCAAGGGGCTATATCTTCCTGTAGGGGGAAGTTATTTCCCCCCTCTTTTCACTCACATGTAGAGCAAAGCTTGGAGATTGTTTTTAGCTCAAAAAGTCAATTAGTCATTTTTTGGACTTATTCTTTTTTTCAAACTGGCGATTCAATTTTAACCCTGCATTGTACCAAGCAGGTTTATAAGTTCAAAACAGCAAGCATTCAACAAGAGTTCCCAAGTGCTACTCAGTGGAATAAAAATAAACTTCTGACAGATTAAATTTTGATAGCTGAACTCATTCAGATCTTTAAATTTCCTTGATGGACAGATCTGAACATGGAAACAGTTTTGACTTAGCTTAAGAGTTTTAAAGGCATATCAATGTATTTTATTTTCAGAAACTTCAGTAAAATTATGCTGCCTTCACAGACACAAATGATTGTGACTCTTCCCAACGGATTCATCTGCAATGTGGATCATAACCCTTTTCCATTCACTCCAGTTTATATCAGAGGCTTTGAAGATACGGTACTGCTAAAAACATATATTTTCTTGTGAAATATGAGGGAAAATAGATAGTTTATTAATAAATTTGAGGAAAAGTAGATAGTTTCATCGATATCAATGCTTCTTAAATTTTAGGTTGACGTTTTCCCATCCCTGCAGAAACCAAAGAAACTAATTGTAAAGGGAAGTGATGGAAAATTATATCCCATCATGTGTAAACCTAAGGTTGGTCATTGTGTTGATCATTCACTTATTTGCTCATTTATTCTTAAAGTTTTCATTGATGTGTAAATTTAATGATAAAGTTTTAGCATTTTAACAATTAGTATAGGTAACATGCATATAGCAACGGTAACCGTCGTATGAGCATGGTTTTTTTTCATAGGATGATTTAAGGAAAGACTGCCGTTTGATGGAGTTCAATAACTTAGTCAACAGGTATCTGAAGAGTGACCCTGAGGCTCGAAGGCGGCAGTTATATATCAGAACCTATGTATGTGCATTGAGTTTATTATGCATATCAATCTTATGTCAAGCATCCCATTTAGTTTTCATCTATAACATTATTTAAAAAGTTATTTTAATAATTTTTAAGTTTGTTTTTAGTTTTAGATTGTTATCGAAAATACTGATTTATTTTGTATCCCTTTTTAATGATACAGGCTGTTGTTCCTTTGAACGAAGAATGTGGTTTGATTGAGTGGGTTCCTAATCTACATGGATTGCGTTTAATTTTATCCAAACTGTACAAGCTGAAGTCGATGTCTGTGTCCGGAAGAGATATCCGAGCAATGATGCCTTCAAAAACAGCTACTTATGAGTAAACACTTTTCTCACTCTGCTTCTCTTTTTGGGTTGTGTATTTTTACTAATCATAGGGTTTTTTAAATTTTTAGAGAGAAGCTGAATATCTTTAAAAACAAGTTTCTTCCTCGGTTCCCGCCAGTTTTCCATGAATGGTTTATGCTTACCTTTTCTGATCCAACTGCTTGGTAAATAGTTTTCTAAAGTATCAGTAGAAAAATTTTTTTGTTATGCTTCAACTAGAACGTTTTTTATGCATTTCAAATTTGAGTTAAAATATATTTTGTTCATTAATTATTCTGACAAATATAGTTCTCACTTATAGCAGTATAAGTAAATGATAGAAAAACCTGGTGAAATCAATTTTTTAGAATGCTATAGCAATGAACTTGCAGCAAAAAGTTTTTAATGGATTTAAATTTTTTATTAAAGTTTTAAATTAAATGCCAGAAAATAAATAAACTTCAAACAAACAAAGACTATAGGTACTGGAACAAAATACCATCACAAAATTTAATATCTTTAGTTCCCCTACTTTTAAATTGTTAACGTTAAAAAACAATCCCTTGGACCTTTCATATACATTACCCAGATTTTCAAGGTACTGACTAAAAAGCTCTCATCCATCATGATAGAATTCAAATCTAAGATCCTCCAAACTTTTTCAGGTACCATGCCCGACTTGCTTATGCTAGGACTGCAGCAGTAATGAGTATGGTTGGTTATATTGTGGGTCTTGGAGACCGGCATGGAGAAAATATCCTATTTGATTCAAGCTGTGGTGATGTTGTACATGTTGATCTTAATTGCCTGTTTAATAAAGTAAGGATTTTAAAACTCTTTATTTATCATATTCCTTTAAAAAACGTTTTTTTAAAGTTTTATTTTTAATATTTTAGGGTGAAACAATGGAATGCCCTGAATGTGTACCCTTCCGTTTGACACACAATATGGTTGACGCTATGGTAAAGTCTGTTTTAAAAACTTTCCAAAGAACCTTATTTTTGGACTTAAAACTAGTAGCAGATGATTTTAGAAAAATTATCACATTCAATTTCATTCATTTTTAATATTGCTCTTTAACAGGTTAGCTTCCTTAACACTGATTAAATCCCTATGATCACATTATTTCTAATAATTGATGCATTGAGTTAAACTTACTTTTTAACAGTATGGGGCCGTTCAAATATTACGTAAGCACTTTTTTGGTCATTTTTAACCCCCCTCCCCCTTGTCAGCAAAGATAACAAACCTCAAACCCCCCCACCATAATTACATAAGAATTTGCCAGACCCCCCCCTAAAATTTTGACATCCCTTTTAAAAAGTACAGTTTTTCTCCTCCTTGAAAATTAGGTGACATACGCAAGAAGCTGTCCTTTTTGGGTGTAACCCTAAGGGTTCAAAAATGAGTCGAAACACTACTTTCAGGGGTCTAAATTTCAAAATTACGTCAGATTTCCCAATTCCATTTTTTGTTAAATTTATTTTTAGATTAGTTTTGAAATTATTTATACAAGAAACAAGATATTTTCGAAAATGCAGTATCTTACGTAAGCATCGCTCATATCCCCCCTCCCCCTTGTCAGAAAAAATAAGCAAAGAGCAAACCCCCTCCCCCCTTAAGTGCCTACGTAATATTTGAACGGCCCCTATTCAGCTAATTTGTTAGTGATTAAAGAATTCCATATTGTCTTTTTTTCATAATTTTTTCCCACAAAAGTTGAAAATATTTTCTAGGGTCCCAATGGTTATGAAGGAGCTTTCAGGAAGGCATGTGAAGTTACTATGAGGGTGATGCGCAGTAAAACTGATGCTCTGATGAGGTATTGTGTATAATAAAAAATACATTTAATTTTTAAGAGTTCTTTTATTCATACTTAAAGATTATCTACAATCCAACCCATTTATGTTGCAGTGTTTTACGACCTTTTGTTCATGATCCCCTCGTTGAATGGAGTAGATCCAGGGCTAAAACTCAGCATGAATCAGGGGAGATAACCAATGAACAGGTGGGTATTCCTTTCAAACAGTTTGACTCCACACACTCCACTACCAATATTTTTTCTAGACATAAGTTTCCCCATAAATTTTTACTAAAAAATTTAGTTTAGTTAATCAAATGAAGTACTATGAATATTTATGCAATTTGAGCACTCGTTCAAAGTCAGAAATAGTGAATTTGTTTGCTAGTGCTGTTAAACCTGTTTGAACTGTTTTCTGAATGAAATCATCACGTAGTTATTTTTGCTTCTTTTGGAAGATGAAATATTTATAAAATAGCACATTATTAACAAAAATTGTTATAAAATACTTCATATATTTAATCTTTCAAATACATATCTTGCAGGGGTGCCACTTTTCAGTACTGAGGATGGAATTCCGTCCGCCGAATTTCGGAAAAAAATTATTTTTTGATTTTTCTAGAAGAATATTTTTTGATCTGTTGTGACTGAACTAGGCCAATTATATCCCGAACGCCGATGTCCGCTACTTATACTTACATCTCCGGGCCTCTATCTCCTACCCTCTCCCTCTTCTTAGGACGGAAGAGGGAATTTCCCTCTTCCTTCACAGAAGAGTTTCGTGTATCCCGGCGACATTATTATCAATGATGTTTAGTTATACAAGTGTGATTATTTGCGAAGTAACCACACAGTATGATTTTAGTATTACAGTAACAGACTCTTTAAATCTGGCAAACTCGGGGCCGACATCAGACATCCTCCCGAATTTCGGGTCTGCTCCGAAAAAAACACCTTTTAAGACACAGCTGCTTTAGTAAAACATAAATACCCGCTGAAACCAGTGTCGTATCCAGGATTTGGTTTTTGGGGGGACTAAGAATTTTCATAATCCAATTGAATCTTCTTGTTAATGGTAATACGGAAAAGGTAGTGAATTATCCTACTCAAACCACTAAAAGGGGGGGTCTGGGGGTCCTCCCCCAGAAAATTTTTTGAAATATAAGTCAAAAACCACACTTTTTCAACTCGTTTTGGTACGCCTCATCCGAATTTCGGATATAGATTTTTTTGCGTTTTGACAAACTTAGTAAAATATTAGACGTTTTGGGGGGGGCTTCAGCCCGAAAGCCCCCCCGTAGATCCAACACTGGCTGAAACTGGAACAATAATAACACAGTCGAGTCCGCTTAATGTGATCGCAATTGTCCGAAAATAAACTGATAACATTATCTGATCGATAACAATAAGCGATCTCATCAAAAAACAGCAAACAGTGTAAACAGTTAGCTTTAAAATCAAAATCATGTACCTAATCGTAATAAATGTATTCATAATTCTTTTTTTACACTAGGTAAAGTTTTAAGGGAAAAATATAAGAGTAGTTCAGATAATAAAATTTAAATAATCTCTTACTTTGTATTTTAAAAGAAAGGTCTCTCTTTTTTCCGCCCTATTATATCCTTCCACTCCAATAAACCACTTATTTATTAAATAATCTGTATTCCAGTAAACGAGGGAAAATCAACATCTCTTCTCAGAAACTTCTGCAAAACGTGGATCTTGGTGTTTCTTTAGCCAATCACAAGTATGGATTTAGATGATTCGGACCCCCCCCCCCATAACCGCTTTCTTTCAATATAATATGCGGAATGTTTTATTTTTCTTAGTCATACTGAGTTTCAGAAAAAAGAAGCGCCTTAATTGCATACCTGCCAACATTGGAATTATAAAAAAACGGAAGATTTAAAAAAATCACGACCAGAAGCATTTTTTCTTAATCTGAGTTAGCCAATTTGGTTACCTATCATGGTTACGTTAAGTAGGTTAATACATGGCAGGAAAGGATATCTTTTTTAGTAAAAAAATCAATGAAAAAAACTGAAATCTTCCGGCTAAACCGGAAGAGTTGGCAGCTATGTAATTGAGTATAGAAACCTCAAACACCCATTACCCGATATCAAACATGCCCATACCTTTTTTTTTTAGAATTTTTTTAGTTTTAATGCAATCCAATATGGCGTCTGTAATTAAGCAACCAATAATTAATTTGAGCTCCAGAAAATTTATCTCCACATCAATATGCTCTACAAATGATGTTTAGCCAGGGAATTTTGCGGTTTTGAGTCGTTTACCACATCCTTTTGTTTCTTCTACTCAGTTTAAAATGGACAAATTTGATGATTTTCTGATTGATGGCTCGGTTACAAACTCGGCATTTTGGCCTAACTAGCAATCAAAAACGGTCAAATATTACTGTTTAAATGTGTTAGAGCCCTATTATTCGGAAACGGATTTTTTAAACATTTTTTAAAAAATTTCAAAAAAATTAGAAAAAAGTCAAATTTTTCTAACTTTAGGCCGTTTGGGGCACATGTTAATATTATCTGATCGATTTAAGATTTTGCACACAGTCTTAGGGTACCAAAAGGAAAAAAATTGGGGGGTGGAGCAAAAGTTTCCCCGATCTTCGATTTTAAGGGACACCCTAATATGCGTACAATTTTTGAGAATTTTTTGAAATAATGCTAAACCGTGTAATTTTTTACAAAAGTGTTCAGTCTTGTAAATTTTGAAAAGTGGCACCCCTGTATCTTGTAAACGAAGGGACCAAAAGAAAATTTCGAGATAACAGGGGAAAATAGAAAAACAATTTATCAAGGGGGAAATATTATTTTGAGATAACGAGGGTACTGCATGTATTGGCTTTTAACAGTATTTGTATTTTTTAACTCCACATTGGCTATATTTCATAAAAGTATAAACATTTTTAAAATGCGTTTAAAAAATGTTTAAGTTTTAATTTGTTTGAACGATTTAATGCTGACACTTCTTTGCAAACCCATGCCCTGATCCTTTTCAAACAAGGAAAGCAAGTAAATATATATTCTCTCTACAGGGTTTGACTCATGTTAAGGATATAGAACTCCGCTTGAATGGCATAATTAAATACAAGAACAAAAAACAAGGATTGCCTTTGTCAATTGAAGGACAAGTGAATCATCTTATCCAGGTAGTGATTTATTCCTTCATACTTTCTAGCTAGCCCTTGATAATCTTTACATTCCTTCCCACACCTTTTGTATATCTAAAAATTGTCCAAAAAATCTCATTGCATTTAGAAATTCAATGGAGAGGATAAGTCACACAGGGGTAGAAGTGACCACAAATAAAAATATATAGGATTTTTCCAAAAAAAATATAGGACAAAAATAAATTTTTAATAGTTTGGTAACAGGACTAATGACACTTTTGTATCAGTTTTAAGTGTATGGTATTAAGGCTTAGAACCACAAATTTACTTGTACTTGGCTCCAAAAATTGGCTAGAGAATAAGAGTCAAACTATATTGTAACTAAATGAATTTTCAAACAAATGAACTTAGAAAACAAAATTAAGGTATTTAATTTTATTTAAATTAATCTATTGTATAATGGGCAAAAGTATAAATGCATGAATGGAAAATCTAAACAAAAAAAATGTGTTTTTTTTGTTTAAAAAAACAAATTCCAGTAATTTTAAAATCTAAAAAAATACCCAGAAAAGATGTTTTGAGATTGTTTTCCTGATTAAAAAAGCGAATAATATTTTACAATATCAAACTACTTTGTTTTCTTACATAATAGAAAGCAATTTAAGTGATAGATCTTTTAATATGCCTGCTAAAATACTGTCCATATTTGGGATACATGTAAACACTTCTTCCAAAACCAAGTTTTAAAGTAGCGAGTATCGACTCGACATGAGACATGAAAATCGCGTTCATGAGAGAATAAAGTTGTTTTTCTGCCCTCATCGAATCTGAAAAACCAACTTTATAGGCAAAAGCCCGTCATTTAGTAAGTATAAAAAATATTTTTCAAGGATATTAAAGACATCAAATTTAAATTTTGAATACTTGATCTCGAAAGTAGGGTCATTTGATGGAATATAGGATTATTTTTGAAATATAGGATTTATAGGACGGTTTTTCCATGTTTTTTGAAAATATGGGATTTATAGGAAATATAGGACGACTTCTACCCCTGGTCACATATTGATTATTTTTGTTAAATCAATAAGAAAATTGAATTTGATCTGTACCAAAAAGACAATATATAAACAGGGATGCCAACCATTCCGGATTTTCAAAATCATTCCGCATTTTGGCCAAAGCTAGAAAAACTATGCTGAATATATTTTATAGACAATGTATTAAATTTTTCTTCTCAATTCTCTGTTAAGCTTCAATCCTCTCAATACACATTTTTTTACTCACAATTGGGAATAAAAACGATAACGCTAGGCATTAGTAAATGATGAGATGGGCAATAAGAAGGGGGAATCAATCGGAATTCAGAATATTCTAACCTGTATGGATGATTGATTCATGGGAGAGAAAAAAGGCCTTCTTTTCTCAAATATTTGCGTTTTCAGGACTTTTCTAAAAACTTATAAAAAAATTGGGTCATTATTCTACGAGCAGAAGGTGTGGCATCGGTCGGCAAGCCATGCATCACACCGGGATTTTTTTTGTGGACGGGGGTTATTACGAATAAGTGTTGTCACAGGTTGGCATCCCTGTATAAAAAAATTGAGGATCATAAGGTTTTACAAACCATTTGAACCATAGCAGTTAATGCTTGTTATGAAATGTAAAGCTTGTATCAACAAGCCAGCTCCAAATCAGAGCTCAGTTTATTACAAATTCTGTCTGGCTGTTTCCAAGATGGGTTCTAAGTAAAGTGTTTCAGTTAGGAGCTGGCTCATTGTTGTGCAGGCTCTTCAAATTTAAAGCACATTTTCTGTCTACTTAATTTTTTATTATTTGAATTTAGTTATCTCATTGTTTCTTTTAACTCAAATTTTATTTATTTTGTAGGAAGCTGTAGATATAAGAAATTTAAGCCAGATGTACATAGGATGGGCTGCTTACATGTAAATAATTTGTAAAATATTGTATAAAAGTTATATATTTTTGGATAAACTCAAGTCAGAGAACTAAGTTGAGTGTACTTGTTTGATTCAGCAAGTCCACACAGCTAAAAATAAATTTTAAGAATTCCAAAGTATCTCATCAATTTGCATCAACTCGAAGTCATTTTTATTAACATCTTTATACATTTATAGGTGTAGAAAGAGACAATTAACATCCAGTTATGAACAAATGTATTGATTGAAATAATTTTGCCACAATATACTAGAGGATAAGATTAATTTTAAAAATAAACTAGGGGGACATTTAAAAATTCATTCTACGAATGTGCACATTATACTATATCAAAATATTTTGATAAATACATCCATTTAAAAAATAGTTTTTACATTAGAAATATTAATATCTAAGTGATTAGTATAAAACAAAAGACCACAACAATTACTGATGGGCAATGGATACTTTTAGGTACCAATATTAAGGAAAAATGAATATTGAAATATGAGAATTAATTTCTTAAAAGTGTTCCGTACCTAAAAGTATTGAATTTGCTCATCATTTTGAATTTAAGAATACTTTTTTTTAAGATGGACTTATTCTTCTAAACAAAATTGGCACAAGTATATGGAAGTGTAAATCTAGGCCCATTTATTCCAGTAAAGTATGATTACACACAAAATCTAAATATTTTCAGAATTATTCAAATTAGACCATTTAGAAACGTTTTTGAATAAAGTTCTTTAACTACTACATTTAACATTAAGATTCCACAAAATTGATGTTTGATTTTCAGTCAGATATGCAACTAATTAAAAAATTCAAAATTGATTTGATTAATAAATACTGTTCATAATATAGTATATTCTGCTTATTTAATGTCTTTTAATCGAAAAACCCACTTATTTGGAACAAAAAACTAACCTTTTAAATTAAGTAAATTTAATGCTTCACTGGCACAAAAATCCACCAATACAATTTACAGGCACCGCAGCGCTCCTGTTTTTCCTATTTTTCCTATTTTTTTCACATTAGCTCCTTTTTTCCTATTTTTACGATAAATTTTATTTTTCCTCCTTTTTTCAGCTTTTTTCTCCTTTTTTTCCTATTTTTTTAACCTTTGGGATCGACTTTCTTCGTTTATGTTTTGTTGTGGGTAGGGATTGATGTCAATACTATCGGTCCGTTGTCAACGCTTTGGCTTAACAAAATGGAGTGATTCGTTTCCTTCCAGTGGGAAGCGACGTGGCCGCCGCGGAGCTTCCTCTCCCGTTGAGGCAAAACTGTCCTCCATTGCTTTTAGCCCTCAAAAATTTCATAAAGAATTTTTTTCGACGGTTTTATATGTTTTTGAGGGCGCTGATTACGAATCTGAAGTTTTCTCCCACGTGGGGGGTCGGCTTCTTTTCGAAAATCTCAAAAAATTGATTATTTTTTGCTCTTTTATCGATTCTTCGCTTATATTTCAGAAACTATAAATTTCTCGAAGATAATTTCAATCACAAAGTTAAAGTAAACAAAATTTCCTACAAAATGCGCTCATAAACTTTGACAAGTGGTTTTGCCACTAGAGTGCACTGAAAAACATCGATTTTTTGGCCTTTCCGCAAAAAAAGGAAAACGCGTGCTTCTACACTCTACAAAATGAAAACTATTCAAGTTATCAACAAAAATTTTATACCACGTGAAAGAGCATTTAATTTTCTATAAATAACGTGCTTTCCATCATCATTGTTTGAGAAGGGGAGAGGGGGTGAAGCAAAGATCGATAATAAAACTGTTGTGGCTCGCAGACCAGACGGACTTTTGCGGTTGTTAATCTGCAATTTGCGCTTTATTTCCTGTATATTACCAATAAAATGGTTGTTTTGGATGAATTGATGACTACGCATGCTTAAAAAAATAAATTTTAAAATTTATTTATGAAATATTGGGTGTTTTAGGCGGAATTTCAGTAAATTTTTTAAATTCCTATATTAAATTATGGGAGTGTTTTAATAAGCGAATTTATATGTTTTTTGCATCGCTAAATCCGAATTTCAAGTTTATTTTAATTTTGAAAGTCATCTTCACATCAAAAATTGCAAAAAATCTCAAATTTTTGCCCGTTTTTTCGGTTTTTCATTGATTTTCTAAACAAATATTCATTTTACCAAAAATAGCATGAAACCAAATAAAATTACCTAAAATTTCCTATAAGATGCATTTGTTCATTTTTATTTTGCGAGGAGCGGTGTACGTTTTATAGCATTTTGAAGAAAAGCAATTTTCATGTTTTTGTGTTAAGTCAGGAAACAGCTCTATATAACTTTGTGCGCTCTAGCGTCAATACCTCTCATTATAAAATTAATTAACCATTTTATTGGTAATACACCGGAAATAAAGCGCAGATTGCAGATTAACAACCGCAAAAGTCCGTTTGGTCCGAGAGTCGCAACAGTTTTATTATCGATATTTGCTTCACTCCCCCTTTTCAAAAAATGATAATGGAAAGCACGTTATTTATATAAAATTAAGTTCTCTTTATCGTGGTATAAACTTTTTGTTAATAACTTGAATAGTTTTCATTTTGTAAAGGGTAGAAGTGTGCGTTTTCCTTTTTTTGCGGAAAGGCCAAATAAAGCGATGTTTTTCAGCGCGCTCTAGCGTCAAAACTCAAAACCTCTCTTCAGAAAATCAAAGTTGAATAGCAAATTTTGTAGGAAATTCCGTTTACTTTAACTTTGTAATGGAAATTATCTTCAAGAGATTTATAGTTTTCGAAATATAAGCGAAGAATCGAAAAAAGAGCAAAAAATTATCGATGTTTCGCGGCATCACGGGAGCCCTTAATACGAATGGAAGTCGCCACAGGTTGGCGTCCCTGTTGTGCTATTTTAACTCTAATTTAAGAAAAATATTCCTTTTTTCTCCTATTTTTTTAAAAAATATTCCTTTTTTCACCTATTTTTTTAGAAAAATAATCCTTTTTTTCCTCCTATTTTTTCTTTACTTCTCCTATTTTTCCTATTTTTTTTACGAAAAATCGGCTGCGGTGCCTGAATTTAATAATTGGTAACTTATAAATTTTGTCAATGACAGGAGACTTAAATATTTCCCATTAAGCAAAAATCAATGCAATTATAAAGAAATATATTTTTTGTTTATTTAGATAAATTATGAAGTGCCAAAGATATATAAATGATGATTATGTCTAAAACTAAGAAAGTTTTTCATAAAAAAGTGATTTATTGCATGGATTTCAAAAATGTAAAAAAAATATTTTAATGAATGAAAAGATTCTACTTTCCAGATTAACTGCATTCTAGTTCAGACTAGTTTTAAATTTTGAGAGATGCTATGTTTTTCACATTCTTTTCATATTTTTTAAAATAGGGAAAATATGACTATAGACAAACAATTTTTGCTTAACAAAAGAATTTATTTTAATTTTTAAAAACAATTAAGACAAAATAAGTTATGACAAAGGTTTGGAATAAATAAAGACATCAAAGAACATGCATTTCAATTTAAAATTATGTTGGCTTAACCTTAAAATAAAAGTTATTCTGTCCTTGAAGCAATTTCGCCAACCTAGTAGAATGAAGTATAACAATTTCATCTGCAGTGCAGCTTGGATAATTTAAAACTGATGGCACGAAAAAAAAGTAAATTAAAAATGTTTCAGTTATCTAAGTTGCGCTGTACTGAATTTTATATTTAGAGAAATTCAATTTGAAAAACAAACTAAACTAACGGAGAAAACACTTAGCGTATCTAGGTTCAAAACATTAATTCCTGAAGTTTTTAAATTAAACAGAATATAGCAAATAGTAGTTTATCTAAACAGCAAGCTTAGTAAAAATCTTGAAAATATGCTTTCAAATATTACAATTTTATGCTTCAATTAAAGGACTAAATTTTGACTTTAGGTTTCAAACAAAAAACATTTTATTTGGCAGAGGTGCAGAATTGTTTTAAACGCCCGAACAATGTTCAGGGAAATTCGGGAAGTTGAGGGGAAATTTTTTGCCTAAGTTTATAAAGAAAAAACTGTACAAATCAAAGTTGGTTATTGGTAACAATTATGGTGGACAATATCATACTATCTAAATTCTACGGAATTACGGATGTATAGAAAAACTAGGGATCTACGCCAAAAAAGTTTCCTTAGTGAATACCTGAAAGTTGGCTTTTTCTTGCGCTTTAGTTCATATGAAAGAAAAACAACACATTTATGAAGTCATGAACTTGTTCTTTTTTAATCACTACAATGTAATTGACTTATAAAGTTGAGTTTAAGAGGAGTTTTAGCTCAAATTTGAGGAAAATAGTTTATAATTAATATTTTAAGACTAGCACTAGAGACATTTTTGAGCTAATGTAACCAGGGTTGCTTGATTTAAATCAACATTATTTAAATCATGATTTAATCACTTGATTTTTAAAAAAAAAATCATTGATTTAAATCAAAAATGGTAAACTGCCATAATTTAAATAAAAAATTAGTAGTTGTATGCTTTAAAATGGTTTGCAAGAAAATTTGCATTAAAATTTTTTTTAATTCTGCTAGATATGTAATTGTAGGTTACTCTACATAAAATTGCCTGTAATTTCAAGAAAAAATTTTACTACCAAAAACAAAAAAAATTATGATGAAAATGGGTAAATAGCAGGGTTTGGAATCAATAATTGTGATAAACTAAACAAGAATTAAAATATTTATCGTAAGCTTGCTTTTATAGTTAGTCATATTTTCCAAACTATTGTTTTCTTTTACACAACTACAGCGAATAGAGCTCTATTCTCTATGTACATGACTGTCAATAAGTTGCTTATTTGATTTTATTTTTATTACTAATTATTATTTTAAAGAAATAAGTATACATAATACTTTTAGAAAAATTAATTTAACTGAATTATTATAATTCAAAGATTGATTAAAATTTTTACACAAAAATGGGGCATAGATTTTTTCAGAAATCTTTGTCACAATTTCTTTTAAAGCTAATATTGATTTCACAAATGGGCAAAAATAGCTATAGAAAGGATAAAAATTTTAGTAACTGATAATATAATTGTTCATTCACCATTTTAGGATGGGCTTGGGCATCTCACCTTGAAATGGTAGCTAACCGCTCCCCTTAATTAATTCAATTATAAAATGCATAAAATAGATCATGCATAAAATAGATCAAAATTGGGATATTAAGTAATCCTAAACTATTATATCACATTGAAATTACAATAATAGTATATTATTAACCAGTTTCAGGAAGTTCAGAGCTAGTAATTCATTTAAATAAAAAAAATCTGATTTAAATCAAATAACCGCAACCCTGAATGTAACAGGTATATAGGAGAGAGTCCATAAATTTTTAAAACTTAGTAGTAACACATAAACTGGAATTAAATTTGGGGAAATTAATTGTGTTCTGGGGAAATATTGGGCCCTGAAACATTTTCTGCACCCCTGCTATTTGGCTTCTAATTATCCTTGGATGAGTTAAGTATTGGATTGTGACCAATACTTTTGCCTCGTTGGAGAAGATTCATACCAAGATGAAGAAGACGAAGGCTGATTTTGTTCCCATTGCATTTGACTCCTTGGAATGGCATTAGAGTCGCCTGGAAAACTGTCCCTAGTATATCCTGGGTGCCTTCTATTTAACTTCATGCTATCTGGTGTACATACAGCTTGACCTTTAAGTATGAGCTTACATAATGATTCACCTACAGATGGTTCAAGCTCCTGAAACAAAACAGTTGAGAATAAGCTAAATACAAATGAATTAAGGCTTTTAAAAGTTAGAAAAGTATTAGATTTTTTCCATCAAAAGTGAAAATATGATACTTTAAGTTTAAATTTAAGAGTAACACAAAACACATCATGAACATTGTCATCTGTGACTTTATAATAAATAAATCATTTTGAAGCATTAAGGATAGTAAATTTAATGTTTACCTGACCATCACGAGATATTTGTACTTTTCTATTTTCATTCCAGGCATTTTGTAAATGGCGAGTACTTTGGAAGGGTATGTTGGCACTAAAGAGAAAAATTGAGATTGAAGTCGGTGTCTTGAGATTAGTCATTCTTGCAAAAAGATATGAAGCAAAATAACCCTTACTGTTTTAGCCATTCAATTTGATAACAGGGGCCAAGATTAGCAGCACTGAATTCTGGCGGTCGCAGTTCAGAAATCTGAGGTGTAAAGCGAGCAAATCCTTGAAAGTGGCCACTTCCTTGTATAGAAAATATTAGGATCACCTCTTTTCCATCCTAGAACATTAGAAAGGGATAGGAAAAACCAAAGAAAAGTAATACATGTGAACAGTGGGCCCTCGCATATTCGTGGTTGAGCAATGTTACCCCCGCATATTCGCGGATTTCGATCTCATTGTTCGATTCCGGTATTTATTATGTAAAACCATTTTGAAAAATGTGACTTCTACTAAGCAAGTTTTCTAACTAGTAACCCTTTTGGTATTAACTACAAATTATTTACAGTTAAAACTACTTTTTGTATGAATCAAGTTTATTAGTTTTATGTAATAAATGAAGGAATCGAACCATTGTATCTGTTATATTATCATATATGCACGTTTTAAAACTGGGTTTGTTATTCACATATTCCCGGTATGTTTTGGAAAGTAACTACTGCGAATAACGAGGGAACACTGTATTGGGAAGTGAATGGAAAAGAAACTACCAAAATGTCAGCTTTCAACTTAGCTTAAATTAAGTTATAAACTTAAAAGTTTTAAGTTATAAGTCTATTTTTTAAAGGATAATTAAATCTGTATTCACTAGATTAGGGGTCTGTCCAGACTATTTCAGAAGGGTCTGGTTTTTGTAAAAATTGTGGAAAATCAACTTATAATTTTGAATACTTATTTTGCAACTTATAATAACTGCAGATCCAGACTATTTCAGAAGGGTCTGGTTTTTGTAAAAATTGTGGAAAATCAACTTATAATTTTGTGAATTCAAAGTTAGCAATTAGTTTTCTTCAGACAGGAGCCTGTTTTTGTGAATTTGTAAAAATACGGTCCCATATTTTAGAATTGTGAAAAATTAATGTCCATTTTTACAATGAAATATTTTGTGAAGGGTAAAACATACTGATAAAAAAACTGATATATGATAAAATAATGATAATGATAAAAAAACAGACCCAAATTTCATTTAAACATACCCCTGTAGATACAGTCGAATCCGCTTAATGTGATCACGGTTAATGTTATCAATCGGATAATGTTATCGAAATCGACAGGTCCCGATCATTCTTATTCAATTTAATCTAAAATGTTTCGTTTAATGTGATCAACTATTGGTCAACACGCCGCTTAATGTTATCAAAATTTGTCCATATCCCTTAAAAACGTCCGCTATCAGGTTTTTACAAGTAAACATCTACCCCACCCTAGCATGTGGCGTTTCTTTTCCTCAAACCATACCTCAAACTCATTAGTAAGAATAAGAAAACATTCCACAAATATTGAAGAAAACGGTTAAAGGGGGGGTCCGAATCCATACTTGTAAGAAACTAGAAACCATCGGCGCCTTGCAGATGTTTCTGATAAGAGATTTTAATTTCCCCTTGGTTGTTGGAATTCAGATTATAAAATAGGTTACAAGTTACAAATCATTATGAGACTTTTGCCGACTATATGATAAAATAGGTGGTTTATTAGATTGGAAGGATATAATGGAGCTCACAGAAAAAGAGAGACCTTTCTAAATAAAAATATAAAGTAAGCGATAATTTTGTTTTTATTAATTGAACTACTCTTATATTACCCTAAAATTTTAAGTTGTCAAATACATAGTGTAAAATTGTGTTAAATACATAAATTACAAGTACGTAATTTTGATTATAAAGCAAACAAAATAGTTACACTTTATGCTGCTTTTTGATGTCAAATCGCTTATTGTTATCAATCGGATAATGTTATCAGTTTAATCTCGGACAATTGCGATCACATTAAGCGGATTCGACTGTATTTGTGTATCACAAAAGTAATCAACTGACCTTAACTGCAGTAATAAGTTTCCTTTCTGTTGTTGAAGTGAAAGCCCAAATGTTGTTAGTCATGGAAACTTCAACTACTTTTGAGGTATTGGCTTTAATTATAAAGTAGCGGAATCTAGAGCTAGCTGTACAGGGTTGGGCGTATTCAGGTTTTGTAGACATTTGTGAGCTGCCAAAAGACTTAAACAATGGATTTCTCTGAGGACTACAATTACTAAAAGAACTGTAGCCAGAAGCTGTTGTAGAAGCACCGGACATAGAAAATTCATCAGAGAAACCAAGTCCTGAAAATTCATACAAACAATAAATAACACAGTAGAAACAAAAAGTACAGGCCCGTAGCTACGGGGGGGGGGCTGAGCCCTCCTGGCATCTACATTTGCCCCCCCTAGAAAATTTCCTCAAGCACATCCATGGGGTAGCCAGGAGGGGAAGCTGTCCCCCTTCTAAAACACGAGTAATTTACTTCTAGCTAAGTTAAAACCCAGTTTTTTAGGGTCAAATTTTCTGGGGAAGGGCCCCCATACCCCCCATTTGTATTTAAACCTTTATTATTCACAATTTTTTTTAATAACAAGTTCATCAAAATCAAAATTCTTCTTGTAAATGTATGTCAAAATTTTGGTCTACAAGAACCAAAAGCAGTTTAAAACCCTGTTTTAGGGTCAAATTTCCAAAAATTTTCTGGGGGCGACCCCCAGACCCCCCTTGCTACTTTATCCCCCATTATTAAAAAAACCTGTTCTTATATTAATATAATGGATGGTGATAGATCCCACCAATTAAAAAGTTCTCTTGGATGAAAATTCAACCACAAAATGTATAACAAATTACCTTAGATCTATCACCTAAATATGCATGGGAGGGGCTGACTTATATTTTCAGGCCCCTATCAAAACAAACTTTTATACCCTCTAGCACTGATTGAAAGGTTAGGTAATTGACAAGCTAATGTCTTTAAAAATTAACAAGGAGTGGTCCACCTATGTCTGTCTCAGGAGCGTAATGAGCCGTGCTAAATGCGCATGCGTTTGGACTTTATTTTTGATATTTTTGGAAAATACAATAAAATAATAACTGGGGATTGAACCCAGGAACTGCCGCATGCTATGCAGGCATGCTACCACTGCTCCAGCAGGACTTCAGTAACTTTAAAACTTATTAAAATATCTTCTTTCTTTTTGAGGCATGTGCATTTAGCACGGCTCGTTACGCTCCTGAGACATATATGTCCACCTTGATTTTCAAGTTTTCCTTTTCAATTATGGAGCTTACATGGAGCAATTCCTTCTATAGTTTAACCCAAAGGATCTAAAAATGGGCTAAAACAGTACATTAAGCTTCAAAATTCTAAAATATTTCTGGGGGAGGACCCACGGACTCCCTTTGTTGCTTGAGAACATGCACTGTAAGCAAAAATTTTTAGATTTGCCTTACAATATTACTCAGAAAAAGTAAAACTAGAAAACTTTAGGACCTAACTCCTCCTGAAACAAAAGTCTTGTAAATGCTCCCTAGGCCTGAGGGTCTTATGGGTTTTGTCCCCTAGTGAAACAGTAGAACCTACGCCTAATGATACCTCCTGAAAACCCCCTTGCCCCCCCGTGAAAAAGTGGGTGCCCCACCAAAGGGAAATTCCTGGCTACGGGCCTGGACAAGTATCAATTTTAATAAAGAATCATATTGTCGGCTTACAGGCAAAAGGCACTACATGCTAAGTTTGGCGATCATTTTACCATTGCCATTCTAGTAATAGTGTAGAAGAGAAATTTAGGTTGATAAGGGCAGTGGCGGATCTACGGGGGGGGCTTTCGGGCTGAAGCCCCCCCAAAACGTCTAATATTTTACTAAGTATGTCAAAACGCAAAAAATCATTATCCGAAATTCGGATGAGGCGTACCAAAACGTGTTGAAAAAGTAGGGTTTTTGACTTAAATTTCCAAAAATTCTCTGGGGGAGGACCCCCAGACCCCCCCCCTTTTAGTGGTTTCAGTAGGATAATTCACTACCTTTTCCGGGTTACCAATAAAAAGAAGATTCAATCGGATTATGAAAATTCTTAGCCCCCCCCAAAACCAAATCCTGGATCCGCCACTGGATAAGTGCAATTCATATACAAATATTCTTTTGTTCACGCTTTAAATTTTAGAAAGTATTTTTTTCCCAATATATATATATATATATATATATATATATATACAGGGCTCGATTTCTAAAAAAAGAGGTACCGGAACGGTAAAATTATTGGTATCAAAACTGAAAAAGCGAATAATTTTTAATACCAAAACATAAGCATTTATTTTTAAATTTAAATTTATAAACTAAGTTCAAATGTGTTGCACTAGATTAGGATGAGTGTTCTAACTTAATTGTTAATTGTTTAAAACGATGAACTCTTTATACTCCTTTTTTACAGTGGGTTATACTTTTTTCCCAACAGGGTGCCTCTTGTAGGAGGTGAGACCTACCATCAATCATTAGTGAACCAATATCAATGAACCATAAGTGTTGTATATTTTGCCAATTTAAAGAAGAATATAATGCGTAGTTCAAGTCCTTAAATGGTAGAATTTAAGATGTGGCAAATTTTCTTTGCAAATTTGCCCAGCGATTTGGCAAATCTGGTTCAAATAAAAAAGAATGCGGATTGGGGATTGTGGGTAGTTCAAATGGGGGTTCACAATCATGTTTTAAAAGAACAATTAAGTAAAAACCTTACAATTAAATCACAAATATTGTTATTTGCAAAAAAAAGCATTAAAAATGCATTAAAAATATTTTTAAAATATGAAGTACGCCATTTTTATATATTTTGGTAGGATTTTTACTGTTATGAACTTAATCTGAAAACAAATCTCATAAGTTCAGTTCTAAGTACAAAAAGGGGGTCTGGGGGTTCTCCCCCGAAAATTTTGGAAATTTGACAGTAAAAACAAGGTTTTAATTTATTTTAGGACTTTTTTCGTACATAGAAAGGTATCACCGGGCCAGATGAATGGGTCTCTCGGGTTTTAGTTAGGAGACCCCTGAAATATAATATAATTTTTTCCCGAAAAAGAGGTTCCGGAACGGCGTTCCGGACCGTTCCGGCTGAAATCGAGCCCTGTATATATATACAGGCCTCGGTTTCAACCGGAACGCCGTTCCGGAACCTCTTTTTAGGAAAAAAAAATTATATTCTATTTCAGGGGTCTCCTAACTACGACCCGCGAGACCCATTCATCAGGCCAGCGGATATATTTCTATGTACGGAAAAAAGTCCTAAAATGAATTAAAACCCTGTTTTTATTGTCAAATTTCCAAAAATTTTTGGGGGGAGAACCCCCAGACCCCCTTTTTGAACTTAGAACTCAACTTATCATATTTGGTTTCAGATTACGTTTATAGCAGTAAGAATCCAACCCAAAAATGTAAAAAAACATTTAAAAAATATTTTTAATGCATTTTTATCTGTTTTGCAAATAACAATATTTGTGATTTTATTGGGTTTAATTGTAAGGTTTATTTAATTGTTCTTTTAAAACATGATTGTGAACCCCCATTTGAACTACCCACAGTCCACTCCTGGCGTTGATTCTTTTTTATTTGAACCAGATTTGCCAGATCGCTTGGCAAATTTGCAAAGAAAATTTTCGACATCTTAAATTCTACCATTTAACACTAGAACCGCCGGAGCAGTCATTTTGACTGTTTTGCGTTTTTGATTCTAAATATTTTCAAAGATATTTGAGTTACACACTTGTGATTTCGTGACTTCTCCTAATTTATGCTTCTATATATGTCATCCAAATTTCATTTATTTTTGAAAAGTCGTTCCGGAGATATTTATTGCTCTACCTAAAACCGCCAAAACAGTCATTTTGACTGGTGGATATTTAGCACGTCTATTTCTTGCATTACCATTTAAATTCTTACAGTTAATGCTTTCTAAGAAATATATAGAAGTTCTTCAAACAAATTTATTACATTTTATGGTTTTGACAGCTGCAAATGGTCAATATATCATTATAAATCCCAGAAATTCATGTATAAACACTTGCTAGAAGTTTTTGATTTCCCACGCCTTTTTTATAATTTTCTATGAAAGATTTATTATTTCCTTTATGAGAAAAGAAACCAAGTTCATTTTACTGTACTGTTTTTTCTGTTTATGTGGAAAAAAAGTGTGTTTATGCAATTATTCAGGCAAAATACTGCGTTACATAGTAATGCAAACAATTGATTTTTTGAAACGCGCTAACACGGAGTTATGACTTCATTATTGAATTTTCAGTATTGTGAGAAAGGCTTTTAGAGAAATATATAATTGAAATATTTTGTTCATAATTTTTATTTTTGGCCAGAACGTTCTATAAGTAAAAATAACCTATTTCTTATTATTAACAACGAAATTTAAGATGCAAAACTAAATAAATGTTTGTTTTAAATTGAATTAGTGTTATTTATCCTTTCTTCAAGTATTAGAAGCAATTTCGAGCTCAAAAGATTATTTTTACCGGTAGAATAGCTTAGCAGTCAAAATGACTGCATCCGGCGGTTCTAGGTATGCGGTACTTGCCGGCGGTTCTAGTGTTAAGGACTTCAACTACGCATATTCTTTAAATTTGCAAGATATACAACACTAATGGTTCATTTATGATAAGCCGTCTCACCTCCTACAAGAGGCACCCTGTTGGGAAAAAAATTATAACCCACTGTAAAAAAAAGGTGTATAAAGATTAAGTTAGAACTAATAATTAAGTTAGTACACTCTTCCTAATCTAGTACAACACATTTGAATTTATTTTATAAATTTAAATTTGAAAATAAATGCCTAAGTGTTGGTATTAAAAAGTATTCGCTTTTTCAGTTTTGATACCAATAATTTTACCGTTCCGGTACCTCTTCTTTTAGAAATCGAGCCCTGTATATATATTTTTTTTAAAAAAGCGGGTGGATTGGATTGGATTTGGTGAAGTATATTCTCCGCCTTGTGGGCTTGATCTCTCAAAAATCCACTTATAAACCTTCGTCAAGTAATACAGACATAAACAGAATTTTTACTACCACAGAGAGAGAAAAATACACCCAGCACAAACCCGACGACAGGTACTGTCACTAAGCCACCCCGCCCCAAAGAGAGGGCGAAAAAATTAAAATGTTTATTCGTTCTAATTTAATTAATTGGACGTGTAAACTGTTTTTACTCATTGTGATGGATGTGCACAATTTAGATGTGGATATTTTTAGAGAAAGAGGTATAAGATAGGGGTTAGTCTTTTAGCATTTTTCAGATTGGTTATCCTTGCCATCCTTATAACTTGTGCAAGCTTTTCATGCATCTGGTGCTTCCTCTGAAAAAGCTTTTCAGTGTGGCGAGATTTTAGAGATGCGCCAAGACTTTGCTCGTTTGCCATTCCACCGCTTTCAAAAGCCAAAATGATTTAGTACCTTTTGCCTGTAAGCCGACAAAATTATTATGCAACACAAATTTGTTACTACTAATAATAAATGATTATCGCAACTTCAGTTTTCATAAATCAATAAACCTGAATTCTACCCATTCTTTTTAGGTCATTAAACCATGTCCAAATTAACATCCCCTAATACTTAAATTTTTGAACATCCATGAGAGATAATTGATTAGTTCAAGTGAGAATTGGCAAGAAAAATGCAGTCAAACCAAACATATAATCAGGTACAATTGTGGTATATGTCCCGCCATAAATTGCCAAAATATTTTGAACCTCAAATATTTAAATATTGCTTAATTTTCATTGTTGTCATCAATATAACAATATTTTAATAAGTTGGTGTGCGATTTTTTGGCATACATACCGTAATTTCGAGCATATAGTCCGCACCATCGTATAGTCCGCAGACACGATTTTATGTAAAATTTTTTTCAAAAATAGTCAGATAGTCCGCACCACCGGATAGTCCGCGGGCTATACGTCCGAAATTACGTTATTTTATAATACGGCAATATTAATGGAAAAGAACTAAGTATAAATAGAAAAAAGTACTTATACTTACTAATGTACCTTCAGAAATAAAACGCTTAATACAAATAAAAAACAGTGCTTACTAATTAATCATATTTTAATTAATCACAAATTCTACTACATTAACGAAAACCATTACATTAACATTATATTTGATCCATCGGCAGTTCAGGACAGCGTGTTTTTTAAATTTCAACGATTTTAACCGTGAAAAACCAGCGTATTATCCGCACTGGTAGATAGTCCGCAGCTTCAAAAATTTGACTTTTAAACACAGATAGTCCGCGGACTATATGCTCGAAATTACGGTATGTTATTTGGTGCCCGAAATAGCTTGGAAATGTTTAACGGGGCATAAAACGAAAAAAATCATGACTAAAAATATTTAAGACTACAAAAAAGGCTTATTACCTTGTGAATTATAAATACTGGAATTGAAATAGTTGGAATTTCTATGACTTGGACTAGCACTCATCTGCTTTTTCATATGAACAGGAGAATTATATTCATTTAGAATTGTCCTTGGTCTCTGGCCAATACCAGGCGGTTGCTTAAGATTCAGTGCTTGATCCTCAGCAACTAAGACATTGCTGATTGTGCGTATAACTGATTCGTCCGCTTGACTCAAGGGTTTCGATGGAGCGTGCATGCGCTTCAAAAACAATGCATGCCACTTTTGTCGCAGTTGCAAAACCAAACGTGCTGTCTGAAATTGAAATGATTAGTGGATTGCTTTTTTACAGTCATGAAAGGGTTTAGTAATGAAGTAGAGTTTTTCTTAAAACATAGAGTACCTCAGGCTCCACTCTAAAAGATATCCAATCATCAATTTTGAACATAGCTTTCTGATTGTCATACTTGGTATCATCTTCACTATCTTCTTCCTCCATATAACCTTCCAAACGAGCTAAAATAATTGAAAATAAATATATTTTTCTGCACTTAAGTTTAAATATTTTTCTTATTTAATTTCAGTGGTTAGGCCCCTGTATGTGGTAGAGCCTCCCATTCTTACAGAATATAAAAACTTTCTTTGATTAAAATACTCTTTATAATTAAACTAAACCCCCAAGATTAAAGAACCATACATGTGATTAAACAGACAAAAATTGGCGGAAAATATTAAAAAAAATTCGATGGCACCTAATTTTTTATTCATTTTAAGTAGAAGGGGTCCTTCGGCTTCTACTTCCCGAGATCTTAGGTTGGTTGGGTTTTTATGTCGCATGACCCAAGACAGGGTATAACCCTAGATCTAGGATTCGATAAGCTAGATTCACATATTTTTAAACTTAAATCTTAACTAATTTTCATATTACTTTGATATTTCTTAATTTTTTTAGATTTTTCTTAAAATTTAGTATAGGCCACACCAGCGGTCAGAGTTTTCAGTATAAAACTATTGGAAAATGTGGAATTTCAGTTTTGCAAATCGAATTGTCAGATTTTAATTTTGCTAAGCAAATTGGCGGATTTCCTCCAATTGGCGGAAGAATCACATGTATGAAGAACATTACAGGTACTTTCGTTCAAAATATCAACCATTTTGTCAGAAAAAAAACATTAAATGCCAGTATTGAGACACTAATAACAAATTATAATACACAAAATTTCTGTTGTTGTAAATACATAAATAATCAAAACTTAAGAACAATGATAGTTGGACCTGGAAAAAGTTGTAACCTTCCCCTGAACCTAACCGAAATTTACCCGAACCTTATGTATTGCACCTATGGAAGCTGGCAGTAGCTTCCCCCGAACCAGGTTTGCAGGTTAGGGCACTTTTTCCAGGTCTGATGATAGTCTTCAGGATTAAGTGATGTACATGGTCATAAATAATGCTTGATTCAAGCACTTAGTACCACAAATAACACTTAACATTCATTTCATCAAATTTACTCTGAATTATTTTTTAATATTCCCTGTATGATTTGTAATTGCATAAATTAGTTGAGTACCATCAGTTATGTAATGGTTAATATATAATAACATCAGTAAAATCGAGAAAAATAACCTTGGTCTGGTTCATGAAGAGCATCAAGAGGAAGCCTGGCTGGTCCAGAAAATATCGCAATGGTAATCGGAGTCACCAGAGTACAGCAGTGGACGTGTGCTGTAAGACCTATGCGCATCATTTCTTCATACAACAGCCAATCGCAAGGGAGCTCAGCTATAGCTTGCTTACGCATCTGCTCAACAGATTTGGATGCTGATGTAGGTAGTTTATTCAAAACAGATGAATGATGAAACTTAACTTTGCTTTCTTTCCTAAAAAGAAAATAATTATGAACTTTCAATAACGTAGTTATAAACCATAGAACCATTGTCATTTACTTAGTCTTATTTAGCAAGTGTCTTTCTGGAAACTAATAAACTTACTGAGTTATCAGCTGCTGGCGATCTCTGTCTATACGAATGAGGTTAGGATAAGTCCCTGCACATAGAGCTGCTTTGATAACGGGCCATATTTCTGAATTGCTATTTAAATCCCTAATATCACCAGTTCCTCTGGGTTTAATAAACCCGGATGCTTTCAATTGTCCCAAGATGCTTGTACGCATTCCCACAACCATTTCCATAGTTGCATGGGAAATAAAATGTCTTGAACAGAAATGGCGTTCATTGCCATCTGCTTTGGCCTTTTGCCATGCCTGAAATTAAAAAGAGTCATTAAAACAGTTTTCTTACAATTTAAATGACTCATCCTGTGGTAAAAACTTAGATACATTAAAAATGAACAAAACTTCACTCAATATTTTAAATAGGATTAAAGAATTACGAAAAACTATTTGAGAATGAGACAAAAGAATATGATTGTTTACCTGAAAGGCCCGTAATATGATCATGTGATCACTATATGTATCACCAGCTAAGTTTCTTTTCACTACAGCAACAGCTCTCTTTTGAGCAGGCTCAGCGGGCAGAATAACTATATCATAGAATACATTTCTTTATTAAATAGAGTACTTATAATTTTACCTTAATAGAGTATGCAAATATAGTAATTTTAAAATACTTAAATGAGGACCAAATAAGAGAACATTTAATAGTTACTTTTCATTTTAAAGTTTCAATAGCTAGTGTTTGTATACATTAACTATTTTAAGATGTAAGAGTTTTAGATGTATGGTTTTACATTTTAAAATGAGGGTAAACTAGAAAAAAGGCCCTTTTTGTTACTAAAAAGTAACATAAAACATTTATGGAAATATACAGTCGAGTCCGCTTAATGTGATCGCATTTGTCCGAGATGAAACTGATAACATTATCCGATTGATAACAATAAGCGATTTCATATCAAAAAGCAGTAAACAGTGTAACGATTATTTGCTTTAAAATCAAAGTTATGTAATCGTAACTAATGGATTTGAAATTATCTTACACTTTACATAGATGGAAAAATATAAGAGTAGTACAATTAATAAAAATAAAATAATTGCTTACTTTGTATTTCTATTAAAGTAGAAGACTTTCTCCTTTTGTGCACTCCATTATATCCTTTCATTTAAAAAATACCTTAAATTAATCTGAATTCCAGTAAACAAGGGAAAAACAAAATCTCTTATCAGAAACATCTGCAAGGCGGCGATGGTTTCTTTCACCAATCATAAGCATGGATTCGGTCCCCCTCCCCTTTACCCATTTTCTTTCAATACATGCGGAGCATGGAATATTTTCTTTTTCTTACATAACAGTGCAACTGTTGGATTTTCAGAAAAAAAGAAGCGTCAGATGCCTTTGGGTGGGGCAGATCTTCTTATAAAAATTTGACCTTCAAAAGGAAACTCGAAAGTGGAAGTTTTTAGGGGATATGCACAAATTTTGATAACATTAAGCGGTGTGTTGATCCATAGTTGATCACATTAAACAATGAATTTTACATTAAATTAAATAAAAATGATCAGAACCTGTCAATTTCAATAACATAATCCGATTCATAACATTAACCGTGATCACATTAAGCGTATTAGACTATATTTGTATATAATGATGATTAATCATTAGTTCTATTGATTTTGAGGTTCAAATAAATATAAACTTACATGGATCTCTGTAGGCCATGAAGCATACTATTGTAAGTACTGGATCCAAGCACTTTAAGACAACTGAATATAACACCATTTTCCCTAACTGTGGTTCAATAGGCAAATCTAAGAGATGCAAACCCAACTCAGTAAGTTCTTCCCAAGGATCCAAAGCATCTATGGTCTGAAGAGTAGACAATAGAAAACAATAAATATTTGAAACATTAAAAAAGGAATTTAGTTTTGTTAAAATCCAGTAATTTACAGTAAAACTTATTATTATAATTTTAAACTATGGTAGCACTCTTAATATTTCAGTTCAAAATTTTCTTACACATAATTTGAAAATTTTATACAATGCATACAACTATAGTATTAAATAGGTGAAGAGCAAATACATGGAGCAATAAAAGTAAGTAAACCCTCGAGTAAAATCTGTTTCTAAATTTTAATACTTAGTTACTAAAGAGATTAAAAAGCAAAAACAAATTTTGATAACATACAAAGATAGTAAAACTTCTCAAATATATAGTTAAAACTTTTTAAAGAAAAAACTATCAATTATTTAGACAAATCGCAATAAAATTTACAAACAAAACTTTTATAAAAAAACTGCATAATTACCTTCAAAAGAGTAACTGCATTTCTAGTCACCATAAAGGGAGGTGGATCAGGAGCCTTAGCTAAGAAATCAGCAATCGGTGCATTGGGTGGAGCAAGAAGTTTAGCTTGGAGACATAACTCGTGGATCGGGACTCTGAGAATCTCGGGAACTTGAAACTTCTGGAAACTGTTGAACCGCAATCTGCTGTACAGGTGATAACATAGGCCCGGTCTACAACGGCCAGCCCTACCTCTTCTTTGAATCGCACTAGCTTTCGAAATCCACCCAGTTTTGAGCTGAGTAACTCCAGTCAAGGAATCGTAAGTTTTCTGAAGGAAACACATATATCAGATTAGGTAAAGAAAATTATTATAAGAGAAATGAGGTGGAAGAACTTTAATATCAGTAAATATTTAAGTATATCTCAGTGCATAATACTTATAAAATACTATTGTTGATACTTATAAAACCTATAGAAAAGTATCTATAGACTTTTAAGGAGAAAATACCTCTTTAACTTTTCCACAGTCTATAACAAACACAACATCATTGATTGTAATGCTAGTTTCAGCTATATTAGTAGCCAATATCTGTAAGATGAAAATAAATTTGATAATTGTAATTAAAGATACTGAAGTTTTAAAATAGCAAATTATTAAGTGAATTTAAAATATCATAGTTAAAAAAGATACTATTTTTATCACTTACAATTTTCCTTACACCAATAGGAGCTGGTCTAAATACTCGTTTCTGATCCAAACTTTGCATCTGAGAATGAAGGGTAAACACCATTGTTCTAAAAAAATAGAGATGCCCATTAGACTTTGCTAAGCACCAAGTATTTACATTAATATTGAGTCAAGATTGAAATACCATTCATACATATTTAAACATAAAATTGTAGCCTGACTTATTCTGTTATCATTCAATCCCACCCATCACCTTAGTTCATGGTATTACTGCACAAACTAAGATTAACTAACCTGTTTTCAGGGATACTTTGGTTTTCATTAAGAATTTTTTCTCTTAGACTCATAATGTCATCATAACCAGGCAGAAATATTAGTACAGAACCTGTAGCACAAAGAAAATATTTTGATTGCTTTACATAATATAAATACTATTAATGATTCAGAATGAATTTTTCAAGATCCTTCAAAAAGTATTACTTTCATGACAATAATTGAGAATTTACATAGCAAGGTAAAAAATTAGAAACCCTATTCTATACTTGAAAGCAAACTAGTCATATCATGACCTAGAGCGGTGCAAAATTCCAGAGTTACATAAGGAACTCTCAGCTTAGGATGATATTGTTCCCACAGAATCTGACAAAAGGTTTATATAAAATATAAATGGCATTAAAAAGGTTAAAAAATAAAAAGGTTTATATGACTGGGGACAAGAGATAATCATTAATGCAAAAGAAGTTAGGGGCCAACATAACTGAAACAATGACCTTTTTCCTTATTTTTCCTATCAATCATTTTGATAATTAGACAAACCTAGCAAAGCATGGTCTTAACAGTAAGAGACCATCAAGATTGTCTTTATCATCTAAAAAAGGCCATTTTTTCAGTCGTTCCAAAAATAACAAAATTAATGATAGAAAAAAATATTCTGGCTTGATAAATTTCATTTTCTGATCCCTCATGCAGTAAGTTTATGTACACAGTACAGTGATCTTTGATATCTGAGGACACAGTTCTGAACAGTAAACTTACTTTACTTCAACATCATTTCACTAATATGCCACTTATTTATAGCTAGATAATATCTAATTTTTTAGCAAAAAATTATATATGATCTAAAAGAATAAAAGTGGATATGATGCAGATGCATATATAAATGAAGCATTGAATGTAAATAACAATTTTTTAACATAATTTCCAAAGTTGGTAAGAAACGTCAGTTTTTAAAACATTCATTATCATTGAAATATACTACCTAAATATTCTATAAATATAATAATTGCTCAGTACCTTCTTCCTGGCTAGCAGATATCCTAGATAAGAGACATACTATGAGGTCATTATCGATTTTGTCCTCATCAATACTGTGGGTATACGCATCTAAAAGAAGCTTGTCTTCCTCTGTCACCTCAACCAGACTATCAACAGCATTTGATTGGCTTTGATCAGAACTTTCAGTAGTCCTGAAATAATTCAGTCCAATCAATTTTGTTAATAAAATCTTTCGAGCTTTTAAGCTGTGGTCAAAGGTTAAAAATTATTGTAAATCTTTAATTAAAACTCTAAATGTTTCGTCCGAAAACTTCGCCGGACATCTTCAGTAGGAAAAGCGTTTAAAATCCTTCACGATGAATTAGTAAATCTGATTGATAAATCTGATGATTATTGTAAATCTTTAATTAAAGATTTACAATAATTTTTACTTCCAGCTAATTCATCGTGAAGGATTTTATTTATTTTAAACGCTTTTCCTACTACGCTACTGAAGATGTCCGGCGAAGTTTTCGGACGAAACGATTAGAGTTTTAATTAAAGACTTCCAATAATTTTTACCGTTTGACCACAGCTTAAAAGCTCGAAAGATTTTATTAAATGTTATGAAAACTGGCTGTGAAAACTTCTCTTCGTTACCAATCAATTTTGTTAATGTTTTTTTAAACTCTGCTAAAATCTCTGGACTTCTGGCAACTTACCACTGACTCGATAACAATTCAACTATCTCTTTATGACCAAAGTGATTGGCCCAGTCAACAGCAGTCATCCCGTTTTGTGATTTTATATGCACGCTAGCACCCAAAACCAGCAGCTGCTCAACCATGTCAATGTTCCCTTTACCAGCAACCAACATTAAAGGAGTAACGTTTGTTTCGCTGTGCTGGTAGTCAACTGTTGGAAAAAAACAGATGTAAGAAAATTTTTACCAATATACAAATAAAGGCAAAAGATCATTATGGGATAAGTTCAAGAACTGTTTAAAAGGACATTATGTCGAATGAATGAGAACTAAAATTTTGATAGATACCAGACACATTTTCTGATAAAATTAGCTTCATTAAATAAGAAAAATCATATTCAGTAGAGAGCCATCCTTCTTCAATAACTTTATCAACAGTTGCCATCAGTTGAGGATCTAAATCGGAATCATTTTCCGCCTGGAAAAAATATAGAAATTAGGACAGAGAAAAGATTCTTATTAAAAAATTATTCTTAAAATATGAATTACCAAAGTTCTAATTTTTAGTTAACTTCTTTCAATTGTAAGCATTTAAATTTTAACCCGCGAGGACGCGCGCGGGGTCTGCGAGACCCCAACGCTTAAATAAACCTTCATAAAAACTCTAATTTTTAATGAAAATATATGAAACTACGTGTAGCTGCCTAAAAGGTTTCCACCTATCACCTCATGAAGTTTAAATAAAGTAGGTATGTTATTTTCCGAGTTAGGTTGTTGTTTTTAAGGAAAATGCTTCCAAAACTGTGAGGATTGGTGCGAGTTAAATAGCCAAAGAGGTTTCCAAAAGTAGGGAAGAGGTAACTATAATACATAATTTTTCTTGCAAAAAAAGAAATTAGAAAATTAAGGATTTTAGAAAATAAACATCGGTTCAGTTTAGCCAAAGAAATTCGTTAGCTCCGCTCACATTCCATTGCATTTCCTGTTTTCCTAGTCTTATATTATATCTTAATAAGAAGCAGTCAACTAATAATGCACATTAAACAATTAAATTATATATTTAAACTATCCGTGATAAAAATTTTGCATGCACTGAACGTTTAGAACGGAAAACGGTTTGTGGGGTCTGAGAGACCCCGCGCGCGTTCCCGTGTAACAGAAAGTAGCGCGCGTCCTCCCGGGTTAATTTGTCTATCAATGGAAGCTAAGCCCTAAAATGCTATTATGTTGTTACTTATAACATGGAATTTCGAGCTTAACACCAATATTTTAATGTATAAACTTAAAAGACTTCAACTTTTTAAAGATGGGACTCAAAAAGTTGATTCTGCAGCAAACAGAGATGGACACCAGTTGAATGCAGAAGGGGTCAATAAGGTGGGACCCTGTCAGTTTATAGGTGGTTCTAATCGGAGCTTGGCAAAAGGCGATGTTGCTCCTTTGAACTTAGATCATTTTATTGAAATGCTACTTTAAAACCCGAAAGAAAAACAAGGGGTGACAATCGGGGGTAGGCAAAGCAGGTTTTCCTCAGAGTTAATGGAGGTGCGGTTTATGGTCATTAGGTTAGCGAATAGTAACAGATAAAATTCCATTCGAATATAACAGATTAAAATTCAGCTATGTACGTTGATCATAGATCAGACCAGGGTAGGTGAAAAATTATTTAACTCACACTCTGAAGTGAAAGACTTTCTAGACCTAGATCTTGATGAATAGTCTTTTCATCTCTTTTTTCATTTGAACTGCCAGCACTAGACTCTTGGATTTGCTTAGAACACCAAAGATCAACCTTTTTCTTAGATTTTTGTTTTTCCGAGTCTTTTTTATACTTTAGCATAGCTTTATTTGTGTAGCCGGTTCTGTAAAGATAATAAGTCTTTTAGGTCCCAAAAATATAATTTGTTTTCTAAATTTAATGATTAAAATTAGAAATAAAAGCCTAACCCTTTTAGAACATCTTCAAGGAAAAATGTTTTAACTTCATAAGTTCTTCCAGGCACTGTAAGGTACATATTTTATCAAAGTTAGAGAAAAAAACTTATGTAAGGTACATAAAAAAGAGAAATAACCACATATTTCAAAAATAAATGTAAAATTGTATTTTAAAACACTTTATTACCTTCTATAATTGGACAATTACTGAAATATTTGCAAAATAACTGAGTATCCAATGATGCAGACATGAGAACTAACTTGAGATTTCTAAATTTTAATAATAAATCTCTTAAAACAATCAGCAAGAAGTCACTGTATCGATCTCTTTCATGAAGTTCGTCCTAAAGGGGGAAAACACTTCAAACACACTGAATAATATTTATAGAAATATTTTATCAAAAATATATTAACATAACTTACACGTGAAACTTTTATGCTTTTTAAATACAAGGTAAATTTATATAATAAGGTAAAGATAATTTTAGGAATTCAAAAAAGTTATAATTCATTAAATTTAAAATAGTTTAGCAATACATGTTAAATAAAGAAAATAACTAAGAAAAATGAACGCTTGTAAAAATGTCATTTGAAATAAATTTTAAGAATGCAATATTAATCTAACCACAAGAATATGAGTGACAGTTGCAACCGATGCATCACCACCCATCAAAGTTCGGAGAAGTACTCCATGAGTACAAAAGGTGAGCAATGTTTTAGGCGAGATTCTGCAAATGAAAATGAGAATTGTTTGGGCACATTGTTGATAAAATTTGAGAGCAACATTTTGAAAAAATTAAAGAAATCTAATTTTCAGGACTAAAACATATGATTGCTTTAAGTTTTTATAAAAACCTTATATGATTAAAATCATTCTCTACATACTTCTCTGGTCAATATAATTATACAAAAAAGAAAAAAGGCTAAAATTGTGCAGGAAAAAAATAGTTAAGTGAAACTGAAATTCAACAGCAAAAGGTATTCAATAAAATCTTAATTTTGTTATACAAAATTTAAAACTATTTAAGAGTATGAAAATATGTAGGAAAGTACAAGGCTAATTCAAAATATTTTTTATTCTTCTATTGGGTTTTAAATAGTATCCTTATTTGATTTACAAAAAAAGAAGTTATGGAAATTTTAACTGAGGCTAATTTGCTAAAGGCTATTTTTACTAAGGATAGTCAATCCCTTTTTTCATAGCTGCTTTTCTAACTTTACCTGCTTTCTAAGCGTACTTGATAGCCTACACTTTGGCCAATTTTATCATCTCGTTCTAGAGCTACTCTTTCAGCTATGGTAATGGCAGATATCCTACGTGGCTGTGTGCAGATGATACGGCAGGGTTGTCCAACCATGGTGCAGTGATCTAATATGAATTGAGGAATCTAAAAGAAATAAAGTGATTGCCTTTGACAACAACTTTGACTAATAATTAAACGGTAAATTTTTTTCATCATCAGCTTTTCATATATGACATAATTTTTCTATACTTTAAACTGTCAATTTAAAAATGTATGAACTATTTTGTTTTATAGACCAGTTTATCACTTTAATCATCAAACATTTACGGCTGTATTCACCACTAGTCTGACTGGCAGTTAACAGGCAGTCGAACTTGATTGCTGAATGAAAACTAGGTTTCAGCCAATCAGAGGTTTGACTCCTGGTTAACCACCTGTCAGGCTAGCAGTGAATACAGCCATTAAATAGCATTAGATAAATTATTCAGAATATTAGCAATAAATAACAAAATAGCCATTATGCAGTAGTTTTAATTTTATTAAAACTACACTAACCTGAGTAGTTTTACCACATCCAGTTTCTCCAGAAACTAAAATAACTTGATGACAAGAGATCATTTGAAGTATTTCATCTTGAGAATTCCAAATAGGTAGACTTTGCCGAAAAGCAGAATATTCATTTTCACATTTCCTTTGCGGAACCATTGGTATACCACTGCCAAGTCTACCAACATGTCTGCTTACTTCTCGAACTGCTATAAAAAGCTAGCATTAATGAGCAACATAAAAAAATATTGTCCTTTAAAAGTCATCAAATATAGTGTAATTAGACAACTAGTTTTAATAGAAAAGCAATGTATTAATAGTAAAATATAAAGGGTAATTCAAAGAAGTAAATAAACTTCAAGCCAAGCACACGAAAGACCAAACAGATCCCATGCATACATGAACCATCGTCACAACGATATGAAAGATGTTAAGTATAAAGAAGTATTAAGAAGGCTGTAAGCTTTTTAGAAACAGATAAATCCTTTTAACAATAATAATAATAATAATTTACAAGGAGGGGTAAAATGTGAAAAGCCAGGCACCTTGACCAAAGGTCCATTGTGCCAACCTCCTGACTGAAAACAGTCCCTATCCGCAGATTCCTGAAAAGTCCCCAAAGAAGGACTAGACACAGAATAACAATTTCACCAAGTGTCACTAAAATTATTCCTGACCGAAAGAGTGCACAGTAAAACTATCTCTACCTGGTCCTTCAAAAGAACGAGTTCCATCCCCATCATTTGAGTCCCTTATTTGAGAGAGAAAAACCACAAGATGAGCTTCTGGATCTCAAACTGCGCTCCATCTCACAGGCCATTTTTGCAGCAAGCTGCGACCCATATATGTAAGGCAGAGTCAACCCATCTGCAGAGCTCCTAACTCATAAAGCATCTATTGTTGGCTTGGATGCTGTATAGTGCTAAGCCAAGAATCTATAGTGCTTGGCTTTGATGACATGGTTGAATAATAATATATATGTTGTTTTAAAATCTTTCATAAACACAGCTAAACAAAAGCTGAAATATTTAAGACGTAGAGAACAGCTGTACAAGAATATTCTAAACTAGACACCAAGGAAATAATAATTACTGTCTTGACCCAAAATTCGATCTCGTTCAGTAGGAGGTAGAAGCTCTTGTCGTTCCCTGGCAGTGATGGGAAACTTTTGTAGAAGAGACAATATATATCTGTGAGATGTGTTACCCACATCAAACACAGCATCAGCCTGGACAATGGTTGAACCTTCTTTCTTGTAAACTGTCAGGAACCTGTTGGCTCCTTCTCTGCATAAAACAGGTAGATTCAATAATTAGATGCCAGAAGTCAATAGTAATGTTGTGTTTAAGGGATTAAAGGTATAAGAACAGAATACTTTTACATATTTTTTAAGTTAAAAAAGTATATCATAGATGGTATTTTTACATTTCAAAAATTATGAATTAAATTGAAAATTACCCTCTGCTCTTGGATTTTAAACCCAAATTTTGGCAATAACGATGACAATATGCTCTTTCAGTGGAGCTCAAAGAGGATGGAAATTCATACTCTAAAAAAATAAAAACATCAAATTATACATACATTTTTAAAATTTCAAACTAAAGGTTAATATACACACTATAACTATTCTAAAAATACCAGGCTCGTATTTAGGTTATTTCAGCGTTCAAAATTGTGGTGGTCTGAGACCACTGAAAAACAGCTGGACCATTATGGTGAGAAAATCCGGACCAGTAACAAAAAAAAATACCCCAGTCCAGTTCTAGGCACATTCTTTTTTCTTTCTGAGAAACTTATTAGAAGTTTTATGTCAATTAGTACAATATAAACATTGGCACAGCTTCAATAAGAGTCCTCCAGCAGCCATGATTACCCACAGCTCAAATGATGACTGACAACCATAGAGATAACTATTAATATCATCGTTATTAGATCTGTAAATAGTAATCTACTAAATATTATTATCTTAGGATCCAATAATAATGATATTAAAAGTTTTATCTATATGGTTGTGTATCATCATTTGAGCTGTGGGTAAACATGGCGGCTGGAGGACTCTTATCAAAGCTGTGCCTTAACATTTCATAAAGAAAAGTACTTATTAAATAAGATATGTTCTAAATTGTTTTAATTAATTCTTAGTACAGTAGAACTCCAATTATCCGAACTCCAACTATCCGAATCGCCGATTATCCGAATCGATTTCAGAATTAATAAAAAAATTTCCACCGCGAATTTTGCCGTTTTTAATGTTCTTTTTCGTGTTCTATTTGACATTTCTAGGTTCGCTTTGTTCTTTTTTCGTGTTCTTATTCAAGAGAGATATTATAAAGAGACAAAGACAACTTACTTTGACTGAAATGTTAAGAAAGCAATGACTGTCGAAGAACGGTACGTACTGTATTCTGAAAACCACTTGTAAATACTTTTTAGTATGTGAAATTCCTTTTCATTTAATTAATAAACAGCTCTTTTTCTTTAAATATAATTTTTTCCTCCTATTTTTAAACCTGCATACAGCAATTAATTATAGTAACCCCCTTTTTTTCGGAAAAAATCCAATTATCCGAATTTTTGATTATCCGAATGGGGTTCGGTCCCAATTGATTCGGATAATTGGAGTTCTACTGTATTCACTTTAAATGCAAAAGTTACTTTAAAAAATGAATACGTCCTTTTTAATTTGGAGGACCAGTCATTTTGGTTTAGGACCAGTACGTTTTCTTCCCGATTTCTAAAGCTGGGTTATTTGACACCCAGTGCTAAACATATTATTTATTAATATGCCTAATTACGGCTTAAAGATATAAAGTATATTTTATTTCAAGTCAGGTA
Organism: Tetragnatha versicolor; assembly: GCA_024610705.1. Taxonomy (NCBI): domain Eukaryota; kingdom Metazoa; phylum Arthropoda; class Arachnida; order Araneae; family Tetragnathidae; genus Tetragnatha; species Tetragnatha versicolor. The sequence goes on from JANDEH010000005.1 coordinate 32,486,139, forward strand.
TTTGTGTAGTGTACATAACTAAATTTACTAATACACAGATTTAGCATAGGAAATATTTTTGCGAAGGGCATCTTTGAAACCATGCAGTGCTGGGGTGGACAACGTCCACCAATAATGAACTGTCCCGATACATTTTAGCCGTCACCCGAAATATGAGGTTTTGGGTCAAAATTTGATTGAAAAAGAAGTTAAAGTAGAAAAGGAGGGTCCTCCCCAAGTATTTTGTTCTAACTTCAGGACTGATACTTACTAGTCGACTCTGCTTTATGTGATCACGGTTTATGTTATCAATCGGATTATGTTATCGAAATTGACTGGTCCAGATTGCTCCTATTTAAATTAACACAAAATATATAGCTTTATGTGATCACTGCATCAGTGGCGGATCCAGGATTTGGTTTTGGGGGGGCTAAGAATTTTCATAATCCAATTGAATCTTCTTGTTAAGGGTAATACGGAAAAGGTAGTGAATTATCCTACTTAAACCACTAAAAGGAGGGTTTAGGGTTCCTCCCCCAGAAATTTTTTGGAAATTTAAGGCAAAAACCCCACTTTTTCAACTCTTTTTGGTACGCCTCATCCGAATTTCGGATGAAAATTTTACTCGTTTTGACAAACTTAGTAAAATATTAGACGTTTTGGGGGGGGCTTCAGCCCGAAAGCCCCCCCCGTAGATCCGCCACTGCACTGCATCATTTAGTGTTAACAAAAATTTCCTTAATACCTCCTATTCTCCCGTTTGAAGGCCAAAATTTTAAGACATAAATATACAAAATGAGTCATTAATTCATTAGTGTTATATGCTTCACTCTATAATTTTCTGTAAGAATGATTAAGTTGAAAAATACTTATCACACAGAAAATCATTTTAAATACCTAAATTATTAATACTACACAATCGTAATTTTAGAGCCAGCTCTCGAGTTACACTGTTTGCTACTTTTTAGTATAGAATCGCTTATTAGGGGAGACTGGGGATGGATGGGACACTGGGTAGGATGGGACACCTTCAATAAATCTTAAAATTATAAATAAAATTAGTTTTTGAGTGTTCCACCAGGTAAAGTCAACATGGCTCCATACTTGTTGCTGTTTACTATTTTAGTTGCAAGCTCCTACAAGTTTCTTAATGAAAAAGATGGTTTTACTATAGCAAAAGTAACTAAGTAAAGCTCTTTTCAAAGTGAATTTTCAATCTGATTCTTGGTTGCTTTCTTAATGGTTTGTATTGTTTTCTAAACAGAATAATGTATTCTTTATGAATATATAGTTGAGTTAAGCTTAAAAGCTACAGTTCTTTTGAAAGAACCTATTTTTTAAAATTGTTGGTACCAGGGAGGGATGGGACACCATGACTTGGGGTGGGATGGGACATGCCCAATTCCTCTCAATACCTAAATACAAGCTATTGCATACAATTCTTTAGATACCATTGTTTTGAAACTGATTAAGTATTGCAGTTGAAAACATATTTTTTTTAGATTAAAGAAGAATTTTAACTATTTTGTATTTTTCACTTAAGTTAGATTTTTCGAAGTAAATATAGGGTAAAATAACTGATGTTTTGGTAATGAATCTTTAAAATGTGTAAAATACTTCCATCTTTGTGGTTTTTAATCATATATTTAGAAAGTAATCATAAATTTTAATTTAAAAAGATATGTCCCATCCCACCCCGGGGTGGGATGGAACACTTTTAGAGGTTACTTTAATTCGTACATATATCCTAAGTTTTGTTTGCTATCACTTTGGTTATATTTTTTAAACATGTTAAAATGTTCCAAGATGTTAGTTTGAAAGTTTAAAATTTATACAATGAAAACTAAATTTTAAAAAAATATTCTTGGAAAAAGTGTCCCATCCCTCCCCGGTCTCCCCTATTATCCATCGGATATTGTTGTTCATATCTTGGACAAATGTGATCATATTGAGTGGAGTCAACTGTATTAAATTACAATTAATCAGATTAAACTCAAACAATGAAGTAATATATATGCGAATAATCCTATTGGAAGAAACAAGCAATTTATTTTAAAGAAATGGTTAAATAGTAGCCAACCTTTTTGGTCTTCAGTGATCCTGAAGTTCTTGATTGCCATATGAATAGCAATGCGGAACTCTTCCCCAACCGCTATTTTGTTCCTTTTACCACCCATATTAAATATTATTTAGAAAATTGTAGATACTTAAAAAGTTAGGGAATTAAAAACAACAGCAAACAATTATGTATTAGTTATCGAGTTTCTAAGAGATAATAGGTTTTATCCCCCGCTTTGAAAAAGGTTTAACAAACTTATAACAAACTAATACAAAATTAATTAAGTCATTTAAAGGTAAGGAGAAACTAATAGTAGAAAAAAAATTTAGAACAATTCATTAAATTTATAAAATAATGTCTGAATGTTGACATTTAACAAGTTATGAATTGTTTATTGTTATTATTACAGTTTCGTTATGGTTTCACTTCACTTAAACATAAATTGAAGTGAAGCGTCTGTGAGTTAGTCAGTGCACAATAATCTTTGTACAGGAAGTTCCAATATAGAGGCTTTCTTGTTCGGTCCTTTTCGGTGCTCTTTCTGTGTTTTTCTATTCATTGTATTTTTTAGTGCTGATTACAGATATTTCATCAAAACTGTGGTTTGAAAATGTTTTAAATTTTTTAAAAAATGGTTTAAAAATTTTTTAATACTTCAATCCTGCACTTGCAAGACTTTTTTCTGGGCTATTTTTTAGTGCTGATTACAGATATTTCATCAAAACTGTGGTTTGAAAATTTTTGAAATTTTAAATTTTTTAAAAATGATTTAAAAAGGGTTCAATACTACACTCCTGCACGTGCAAGACTGTTATCTGGGCTATTTTTGAGTGCTGATTACATATATTTCATCAAAAATAGTGTAGCTGTGGTTTTAGGGGGTCGTATACAAAAAAACCGTTCAAAGTGTAAAAGGGGTGGAAAATTTTCAATGCACGGATTAGTGCGATACAGCGTTTGAAGTATCTCATTGAGGACTACCACATATTAAAATTTTATCAAAATCGGTAAGTAGGTTTTTGAATTGGATTTTTTTTAAATTTAAAAACACCGGATGTGGACTTAAATGAGAACTTCCTGCAGACCTATCGATTTCAAATTTTAATATGTTTTAACTATAGTCATTCTATATAACATAATATAATTTCAGGGTCCTGGGACAATTAGGGGGCCGTATAGTATCGAAACATGTAAAAAACTTGAATAATTTAAAAATCAAGAACTAATTATCCGAATCCTTAATGCAATTCATAAAATTCTTTCTCTGATCGTATCCTAAAACATATCAAAATCTTAAATGACTGGCATTATTTTTGGGAAAAATTTGAAATAAGACGAAAATTCTTTGACCCTAAATTATGAACGCAATATGGAGTAGTCCCTTAAAAATTTCCAAATCCTGAAACTGCTTTCGATAGGCTTTCCAACGATATAAGGCACTAGAGTCCAAGTTAAAAAGTAAACAAATCGAGAACTCAAATCTGAGAAATATTATCGGGTCGCTCCCGTTAAGGACCAGTAAACTCCATTCTATTTTAAAAAATCCTGGACGACATCAGAATCAACATGGAAGCCCGTAATTCTGGAAAAACCTTGCCACAAGTGCTCTTTACTCATAAGTAAATTAAAAAACATTTTTTTAAATAATAATTATCGATTTGGTACATTCGTATTAGCTCGTCCATTCGCCAACAGGGGCGATAAGTCGCCAAGTCTGGTAAACCCCGCAACACTACCATTGATTCTGGTAACCCTGGAAAACGTAGCGAAATCGCGCTAGTTCCGATCACTGGCGCATGCGCGCGCAATTAAATCGGTAAGCCCATGGGTGAAATAATGTGTGCGCACCCGCTGGCGCACCGCGCAGGTTGTTTTGAACGTAAATTCAACAGTGTTTACAAGGTAAGAACGAAGACTGCATCTGAAAGGTAGGAGTCTAAATGCTTTCGTGTCGTTCCACGGTGAACTTTGTTGCGCCATTTTGCCGAGCCCCAGAGCCTTTCAATGTTTTTCCTATGCACGCCGGTGGTAGAATCGACAAAAGATCGCCGGCGGTAGGATCGACCATTTTGCAAGTAAGTTAGTGCTAAAAAAGTTATTTTTATGCTCTTAACGAGTGATATCCGTAGTTTTGGTTCATCCAAGAATACTGATTCCCATTTTTCTGAATCCTTACTGTGTCTGATTACCCCCACAACGAGTTTGGTTATAGATAGGGCAGGGGGGGTTTGGGGGGGGGCGGCAGCCCCCCCCAACCACATGAAACTTTTATTTTTTATTTTCTGATGTTATAAAGATGTTTCTGATGTTAAAAAATGTGTTTTTCGGCGATTCTGATGAAATCCCGAATTTTGGCGCGTTTTGGCGAAATTTGGCGAAGTTGGCGAAAACGATGGACGGGCTAATACGAAAGTACCATCGATTTATTAGCGATTTGCGGACTTGTGTTTTTTTCGAGTAAACAGAACTTTTTTTCAAACTCTTAAAAAGTATATAAATTATTGCACGATTTTAATAAAATTTTAATATGTTGTACTTCTAGTAATATACTACAATATACCATTGACTATTGATCGATTTATTTTATATTATAAGGTTTTTAAGGATATTACGGACAACCTTCGGACGCAATTTGAGGTCTTTCTTATGAAGCGAAACCTTAATGTAATACGCCGTTTTAATTGTCTATCAAAGGCGCACAACATATTAAAATTTCAAAGAGATACTAATTAAGATCCTAAAAAAGTACGACGAACCGAGTACGGTCGTATCGCTCTTCACTATGCCGAGTCGTCGTCCGTTTGCGCGGCATGGAGAGTAGAACGAATCACCGGTGAAGCGCGCTCGCTCTCAAGTCATGAAATTTTACAAGTCCGAACTCTTGACTACTTTGATGAACCAAAAGGAACCTTGTAGTGGAGTCAACAACGCTCCAGGTGAAGAAAATACCTTTATGTTTGCCCTCTCAGTTAAAGAACTTAATGAAACGAAAAACTCCCTATGATGAAAACGATGATCTACCATTGAGTGCATTAAATTTAGAATTTCCAGTTTTAAAATTATGGGTTACTAGGACAAAAAAGGGCTAAAAATCTAACCATATATATTGTTAACTTTAGCATTATGACAGTCAGGCAGGTGTAAATTAGTTAATAGTTATTGCAAATTGATTGAAATAAAGAGAGACTTCTCTAAGCACATAAGTAGCTAACTAAAATAAATTAACTATATTTTTTAATTTAAATGCTATTAATGCTGTTTTTTAAAGTAATATGTTCCCCACAGACTACAAAACAAACTGCAAAAGACATATTTCAAATAGTTAAACATTTTTCATAAAGAAATTACCCAAAATAATTACATATTTAAAATTCAAATATACTAGAAAAAGTTTAATTTCATTTGAATTTTCAGTTTTCTCACTCAAAACTAGACATGTGAAAAGAAAAACGGGTACTTTCGTATTAGCCCGTCCATCGTTTTCGCCAACTTCGCCAAATTTCGCCAAAACGCGCCAAAATACGGGATTTCATCAGAATCGCCGAAAAACACATTTTTTAACATCAGAAACATCTTTATAACATCAGAAAATAAAAAATAAAAGTTTCATGTGGTTGGGGGGGGGGGGCTGCCGCCCCCCCCAAACCCCCCCTGCCCTATCTATAACCAAACTCGTTGTGGGGGTATCAGAAACAGTAAGGATTCAGATAAAAGGGAATCGGTATTCTTGGATGTACCAAAACTACGGATATGACTCGGTAAGACACTAACTTACTTGCAAAATGGTCGATCTTACCACCGGCGATTCAAAACTGGCGATCCTTCTACCGGCGATTCTGTGGCGATCTGTGTCGACCGGCGTGCACACGCAAAACATTGAAAGACTCAGGGGCTCGGCAAAATGGCGCAACAAAGTTCACCGTGGAACGACACGAAAGCATTTAGACTCCTACCTTTCAGATGCAGTCTTCGTTCTTACCTTGTAAACACTGTTGAATTTACGTTCAAAACAACCTGCGTGGTGCGCACACATTATTTCACCCATGGGCGTTCCGATTCAAATTGCGCGCGATTGCGCAGCGATCGGAACTAGAGCGATTTCGCTACGTTTTCCAGGGTTACCAGAATCAACGGTAGTGTTGCGGGGTTTACCAGACTTGGCGACTTATCGCCCCTGTTGGCGAATGGACGAGCTAATACGAATGTACCGAAAAACGTTTAAGGCAATATTCATGTAATTTAAAAATTTATTTTCTTAAGTTTTTAAATTAAAAAAAATTTAAATTTATACTGAAAATAAATTTTTAGAAAATATCTGTTTTTTTTTAAATAATAATTTTTAGGTAATTAATTACAAAATAAAAAATATTGAACTTTGACCTGTGATTGTAAGATTCTTTTGCATGTATTTTCAATGTTCATTTTTATAAATTACTTAACTTAACACGCAAGAAAAATCTCCATGGAAAAATATCCTTGGAATATGGTTCTAACTTTTTAGCCACCTATTCGATTTTTGAGGTAAAAGATTTGAAAACCTCATGTTAAATAAAATAATTTTAACTACCAAAATGTTAGTTGAATGATTGTTTCAAAGGGGAGGGGTTATAAAAAAATATAATATTATTATGAATATAAAAATTTTGAAATTTTTTTATTAAGTTTTATATTATATTTATTTAATTTTTAATTTATTCTTTAAATTCAAAATATATTCAGAGTATTTACTCAGTATACTCAGTCTTATTTTTAAATTGCATGATTAATATTTCTAAGGTCACCATAAAAAGGATCATTGTGTTGAATGATCTATCAGTAGTCTTATCATTTAAATAGACCTTTCAATCAACGCGATTAATTTTATAGGTAACGAAGAATTTGTACCAAATTTTTTTAAGTTTCTTATACCAAAAGTGAATACATAAAATCAAAATTTTAAAAAAACTTTCAAACCACAACTACACTATTTTTGATGAAATAACTGTAATCAGCACTAAAAAATAGCCAATAAAAAACTATTGCACGTGCAGGAGTGTAGTATTAAACCATTTTTAAAACAATTTTAAAAATTTTAAAATCTTTCAAACCACAGTTTTGATGAAATATCTGTAATCAGCACTAAAAAACAGCCCAGAAAAAGTCTTGCACGTGCAGGAGAGTAGTATTAAATCCCTTTTAAAGTATTTTTAAAGAATTTTAAATTACGATTCTAGATTCATCTCGACGAGGCATTGTCACTCCAACGCAGTTTTTACAATTGCGGTCACTCTTTACAGTTATGCCGATTAGAGACAGTAAGTGATACCTAGAATCCAGAATCGTGTCCGAGATCGCTATTCATACGATGTATAAAAGTCATTTGTAAGGTTATAGAGGGCGCCACAAGGGGAGGGGGCATTATAACATTTGTTCATAACATTTGTTGTAGTATTAAATGGTATAATATCCAACCAGGTACCTATCTAAAAAAATATGCGTTTTTAAGTAGATTTTTATAAACAAGTCATAAATATTAAATCAACGATTTAATTTCATTGGTTTATTTTCGAACAGAGAACAAAGCTACATTAAAAAACACTTCTTTATATTACATATGCATGATACATATTTCCATTACCATTATGGTTAATAAGGTCACTTTCCTCTATGGTGACAAAAGTGAGTGTAATTTGCTAATCCTAAAGTAGGTACTGAAATGAGTATCAATTGTAGGGATGTTCTTGGAGACTAAAAATTAACAAGTTGTAATTATCTTCCTTTGAAATGTGTTAATACAATGTGGTGAGGGAGGCACAATTTAGAACTATCAGCTCTAGGAAACAGGCTACTATAAAACTTCCACCCATTTAAACATTCTATATTATTACAAAAACATGTGACGATTACTGATTACTTAAGTTATTCAAATTATTGCACATGTATATTTAAATAAATGAGTACATAAAAACATCCTAGTGTAGACAAGTAGAAATAACTTAAAACATTTATATTAACCCATTAATAAACCCATTTTTTATACTTCTTCCTAAGTTAAAAGCGTCCGAAAAATTGTAATTAAATCAAGCAAAATTGTTTTGCAACTTTTTAATACTTTCTCCATGCCTAAAAGTTGTTGGTAAACAAACTTTCAATTCCTGAAAGAATCATTCGATTACTCAGCGTCAGCAGCATTGGAACTTCGAATCGAATTGAAAGATCGAAACGAAAGGATCTTCTGAGTGATAGGAAAGAGGGGCCCTGTCACGTGATACATTTGAGCCAATCATGTAGGTTTGGTATTTCGGACTGTCGGGTCTAAAGAAACTTATTAGTCCAGGCAACGAATGCTCAAAAAAGGGTGTAGAGGGAAGTTCTTGGAACACAATTTTTGACTTTAGAACTTTGTTTGGACTAGTTTGGAGGTAAACATATCAAAAGTCCCCGACCCTAGCCCCTGAGCTTAATGTAGGGGGGGCGTTTAAAAGTCTCATTTTTCAGTTTTTGGCTTATTACTCTTAGAAAATGCATTCCCACGAAAAAGTTTCAATTATCTTTTTTAAAGAAGATAAAATTAACAAAAATTTAAGACCATTCCCAGGTTTATAGGTCCAATAGATCCCGAGTTACATCTCTTCAAAAATGGAAAATTTGTTAAAAAAGTTCGAAAAATTGAGTAAAATTCGTATTTAAAGCCATTTATTGGCTATATTACACTTCTGAGAGTGAAGTAAGGGCTAAAACCTTATAACACAATTATTTAGCTTTAATTTAAGCCCTGAACCAAGTCTTCGAGATCAATAGTTCTTACGCTATCGGAAAAAAACAAAAATTGGGAAAATGGGATTTTCCCAGAAAGGGGACCTAGAGGTTTGAGAGTACAGTAAAAGAGAAGAAAAGTGGTATAAATTAATATACCAATATTGAAAACAGTATTTATTTGTTTGAAGTATTCCATTTTTACCTTATAAAATTTATTAATTACCTATTTCTTAATTAATTATTTTCAATTTAATTTTTTGTTCTATATTTATTGAATTTAAAAAATGAGGGTCATATTTATGAATTTTGCATACTTGTCATATATAAATTACAGCTTATAACATTTAGGAGGTATAGGTTCATGTTGGTATAACGGTTAAGAGGAAATTTCGAGAGGCTTTTGTCCCCTCAAAAAGGAACGGATAGGGCTATGTTGGTGTAAAAAAGAAAGAACACTGAAAAACAGCAGGCTACAGGTTTGTAGGAATACAGTAAAAGAGAAGAAAAGTCGTAAAACATGAAAGACATGACCACTCTATACAAAATGAAAGCTGATTATTTGACTTAAATTTAAACCCTGAACCAAGTCTGGGAGATCAAAAGTTCTTACTCTATAACTTTTTTGATGCTGTTCATGTTTTGATTTTTCCCGGGAGCGCCATTCCGATTCGATTCCTTGCTAAACATATCGAAACCCTCTAGCATTTTTACTTAAATTTAATATTCTTCTGTAAATTAAATATTGTCTGTGCTGTGATATTCCAAGTCTAATAAATTTAAATGTTACTTTAAGACATGTCGAAGGCCCCAAGTGAGTCTTGTCCTGGCCCCCCCAAACTTGTAATTCGGGCTGGAATTAGATGTATGGATGGAAGATGGAGAATAACTGCCTGGTCCCAGTGCATAGTGAATTAGCAGCTGCACCGGACGATATCCTAAAAACAATTTTCTGCCGATGCGTGAAAGACTGTGCCAGCGCGAAGTGTGGTTGTAAAAAAGCAAGCCTCAAATGTTCCCCAGCATGCCAAAACTGCCAGGGGAACTGCTTGAATGGGGTCTCTCAAATTGACTCCAAAAGTGAAGTAGAACAGGAGGATCCTCTAACTGTTTCCCTACAGGGATCCGATGGAGAGGATGATACAGAAGATGAAAACAAAATCGAGGATCAAGGTCCTCCCCGCCCTAGAGAGCAAGAAATTAACTGAATGATACCTACTATTGTAATGTATTATGTTTACTTTTCAAATCCAATAAACTTCGTTTTCACTAAACGGTTGTTTTGTAAAACTATCACAATGCCTATCCTATATGCACAAACATGGTCATAGCAAAATATTTTCCCATGTCTAGATATTCTTTAATTAAGTGTGAGGAACCTGGTCATCGGGCCTACACTTGTACTGAGTAAAACTTGGGGCAAATTTAATCAGCTTTCATTTTGTATAGAGTGGTCATGTCTTTCATGTTTTACGACTTCTCTTCTCTTTTACTGTATTCCTACAAACCTGTAGCCTGCTGTTTTTCAGTGTTCTTTCTTTTTTACACCAACATAGCCCTATCCGTATCTTTTTGAGGGGACAAAAGCCTCTCGAAATTTCCTCTTAACCGTTATACCAACATGAACCTATACCTCCTAAATGTTATAAGCTGTAATTTATATATGACAAGTATGCAAAATTCATAAATATGACCCTCATTTTTTAAATTCAATAAATATAGAACAAAAAATTAATTAAATTGAAAATAATTAATTAAGAAATAGGTAATTAATAAATTTTATAAGGTAAAAATGGAATACTTCAAACAAATAAATACTGTTTTCAATATTGGTATATTAATTTATACCACTTTTCTTCTCTTTTACTGTACTCTCAAACCTCTAGGTCCCCTTTCTGGGAAAATCCCATTTTCCCAATTTTTGTTTTTTTTCCGATAGCGTAAGAACTATTGATCTCGAAGACTTGGTTCAGGGCTTAAATTAAAGCTAAATAATTGTGTTATAAGGTTTTAGCCCCTACTTCACTCTCAGAAGTGTAATATAGCCAATAAATGGCTTTAAATACGAATTTTACTCAATTTTTCGAACTTTTTTAACAAATTTTCCATTTTTGAAGAGATGTAACTCGGGACCTATTGGAACTATAAACCTGGGAATGGTCTTAAATATTTGGTAATTTTATCTACTTTAAAAAAGATAATTGAAACTTTTTCGTGGGGATGCATTTTCTAAGAGTAATAAGCCAAAAACTGAAAAATGAGACTTTTAAACGCCCCCCCTACATTAAGCTCAGGGGCTAGGGTCGGGGACTTTTGATATGTTTACCTCCAAACTAGTCCAAACAAAGTTCTAAAGTCAAAAATTGTGTTCCAAGAACTTCCCTCTATAACCCTTCGTTGCCTGGACTATATGTAGTAATACACCTATTGTAATAGGGAAAATAATATGTTGCCCTTCTCGACTTTCAAATATTCGAATTATGACTACACTGGTTTTAGTGCTGTAAGAAGTAAAATCACTTAAAAATCGAATATCCAAAACTTAACACGTTCACTGCCACCACTTTTATTAAAAACCGAGGGCAGTACTATCGTACGGTTATTTGACGTTTCGGATCGTCTGTGTACATTAAATCTTTCTTGATACTTTTCCATTACCCAGAACTAACATCAAGTACTACCACCTTACTACTGCCAAGTTGGCGTCTTTAGCGCGTTTTTGCGATGTGCCCTCCTATTCAACCTTTCCTAAAATTGTCATCAGTAATTATTTCATTTCTTTTCAGGTACCATAATTTTATTTCCTAAAATTTTATGACTTTGATAATAAATTATTATCTTAGTAAAATTTGATTGAACTTTACTATGAGGCTACCAGACGGCTTGATTCACTATAATAAAGGTCTAAATCACAAGATTTTTACACCTGGACCTGTTATGTTGGCAATTTCTAACCACATGCGGACTGAATTGCGCTAGTTCTGTTATTGGATTGGATCGGACTCGAACAGAAAAGCACGGTTTTGTGATATTTAGATTGGATTGTGGGTATATACATTTTCCGGTTTGTGTGCTTGATCTCAAGGATCCACTTAATAAACCTTCGTCAAGTAAGACGGACACAAACAGAATTTTTACTGACAGAGAAGAGAGAAAGTACCCAAGGTGAGGCCGGAATCGAACCGACGACGGTACAGCTCTCAAGCTGCTAGCGTGGTGGGCAGCGAGTTAGCGAGTAAATAGTACAGGGTGTCCATAAAATAAGTAACCCGATTTAAGGCCCTCTAGCAACCAAACCGTTCATCGGAATTGAATGAAATTTTGGTGGAAGACGTTTTGAGGGATGGGGAGGAGAATGGTATGGAGAGGGGCAGTTAAACTTCATCAGTTACGGTCAAAGTAAAAAAAATTTTGAAAATTCCCAATGTAACCCCCCTTTTTAATTCGCGTTATGTGATCCCAGATGGGAAAAACACAAATAGCGTTGAAACGGTACCTCTATGTTGAAAACTCGCTCCTATAGAGAGACAAATGAAAACAGCTATGAAACTGTTATTTTTGTGGAAGCTAGACTAGTAATTTATTGCTTTTTATTGATTTACTAGTCATTTTTCTTAATCATTCACTAGTCTAACTTCCACAAAAATAACAGTTTCATAGCTGTTTTCATTTGTATCTCTATAGAAGCGAGTTTTCAACATAGAGGTACCGTTTCAACGCTATTTGTGTTTTTTCCCATCTGGGATCACATAACGCGAATAAAAAAGGGGGGTTACATTGGGAAGTTTCAAAATTTTTTCACTTTGATCGTAACTGATGAAGTTTTACTGCCCCGCCCCATACCATTCTCCTCCCCATCCCTCTAAACGTCTTCCACAAAAATTTCATTCAATTCCGATGAACGGTTTGGTTGTTCGAGGGCCTTAAATCGGGCTACTAAAATGGTCAAGGGTATATCCAGTTTAAGTTATGAGGGAAGATTAAAGAAGCTAGATATGTTCACTCTAGAGAAAAGAAGGATTAGAAGGGATTTGATTCAACTTTTTAAAATGGTAAAGCAAGGGGACACAGAGGGACTAGATTTCAATACGGGTAATAGAACAAGGGGTCACAATTTCAAATTGAATAAAGTCAAATTTAAGACGGATTGTAGGAAGAATTATTTTTTAATAGGGTAGTGGATAGATGGAATGCGTTGCCTGAAACAATTGTAAATTCAAGTGGGGTAAACGAGTTCAAGAGGAAAATTGACAGATACTGGGATTCCGGTAGTTTGGGTTAAAAGGACTGGACCAACCTTGCTGGGCTTACGCCTGTAGTTGGTCGACTTAATTTGTATTTGTATTTGTTACTTATTTTATGGACACCCCCTGTATTTAGAGTACCAAGCTCATAATCAGAGGGTAAAGGTTCGATTCTAGAAAAATATTATCTTTGTCATTCTATGCCATCCGTACCACTGTTATGGGCTAGGCTTTTATTGAGCGCTTTGTGCTTTGATTTTTGAAACGTTACCCCCAGGACCTTGCCAAACACTAACCCAATTATGCGCTGATAGTTATTACCCCGCCGTGGAAATAGAAACAATATTATGCCCATCATGCAGATCAGAATTTTATACAGGCCTTTTATGATAGCGTAGCTGGTTTGATGAAAACACATTATTCTAGCTGTTAATTTCAGTATGATTAAAATAAGCTCTAATTTTAATAAAATAGTATCATAAGAATAGTAATTGAATAAAATGTTATACCTATTTTAAATTTAATATAAGAAATAAAGTTTTTTTGTAAAAAATGCCGGAATCGAACGATTCTGCTGTTTTTTAGTCCGATCTTAAAGCATAAATTACTATAGATGGCATCGTGTGAAACGAAATTTTACAAATCGTAGAAATTAGGAAAAGTCTTAAGTAAAAAATATCACCAAAAGACACCAACTTGGCAGTAGATAGAAGTTGTAGTACATGTTGCCTGCGTGAAATGGAAGAGTACGGATTAAATGTGAGGCGGAAAGCGAAAGGGACCTCTTGTCGGCAAAGTTGATTTCGAGAAAAAGCCAAAAAACCGGAAGAAGGTCAAAACTATCGAATTTTTTTCTCTCGATTTTATCGATCCTTGGACCCTTTAGAACCGAATTTTAGCTGTTGGAATCATTCCTTAACTGTGAAAAATAACGAGAGGGTAGCATTTTGAAAGTTTAAGGTCGTTTTTCGCGAAATCCACTTTTTCTATTAAAACTTTTAATTACTGGCGATTCGTCATTTTTTGAGCTACTAGGATGATGATGGTCTTAAAATCTTCATAAATCTGTACAGATTGAGAAAAAAATAATAACTCCATTTCGACGAACGCCGACAAGAGGTCCCTTTTCACTTTCCGCCTCACAAATACAGATGGTCCCAAAAAGTGATAAAATTTTAAACTTGACATCAGCGATCTTTTCTCCAGGACGCGCCAGCGCGTCCTTGGCACTGAACGTGTTAAGCAAAAGGTTGTGAAAAAATTAAAATTGAACTTGAAGGAGTTACAAATTATTTAACAAAGTTCTTTAAAAAATAAAATTTAAATAAAATTTTTTTGAAAGAAATCCGTGGGGTGTAATTGTTTAATTAATAATTTAATCTCCTATTCTACAATATTAAATTATGAAGTTTTGAATTTTTCAAAGAAAAAAATCTTTTCTGTTGAAGGTTTTTTCAAAATAGCTAAAACGATTTCAGGACAAAAACAAGGTCCGTATCTGTTCTGTACTTAAAATTATGTTCGTTTTAAATCATAATCAATAGCAAGTGGAGAAAAAAAGATGTACGAGGGTTGTTTTTTAATTAACTTCCGTTTTGATCCTGAAAAAAAAGTAGTAGGAATTTCGAAATAATTTTGCTACAGGTAGATAGGTATATCCTTGAGGATCAATTTCCCTCTTTACTGGAAAAAATCGGACATTTTTTCTATTATTTATCGAATTTACAAGCGCGCTCCTCGAACTTATTTCCCGCCAACCCATAGAGAAATCCTCTTTTTCGAAATATTCCCCTATTTGATAGTTTAAAAATAAAAAAACAAATTAATATTTAAAAATAAGGTTATTACGGAAGGTTACAACATCTTTAATTACTTTTCAATGTAATCACCTTTAAATAGACCAATTACCGTACCATTTCACAAGTTTTTCGATTCCGCTTCATGAAAAGTTTGATTTTTCGTTGAGGTTCGGACAGCCGTTTTCCCCCTCAGCACACATTTTGCCTGCGAATCTATCGATGTTGCCTTGTTTATTATAGCTTTAACTACAGAATCCCCAATGCCTGGAACTTTGCAGATGCAAAACATATGGTTTTAAACATGCACAATAGCATGCTGCAAAAATCACCTGCCTGCCGATTGTCTATTGTTAATGCGAATAGAGTTTAAAGGAAGAGAAATTCTCTATGGGCCGGCGGGAAATAAGTTCGAGGAGCGCGCTTGTAAATTCGATAAATAATAGAAAAAATGTCTGATTTTTTCCAAAAAAGTAGGAAATTGATCCTCAAGGATGTACCTATCTACCAGTACCAAAATGATTTCGAAATTCTCACTACTTTTTTTACAGGAGTAAAACGGAAGTTAATTAAAAAACAACCCTCGTATATTCCCAAATTGAGGTTTAAAGAGAAGTTTTTTGGTTGAAGTTATATTGTGTTGTAAAAAGAGGGGGAATAGTACTTTTGAAATATCAATTGAATTAAATTTTGCGTAAGTCTAATTATTAGGAAGAAAACTGTGATAGTTTTTTTATCGAATGTTTTTTTTTTAGAATTTCCATGAACCTACATTCAATTCTATTGTTCAGAATCGTTAAGTTTAGATTTCAATCTCAAGGTTGTTAATGAGAGAAAAATAAGTTGATTTCGAAATAACTTTCAAAACTCTTTACGTTAATTAGAAGTCAGCTCCTTCTTAACTGAAAATTTGAAAGGTCTAGGAGAATTTCTCTTAGGAATGTATACGTATTTGATTTGAACTGTAAAACCGAAGAAAAACAGCATAAAAGAAACTGCAATCAAAAGTGGTGCACATTTTTAAGAAATTGGAAGATTGAAAATTCATAGGTCCAAATTTTTCAAATTCCCTGAAAAAATACATATACATCCTTTGACTGTAAGTACTGCTGCCAACATTTTTCTACAAATATTACACATACGATATAAAAAGTATGAAGCCTTACTATAAGATCACGAAGCTTGTATCGTCGCATTTCTGCACTTTTTTTTGAGGCGAAAGGTTGAAAACAACCTAAAATGTGGAAAGTAATTCATAGCATTGCCACATAGTACTAGAACAGAGGTATCACGGCTAATCACGGCCATAGAACCCATAATCTTCGATAATAAATAGTGTGCTTAAAAGCTTAAAACTCTATATTATACCCAAAATTTTAACGTTATGTAAACCACGATTCAAATCCTATATGTAAATGTTCTAAAATGATACATTTAATTTAAACTAACTTAATTAGTTGTAAATATAATTCCCTGATTATTTTTAACCTCTCTCTCACGCATAAGTTAATTTTGAAAATAAAGTCGGACTCACGGACACTGAGCTATATAATAACCTTAGTGCTCAAGGATAGCTACGGACCCAATGTAACATTATTGGAAAGTTTTAAAAAAATAAATATCCAGTAAATACGCCTCTGATATTCCTATCTAATCAACCAAATTGCTCCTCCCTACCTTCCTTTTGCGCAAAGCACGGGTTCGAGTCCATTTCAGAGACTCTTCTATTGAATCGTATATTGTATTGGGGGGGAGCAATGATTGGTATTTACACTGCTTTATTTCAGCTGTCATTTTTTCGAAAGTAAAGTTTGAAGAGATTCGGGTCGGGTTACATGTTACTTTGCGCAACTCCCCCTTCAGCTTCCACGCAATCTCATATTTCCCGTAATGGAACCAGGAAGTGCTGGGCAAAACATGCAGATGTTATTTATTTAAACGAATCCAAGAAGTGACAGTGTCGGTGGATCAGTTGCACGAAAGTGCGTCCTCATATTGTTGTGATGTGTGAAACAAATTCCCATTTTGCGCGCGATTCGAGAAAGAACAAAACTTCTCGGATGGATCAGCTGTCAGAAGCACCGCCGGTGGTGGCGACACCTAGCGGCGGTCAATACGTTGTGGCGAGTGGGTTGTCATAGCAACCCGATTCAAGCCTATCGCGGGGGAAGTAAATATTACATGCGATGAGATTCATCGCCCGCCGTGTTTTCGCATTCAACTTCTTGAACCGGTTTTGGAATCTTGGCCGGTCTGGTATCGAGGGACCCATTCTGCCAGTTGAGTTGTCAGAACTCTTCTAGCTGCCCGCTCTGTGATGTGAAGTCGGGACGTCAACTGCCCACCAGTGGACCTCCTGAACTCATGGCTGTTCTGAACTCAAGAATGCAAAGGTCTTGTGGACACTACTGGTAAGTACAATCAATAGTTTGAGATGCTTTCAACGAGATCGACAGTTATTTTTTAAAGTTTATTCAATTGAGGCTAGGTATGAGTCATTTTTGAGTTATTCAGGTGGTTCACCTCACGAGATTTTTTGATCATATGTTTCATGTGGAGTTATGTGTGTTTCTCAGTTCTAATGACAGATCATTGGATCATAAATTCTTATTCATATGATTTTTCTTAAAAAATCAGTATTTGCTGATTGGTAAAAAAATATCCTGAATTTCATTCGCGGGAATCATTTTCTAATGTAGTTCGTGATTTTTGCATTTTATCCAAATACTTAATCCGAAGTGAGAAAAATATTTTCTTACGTTATGTTTTTGTTGTTTTAGTTTTACGTTAATTTAAAAAAAACGCAGCTTATTTTAGGAATGGCAATTTTACTCATCAGAAAAAAAACAATGTTTTAAAATTTTTGATCAAATGGTTTTAAAAAATCCTGAGAGAATTCACGCACTGAATTTCTAAAGGATCAGTGTGATTATTAGATGCGATTGGGATTATTTTTACATACCATGGAGGCATGAACGTATTTATGGGGGTCCTAAAGGGGGTATAATGCCCCACAAACAATTTGTGACAATTAATTTTTATATAATGGTAAATTGTAACCCAATTATTTCTTATAATTGTAATTGTAATAACAATAACCATCCCAGATCAAAGGCAGCTAGCCCCCCCCCTAAAAAATGTTTGCATATTACCCCCTCCAGGGTTTCTCACCTAAATCTGCCCCTGCCTTGAGGTAGATTTAAGTTTTGACTTAATTTTGAAAGAAAGTGTCCTTATTTTTATTTATATGATTAGTTGAATGGGGGCCCACAAAAAAGCTTGTGCTTAAAAAAAAGCGGGGATAAGGAATTAACTTTTCTCCATAAAACTGGGAAGCTACGTTTGTGATAAGTGTAACTTGGATAATTCAAAGCTGAAGAAAACACTGAAAAGCTCAAATTATCCAATACTTTAAACCAAAAAAGATAAAATTAAATTAATATTAGTATGTTTAAAAATCAACGAGCAACTTTCGATTTAGACGTTCGGGTTATTAAAGTTGTTTTGTATTTAAAAATAATGTCGGTGAGTTTATAGTATTTTTCAAACGTTTACCGTAATTTCGGGTGGAATAGCCGCCCCGCCAGCCGCAGACACAATATTTACCTATGTATAAAATGAAGTTTCATCAGATACGCAACACCACCGTATAAGTCCGAAAATTACTAAGAGTAAGAAATCTTGAACAATTATTCAAGTTGTAATCCCTTTTCATATCGATATAAACATAACTATAAATAAAAGGAAATTGATAGAAAAATGTGTAAATTATCATATTTCACTAGTTCTTTAATTTGTGGTAAAAAAAAGGTTCAGGAACACTATCTTTACATTTTTTAAACTTCATATTAATTCTGAATAATTGTGATAAAATTCTAAGCATGACATTCCAAAAAGAGAAACTAATCCTTGGTCCCTAAAAAAATGTCTGATTGTTCAAAAATTATGCGAGTTGTAAATTTTTTGCATTCACTTAAAAACTAGTTGTTTAAAAGACGCGTTTGAATTGAATGATTTTTAAACTCAAAAATGAATTTATGATTGTATAATGAAAATAAAAAATGGAACCCAATATGCGATGACATTGAAGGACATTGTGTCCCATTAACTATAATAACACAGGTGTTACAATTAAAAAATGAAGGGAATATAGTTTGTAATAGTCTTAGACGATAAACAGACCATAGAGTGGAAATAGTTACGGGAAATACTTTAAAGTTTTTTAATTCAGCAGTTTGATTGCTTTCTTTAGTGATCAGAAATTCTTTAGCTTATCGGAAGTGTATTCAAGCTTTCTATCCTTTGGATAAGCTTCATTGATCTTCGATACCTTCCGAACCAAGAACCGAAAAGCAGTTTTTGGATTCCGTGTCTTGTTTCCTGATTAGTGCTATCATTGAAAACTCCAACTTTGAAATACGGAAATATAATAACTGCAGAACAAAGGCGCTTTATGTACTGAATCCGATTAATGCAAGTATAAAATACAAACATGACGACCTATTTGAAAAAAGCTTTAATGTTAATATGCATTCTTCGCATTAGAAAAATAATAGAGTATAAATTGAACAAAATGATGCTTTTATGGTTGGAGAGAATCCTTTCTTTTGGAAATGGAAACTTTTTTCGATGGGAATAAAAGTGGATAGAGAAGCTTTCACAGGAAGTTGGTAATGCATCATAACATCATTCTCCATTTGTGGTTTGGGGTATTTCCGGAATGTTCATCATTCCGGTTTCGAATAAGTAACCTTTAGTTCTGTGAGCTTTCTTGTTTTCTACCTCGATTAACCTTGAATTAGGCAAGTGGGCGTATGGAAACCATGGGGTACCTGGATGAGGGAAAATGCAAACTGAATTTGAGGTTCAAAGGGCACTTATCACAAAACCAGTTTCTTCTTTCACGTATCACAAAGAACGTACTTACGCTCCTCCATCAAGAAAACTTGAATGGATTCGATTATATTCAAAAACAGCCAAAGGCTTACCTTTCCACAGCTCTTGTAACATTAAAAGCCTTCTTTGAGGGAAACTCGATTGGTTGAAACAATGATGGATCAAATCTTTGTTTTGACAGAAATTTGACAATCGTGTTGCTCTTTACACTGTCATTTTCTAGTTTCATAAGTTGAAACCTAGGATTATCTCAATGATTGTCTCCATGCCAGGCAGATTTAATGGTTCCTGTTATAAGAGTTTTAAAACGTCTTAAGCGATAAGAATTTTAAAGTGATAATAAGGGTAAGTTTTTTTCTTCAAAAAATAATTAATCAGACGCACTGTGCGTGTTTTACACTTGTAAAATAAACGAGGATAGCTTACTTCAAAGTCATATTTAAATAAATAATATTATTAATTTAAAACTTCAAAATTTTACATTTTGAAAATTTTGTTTTCCAGCACGCCTAAATGCATCCCATTATGGTTTTTAAGGGGCCCATATTTGCCTAAAAATGAGATTATGGAACTCGTTTCTTGGTGGGTTACCAAAAATATCTCCGAGGGCTGCTATTTACCCCCACCCTTCCATTATGGTTGAGGGAAATTTCCTACATATCAGGCAATGCAAATGCCATCCTTCTGAAGGGATCTCTTTTACAAAACCCTCTCATGCAGTAATGCAATGTATGTGGAAGGACATAATAATATTTTTGAGTTTCTGCTGAACTTAATATGCTGTTATATTCCCACATGGTTTCATCCTTGGAAAAATCCATACCGTAATTTAAATACGAAAAGCTTTGGGAATTTTATATGCAAAGTACTGAATAAATATTGTACTGAATAATGAATTTTCTGTAGAAAATTGAACTTTCATTGCTTGAGTTTTTTTTATTATTTTTAATATATTTCATAATTATGTATTTCTATTCAAATATATTTTTGAAAGATATTCAATGAGATTTCGAAGAATTTGGCTAGAACACCAAATATCATGAACTCAGTTTAAGTTCACAGCTTAATACCGTCTCTTTCTCACACTATCCTCCATGTCTGGAATAACACCTCGTGTTCCGCATACTATTTGCACTCTGCTAAATCGACGATCTCCAAATGGCTGATTGTCATGCTCTGTTTGTTTCACTGCCGAATTTCTTTCCAAATGTGAATCCGAGAAAGTGACTTTTCTTCAGACACGAGGGTGTGATGGGTTATTACGACTCTTTTGCGGAGATATTTCAGATTCCATTGTTGTCCAATAAAATTCCATATTCTCGGTAAACAAAGCTCAACTTGTGCGGTATCCAACCAGGTGGATAATCTTGTCTTGTATAGCGTTTAAATGAAAGATTTCATTGAATAAGAATGGGTTTGTCCATCCCGGATGGCGAATATTTTTCCCTGTTTACCTCATTTCTATAGAATGTTTCGTTGCTTTTGACCCGACATGCGTCTTTGGCGTGCAATTTGGTTAGGAAGGAGTGAACTGAAAGAAATAGTAATGCTGAGTAAAGCGCACTTTCAATGAAGTATTGCGCATTATTCACTATCGTGAGGTCACATTTTTTGTCTGGTCTGGTATGAACTTTGGTTTGAAGAACAAATTTGCAATTCAAGAGCTCTCAGTCAAGTGTCCTTGTTTTCCCCGTTGAATTAATCCAATAGAATTCACGTGAGCTTTTCGTGTGAAGCTACTTTCCAAAACGATGACCCTTTTCCCCTCCCTTATTTAAGGTGCTACTTGAAAAATTGTCTCTACATGTGGCTAAAGTTTATTGAACTGGATATTTTTTCTTGCTTTGAGTAAAAGAATTGTTTGATTCATACAAAATGATTTTTAGGTTTAAAAAATTATTCCTTGTCTAAATAATATAATTATTGACGACGCATATAAAATTGACGCCATTAGGTAAAAGTTAGTCACTTATTTTAGTCGTATTTACAAAACTAATATTTTGTTACATCAAAGCTTTAATTAATTAGAACTAGGAGGAGGTTAAAGCTATGGTTTAAAACTTGATTTATCCAACTGGTTGAAATTTTAATAATCCAATTCCACTCCAAAAATTAATCAAATTTCAAGCTCCAAGAAAAGCGTATGTATAGTTTTATACTTTAGTTATAAACATATTGTATTTTATAACTCTGCATGTTGAAAGCTCGAAGTTGTCCGGCCATGGAAAAATTGAACAGAAAAACTTGGTTCTTCATTAAATCCGGTAACCACTTCTTCACCAATTAATTTTTTAATTATTAAAAATTTTACAGATCATATAGAACATATTTATAACTTAAATTATTTTTTAGAACATCATAGTTTTATTTGTGACTGATATTTGCGTCCAGACAAATTCAAAAACCATCAACGGATAGTGAAAACATATCTCCACAAGAAGCGTGATTCAACACTAGCTGAACTAAACATGTCCCCAGAGTCTTTCCATCCTTGAGTGCTTTTGAATACCGCCACGGATCAAGCTGTTAAATTGAGTGTACGCATCTCAGTGTTTTCTCTCTTCACAGGACTTTCCTTTCTATCGGATGGATTAATTCACTGTTTTCCATGTACAGGGGGGACTGAAAAGCCTAAGTAGGTTTCTTGTTAAGAAATCAGAGCCTCGTTTTAATCTTTCGGTGTTTTCTTTTGTATCAGAAACTCCTTCTGCAATTTACCTTGAAACTAACCTTCATGATAATCGACTGAGTCATGTATGCCACTGAAGTCTAAGTTGAGACTTAAAGAAGTAATCTTTTTTGAGGTGGTAATAAAAATGCATTGCGATTGAGAAATATATTTAGGAATGTCCAGGTTTTGGTTCTTTGGTAGAGATATCCAAACTACCTTAATTTTATAACAATCCTTCATTATTTATAAAGCGAGCTTCCTCTTATGAAGCAAATTGGAAAAAGTTTATAGTTTCACAAAGTAAAGGAAGTAATAAAGGTAATACCGGAGGATTCTCAATGTGCTTCTAGATATATAATAAAATTAAATATCAAACTACTCTTTTTTTCTTTCAAATTTACTCTTCTTTAATCCTTTGAGAGAGACATAGTTTTGACTCGATATTTTCTCTGGACCTTGCGTCAGAAACCTTTAAAAATATAAAGAATTTATTTTTTTCATTTATTGTGAAAATTAAAGGGCTCCACATAAAACTCATCTTATGCACAAAACACACTTATTTTAGAAGGGTTTTATAATGTTCCTGTGACGTCTTCCAATTTGAAAACTATCATCATTAATTGAAATTTTCATTCAAGATGTTGAACACAATTTGCATTTTTTGACAGAAGAAAAAAAAATATATATACAATACATAAGAAGGCCGTATATTAAATCCGATCTGTAGTAACATTATTTTATGCAAGCTAATTAAAAAAATTTCTTATAAATATTTTAAAAGTATTTCACTTAAAACACTTTTTCCGTTGTAAGGAAGGATATTAAAACCCTAAATATCCGTTGATAAAGAAAAGAGTAATCACAAGCTCAGTTAAGAAGGTCAAGGAAAGCCCGATTAAATGCTACCTGGGAAAAGTAACAGCTAAATGTATCTAAAATTAATAACCAACAGCCAACTTACAGTTATTAAAAGTTATTCCATTTCTCAATGCATAAAACGTATTCTAAATTAAACCGGACTTAACTTAATAAGGAATGTTTTATTCCGAAATCACCATGTCTTGATGAAAAGATAACGGACAGAGATCAAGTCCCTCTCAACTCCAGAGAAGCTTGTAACATTCACTGATGACCCACATGGTCAATCTTGCGGCAATCCGTATATTTTCCGCTCTACTAACACTGAATCAAAACTGTACAATCAGATATCTTGGCGCTAACAAGAAGAAGGTATATGATTGTCTTGAGACATGAATCGGACTCGCAACCTTCAATTAAGGACTGACATTGAAACCGGAAGGTTTGTTTAACTCATATAAATATGGCCATGTTTCGAATGGAAAACGCGCAAATGTCACTTGTGTGGTAATCATAGAAATAGTAATAGAGTAGATTTTGTTCATACATTTGAATGTTTTCTATTTGATATTGTTTTAATTTTTTGGCTAAAATGTGGTGCACGAGCTGAGTTTGATAAATTAAATTTTAGAATAGACAAAAGAATGGATGTTCTTTCCATTCATCACCTTCATGTATTTTGTAATAGAATTACCTGTGGTGAAATTTTTATTGTGCAATTATTTAAACACAAACCTATGATAAAATTTTTTGGAATTACTGTGCTCTCAAACCTTCTTAAAATTGAGAAAATAAATTGCGTGTTTCATACTCTATGCCTATGCACTGCATATAAAGCTATAAACAATAAACACGATATGTGTCTTTTAACAAAGGTGTAGTGTATGTACCCACTTCAAGTGGAGTAGTAAATAGTAATCCCAACTTAAAATTTTCAAATCAAAATTTTCAATTAAAATGGTAATTTGCAAGACTAGTTTTAAAAATTTTATATTTTTAACCTTCTAACAAATTATATGTGGGCAAGCAAGTTGCCTTGTACACTTTACAAAACAGTCAGACTTTGTGGGGGATTTTTTTGTATGACACTCTTGTGTTGTATAGGAAGGGAATAAGGTTACTCTTGAGAAAAATTAAGGTAGAAAGTTTAAAATCTGGATAGATGTCCTTCTTAAATAGCTTTAGAACGTTTTCTAAAATTTGTATTCCAGAAAACTTAAAATTTGTATTTTAAAAATGTTTGTATGCTATACTAAGCTAAGTTACGAGGATTTGGTTCACAAGAGTGCATTACATTATTTTAAAAGTTTTATAAAAAAACTGAATCCCCTTTTTGAAGTGAATAAGATGCATACTAAATCTGACGTTTTCTTAGTTCTGTATCTTTTATTCACCCGTATAACAGCATCCTTTTTCATTGTCTACTTATGAGAATTCAGTCTACCGATGAGAACAACACTCTCTAAGGCCATAGTCATTTTATTACCATGGACAATTGATCTAATTGTAAATTTATTGGTTTCAGTGATAATTGAAGTTTCAGACAAAACCTATATCTAAAACAATAATAGGATTATATCAGGTCAGCTAACTCATTTACAAATATAAGCTGACTTTACAAAGAGGAATTGACTGGGATTGGTTCTGGGCAAGTAAAATTACTCTCACTAATGCTTTTCAAAATTAACTCGTGATTACTACCAGAAGCCATCTTTTTAGTCGTGTGTGTTTGAAACAGAGAAACCGGCCTTGTACATGGTGAAGACTTCGTTCGATAAACGTGATATTCATTCTAAACAATTTCGTCTCCGAGCTAAACCAGAGTCAATAAGCTTGAAATTACCTTCTGGACAAAATAATCCATGCGAAAAGGATTTGTTTAAAGAAGCGCAACAGTGTAGTTTCAGGTTTTGGAATCAGAAGGCTGAGTATAGTAGTGAAGAACGAGACCTTGGACATGATGGCAGAAAGTTTCTTAGAGATCAAGAAAAGTTTCATTTAACTCTTTCTACCCAAAGGAGCAACTTTTGTTCCTTTTTGACGCCTTTACGTTTTACGTACATTGTTTTTGTCCGCTTTCTTGTTTACATCAGTCATTAGGTACCGACAATTGATTTTTAAAATTGATATTTTAGGTCTTCTATGCAACTTATTGATTTTTTTCGTACATACTTAAAACAAATTTTGGATAGAAATTGTGTACATAAAAGAAACTTTAAAAATTGTTTTTGAGGTGAATAATTGCTGAAGACAAGACATATTAATTTTCAGTTTAGTACTGACCAGACAAAAATTATTATCCGATAAATTTGACTCTGATATAACATAATATATCCATGCCGTGACTTCAGTAATTACATTGCCTGTAATTTATTGTTAATGTTTTTCAAATTTCTGACTCTCATAAAATAGTTGCAATTTACGACATTTCATTTTCGGAAAAGACAATTATGTTACATTAATGTAATTAATGTTGAAAATGTATAAATCGATGTTATGTGGTTTTTGCGGGTAGTTGGGGTTTACTTTGTTTTGTAGATAACATTAAATCAATAAAATATAACGAGACGAATCCAGGAAGGCTAGCATTTCTAAAGCATACTAAAAATTTAAAGTGCTCATTTTTATTTCCGTTAATTTTTCAACGGAAATATTTTTTTTGTTTGATGCAACCGAGTTCAGGCAAGGATATGTTATACATACGTCTTTTAAATTTTTTAAACGAATAATAAACGGATTTGATCACCTTCTAAATCTTTTTTTGACGACTGGAAAAAAAGATAATGGCCAATTCCAATATTTTTATTTTATATTTTATTCGATTGAGGTATCCAAGGCAGAAATATACGCGTGAAATTTCGATGATTATTATTTTTTAATCGAATTTCGAAGTTTGACTTTAGAAAAGAGGCGCAAAACAACAAATGTCAAATTGTGACGTAGTACTTTAATCCGAAACACATTTATTTTCTCCATCCTTCTCCGGTGTCGCGAAAAAACCGTTCAAAACAAAAACCGTTCAGACAAAAACCGTTCAAAAAACAAAAAAACTCATAGCTTTACACATGTAATAAATTTATTTGTTTTTTATTGAACGGTTTTTGCATTGAACGGTTTTTTCGTATATCCATTTTCACCCTATCAGGATTCAAAGCGATCGTTGATTTTCACTTTAAAGGAAGGCCGAAACAGATCTGAGGTCATTCAATCCTAAATAAATGCAAAGGGATTGTCGATTATTATTTTAAAATACAGAATTAACTAAATTTTTTGAAACTTTTTATGTCGATTTTTGAATTCAGATCCATTTCTTTTACTGGAAAAATGCATTTTTTATGGTTTTCAAAAAATGCTGGTATTTCCCATTGGAATCTTTCCTCTCCTTAAACCAGGTCTCAAAGCAATTAGAAATGTTTTAAATGGCAAAACCTTTTCTTTAAATGTCAAACCTGTTACCTTTTATGAAAACTGTTTGCCCTTTAGATATACGCATTCCCCCTTATGCCTGATATAGGTTTGAGCCCAATTTAAGCATATAGGGCTCATCATAACTTTCTTCCACCCGTGACCTAGCGAAAATAATGCATTTTTAATGGACCATACTTCGTGATAAGTGAACCACAAGAATCACATAATAAATTATGCAAAGTCATTGCATGATATTTATCAAGTCATGTCGTTTTAACTTGGGAAAATCACATCAACCAGGTTACATTTTCGGTTTATTGCACTTTTTTCCAACCCTTTACATCACTTTTTCTCTCAGATTATGGTATTCCTTTTTATTCAAACCATAGTCATAGCTAATTAACTAGTTATGATAAAAAAATTCTCAATGTTGGAGATAAAATAAAAACGCTGGTTGTAGAAGTTTTTTCTTTATTTAAGCATGCATTTATTTTTTCCTTGCTCAAGAAAAGTAAATTAGTTAAGTAATTAATAGCTTACACCTTACAATATTGTGTTATAATTGCTTAAATGTCAACAATAATTATTAATTTAAGTATTTACTTTTTTTAGGTAATCAGAATTGGACTTGAAGCTACGCTAGCTCAGTAAGCAATTCGAGGGATGACATCCAAGATGTCATCAAAAGAATTGAATATTATATCAAAGGGATGACAACTATTTTTATTTTACGCAGCGTTTTGTTGCTTTTAGCTACATTTACATACTTTTGCAACGCAGGTAATTATTTTAAATGAATTTGTTTATTACAATGTTTTAAATGTTTTTAAATTCTAAAAACAATTTCATTTGTTTTTTTATAAACGGTTAATATTTTCCCCGTGAGCCCCATTCCAAGGGGCAGGTCGGTAACTACGGTGATTTTAAACAGTTTATGACGACCTTTGAAAAGGTTCACCTGTGGGGTAACTGGATCCGTGTCGTAAAGTGTATAGCGGTGCGGTACCTCATCAGGGATATCGCTGCTGTGGAGGGCGCAATGGATCTAATCGCTGCGAGACGTCTTCTGCGCTGTGTCGGGAGCTGCGGATCTTCATTCGGGTTGGGTTGCCGTCGCTGCGTCTTCGGTTTCCAATCGCCGAGTAGGCCCTTGAGGCCCGGGACGGTTTAACCTAAATTCTTTAGACTTTATAAACAGTATATACCTTTTTGTAAAAATTAATTTTTAAAATTTTAGTTTTATTAGGAAGCTACCACCCCCTGCTCGTTATCGCTCACCATCCCCCGTAAATTGCTGACGCAGGACCTTTTAGATTGCTTCGTAATTATAACAAAACCCAGCTGAGCTCAATGAACTTAACTCACTTTATAAAACATTGGTAAGAACAATTAGCAGAAGAAACATCAACCAACTTTTCAAACATACGTCATAGGTCATCTCCATGAATAACTATCTCTTAAAAGTTAAAACATTTATTAACTCTAACTTATCAATAATTTTTCTTTGACTTCGAATGTAACCAGAATTTTTGACATTTTCCCTTTACAAAATTTTTTTAAACTAAAATATTTAATTACCTGTACATTTTTTTTGAAAAATTGACTAGATATTTCATTTTACCATTAAAAAAACCATACGGAACACTTGTTTGTTTTTAAAAATCTGACACATGCAATTTCCTTATTGGGTACAAAAATCAAACTAGAAAAACTATTAAATTAGTTATAATAAAGACTATTAAAAAATTTTTGGTAGGAAATTGTGTTAAAGAAATAATTACTATACTTTTATAGTAATAAATAGTACAAATACAAATTAAGTCGACCAACTACAGGCGTAAGCCCAGCAAGGTTGGTCCAGTCTTTTCTTAATAATAATAACTATACTTAATAATAATTACTAAACTTATAATTTCTTTATAATACATATTATTCTATGTTTCTTATTAATTTACTTAATTGCATCATTTACTAAAATTTCCGTGTGCCCTCTTCTTGCAGAAACTCTCGACACAACAGAGAGCCATGCGGAAGAAGAGGAAGAAAAGAGGCAGAACATCGCCTTCGGAACCGAGGCAGCCCTGTCCTCATTCCTACCCTCAGAAGGCACCACCAAACCCAACCGCATCGAGAAACTGAACGCCATCTGGAGCCCAATCAGCAACAGCAACGACAGCTTTTCGGAATACGACGAACTGCACGGAGACGTCAAGCCCGATGCCAGCCCAGAGAACAGCGTCGACAAGGACTCTCTGGAGAACGTCAACTACTTCCTCAAAGAGAACCCGGACATTGAGAACACTACGTTCTTGGACCTCAAGAGGATACCCACCACAACTACAACCACCCAACCTCTTGTACCGGAGTTCAGGGAGGAGGATGATGAACCGACCTCTATGGAGGTTCCATCACACAAAGACTCAGACCTGGGTTCGAACTGCGCTGATGGGAACTGCAAGTTGGAGGACGAGGTGGTGGATTCGAAGGAGGTCCCCACATCGCCCCCTACGACCATCTCCCTCCCCTTGTGGAACAAGGTGAAGCCTTTGGAACGTTCGTCCTCTGAGGCGTCATCATCTACTTATACTCCGTTCGTTGAGTACGTGAATTCCGTTACTGCCACTATGAGCTCTACCGTCAGTACGAGTGCTCAGACGTCGGACAATATTATAATCCTGGAGGAAACGGAACTGACTAAAGACGATTCTGTGATACCAAACCAAGGTAAGGTCAAACCCGGAAAGATGGACACAACTCCTGATGACCTTCCCTCAGAGAGTACTTTGCTGAAAGTGACTGCCGCTCCCACTGCGACGTACCCGAAAGAAACTTCTTCTTTCACACCAGATTTTAGCCTTTTTAGTTCGTTCTTATTTACCAAAATACTGAACGTGAGTCCGACGGTACCCTCGCCTACATCTGTGGAAACACCACTACTTATCATATCCTCCAGTGTACCGGTTGAGTCTAAACCGGTCATTTCATCCGATTTCATAGTGGAGGATAAACCTCCTTTTGTGAACATTCCTTCAGTTGAATTTTCTAAAGAAGTGATAGACTTTACTACTCCATTGTCGACTGTGATTCCTACCGGTATTAAGTTGGATGTAAAAAGTGTAGATTTTCCTATAGATTTAAAGCCAACCAAAGCCCACAGTGAGAAATTACCCAATACCACTCCGGTAGTATTTCCATCCATCGAAAAGTCAACTTCCTCAGTTATGATTTCTTCTTCTGTCGTTAATTCGGAATCAATTCTACCATCCTTTTCAACTGTGTTGGATGAATCTACTTTTCAAATGATCAGCCCAACAGTTACAGTGACCACACCTCTTGAAACAGAAAGTCCCAGCTCACCAGTTGTACCGGTTGTACAAGGTAATACACTGTTCTTAATCTAAGGAAATATTATAATTACATTTATTTAATAATTTCTGTACTTTTAAAGTTAGAAAACCACTCTTTAATGACACTTAAGAAGTAAAACGATGAAGGCTTACACGACCGACCCCTGTAGCTAAATATGAGTCTTTAGCCGTGGTCTAGGTCAAAGGAGCCCAACTGTGACTATTTCCTCTCTTTTGGCCCTCTGGCTAAAAATCGTGACTCTCCCGAGATCCAATGCCGAAGTTAAACGAAGTGGCGTCGGCTCTTTGTGTCCCATCAGGCGGTGCCCATCTCCGTTTCATTAGCCTTCGGGCATGGGGTGCTAATTACTTAGCTTGTGTCCAGGCTTAGTGGCTAGCCCGGCGCTGGACCCCCAGCTGATTCCCCAAGCTAGCTTGGTCCTCATTTTATCAATCCTGGAAGGATGAAGGGCTGAGGGTGACCCATGACCAGCTATCAAAGCACCGACACTGGGGCGGTAATGATCGCTGACCACTGCACAACCGCGGCCACATGAGTATGCAGAAACAAAAATTAAAATAGCTTCTCCTTTCTTGCAGAAAGCACGGGTCCAAAGCAGGAGAAGGCCGCTCCTCCCCCGCGCCTCTCGAACCCGAGCTGCTCCAGCCTGCCCGTGTGCATCGGGATCACGCTGCTGGACACATCGTGGGAGGAGTTCTGCGGCCAGCTGGCGGACTTCCGCGACTTCATGTCCAAGAGCGTGTCGCGCTACACTCGGCCGGTGTACGCGCACCACATCGTGGTGGACGAGGGCGAGGCGTGCGCCAGGCGGCCCCTGCCGCATCAGGCCACCCCGGACGTGTCCCTCGACTTCTACGTCATCGACGACTCCGGGGAGTACGAGGAGCGGTTGACGGAGATATGTGGGTTCGTGCTGAGGAAGTGGGCGCCCACCGCCTTCAGGAGCTCGGTGAGTGTCCCCGAAAACGCGCAGGACCTGAAGCATTCTTGGACCAATAATGGATTGCTCAGAACACAATCGTCTATTATAGCGTAAAATTTACAAGAGTTAGAGCAGCCCCTCTTCAGGGAGTAGGGGAAAATAAGAGAACAATAGGGGACCTTCCTGACCTCCGTTCCGGGAGGGGGTTTCTTTTCTTCGTAATTGGCCGCAAGTGGCTTAAGAAGTGTTTTTTCTCTTCACTAAATACCATAAAACTGAGGGCTGCAAAAGTTTAGCTTCACCTTCACTCATAGTCCCGTAATCCTTAGGATTAGGATAGTTTACAAGGCCCCTTCAGGGAGTAGCGGGATATAGGGTGCATCTAAAGTTTTATTACCCCGACGACCGTCAATCAGCGAACAAAAGAGTTCCAGTGATTGCCCATCTCCCCCGAATGCTCACACAGAGAGATGGGGGAACTCTTTTGTTAGCTGATTGACGGTCGTCGGGGTAATAAAACTTTAGATGCACGCATAGGGTGTATCTAGAGATATTTCCCCCGTTGATTGTCAAGAGTGAAAGATTTATGAGGAGGGGAGCATCTTTTGTCCGCTAATTGACCTCAGCTAACCACACAAAAGGAAGGCGATATTATCAATGCTCTTAATCTCCCCCGAATGCCCGAAGGAGCCTGGTTGTTTTGGGGTTAGCTGAGGTCAATTAGCGGTCAAAAGATGCTCCCCTCCTCATAAATCTTTCACTCTTGACAATCAACGGGAAAAGATCTCTAGATGCACCCATAGGGTACGGTTATGTACGGCTCAAGTATGGTATCAGTTCAGCTCATCGCCACTTTCTCGGAATCGGACAAAGGAGGAAAAACAAACAACCACCCTTCCAACAAAAGCAGACCCCTGGGGAACCTTCAAGTTCTACCCCCTCGTATGAATGAGGGTTATAAAAAAGAATGTTACCACAAACGATACGAACAAAAAAATCTAAATACCACAAATATATCCGAACAATTTTATTACATACCTACGTCTTCCACTCCCCTCTTCCATTACTATACTCTGTTCATTTTGAATAGGCTTTCCCCCTCGGTAAACGCGTAACCATGGTTACGCTCTTTGATCAGCCAATAGTAAGCCTTCTTCCCTACTTTGACGTTGATAGTTGTCATGGTTACCGATTCAGTGGTGGGGGAAGGAAATGTACTCAGGCGCCAATTCCAAATGAATAGAGTATAGAACCGTTTGCGTATTAGTTGCCCTTAGTTTTATTTTATGGGCCATGATTTTGTGGTCTTTGCCCATGCATTCCGGTAGATCCAAATCGAATTTGAATATAGTTCTATGCAGGGATTACAAATTTTACCCATATTTGAACCATGTTCTTTTCTATAAATATGAAAGGCTTTGAAAAAAGTCAGATACCATATTCTCCAGTAGTATGTCCGTGGGGCCGTGCATTGACGGCAATTTTTTGAAAAGAGTAAAGATAAAGAGTATATTTTAAACTAATAAATCTGTATAAAATGCCTACAATTGCCTACGATCTGGTTTTGTGTGTCGCATATCTAACGATTTTTTGTTTTGCTCCAACTTTATTGATGCATTCTTGTCTTGGTCTTGAGGAATAGCTTAGCTAGAAGAGATGATCATTCACCTCTTGAAATCATTTGCTACAGAAATAAAAACACCCTTAGACCTTAGATTAGAGCTCTAGAGGTTGGAGACCAGAAATAGTATGTGTTGATGTTTTAAGGGAAGAATGACCCATTAATGAGTGATGCTCAATGAGTGACAGTGACATGCTGCAGAGCATAATGGGGCATAAAGAATTACAGAACTTGATGAAACTGAACAGGATAGTTCCTGGATCACATTTGTTCTCATGGTTAAATCAGCCTCTAATTGAGTAGAACATTTAACACTCCAATCATGGCCTATTTCGATCAAATTTCTTCTTTCGCATCCCTCTGTCTGTTAAGTGAATGAGAAGCCAAGAGCTACAAGTGACGATGTGGAAATAAGAGCTGTTTTTGAGGTTGGTTGACAAATTTGGCAAAATTCAATTATAATCAGAATGTTGTTCTATTTGACAACTTATAAAATCCTATACCTGAAGTACGAAGCTCTTTTCGCATTGTCACTAGTCCCTCTTTGGCTTCTCACATACTCAATTTTTTTTCGTCCTCTGGAAAGTGTGGTAATAATATTATTTTATTTATATTCGTGAGAGATATCCCTTCTATAATTTGGGAAAAATGCTCATTTAAGCTGTTTTGGTTATGAAATCATACAGAGATCTTACAATATTACGACTTTTTCCTCTTTCACAAACTAAATATTTTACCGAGGTATTTTTCATTATTTTTTAAAATATATTTTTTCATAAGGGAAGTGATTACACGACCATGAGGTGAGATTGTTTCCCGGGTACAACGAGAAAAATAACTAATTTTTTTCATGGCTCATAATTTAAGAATGATAATATTACTTTTCATGATATACTCCTTTTAAAAAATCGCCCATAACAATTGACAATTTCTTAAATAGTTACACTAAAACTTAGTGCGTAGTTTGGAGAAAGATGCTTAAAAGGATTTTCTGCATTAAGGGTGCTTTTACTTGTAAACCGCCTTTACATGTAGCTTTTTTCTATGGCTTCTTTGCAACAATTATATAAATGCTGAGAAATACTTATACAACAGGTTATATATATATGTTAAATCACATTCCTGAAAAATAAATTATTGAGAGAGAAAAGGAAGTGCATGACCAGTTGTTTACTTTAACACTCTCTTTTTATTTTATACCCCACGCAAATTAAATATTTTAATAAGAATTTTCTTTCATCTTACATAAACATTATGAATATTTTATGATTTCTGTGCATTTAAAATTGCCGTATAACAGTAATGGGTAATGCGATTTGCCAGTACCTACTATAAATCCGTTGCCAAATTATATAAATACTCATTATAAAATATAAAAGAATGAACTTCGCGTTTCATGAACTGCTGCTGATTAAAGAACTTGACTGTCTTTTCGTAAAGATTTTATTTAAAAAATTATTTGGTCCATTTTTCCTGGCTATTAAGCCTGGAAGGCTCCGGGGGTGTGGGTTTCTTGTCCCCTCCTTCCTCTCCATCACTCCGGGTGTTATATAAAAAAGCTGTTCTTGCTGTGACTTTCATAGTGACCATAAAAAATAGTATAAATCTTCCGTTATGACTTCCTTCTGAACATGACGACGATGTATTTCAGGTGATGGAAGTGCGCCTTTATAGCAGCGAGGCCCAGTCAACACCTTTGCCATTGATTCCCGAACTGAACTCTGGATTCGTGGCAGCTGTGTCCATCTCTGCTGTCGCTGGAGTCGCCTTGTGCCTGCTGTGCATACTGCTGGTCAGTTCACCTGAAAAAATACTTCTTTCTATAGCAGCGCTTTTATTGTGTTGATGAAAACTTCCTTTCCGTGTGATATGTTTTTTCGTTTATAATTGGGTGGTGTATCAGTAAATTTACCGACACAGTATTTTTTTTTCCTCAAACTGCCTTTGAAAAATTAACCTTTAAAAAGGGGGATCCATTGAAACCGGTGATTATTTTACATAATGAATGTTTTGGTGGAATACAAATGTTAAGGAAAATAATTTTTATAAAGCCACTTTTGGAATAAAATATTTTATACAAGCAGTAAGGATGTGGAATTGAAAACAGTAAATTTGACACAAACATTTAGAATATTTAGAATCCCCGTATTTTGACAACTTTATCAATTCAAACGCATTTATTAATTCAATCTTCTAACACTGCATCTGCATTACCAAACTAAGAATTTAATTTATAAACAAGTCAAAAGAAAGAGTATCGTCTGTTTTAAGTTGTTTCTTAAGTTGCTTAATCTGATTTGACCATAATTATATGGATAAAGATTAAAGAAGCATATAAATAAATAATTAAAAAATTGTTATGTAATCTTATTGTGAAACCATGTGCGTAAACTATGATACGATTTTAACTGATTTTAATTATTTTTCTTTAAATTTAAGGTAACTGACTGCGTTGGGAGGCCTTTTATTTAACATTAACTAAATAATTGTTTAATTGCTATTTTTAGAGAGCTAATGTTCTAAAACAATGAAAATCATTCAAAAAAAATTTTAAAAAATGTTTTTTAAAATATTGAGAAATTTCAATGAAAATAAGGCTAAAATTTCAACTTGTGCCAACCCCTGAGAATGTTCATTAGGTACAAATAAATATTAATAAATATTAGGTACAAATAAAATTTTTGAAAGATTTTTAGCAAAAGACACTAATCTGTCTTAATATCTACAAAAAATCTGAGATTTTTAAAATAGAAAAGAAATACAGACACTTGAAATCGAAAAAAGTAAAAATTCATGAAAAAAAAATTTAAATAAAGTTTACACACTTTAAAAAATACCTTAATTCAAATATTTTTCTTAGATTGTAAAAGATAACATGCGTTATAATATAAAGAGTGGAATAAGAAAAGCATCAGAATATTTTAAGTCAGTGTTTCCCAACCTTTTTCGGTCCATGCCCCACCAAAGCCTTTCAAAATTTACCATGCCCCCCTAGGTCTCAGTGGCATATATAAAAATATATTTTGGGTGGAAGGGGGGTCTGGGGGTCCTTCTCCCAGCAAATTTTTGGTAATTTGACTCTAGAAAACAGGTTTTTAACTAGTTTGGTAACCATAGTTAGAATTTTCGTTAAAAAATTTTTAGGTAAGATTTGCATTTTGATGAACTTCATGTAAAAAGTTTGAAATATAAGCGTTCTAAAAAAGGGGATCTGGGGTCATCCATCCCCCAAAAAAGTTTTGTAAATTTCACTCTAAAAACAGAGTTTCAACTTGTTTTTTTTTCACTTGTCCGAATATCACCCTATTGGAAAAAATTTTTCTGGTATTCCATAAACCAGTATGAATTATACTGGATCCAGTATCATTTATACTGGTTCTAGTATCATTTATACTAGTTCCAGTATCATTTATACTGGATCCAGTATAATTCATACTGGTTTATGGAATACCAGAAAAATTTCAGACATACATTCTCAGGTAGGATTTGAACTTCTTTTTAAAAAAGTTTTGAATATTAAAGTTCCAAGTACTAAAGAGGGGTTTGGAGGTCCTCCCCCAGAAATTTTTTAAAAAATTGACCCTAAAAACAGGTTTAACTTGTTTTAGTACACCAAGTTCGAATTTTAAGGGGGGCACCCCTTTAGAAATCCCCTTATAATACGCCCCTGACAGGTCTTTTTTTTCGAAAATCCTTGGGAAGTAAATAAAACCTGATAGTCCATGCCCCACCAGGGGGGCAATTTTGTTGAAAATTTTCAAATTGCCCCCCTAGAAAATCATGTTGACCCCCGGTGGAGCGTGCGCCCCACGTTGGGAAACACTGTTTTAAGTAGTTTAAGAGTAATCACTGTTTCTGTTACCGTGATCCAAAATATACAAAAATGTCATTCTTCAGAAAAAGGCTTTAAAGTTTAAAATTGTATATTAATCCTGGTACTACTCGGTACTAAAACAGCTGTAACTTGTGTTCTAGATTACTCAGAGTTTAAAGTAAGGTAGTTTTGGAAAGCTTATTAAACAGGCTATAAAGAAAAACAATAAAACGAAATTCGATATTTATGGCGAAAATGACGATTTCAACGCAGTCCTTAAAACGTTTTTATTTCTAATCTGTAAAATCTAACTGAAAAGCTAGCAAACTTATTTATAAATTAAAAGTTGTTTCAATAGGTTTATGTTTCTAAGATAAATCTTTGTTGATATAAATTATAAATTAAATTTTAATCAGAAATTTTAATTATTCTAAAAAATACATGAATAACGGTAATAACATCGTTTTAAGAAACTTATTTACTCTTGAGGTAGTTTGATATGCATTAGATAAAAAGTTTTACTTAGTTTGTTTCACCGTTAAATTTCCTTAAGAACGTTAAACCGTATCTAAAGGAAGAATTGATGAATATGAAGTTATAAGGAATGAAAAAAGCGTACTATTTTTCTTTACAACTTCTAAGGGCAAGCTTTCAGATACATATTATAAAATCTAATACAAAAATTATAAACTTAATTGGATTTTGAGATTTTACTTATAAAAGAACTTATACACTCAGGAAAACCATAGTGTTGATGCGGAAAAATATATTTTATGATGAAAGATATAAAATATTAAACTTAATAATTAATAAATAATTTAATAAGCAATAAAAACTGATGAAATCTTAACAGGATGTTTCCAGAGCATGGATTTTATAGTTAGGGAACACAGAAATAAGCTTGATTAAATTGTACCCATATCGAACAGTAACAAAGATACGTCCCGATTTTCTAGGTCGTAATGAAGCAAAAGATGATGCAAGGTCGGAATTCCGACACCACGACTCCAACGGCAGACGCGTACAGCCTGGACTCCCTGTCAATCAACGCAAGTTTCAGGAGACGGAGGACCAGGCGGTCGGGCAGATCCTACCTCAACCACGCCTTCAGCGATCAGGTAAAATAGTCAAAACTGTTCTCTTTGTTTCAGGTTAAAAAAACAACGTCCCTCCATCCAACCTTGAGTTTTAATTTTAATGCTTTTGTCGTGATTAAAATATCATAATGAAAAGAAAGGTCGCTAACAAGTAGAAACGCTATAAGTGAATATAGTTTCACTGTCTTTTGAAACATTAAAAAGAATGAGGAATTATTTATACCTAAGAATACTAAATAGACCTTTGAATGTGACTTTTCTTTCAAAGATTATAATTTTACTTCAAGTCATGTTTATTTTCTCTCCAGGAAATACCATCTCACCCAGTCAATGAAAAAACTCTGGTGAATTGTTTGAAAAGCAGAGATCTTCTGGAAGAGGAATTTAAAGTGAGTGTTTCATAGATTGTTTCTAGTTTCCGACTTAGGTCAATGGTAGCTATATTAACTTTATTAAATAATTATTGATGGATTGATTTTTTTATTGGGACCCGAATCTTCCCATGTATGGGTTTACGCCCAAACCAAAATTTTTGCACATTTGTAATATCTTTGAAACAAAGGTGCTTAAAAACAAAGCTTGGCTCCGTTTTTAAAAGTTGAAAGAAAGCAAAAAAGTTTAACCAACTTTTTTTTCAGAAAATTCCTCTGAATATGCCGAAATTAGATGCTATTCCAGAAGGAGCGCATGTGAAAAATCGATATTCCAATATCCTCCCCAGTAAGTAATGAGACAATTTATTTACGTGAATTATTGTTTAACCCTACAATGCATGATTTTTTAAATTCACTTAAAAATCATTTATTTGACTTCTATTATGGTGTAAATTAGTAAAAAAATACTAAAAAAATTTAATTTAATTTTTTCTACTTTTAATTGACAAAAAACTGTGTCCTTGTGAAATTAATTTAAGTCCCTTGTGAAATTAATTATGAAGTGAAATAAAAACCAAATGCTCTAAAAATATAAAAAACAACTTATCTTTTCGAAACAATTTTTTTCAAGCTGAAAATTTTTTTATTTTAATTTATATGGTCCTTTTATTTTGTTGTTTTCTGTGTCTTGACTTTCGTCTCACAAGCTACTAACAAATGTCTCAAAATAGTACCCCTGCTGCCATGTACTGGCAGTCTAAAGTGCTAATACAATGAAATGTTATATTTATTATACTTATTGCATGGTGTTGCCGTTTGGAATATGGAAATTCGAGTGGGAAATGGGGAAAAATGTCGTGTAGCCAAATGGCTACAGTATGCACTGTAGGGTTAACATTGGTTAGTTTAAGTATTGAACATTGAAATAATTGGTATGACTTATTGATAAATCAACTTTAAAAAATTATAGTTATATGTTTACTATTATGTAGGTATTTTACGTGTAGGCCCTGTGTATTTTAGACTTTATCGTTCGAAAAAAAACTTTTAAGACTATTTTTCTGGTATTTTAAAACTAATTTTAAAAATTTAATTTTTATAGGACCTGAGAGCAGAGTTCTGCTAGCTGAACCTACGGGGGATCCTCTTAAATGTTACATAAACGCAAACTTTGTAAAGGTAATATAACCTTCTCTTTTCCCTTCAATAATATTTCTTTAGAATAAGAAATACGGAAGAAGTACCTTTAACGGCTAATTTACAATCGTAGGGTTACGAAGGGAAGTCTGCATTTTACATCGCGTGTCAAGCACCTTTGCCCGAAGGAATCGAAGACTTTTGGAGGATGGTGTGGGAACAGCAGAGCAGATGCATAGTGATGCTGACACAATTTGAAGAAAATGGAACTGTAAGTGGCCGAATACGTATAAATACATCTAAATAAAATATAAGCTTTAAATATAAAATACTGTTAAACCACCTTAAAGTACATTATTGGTTATTTGGACCATTTTATCGGTCCCGATATTGAAATGACAAATCGGAACGTAATAGTAAAAATAGTATTTTATTTATGAAGTTTTAAATATCATGATCCTAATTCTAAATGTGTATCCTGTTAATCTTAAAATTGTCTAAAAACATGTAATCTATTCTAAAAAGTATATCGGGAAGATTATTTGCATAAAAACTAAACATTGCACCTAAAAACAAATAGTTGCAAATGATAACCTTTCTATAAGAAACATCTTATTTTAATACTTAAATTAGTTTGGAAGTTTTTGTATGCTTTTCAAAGCTATTGAATAACTAACATTATCAAAATTTTTTTTTGAATTTTAGTCTCGTTGTGCTATGTACTTTCCCCAAAGTACGCTTGTATCTCAATCCCCTTATGGAGATTTTCAAGTTTCCCTTTTAAAGAAAGATGTTTACGAGTTTTATACCATGTCCACCATGCGCTTATTAGATTTGGAGGTAAGACAGTTTTTAATAATTGAAATGTTTGCACGTGCCTTAACTGATTAAAGTTTTATGAAATAATGGTTTAAAGTCATTCTCTTGTATGGAATTGTTGGAGCTTTTAATTAAGCTATATTAACTTCATCTAACTGTTTCATTATAAAAAGAAGGTTGTAATATAGGGTGTATCGAAAAACACTTTTTTTTAGATTTCGATGATGCGTTAGTAGGGAAAAGTTGTCTAAGGTAGCAGAGAGTACCTGTGATTTTTTCAGAATTCTCGGATAATACTTTGAAGTGCCACATTGGCCCTGAAGGTTCTCCATGTTATGAGCGCGCAAGCCAAAAAGGCCGAAAATTGGTGTTTCGCCCCTAATTCTTACTCTAATCACACGATGAATGTCTTCACTCGAGTTATGGGCCCTATATGATGTATGCTACCCGAAAAAACTTGAATAATAGCTTAAATATCTATGTTTATTGTGGATGTGGGATCTAATTTGAACGAGGAAAGACGCGATTTTCGACGAAATTTGAGCCAACAAAAAACGTTATAGAGATTTAGCCTGTTCAAGTTTTGTTGGGTAGAATACATCATATAGGGTCCATAACTCAAGTGAAGACATTCATCGTGTGATTAGAGTAAGAATTAGGGGCGAAACACCAATTTTCGGCCTTTTTGGCTTGCGCGCTCCATAGGATTCATAACATGGGGAACCTTCAGGGTCAATGTGGCACTTCAAGATATTATCCGAGAATTCTGAAAAAATCACAGGTACTCTCTGCCACCTTAGACAACTTTTCCCTACTACAGCATCATCGAAATCCAAAAAAAGTTTTTTCGATACACCCTTTTGTAATACTACCTCTATTATACCATGATTTCTATTTATATATAATTTAGAGCAGTTAATTGGTTTGATCCGAGTGAAATGCGTTTTTTCCTCTTTCGTATACAATAATTGAAAAAAAATAAAGGGAGAAGGAGAACGTAAAAATAAAAGTAGACTGAATGCTTCACTGCAGCAAGTAGACCCTCGCAGTGAAACAGTTTTACAGGTTCAGTGGATTTCCCATTTTTGACAGTAAGTTGCGCCGAGAAGCGCGTTATACAGTGGTGTTCAAAATTAGGAGAGATTACTCTTTTTTTCGATTTTCTCACCGGAGAAAATAAAAAAAGGTGCAACTTCTCTTAATTTTGAACACCAGTGTATTTTACTTCAAATTTCACCAAAGGCATGTAAACAATGCAAAAGCTAAATTCCAATAACCCTTCACGAAAAATTATTTTGACCGTTTCGGAGCCCCTCTTTTTTTAAATTTCAAAAAATTTTCTCCTTTGAGAAGTTGTATTTTTAAATTCGTTTAAAAAAACCTAAAATTTGATTGCCTTTACCTGGAAAAAGTGCCCGAACCTACGAACCTGGTTCGGGGGAAGCCCCCTGCCAGCTCCATAGGAGCAATACATAAGGTTTGGGTAAATTTTATTAGGTTCGGGGGAAGGTTACAACTTTTCCAGGTCCGCCTTTACCTCATTCTGTAAAATTTCTTGCTTTATGACGCTCCGTATCGATCCAAATAGAGTTTTACTCAAACAGTAATTTTTAAGTGCTTTTACCAATGTGCTCTTAATAAAGTTTTACAAAATTATCCCCCGTCGACCATGAGTTTCAGCGGCACAGTTAAAGGACTTTGGTTAAACATTTTTGGTTTTGGCGGCACGGTCGATGGGATAGTACGGAAGTACCGAGAATATGAATAAGTAATGGATATATCAATTGAAAATTACAAAAGGTTGGTGGATCAGTTAGAGTTAGAACTAGAAGAACTGAAAAACGTCATCAAACACGAGGCTGCATGAAACACCTGTTTTAGTAAAAATATTTTCATGGATCAAGTTCGCACGCAAATATCTATTTGTTTCTGAGCTGAAATCCACTTTCTGAAATGCGCAGAGCTTGAGCTTACGTCTAAATTTAGCACATAACCCAGTCTTCAACTTGAGTAACTTTTCTTCATTTTTATATCTACTTAACTAAAGATCGTCTATATTTTATATGTGTAGGGAAATAGTAATAAAATGTAGCTTTAACTTCACTAATGCCATTTGATTTTGGTTAGTTGTATACTAGAACGTAGATGTGTCATCATTTATGGATGTGTTAGTTTTGGGGGTATCATCATTAGGTAAACCAGGTATAATTTTTATCTCCGAATCTGTTAAAACAAAGGAATTTTCTTCAACATTTCAAGTTGGACTTCATTTACGTAACTCTTCATTATTAAAATCCCTTTCCACAGAAAAACTTGTTTCGAGATATCGTTCATCTGTGGTTCACCGGATGGCCCGATGTTGGAGTGCCAAAAGATCCTTCAAGTCTAATAACTTTCGTTCAACAATGCCGTCCTTACATCAACTGCAACTCTGGGCCAACAGTCATTCATTGCAGGTAAGGTAGTTTTCTCTTGGAAAGGGTGCATAACATGTTCGAACGAGGTTAATTTTGACCACGTTTATAAAAAATCTACAAAATACAGGTGATCTTATAGACAAATAAATGTTTTGACTAGTAACCATGTCGTATCTGTAACCATCTAAAAATATGTAAAAAAAACTACGTAGTTACGGATCTCATCTCAAGGAAAAACGGACCTGAAGAAAAATCTTCAAACGTCTTTTCCTTACATTTCTTCAATTGATATGCAGAAAAAAACCAACAGCGATATTTAAGTGGTAGTTCAATTAAGAGAAAAATAGTTAATTGCTCAGTTAAGGGGTCTCAGGACTCTTAACTATGCAAAGGGTCGAACTTAAAATTTTTACCGCATAATAACTATATAGCAGTGGTTCCCAAAGTGTGTTCCGCGGAACCCTGGGGTTCCACGAAAAAATTTAGGGGTTCCATGGGACAAACTTTATTTCATTAAAAAATTGATTGATTTCAAAAACCCAATCAATAATGAAAAAAACCCAGCTAAAATTTGAAAAAAAAAACACTCCCTTAATTAATGAAACCTGGTTAAAATTTTGAAAAAACCACTCAACTGTAGTTATTGGTATGTTATTTCTTTAAATGTTTTTTACAATATTAAAACTGCCAACATCTTGATTTTTCTTTAAATAACCCACAAATGGGTCCAAATTGAGGTTTTTTCCCCACATGTTTAAAAAAAAACAACCCTGCCTCCTACTGACATGCAGGCATCTTTGAGTGATCTAGCAAGATGCAATTGCCTTATCTAGAGGCCTCTATACCTGTTCTAAAGGATTTAAATCTAAAAAAAATATGGATGTCCATTCCATATATGGCGAATATTTTCAATTTTAATGAAAATTGCTAATCGGTTTAGCTCTATTAAGTTAAGGATTTCACCCCAATAAAAGAATTATGGCAGACAAGATCCCTAAAACGGTACATAAGGGTCTTTGAGATGTAGGATTTTAAAGGACAGCTGGAGAAAAATGATAGAAACATCCATGGTATAAAAAATTCATGGTTACAGTATTTTATTTGGAAATTTATTGGAATTGTTGTGGATAGTCGGTTCTACATACTAAAGATTCAAAAGGATTTGAGATTATTTAAATGCATTGCCTTGATGTTATAGCACTGGTACTGGACGAACTGGCGTTTTCTTGGCTTTGGATATCTGCATGAGAGAATATGAAGAATCAAGATCCATAGATATTTTGCAGTGTGTCTCACAGCTTCGTCGAGACAGAGGCGGGGCAGTTCAGAATAAAGATCAATATATACTAATTTATGATGTAAGTAAATTCAATGTTTGACTGATTATGTTTCTTCAAAATTATTTAAGATTTCACTTTGAGAAAGATTTAAGAAGTAAAATATTTCCAGACAGAGTTTGAGTATCATTTCTTATTATAAATAGTTCAAACACGATTTTCTTATTAATAGTTTCTAACTATAAATTAATAAAATATAGTTTTAATAGTTACCCTATAAATAATCATTATTTTTTAATGATACTAATAACACTGTTCAACAAATTTGACCTTCAAAATTTTTTCCTTGATGAAAAAAGTAATTTCTTATAGATTTTGGGTCACTGAATACGAAAATCACCATTAAAATTTTCAATTGACTCAGGATTTTCAGGGAACAGCCCCTCCCC
The DNA here is from genome assembly GCA_024610705.1 of Tetragnatha versicolor. Classification (NCBI taxonomy): domain Eukaryota; kingdom Metazoa; phylum Arthropoda; class Arachnida; order Araneae; family Tetragnathidae; genus Tetragnatha; species Tetragnatha versicolor. The sequence goes on from JANDEH010000005.1 coordinate 32,530,081, forward strand.
CTTTTTACGTTTTCGACGACTTTATAACTTTAAACTCGATTTTCAAGGTCAAAAAGCATTGTTTTAGTCTTCAAATTGCCTCCCAGGTAACAAGAAATGTTCAAATTAATAAAATATGATAAATTTATAGCAAATGGATAAGTTTAAGGGGAATTTACCCCCCTAAAAAACAAAAAATAGCTAAAATTATAGAGGTTTCTATACGCTATTTTTTCCTCTTATTTTTTACGCAATTCCCGTTTGAAGGGTCCTAACCCTTACCCAAGGACCCAAATTTGATGACAATATGCAGCAATAATTTTTACTAAAAGCGGCTAAGGTGTTAGCCTCCCAGAAGCCCCCGTGGAAGAGTTCGGAAGACTTCCAGAATCGCGAAGGCGCTCGCAAGCTCAGGAATTAATATTGATGATTTTTAAAAGAATACAAATGACGTTTTTCTTATATTTTGGGTCTATCCAAAGTAGAAACTCTTCAGTTCTTTAAAAACTGACCGGTTTTAGGGAGTGAGGATTCCATGTTTCAAGATGTTAATAGTTGCACGGCTGTGGATAACAATTAGGGGGCATCCCCTTAAAAACTGAGGGTGATGGAGGAAAATGGGTGTCATATTTGAATTCAGCAGATCATTTTACACAAGAATCAGCTGAAATTCAGTTAGTGGCTTCAAATTTTTTTTTGTACAGCACAGTTTAACTCTAAGTGCGACATTGAACTCTTCTGTGGGTGCTTTGGGGGCGCTCTCACCTCAACCGCTTTTAGTAAAAACCATTGCTGCATATTGCCATCAAATTTGGGTCCTTGGGGAAGGGTTAGGACCCTTCAAACGTGAATTGCGTAAAAAATAAGAGAAAAATTATCGTATTAAAACCTCTATAATTTTAAGCTATTTTTTTGCATTTTTAGGGGGGTAATTACCCTTTAAACCTATCCATCTATATATATAAAATCCAAATACCATTCATTCATTCATTCATAACACTCATCACGAAATCTCCAAAACTGCCGGACCGATAGGCTTGAAATTTGACAGAGACCTTCCTTTCAGCCATTAGACGCGCACTAAGAAACGATTTTAAAATCGAACGACTCCTTCCCTGCTTTTCGGCGCTTTTTCGACTCCGTTTTACCCATTGAAATAACATTGTGCATTGTTGAAATGCATAAATCGCAGTGTTTACTTCTCTATCTTGAGGCGACGTCTTGCCTCACTTGAATGAATATAACCTGATTAACATTTATACATATTTTATTATTTACAACAAAATTTATGAAGAAAAACACTGTGAATATCTGTATTTAAATATTATAACAGTTATCAGAAAACCGAAGTAAATTAAAATAATTAATTTACTTTCTTTAATATTTTTATCTCTCAAAAAATATATTTAAATAGCAAGAATTTATAAGTTTCCAAGGAAACAGAGCTAAAATTTCATTGCTTCATAGCGAAATTGGTTTACTAGACTATAATCACTAGATTTTTATTATAACTAGCAATCTGTTTTTACTCTTTCAGAGAAGCTTTTAAAGAAGTTGGTTTTATTAAAAAGAAGACAAGCTTACTTGATAACTTTTTATCGAGGGATTTTTGAAATTTATTTTATTTTTGAAATTTATTTTTTGCGGAATTTTAAAAGGATAGCGGGAATACTTTAAGAAAATTCTGTTTAAGATTTTAAACACTGGATTTCAAATGACAGAGATGATTTCAAGTAGATTGTTTTTATCACATAGGAAGGATAAATGTTTAATAGACAAAAAATCGGGATGGAGTAAGATATCACAGTTGGAACTGGGATGAGAAAAAGGCACCGGGAATACTGGGATGAAAATTATCGGGAACACCGGGTTATGAAAATTATCGGGAAAACCGGGACATTAAAATTATCGGGAACACCGGGTTATGAAAAGGTACCTGGAAAACCGGGATATGAAAAGGTAGCGGGAACATCCGGATATGAAAAGGTACACTTTAAAAGGTACATTTTAAACACTAGATTTAAAAAAAGAGATGATTTCAATGTGATTGTTTTTATCACATGGTAAGGATAAATATTTGATGGAATGAGATGTCACAGTTGGAACTGGGATGGGGAAAAGGAAACGGGAATACCGGAATGAAAATTATTGGAAACACCTGGATATGAAAATTATCGGGAACCGGGGGTATGTAAAGGTACCGGGAAACCTGGGACATGAAAAGGTACCGGGAAAACCGGGATACGAAAAGGTACCGGGAAAACCGGGATATGAAAAGGTAGCGGGAACATCCGGATATGAAAAGGTACCGGGAACACCGAGATATGAAAAGGTACCGGGAACACCGGGATATCAAAAGTTTCCGAGAAAACCGGGTTATGAAAACTATCGGGAACATGAAAATCGGAAATGAAACTATCGGGAATATGAAAAAGTACTGGGGACACCGGGGTTATTGGTGATTCGAAAAATCGGACATATAACTTGGGAGAACTTTAAAAAAGGAATTAATACACTCCACCCGTGCAAGGCCGGGCAAATCAGCTAGTTTGTTATAAATTTATCATATTTTATTAATTTGAACCTTTCTTGTTCCCTGGGGGGAAATTTGAAGATTAAAGCAACGCTTTTTTACCCTTAAAATCGAGTTGTCGAAAAACGTAAAAAGGGGGTGGGACTGTTCCCCGAAAATCCTGAGTCAATTGAGAATTTTAATGGTGATTTTCGTATTCAGCGACCCAAAATCTATAAGAAATGACTATTTTCATCAAGGAAATTTTTTCATTGTTGAACAGTGTAATCAATACTTATCACATCGATAATTGAGATTAATGATCATATTAAATAACTGAATACATTTTAGGAACTTCTCTGATATCCTTACAATTTATAATTTTTTTCTTTGAATTAAATTAAAATCCTATTTTAAAATGTCTACATTTTTACTTTATAAAAAGAAAAATTAAAATTTTTCTAGTTTACTTTCATCATTGATACCTAAAGAAAGTTACCTGATACCTCAGTCCTTTATTTTAGAATAAAATACAATTTATTTTGCATGGATGTAAGTTAAAATTATTCATAAAATAGTTATAAATTGAGAATGTAGAAGCTGAAAAAGTATGATGTTAGTCCTTCAGAAAATAGAGCTTTATAAAATATTATATTATACCAAACTGAAATGTACATTTAAATAATCATTATTTCAATTTGCAACTAATTGAATTTATTTGAAATATTTTGACAGGCAATGTTGGAATACATTACAAGGGTTGCAAACCAGTCAGAGTTCCCCTCCTTACACAATAAGAACTCTTGAAATGTGATTTTGAAAAATGTGCTCAAGGAGTTAAAACTGCAGTGAATAGATTTGAGAAATTTCTGTGTTAAAGAGGATATTTAATTGTTTGTATAAAGAAAAAATTTATGTGTGTATTTTAAATTATGTTGAATGTATTTTAGCATTTATAGAATATTTAAAACTTGAAATATTTATTTGAAAATAAAAAAAACTTTTAAAAACATTGTTTACTTTACTGTACAGAAGCTTTATAAAAATGTGTTAGTATATACTCAGTTGCAACTTAACTTGAGCCTGTAGAAATATGCTGAGAGCAACCAAAGAAAGTAGTTCCCCATGCGGTGTCGGAATTTTGAGTGAAATTAAGAGATTCAATTTTAAAATAGGATGTTTTTTAAATCGATGTATATTAAGCGTCTTATCCCAATTTGCCTAAAATGTTCAGTATTATTTTTTCAAGTGGCGTAACGCGTATACTCGCTCTCAAACTCGCCAGCCAATAGGAGCTTCTAGCAGGCTTTCTGTTTACTCAGATTTTCTTCCGTGCGGCCGTGACGTCAGGCTCAACTTAAGTTGCAATCGAGTATAGAACTTGTGTACTGTGATCAAAAATAATTTAATACTTAAAGTATAATTTAAGAATTAGTTATTAAATTTTCATGTAAGAAATTAGGCATACCTTTTTTGTGTTATAGAAAGTAAGTTTTTTATTGTTTTTTTACCAATTTTGTGCAAAGAAAGAAAGTGGGAATTGGAACATAACATTATTCAAACGGTCCCATAAACTAAACAAATAGCTTTAAAAACCCAGTTGAAAGCCATGATGGCTCTGCAGTCTGCACATATCCAAATTGTCCTCCAAATGAGACAACATACCTTCTTCATTCACAATTTTTTAGAAAAACCTCTAGCTGGCCACAGAATTAGTAATGCCTACTACTGCTACTACCACAATTCCCAATTTTAAGGTTATTTTTCTACCACATAAATTTAAACTAAATTGTTCAACTGTTCCAATTTAAAAAAAGTCAAACAAATGAAGATACTGACATTGATTTGATAGCTAATTGAAATTAAAATATTTAAATTTGAATAACGTTGAAAAATGATGTTTTAATAATGTTGCCACCATTCATACTCAACTAGAAATAAACCAAATAATTTATTAACACAGCCTATCTATATACATCTAGAAAAATCTCCCTCTTCATGCAACTGCACAAATGGAACACATTTTGCTAGTTATTCACATTTATTACATTTTCCAATACAAGTCGGGAATTTTATAACAGTGTAAAAGTGATAAAAATTTTAATCCATTTTTTTCTGAAATAAGGGTGGTAACACCAAGAAATTTTAGTTTCTACAGAAAAATCCTAGAGTATAAAATTTATTAGTGTTAAACTAAGACACAAATAAAAACAACTCATATTTTTTAAAATCATTTTTATCAAAATATGCTTTATGACAATTATGAAACAAAATCCAAGTATCACTTGATAGAGAGGTAATAAAGGAATATTCAAATATGTGCGATTCAGTTAAATAATATTTTGTCATTATAGTAAATGCATATTTTTTTCATTACTGAATGGCATATTTGAATCAGCCTTGGAATAAGATGACTTTTTGCTCATGATATATACATAAAAATTTAATACTTAACAATTAAAATTAGGGAACTTTTAGAACCGAAAACAAGTTTCTAGTTCTGTTCAGATCAGTCCAGCTTTTCATAAATGCAGTTCTTATGCGACGAAAAACATTTTCATTAAACACAGAAAGAGCTGTGTTTAAGAGGCTAAATGGTTCTGAAAAAGAAATATTTTTGAATATAGAAGTTTAAAATCAGTAACTTATGGCCTTAGTCACCGGATAACTTGACCGGCGGTTAAACAGCAGTCAGACTTCTGATTGGCAGTTGAAGAAGGAAACATAGTCTTTTGCCAATCAGAGGATTTACTCCCGGTAAACCCCCGGTCAAGTTACCGGTGAGTACGGCCGGTAGTGGTTACAAAAATTGCATTCAAAACAACCCTTTTATTAGCGTTGAAATAATAGATAAAAAACAGCATAAAGACAAAATACTTTGTAATTTTTCATTTGCCTTTTTGGGAGCATATAATATAGAAGGAATAACCTTATACTGAATTTTTAGTCATTAATTATATCATTCATTTATATATGAATCATATTTTTTTAGTTTTAAGTTTTCTGCTCAAATTATACCCTCTTTTAAATTAACTTTTAAACATTACCGATTCATGATTTTCAAAATGCACTGCAATGTCATCATTGAGAAACTGGATAGAAATTCTTATTCAGCCTTTCTTTAAAAAAGGTGACCCCAACAATCCAGGTAATTACAGACCTATATCTTTAATTCCCATCATTAGTAATATATCTACCTCGATTTTAAACAATAGACTTAACAAATGGCTGAAAATAGGAATTTACTGCATGAAGAACAGGCAGGTTTTTGAAAGGGTTATAGCTGCTTAGACCAAGCTTTTATTTTAAACTCAATCATTCAGGATAAACTACAAAAAAGCGAGGCAAACTTTACGCTGCCTTTATTGATCTTAAATCCGCTTTTGATAGCATAAACCACTCCCTTTTATGGCACGTTCTTTGGAAACTTTCACTCAGTTCAAAGCATTTTGAAAGATATGTATAACAAAGCTACAGCAAGAGTGAGAACAGCTACAGGATCGTTTGAAATCTTTAACATAGAAATAGGAGTGTTACAGTGAGAAATTCTTTCCCAATTTTATTTAATTTATTTTTTAACAATTTGATTGATCGATTCTCAACAACAACATATCCTTAACAAACTTTCTTCACATTTTACTTTATGCTGACGATGCAGTTATCCTAGCTGACTCTCCTATTAATCTACAAAAAAAATTAAATATCCTGAAAAACTTTTGCGCTGAATTTCTTTTGACAGTTAACATAAGCAAAACGAAAATTATGATTTTCCGGAGAGGAGGAAAACTCGCTAAATCAGATGTATTTTTTATCAGAACACAAAACTCGAAATTGTTAAAGAATACGTATATTTGGGAATTCCTTTTTCTTCTACAGGTAAATTTAATAGTGCCAGACGTTATTTCACTTCCAAGGCAATAGCGGCAATCAGTGCATCTTGGTCAATATTTACCGGATCACGGGCTAACTCGACCAAAGCATGGTTTAAACTATTTGAGTCATTAATTCAGTCTGTGTTCATATATGGTTCTCCGATCTGGTCCATAAACTATATCTTCAACTTAGAAAAAGTCATGTATTTTTGTTAAAAAGCTATTTTTACTTTCCAGATATACTCCTGGTTACATTCTAAGATTAGAGTTAGGACAACCCCCAATTTCAGTTACTGTAGTCAAAATAATTTTGAAATTTTGGATCAAAATTCTTAAATTACCAAATGACATAAAAATTTGCTATAACAAACTACTTCTAAACACAAAATTTTCTAGTAATACAGAATTTAACTGGGTTTTCTCTATTGGTAAATGTGCTTAAAAAGTGTTTTAGATTTCATCCGCCAGATGGCTCCACCTGATGGCATACTGTAAATATGTAATTTCTTCTTTCTGATGCAATAAACTTTACTTCGTTCCGTGACCTCGTAGCAACAAGTGGTAGAAGAGCGTGGCTGTCCGACATTTTTTTTTTGTCGTTCGTTAAAAAAGAAGCTCGTCGTCGGCGCCGGGGGAAAATGGATAAATTACCGGCGGTCCCTTTGCTCACAAGTAAAAACTATTTAACATGGTCCACAAAGATGAAGTCGGTGCTTACCATAAAAAGAATCTTCCATGTTATTTCTACAGAAATGCCTGAGAGACTAAGTGAGAAAGAGAAGAATAATTGGAATACGAACAACGACGATGCAGTGGCCTACATAATACTAACACTTTCTGACGAACAGTGTCTACAATTTTCCAACATCACAAGTGCTAGAGTACTCTGGGAGAAAATCAAAGAAACCTTCACAGGGAAAAATGAAGACAGGAAGATAGACGCTGGTAATGAAGTAAAAAATTTGGAAATGGCGAAAAACGAAATGGTTGACGACTACATCGCTCGTGCAAGAGGATTATCCATAAAATGCGCTTCACTCGGACTAACCATTACCGAAAGAGAACTGGTCTACTATACAGTTCGTGGACTTAATGGAAGATACAGCAAAATCAAGGACATTTTAAAGACGCAACGTGATAAAGAATTGGATGACATTTTGGAAACATTACGAGAGGAAGAAAAAACTTTGACGAAAGAAACCGCTGTACATAGTCAAAGAAAAGAAGAAGCTTTCTACTCAAACAACAAGAGACTCTGCTATATTTGTAAGAAATCAAACCATATCGCTAAAAACTGTTACTTCCGAAACAGACAGCAACAAAAACCCAGTAAGAGATCCAGCCAAGCTGCATTAATAGTCGACGAAAATGACTCGGACGATGATGAGGACTTATGGATTTTAGACTCTGGTTCTACATCTCACATGTGCAACAACATTAAGTATTTTGAATCTATAATTACAGAAAATGGTAATATAAATCTTGCAGGTAAAGATCTTTCTTTAGATATAAATGGAATTGGTAAAATTAAAGCTATAATTGATAAGGATGAAAATTATATTACTATTGAAAATGTTTTGTATGTACCTAATTTAAGATGTAACCTTATTTCAGTTACTAAACTAATGAACAAAGGATGTAACATTAAATCTACAAATAATGGTGTATTGATTATGAGAAATGGTAAAATTTTGTTAAAAGCTAAGAAGGTAAATGATAGATTGGAAATAAATATGAAACCATCCTCTGATAATAATTCTTCTGATGTTTTGCCTGATACTAATATGGAATGTAATTTTGTAGAAAATAATAGTGTTGATACTTATAACTTGTGGCATAATAGACTTTGTCATCTAAATCCTCAGTATATGTTGAAAATGAAAAATTTAATTGATATTGATATAAAAGATGTGGATATAAGTAATTGTGAGTCATGTGACATAAGTAAGGTAACCCGTAAGCATCATTCAAAAATTAATGTTGGTCAAAGTGAATCAATTCTGGAATTAATTCATGCAGACTTAGCAGGTCCTATAAATGTTGATTCTATTGGTGGTTCTAAATATTTTCTTGTACTTGTTGATGATTTTTCTGGAATGTACTTTACTTATTTTTTAAAACATAAAAATGAAGTATATGATGTGTTCACTGTATTTAAGGAAAGGTATGAAAATTTGTTTAATGTTAAAATCAAACGAGTTAGAACTGATAATGGTTTAGAGTTTGTAAACAAAGAATTGGATACTCTTTTTGAAAAATGTGGTATTGTTCATGAAAAAACAGTCCCTTATAATCCTGAAAGTAATGGGAAAGCAGAACGGGCAATTAGAGTGTTAGTGGAAAGAGCTAGGACAATACTTTATGATAGTGGATTACCCATAAGGTTTTGGGCTGAGGCAATATCTTGTAGTACTCATGTATCTAACTTAACCCCACGTAAAAACAAAGATAAGGTACCTATGGAAATTTGGACAGGTAAAACCCCTAAAATAAGCTACTTAAAAGTATTTGGAAGTGTAGCATATTTCCATACCCCTAAACAATTCCGTGGTAAGTTTGATATTCCGGGAAAAAGAGGAATATTTGTTGGATATTCTAGAGATAGAATTGCCTACAGGATTTTTGATATTGACAAAAAGGTAATCATTGAGGAGAGAGCAGTTAAGTTCAATGAAAAACTAAAGGGTAGTAAATATCTAAACAACCCCTCCAAAGATTTGTGGGAAATTGAAAAAATAACTTTTGAGTCTGAGTTGGAAAAAGAAACCCTAAGCGTTCCATTGGATAGTCAGCCAGAAAGTTTGTGTGATGAATCACCATCGACACTTTCTGAACCTAAAACTAGAGAGAAAGAAAAAACAGATACGGGAAACACACTTAGGAGATCTGAAAGGGTTGAGGCAATGAAAAACAAACATTCATGTTCAAATGTTTCTTATGAATCTTTCCATCCCCTCCCAAATAATTTTGAGGAAGCAAAAAGCTCTAATAAAAACAAAGAATGGGAAGAAGCTATGCTTAGAGAATTAGATTCTATGAATAAACATAATGTGTTTGAAATAATTGAAAAACCTGAAAATGTAAAAACAGTTAAGAGTAAATGGGTTTACACTGTTAAAAAGGTTAATGATAAAGATGTTTATAAAGCTAGACTTGTAGCTGCTGGTTATAATCAAATAAAGAATGTTGATTATTCTGAATCTTATGCACCAGTTGTTAACATTGAATCTTTTCGGTTAATGATTGCATTAGCTGCTAAGTTAAATTTGTCTGTAAAATTTTTTGATGTGAAAACAGCCTACCTTTATGGAAGTATACAAGAAACTGTGTATATGGAAAACCCTCCTGGTTTTGAAGATAAATTTGGTAAAAATAATGTATGTAAATTGAATCGTAGCATATATGGTTTACCGCAATCTGGTCGTAACTGGCATTTAAAACTTAAAAGTGAATTAAAAAGGATTGGTCTGAACCAACTTGCTTCTGATAATAGTGTATTTACCAAATATAATGATACTGAATTTGTAACTATTTGTGTATATGTTGATGATCTTGCTATTTTTTCGAATTCTACTGATTTATGTGACGAAATCATTGTTGAACTTGGTAAAATATTTGAATTAAGTGAAACAACTGAGAATTCTAAATTTCTTGGTATTGAAGTTGTAAAACATAAAAATGGTTATAGTTTATCACAAACTCATTACATTGATACTTTAATTGATAAATATGGTATGGACAGTTGTAAAAAAGCTAATACGCCAATGGTTAAAGGTGAGGATAGATGTTTTGAACCTAGTGATGATGTATTTAATCAAAAAGAATATCAAGAATTGATTGGTGAACTTTTGTATTTGGCTAACAGGACACGTCCTGACATATCATTTGCTACTAGCTATTTATCTCAATTTAACAAACGTCCTGAGAAAAGGCATTATAATTTAGCTAAAAGAGTGTTAAAATACTTAAATGGTTCCAAGGATCTAACTTTGTTCTATGATAATGAATTAAAATTGTTAAAAAGTTGTGCTGATGCAAGCTATGGTAATGGAGAAGGAGGTAAGTCTTTTTCTGGATGTGTAATAATGTTGGGAGACTCATTGATATTATGGAAAAGTAAAAAGCAAAAAACTGTTGTACTTTCTACTTGTGAATCTGAATTGTTAGCTATATGTGATCTTGCAAAAGAATTATCTTGGATTTTAAATCTGTTAAGTGAACTAAAATGTGATCAATTTGTTAAATTACCTGTAATAATTAATTCTGATAGTCAAGCTGCTATTGATTGGTTGAATAGTGGTAAATCTTCTACTAAAACTAGACATGTTAATCTTAAATTTCATTTTGTTAAAGATTTGGTTGAAGATAAAACTGTTAAGCTAGTGTATACTAATACGAATGAGATGATATCTGATTTTTTAACTAAAGCTGTAACAAAGGAAAAATTGCTGTATTCTATGAAAGAGATATCTTTGATGTGATTGTTTAAACGTAATTTTTGATTTAAATGCAGAAATATAAAACCCCTTTTTCGCAGGGGGAGAGTATTGGTAAATGTGCTTAAAAAGTGTTTTAGATTTCATCCGCCAGATGGCTCCACCTGATGGCATACTGTAAATATGTAATTTCTTCTTTCTGATGCAATAAACTTTACTTCGTTCCGTGACCTCGTAGCAACATTCTCTATAAAAAAATCCTTGATAATCTAGGTTATAATTTCATTTTTGTCTCGCAGGACCCTTATATAGCCTCTTATTTTCTCCCCCTGGTGTTACAATCTCTCCGAGATCAGACCCTTCAATACGACCTGTCTCGAATGGAAAATAGTAATAACTTTCCCCAGTATAAAATCTTAAACAGCACCTCCCCTGAAACCTATATTGAATCACCCTTAAATATAACTACTAAGATATTTATCTTTCAACTACTTCTTAATCAAAGCTGAATTTTGGACAAAAACGAAATTTTTTCTTCTAACCCTTGCACTTTTTGTAATAATGAAGAAAATGAGACTTGGAACCATATATTCAACACTTGTCTTCTTTATATACAATACAGAAACAAATACTTAACCGGTTTAAAACCTTTTCCGTTTATTTTAACTCAAAGCCAATACGAAATATTTTTTATTTTACAATTTCTATTTTAAAAGTCCCTAAAAATTTATTAGAAGAATCGAGCTATCCCAATGTTCCAACAACTTTTTTAATATATATTTGTGTATATTTACGTTTATCTTTCATGGTTTTAATGTTCAATGATAATTAAGTGTTAATTTATTTCCTTATTTGTACTTTTTGTTCCTTTACTTTACTTTCCTTTACTTTTGGGTAAACTGGCACAAGCCCATTACAATAAAGTCTTGTCTATGTCTAAATACATTACTGGTAACATCTGGATGCATATTCATTTCATTTAAACCAATATAACTTTTAAGAAAATACAAAACTATCAAAGAACAATTACAATGAGAAAATAATACAATTAAAAATGCCTTGTGAACTATTTTTTCAATACTAAAAATTTTGTAGCACATACCTTCAATGCACACAAATTTCAGGTTGTTTTTAGGAGACGTAGCTTGCATGACAACCTCACGAGGTATCACAGTACCTAATCTTACAGATATTGCATCTTTCTCAAAACTGTTGAAAAATTCATTAAAAATATTAATACAAGTAACTTACAAATGTACTATTAATGAATATTCCATGCATAAACTTACTTAAATTCTGTAGAAAAATACTGCAAAAAACCCAGGAAAAGTTCTCCAAGATTTTGATTATTCTCTGTGATAAAATTAGGCAAGTCTTCATGCAGTTTTAAATTCCTCACATCATTGTGTGGATTATACTTATCCTAAAAAATTAATTCAGATAGACTAAATAAATTCATAAACTTAATTCATTCATTCAAAATAAATTCAGTAAAATGTGATTGACTGGTTTTTGATAAAAAATCACTTCACAGTTCATTAAATCTGAGAGGCTACAATTATTTAGTATAATAATTAAGTGTTAGAGACATTTTAATACATCAGACAATTAAAAACAGTTAATAGAGAGTATTAACTAAAATATCTTCTTACAGGTTCTAGTTCTTGAATGGATGGTAAAACTGGAGGTCTGCACCTGTCTGTAAAATAAAATTGTTAATTCAATTAAGCTAAAATTAACAGGAGTTTCCATAAACGCAAAAGGTTCAAAGAAACACCTTATCACCGCAATTTGGGATTAACATCAGTTTTACAAAATAAGATTAGTTACAAGAAACCTTTATCAAAAAATGAGTAAGAATTTCATAATACATATGAATTGAATATAATTCTGCATTTTAAATTGGGTCAAGTGAAGAGTAAGTAATTCAGAGACATTTTGCATAAAATTAATAAAAAACAAATATTTAGAATAAAATAATTTAGCTTTAAAGAGTAGAAAAATCAACAGTGTCAATAAATGTTTCCAAGATTTTCTTACAATGATAGGCAAGATAAAAGAAACTCACATTGTAAAAAATGAATAACCATTAACACTAGAGAATAACTGGATAAGCTGTTGGTTTTGGCATCATTGATATCATGAGAACGAGCCCACAACTTGACAATCACAACCAAAGGAGGAACTCTTTCATCCACTATTGAAAATAGTAAAAAATTTTAAAAATATATAACATCAAAATTAATGGTGAAGTACTTAAGCATGAACCTTTTTAATTAAGATAATATGAACTAAAAACATAAAAAGCATTACTTTGAAACTAGATAGTATATAAAAACTAATTACTTAAAAGATAAATTTAAGATTTTAAAAACCAGACTAAATTTAGATTCATGTGTTAAAATATTAAAAAGCTATATAAACTGCAAGAACAGCTCCAGAAAGCAACAGCCCCTTTTTTGGCATAAAGTCTTAAGATGGATGGTTGCTCAACAAAAGCACATCAACATTAAACTGCTGTGCAACTAACAACAAACATTTTTAATCTATCAAAAATATAAAATAACATTAAGTAATTTAATCAAAACAAATGCTTAGAAACTAGGATAAAAAATATTTCAAACATTAAAACAAGACAATTTTCTGGCCACCTTTTTTTGAAATCCCCTTTTTTCTAATTCAGCATTTTCTTGCCTTTAAAAAACTTGTTAAACCCTCTGCAAAATGATAACCATCTGAACCAGTATGGTTATTAAAATTGTTCTATTCACAAGTTCCTTTGAAATACGCAGCACAAATGCCATTAGCCTCTGAGATTTTCATGAAATGGCACTTCTAATATTAACCCATCATGTTAGCCCTTCTAACAATTCAGAAAAGTCATTTATTTAATGCAAATCATTTCATCAAGGCCAAAGCAGATGAAAAATGCAGTATACTCAATTTGTCCCCCCATAAATGGAATATACTGTCTCTATCCCAGTCATAATTTGTCTTTATCCCAGTTTTTAACAGCAGGGAATTTATGGAAGCAGATAATACTGGCCATAAGAGGTTTACCTGGTTGCAACTAGAAGTATTCAAAGGTAAAGTAAAGGATATAATCAGTGCCTTTAAAAGTAGGTCATCAGCAGAGGTGGTTGCATAAAGAAGCGAGTATTTATGTATTAAATATTTTTGACGAAGCACTTACTTCTCGCATATGTTGATAACAAATGAGTATTTCTAATCCCAATTGCATTGTTTATATTTAAATCCACTTCATGATAACTATAAGAGAAGATACATTTTAAAATAAATTAGACTGATTGAATAATTTTTTTATTTATTTTGAAGCTAATTAAAGACAAGTACATTCTTAATTTTAGTTCCACAAAAATATTTCTTGAATGATTATTATTAAAGATTTAAACAAATACTACACAGATAATACATTTTTTGAACTTTATAGATGAGACTATATACATTAAAATTATACACGGGGGGTTCAAAAAGTCTGGCCAAGCTCTGCACAGCCAGATTCCTTGCATGGAGAAGGTAAAAGTTTTCCAGAGAACTATACCTCTATGACCAGATGTTTTTGAGAAAATCCTGACAGGAAAAGGTATGTCATCCAGTTTACTCTAAAAAGGGTTCATGGAAAACAGGAACATATTTGGATATGTTTTCACATTAAAATATTTAAAAAAAGAATTGAATAACTAATCTTTATCAGATATGTCACATTTAAAAAAAGTTTTCATAGAGGTATGACAAATCCTTCAAATCAGGTCCTTTGACAAATTTTATTTACTCCATGTAAAGAATATTTCTGTGCAGAATTCAGTGGACTTGTCATGGCATCCTGTATATTTTGAGGTTAATTTCAATCATTAAATCGGTAATGATGGGGGAAGAAAAGAACAGTGTTTACTGTTTTTGATGTATTGGGAAATATTGTGTTTTGCAGGTAAATCAAAATGGACAAAGCATAAGAAAAAATACCAATATAAGCATCAATGTTTCCCTATACTTATGTTACTAATGAATCACCCAGTCCCAGCATTACCTATCCTACATTATATAATTTAATTACTAAGTTCTATTCTAAAGTAAATATTAATATTTTATTACAGGGAATATAGCTTAAAAATGGCTTAACCAGCATTCAAATTGTAACAAAAATGTTTCTATGAAAGTCGATTCTACTAGATGTACTTAAAATGAGAGAATGAAAGTTTATCAAAATTTAATGACCAGAAGCGTGTTTTAAAAAAATTGTCACAAAAATACAGCTAATAAAAAATCCATCAATTTGGTGTAAAAACACAACTACTTAAAAGTTAAATTTTAAGTTGCAAAAGGTTATAATACGCATAATAATCAATTCAAATAAAGTTTATCAAAAACTGACATTGAGTTCTCCCATTGAGTATATGTAGTAGAGTGAATTCAGTTGAAAAACCTTTTGTAGCAATTTGTTCTAGATTAAACCTTATTTACAATTATCTTGAATAAAGATGGTATTGGTACCTCACAGAGTCATAAAACTTTATAATGGGTACTTTGGCAGGAATAACTTGAACGTTGTGAAGGAATTCTAAAAAAATAAAAGAAAAATTAAACCCCACAAGTATGGGATAGAATATATTGTTCAACTTGTATGTTCATACATAAAAAAATTTGCAGCAAGACCAGGGATGAGTAGAAAAATTGATAGAGAAAAATAAACTTCAAAGCACTTTAATAAGAAAATAGAATTTGACAAGTGTTACTTTTATTGAGATAAGAGCTTCAAAATTCAAACATTTATTTAAGATGAACTATGGCAATTTAGATGCAAGTTGTTAATACTCTATACAGAAAAGAAAACCATCCTTTTAAATTATAAAAAAATATTTTTATTATGCATCAAAAATATTAAAATATATGTAAGTATGTGTTTTTTTAAATAAAGATTTTTATCAGTTAGTTTATCTAAGCTTTTTTTAAAAACCCAATAGCTTTAATCTAATACTTACTTATTCTTCGAAAAAAACGTCTAACATTATAGAGAATATCAAGAGCTTCATTGCGTTGATCAATCTACAAAATAATAATTTACTTGGGCAACAAAGCATCTTAAAAACAAACATTATGTAACATAATGAAATTCATTTCTTTCGGGCTTGTAGGCCGTGGTCTAAAATAAAATAAAAGGTCCAGACGTTTCGTCGGAAGCTGTGTCCGACATCATCAGTGGTAACCATCATCATACCCCATATCAGTGGTAACCATCATCATACCATAGTGGTAACCATATCAGAGTAACCATGATATTTTGTTTAGCAACACTAGAGTTTTGGCCTCAACCTCGCATTTTTATCCCCGTTTATACAGAGAAGCCATTGAAATTTATAAATATCCCCATAATTTTAATCGTAAAGAAGAAGGCATTCACCTCCAGAAGTATTGGCATCCGGCCCTCAGGAGTGTGATGCGAGTCCCTACGTCATGTCCGCCCGATCCTCCCACCGGCCAAGCAGGAGATTTAAAGAGAGTTCGCCAAGTCTACTAACGGCCGTATTCTGAAGCCTCTGGCAACCTCCAATCCAACCCAAACTTATTGAATCCGTGAACTAACGCTGTTTTATTTCCACTGATGATGTCGGACACAGCTTCCGACGAAACGTCTGGACCTTTTATTTTATTTTAGACCACGGCCTACAAGCCCGAAAGAAATGAATTTCATTAATCAAACCGGCTGTGAAAGTCTTCATGCTTACATTATGTAACATAGTTCAGTTAAAAGTTGTTACGTATTAAGCTGTTAATCAAATTACCAAAATAGAAATTGATGCCAAATAAATAGCTTTAAAATCAGTACAGTGGCATCACAACAAAATCAAATGAAAGAAAATAATTTTTCTGTAAAAGCAAAATATACTTTATGTATAAATTAAAAAATACTAATCATAAGGTGGTCAAATCTCCCACATTGCTTTTAAAATCCAAGCAAACATATCTTTATACATGAAATTCCATTATTTGTGCACACAAGCAATTAGGAACAATTTTAGTATAGACAAAATGGTCAACAGTTTAATCAGTACTATTAATTTAAACTCAAATGATAAATTATTTTAGATCAAAGTTATTACATAATATAAGAGTGTCGAAGATAATTCAGAAATTAGTAATCAATATTACACAAGTTAAAAGTTTAAAATCATAAGGTATAAAGTTTGTGAGTATGTTAGTACACACTTGAAGTTTAAAGAGATTGAGCTAGAAAAGTTTTATATAACTTTATATACATGAAATAGTGCCACTTGTGAAAATGCACATAGAAAAATAATTCATTGCAATCTTTGTTAATAATTTTCCACCCTAATAGTACCATAGTTAGCATGCTCGTCATGTACCATAGTTATTTGTGATTACCTCAGAATCAGTTAACATTAGGCACATATCAATATCACTGCTTTTAGCACCTAATCTTGTCATTGAAGATCCAACCACATACAAACCACAATCTAAAAAAATAAATTACAGATTCAAATCAAGGTTCAAAAAAAGACCCAAGAAAAAAATATGAAGAAAAAATAATCTTGATATTTTTTAAAGAAAGATTCTCAAAAGAAATACATTTTTGTGATAGTTACAATTTTACACAAAGGTGTTTTAGTATGATTAATAATAAAAGTACAGTAAAATATCTCCATAATGATCACCCTCTGCTCTGAGAAAATTTGATTGTTAAGACGGGTGGTTGCACATTAAGCAGCATTAAAACTTAATTCCAACTTTTAAGGGTTTACAAAAATTATGATAAAAAGTTACATTCTGTTAAAAATGTATTTGAATGTTGTTTTTTTGTTACTTTTCTGACAAACACTGCTCTAGAGTTAGAAATTTCCTCTTCTAACCAAAACAAGCTTAATGCTCTCTGCAAATGTTTACCAAACAGTAACTCAACTGAACAACTCACTTTCTCAAGCCTTATTTATAGAAATACACACCAAACAATAAGATGACCAAGTTTACTGCCCAGTAATGTACACTTTTAAATCTTTCTCAAGTAATGTTAGTTGCTTAGAAGGGAGTCATAAAGCCACTTGTGGTAAGGAAAAGGGAATTTGGATACAGGAAAAAAATCTTCTGTAGTGTAGCCTTACAGGTTTCAGCCATAAAACCAACACCAACCTAACCAAGAGTCTTTCAATGATAGAATAAATGTATATACAGTGAACTCTCATTAGTACGCCCCCGCTTATTACGACTTCCCGTATATTGACGTTTTTCTAGAGTTCCCACAAGAAAAATCCTGCTTATTGCGTCGGTAAGTAAGCTAGTATCACTTAAGAAATGAGTTCTGTTACTGGAAATAATGCGAATAGAACTATTTTCCCCCACCCTTTCCTAATTTCATACCTGCCAACATTGGAAGTATAAAAAAACGGAAGATTTTAAAAAATCAAGACCAGAAGCATTTTTTTCTTAATCTGAGTTAGCCAATTTGGTTACCTATCATAGTTATGTCAAGTAGGTTAATACATGGCAGGAATGGATATCTTTTTTAGTAAAAAAATCAATGAAAAAAAAAAACTGAAATCTTCTGGCTAAACCGGAAGAGTTGGCAGCTATGTAATTTCCATGAACCCGAATTTTCAGTAAGTAGTACCCCGTTCTTATAGCCCTATTTGCATTCGTTATGTTGGAATTCTTGGAAATTTGTTTCTACTTGATTGTTCTGATTGTGCTCAATGTTCTGATTCTGCCAGTTCTTCTGGAACTAAAAGGAAAGCTCTAAGTTTCGATAATAAATTAAAAATTATCAAACAGTATGATGAGAAGAAAGGAGTCATGAACAAGCAGCAATTTGCAAAAGAAATGAGATTACCCGTTTGTTTGAATTACATATCTTCTGCTTTTAGACATAGTTCTTTTGATTTTAGCAATAAAAATCACTTAATAAGTTTTGTAAGGTATTTATAACACCCAAAAATGCCATTTTAATGAGTTCCGCATACAGCGTCATCCCGCTTAATACAACGTTTTCCAGCATCCCCTTAAACGGCGTACTAACAGGAGTTTACTGTAGTTGTATTAAATGAGCAATACGAATGTAGTGGAAATCTTTTGAATGATAATATTTGTTTCCTTTCCCAGCCCTTTGTGAATTTAGAAAACTGGTTGTTGGGAGAGGTTTTACAGGTTGCTTTATAAAGTGGTAAAACATTAAGAAAAAAATGAGAAAACAGTGTGCCTTATAAAATTGGTCTTTATAGTAGGTGGTCATTGTATAGGTATAGTCTCTCGGTGGTGTTTCACTGTACTTGTTAAAGATAGCACCCCAAGCCTTTTGATGGCTAATTTACAAGGATGGGCATCACCTGATGGGCCAATAGGGCCTGGGAAGAATTCAACTTAGAATTGATTCAATTAAGAATGCAAAAACACTTACTAGGATAAAGATCACGCAAAATTTCATGCAGCTTATCTCTTAGCCTCATTTTAGACATAAATACTTCCTCTGTTTGCCTGTTTTGATGAAAAACTTTCCACATTTGACTAGTAAGCTAAAATTGAATTAAATTATATTAACCCATGGCATCATTTTCAATTTTGATTGGGAGAGAAGATTTTTTGGGTGATATATATATAGTTCTATAATTACTGTATATTTCCATGTATAAGCCAAAATTTTCTGATGACAAAGAGGAGATTATTTTCTTTTCCTCAAGATTCTTTTCTTTCTTCAGAGTTATCTTTTCTAATATCTTTTTGGAGAAAATCATCACTTGCTAATTGATTACAGGCAGTGTTGAGTGTTTGTCATACCACTTTAAAACAGCTGTAACCAGTGGCAGATTTCCAAATGTGCCGCCTATAGGCTGAACCAAAATTTGCTGCCTATATGCAATATGCTATACATCTTACAAAACAGGGGTGTCATTTCAGCTTTTGGTGATGGGGGTCAAAGATTTTAAGTGGGTTTGGTACACGCCGTGACTTGACTTTTGGTTTCTTTTTTTTTGGGGGGGAGTGCGCGGTCTAACTGAACGTCTTCTTAAGGTCCCGAGTGTATTTATACCTGAAGTGTTAGATCAAACCTTAAAGCAATATTTTACACGAAATATTACAATGTAAACTCTAAGTAAAAATGGGGGGTCTGGGATCACCCCCAGAAAATTTTTGAAATCTTGCTTCTTAAGAGGTGTTTTTTTGCTCATTTTAAGACCCTTACACAGGGCCGTAAATAGACTTTTTTTGGGGGGGTTGGCAAAAAATTTTCTTAAAACTTTATTTTGATTTTGTTGGTGACCTAGTAAGATGACAGTGGTGGATCCAGGATTTCAATATCAAAATCGTCTTCTAATACCATAGAAGGGGGGTCTGGGGGTCCTCCCCCAGAAAATATTTGGAAATTTAAGTATAAAAAGCAGATTTTCAACTCGTTTTGTTACACCTACAGAAAAGTGGTAAATAATAGGGTTCGAAATTTCACAGTGGGGTCTGGGGGTCCTCCCCCAGAAAATTTCTGGAAATTTGACCCTAAAAACAGGATTTTAACTCGTTTTAGAGTCGTTTTTCCCTTTTATCCCCTCCTTCTCACAGTTAGTTCGTATTCCTTTTGGGGAGGGGGCTCAAGTCCCCTTGCCCCCTGGATCCGCTAGTGTGACGAGTAGAAGTCCTAATTCACGGCCCCTTTATGATTTCACTCATTTTTAGACTCCGAAGAGGACCACTCCTTGCAAGTCCCAATATTTTCACGGAGCGACTGTTATAATAGATTTCAAAATTTCAAGGGGGGATGGGTGAAAAATTTTGAATTATGAACCTTAAAAGTAGGGGTTTTATGCGTTTTAAGGCTAATTTTTAAGGAAAAACAGAAAGTAAAAAATTGATGTCAAAATTTCCGGGGGGGGGGGTTTGAACCCCCTCCCTTTGATACGGCCCTGCCCTTACAGTTCCTTGAAATCCCCAGAATTTTCTGGGGGAAAAAGTTATAAAAAAAGTCAAACGGGGGCCAGAGGTCCTCCCCCAGAAAATATTTTTGGAAATTTCCCCCAAACTTGTGTTTATCTACTTTTAACTCTATGGAGAGGAGAGAGCACCAAAAGGGAAAAGCTTCTTGTAGGCATCATAATTTTCAAGGGGAAAACACTGTATAACAGATATCAAAATTTGAGAGTGGAGTGTGGGGGTTCTCCCCCATACATTTTTTAAAAATTGTCTATTAAAGTAGTGTTTCAGCTCATTTTTGAACCTTTTGGGTAACAAAGAGAACAGTTCCTTGTAAACCACAGAATTGCTTTTTTGAAAGGACGTTCTCATCTGAGCCTATGTTTAGTGTTTCATTTTTCCTCTAATTTTTTATTCAGAAAAAAATTCTGCTGTCAAAAATTTGCAGCCGTAGGCCTAGCTAGCCTATTTAGAAATCCGCTACTGGCTGTAACATTTAAAGGAGTACCATTGCCGATCCCTGATAAGGGCCACCCATAAAGAAGTCATAAGCTGACAGGGGCTTACTATCTGGTGGGGGGAATCCCTTCACCCACAATGTTTGTGGTAAAATTGGCGTTTTTAAGCCCCTATACTAGTAATTTATGCGAGTGGGGGTGGAAAATTTTAACTTGGCTTATACACAGGTTTTGGATTTATGAGTTTAAAAAAACAGAACATAACTACAAACATTAAAAAATAATAATATTGTAAAAAAATAATTAGATTCAATACCTGACTATATGCAGGTTCAAAATTGGGAGTTTGAAGTTTTTCTTTACATATAATATTCTGGTGAGGAAATGTTGGAATTTTCGGAGTACAATTATAAGAATGCTAAAAAATAAAGTAAAACCATTTCAACCAAGGTCAGTGTCAAATCGAGATTTTTTACTTTTAAAAAGATCAGACCATAAATTTAAACAGAGTAAATGTGGAATTTTAAAACAAGTAAGGAAAATTCAGAAGTAAAACCCATGTTGGTGTCCAAAAGAGCTTTTGTAACTTTTAACATTATGGATAACAGAAAAAAGTAGCACTAAAATAATTTAACTTGATGATCCTACTTCAAAATATTTTATCCTAATTATCTGCAACTTTGATATCTTGAAAAAATATTTTCCCTTTGAAATGAGTATTTTTCTAATGTTAATATCAATCCTTTTGTCAATCAAAACCTCACTTGGATGAATTTTTTAATTTAATGAAGTAAATATATTTTTGGAGTAACCTTGTTATCAAGTTAGAATAAGGGCCTGAGAGAACAAAATGTCAAGTTATAACTTGACATTTTGTTCAGGCCCTTCGGTTTACAGATATTATATTCAAGTTATACTGTAGGTTTAACATTAAAATCAGAAGATTTTTGCATTAAGAAAGACATTTTATAACATGCATGAACTAATAAAAAGGTAATTTTCTTTAATAAATGACACCAAACAGATATGAATTTTTAAGTAACCAAAAACTCACTCTTTCATCAGGTGTGTATAAAACTCTTCTTTTAGGGTATGGTGATGCATTGTCTCTGGAGTTGTAAGCTTTTTCAGTGCTTTCACAATCATCTAGCTTCCGTTTTGGAGTGGCTGCTATTTTACTTGAATCCTGTAGGTCAAGGACATATTAAAGATAAAGGAAAGACTTGATGGGTGTTCCAGAGATGTGAGTTGGGTGAAGACCCAGTGGATAGGGTATATATAAATGGGTATGTATTTAACAGGGTTACCCCACTTCTTGTTTATCTTATCAAAAATAGATTTTTTTGAACAATATCATAATTACAGTCGAATCCGCTTAATGTGATCACGGTTAATGTTATCAATCGGATAATGTTATCGAAATCAACAGGTCCCGATCATTCCTATTTAATTTAATGTAAAATTCATCGTTTAATGTGATCAACTATGGATCAACACGCCGCTTAATGTTATCAAAATTTGTCCATATCCCCTAAAAACTTCCAGTTTCGAGTTTCCTTTTGAAGGTCTAAATTTTAAAAGTAAACATCTGCTCTGCCCCACCCCAAGGCATCTGACCCTTCTTTTTTCTAAAAATCAGACAGTTGCACTGTTTATGTAAGAAAGAGAAAATTTTCGATGTTCCGCATAAATTGAAAGAAAATGGGTAAAAGGGGGGGTGAATCAATGCTTTTGATTGGTGAAAGGAACCATCGCCGCCTTGCAGATGTTTCTGATAAGAGATTTTTTATCTTGTTTACTGGAATTTAGATTAATTTAAGGGATTTTTTAAATGAAAGGATATAATGGAGCGAAAAAGGATACATTCTTCTACTTTAATAGAAATACAAAGTAAGCAATTATTTTAATTTCATTAATTGTACTACTCTTATATCTTCCCTTCTATGTAGTGTAAGATTGTTTCCAATCCACTAGTTACAATTACATAACTTTGATTTTAAAGCAAATAATCTAGTTACACTGTGTTTACTGCGTTTTGATATGAAATCGCTTATTGTTATCAATCGGATAATGTTATCAGTTTCATCCCGGACAAATGCGATCACATTAAGCGGACTCGACTGTAATAATATTAAAAGCAGTGTTATTCCTTTAAATTAGAGACAAGTCCGATTATTTTTTTGAGTATCTTTAAATTATTTTTGTTTGCTTAAAATTTTTTATTAATGATGGGAGGAATCGAAGCATTAACATTCCAATACTTTAGTGGTAGAATATGGACAGTGGCGGATTTCCGAATGTGCCGCCTACAGGTTGAGCCAAAATTTGCCGCCTATATGCTATAACTATACTTACAAAACTAAACAGGGGTGTGGTTTCAGTTTTGGTTTGGGGGGAGGCAGTGGCGAATCCAGGATTTTTGTCTGAGGGGGCTGAGTTTCACAAATAACTTAATTGCTATTATGGGCTGTTCAAATATTAATGTAAGCAACTGAAAGGGAGAGGGGGTTGCCAGTGCCATAGCCAGACTTTTGTTTATGGGGGTTACTCAACATCTTTTCTGAGGTCTAATCTTAGGAATCTTTAGGAAGTTATAGGTGAGATGACTTCGTAAGGTTTTAATTTTGGTGCACTAAATTTCAAAATTGTGTAAATATGTCAACTCGAAGTAAAAGTGGGGTCTGGGAGTCCTCCCCCAGAAAATTTTTGAAAATTTGCCCCTCAAAATAGTGTTTTAACTTATTTTGAAGCCTTTTGGATTCCACCCAAAGAGCACCACTCATTGTAAGCGGCAGAATTTTCAAGGAAAAAAGTTTACAGTATTATGAATTGGAAAATTTCTAAGGGGTTAGAGGTTCCTATTATCCTATTCCAGAAAAATTTTTGAATTTTGCCCCTGAAAGTGGCATTTTAACTCATGTTACAACACTTTAGGTTACATCAAAGAGGATACAGGGGCGGATCCAGACCTAATTTTCAGGGGGGGGGGCCATTTGGAAAAATACGATACTTTTCTATAAATTTTTGAATTTTTCTCTTGCACTCGTTTAGGGGCCATTCATTAATTACGTAAGGATGATGTTTGTCAAAAAAAATTCCTTGAAACTTTAGTTCGATTTTGTTGGTGACCAAAAGGTTAATTGACAGCGGAGGATCCAGGATTTGGTTTTTTGGGGGGCTAAGAATTTTCAATATCGAAATCGTCTTCTAATGTCCTAAAGGGGGTCGGGGTCCACCCCCAGAATATTTTTGGAAGTTTAAGTCTAAAAAGCAGATTTTCAACTCGTTTTGGTACACCTAATCCGGATTTCAAGTATACATTTTCAAGAATTTAATTTCCATTATGGTTGGATTTTTGCATTTTGATTAACTTTTTACAAAAAAATTGTAAATTATAGAGTTCTAAAGGGGGTCTGGGGGTCCTCCCCCCGAAAATTTCTGGTAGTTTGACCCTAAAAACAGAATTTTAACTCGTTTTGGAGTCACTTTTCCCTTTTTTTTCTCCCCCGAGTTCCCACTTCCCCTCTTTCTCATTTTTAGTGTTTATTCCTATGGGGGTGGTTAAAGCAACCCAAAGAGGACCACTCCTTATAAGTCCCACGATTTTCAAGGAACCACTGTAATAATATATTTCAAAATTTCAAGGTGGTTTGGGGTTCTCCCCAAGAAAAATTCTGAATTTTGAACTCAATTTTTAGCATTCATGACGAAACAGAAGGGGTGTTTCAGCAACGATCGATTAAGACTCGCATGAATTATATGGGGAATATTTTTTGAGTTTTAGCTCAAGAAAGGGGTTTTAACTATTTTGGAATTTTTCTCTGGATGAGCATGCCCCCCCTGGCGTTGTTTTTATTCTTGTCAGACATTGCATTGCATGAATTACAATGCAATTTTTTTTAAATTTTAGCTCTGAAAAAGGGTGGGTTTTAGCTATTTTTGAAATTTTCTCGGGGGGGGGCCATGGCCCCCATAGCCCCCCCTGGATCTGCCACTGAGAGGATAGCACTCCTTGTAAAACCCTAAAGTTTCAAGGAAAAACCGTACTTATTAGATTCCAAAATTTCGAGGGCGTTTGGGGATCTTACCCCAGAAAAATTTTGGAATCTGTATCCTTAAAAGTAGGGTTCCGATTCATTTTGAGACCCTTAAGATAACACCACCGAATGTCCGCAACGTGTTAAAATTTCTTTTTTGGCTTTATTGCTATTACCAAAACTTGAATGTCTAATTCCTGGGAGGGGGCTGGCTGCAGTCCCACAGCCCCTTTCTGGATTCGGCACTGGGGGGAGGGCAAAGATTTAAAGTGGGTTTGTGGGTTTGGTACATGCCTTGACTTTTGGCTTCTTATTTTTCTTTTGGGGGGCCGGTCTGACTAAACCTCTTCTTAACCCTTTATTTACCGCATTATGATTCGCTGCAATTTTTTTCGTGCAAATACTTTTTTGAGTCACTAAATTGAAAATTAAGGGATATACATAAATTAAATAATCATCTTTGGAAAATTGAATCCGCTAGAGCCAATTACTTAAATTGATACTTTTGGGTACTGTCAGTACACGGAGTGCTAAAATATTCTCACAATATAAGAAAAACATAGCTTTTTTTTGCAGTAATAAGTCTTAAAAAATAATACACTTAACTTTTGACTTTAACTACTTTTTTGCGGGAACAAAAATGACAATCGTGAATCCGATCGAAATGGCAGCTTAACTTACAACTTCAGCTAAATCTATTCGCATTTCCCGCTAAAATACTCATCATCAGGGGCAGAGCCAGAGGGGGGATTTGGGGATATCCCCCGAAACTCAGGAAATTTTCTTTTTGACCACAGAAAACCACTAAAAACACCCCATATCCCCTCCCGAAATATCAACATCCCCCTCCGAAATTTTTTTCTGGCTACACCACTGCTCATCATAGAACCTTCGCTGCTTTTTATCCTGGAAGAGGATAACGGAAAGAGTGTTCCTGCAAATTATCGTCAATATATTCGCAAGGATGGTTATTCTATGTAATTTTAAAGTTGGCGGTACTTGTAAGTACCGTCGGTAAATAAAGGGTTAAGGTCTGGAGTGTATTTATACTTGAAGTGTTAGATCACTGAAAAGTTATATTTTACACGAAATGTTACAATTTTACATTGTGAGCTCGAAGTAAAATGGGGGTCTGGGGGTCACTCCCAGAAAAATGTTGAAAACTTGCCTTTTAAAGTAGTGTTTCAGCTCATTTTGAGACCCTTACAGTTTCTTGAAAACCACATTATTTTCTGGGGGAAAAGTTATAAAAAACGTCTAACGGGGGCCAGAGGTCCTCCCCCAGAAAATATTTTTGGAATTTTCTCCTGAACTTGTGTTTATCTACTTTTCAAACTTTATGGAGAGAGCACCAAAAGGGAAAAGTTTCTTGTAGGCGGCGTAATTTTCAAGGGAAAAACACTGCATAACAGATATAAAAATTTGAGAGGGGGGTTTGGGGATTCTCCCCCAGAAATTTTTTTGGAAATTGTCAGTAGTTTTGGCTCATTTTGAGACCCTTTGGGTAACAAAGAGAACAGTTCCTTGTAAACCACATAATTGCTTTTCTGAAAGGACGTTCTCCCTCTTTCCAGAGCTTATGTTTAGTGTTTTCCTTCCTCTTCTCCTTTTTTATTCAGAAAAAAATTCTGTTAACGAAAATTTGCTGCCGTAGGCTATAGCCTAGCTAGCCTATTTAGAAATCCGCTACTGAATATGGATATTTTAATGCTATATATATTATTTTAGAAATATTGATAAATATTAAAACAAATTTGTAATTTTTATAGGATAAGCTACAACACATGGACAGCATCTATTAACACACAATTTAATACAACAGTGAAAAAGTTCTTTTCCTTCCACCTCTTCAATTTTACATCATTGGATGTTGCACAATATATTTTCTAAACTGGTACTAATCATGCAAAGTATCAGTTTTATTTTTATTGACGTTTTTCATATTTTTAAAACTTACTTGCACTGGTGTATTAGATAAAGCCTTGACTGTTTCCAATGCTTCTCTCAGAATCAACTTGGAGACGGTAACAATATTGGGGGAAGGTAAAAGCGTCCTAGAATATTAAATTTTCAATACTTAAAATGTTTTGACAAATACAATTTTGTCTGTTATTTTGATAAATTATAAGAGTTATTGATTTTTGGTAGTTAAGGTGTAGTTTGAGTTAGAAAATATTATGATGGAAAAAATCTTTGATGGCTCTTACGTTTTATTAGGAGAGGATACTTTATAATCAGATGTTCTATTTGAAGGAGAAATGCTATGAGAACTGTCATTCAGATTTTCACCGACAGATATTTTTTTAGGGTCCACTTTACTGTTTGCTAGACCTGTGAAAAACACAGGGGAGTTGTCTGATAACTGAGGGGATAAAGAACAATTATCCATCCTCAAAAAAGCTGAAGAGAAGCTGCAATGAGATTTTCCTGATGGATCTAAGATGTAAGTTAACCTTGCTTTGAAGTATCTAAAGGAAACAAAATAAAGTTATGGCTTTTTAGAAATTTTAATGTCATGAAATTGAGAAAAATTGTGCACAAAAAAATCACCAACCTACCAAAGCTTACATGTTACCACCTTCATGAAACATACCATTCCAAATAGTCTGTGAAAAGGTTTTGGTTTTCCTCTATACTCCACAAATGATTCTTCCCTCCTTCTAATTTCCTGAAATACAAAGTTTTTATTTCTTTAGAAAGGAATTAATTCATAAAAATATACTTAACATTTAATTTATTATTCTTTGGATCAAGACCCCAGGGAAGCATGAGAAAATGAAGGATGGTTAGGAAAAGGTTCATCTGCTTTTTTAAAAAAGAGAATGAACATTTGGGGTGCTTGACAATGCTTAACAGAATCCCTGGGTTTTCAGGACAGAAAAGTACCCACCACATATTCAAGGTAGCAAATGCTTGCTGATATTGAATCGTAAAATGTAACTTCATAAGATTTACATTAACCTTTTGCACAGCGTTCAAAATTGCGGTGGTCCACTGGTCTGAGACCACTGAAAATCGGCTTGGACTACTACAGTCAGAAAATCACTGGTCCGTCAGACCAGTGGAGAAAAAAATAAATAAAATGGGTTCAATTCCGTTAGAGTCCCTGCTAAATATCGCCATGTTTTTTTGAATGCTATTATATTCAAATATCGACATAGTTTTCTGATTTTTATCGATAAACTGAACATTTATCTCTCTATTCTAAAAAAAAGTTTTTGGTGAACGGTTTCCAGAGAAAGGCTTTTTAATTACTGATCCAAATGACACATATATGGTATCAAAATGTCCGAATTCTTTCCGGATTTCCGAGTAAGCCCTTCGATTTTTCAAAAAAATTCTCAATTTTAAAATATTTCCATTTTTTTAGATTTTGGATAAGGTCGCAGTTACAAAGCAAGAAACTATGAATTTTAAAACAATTGAAAATATATTTCACTGGTTTTTTAACATTCAAATACATTAAATAATCATCTTTCTATTTATCACACTAATTTAAAAAGTATATATTGGATTCTTTTTAACAATATTTATATTTTTGCTGTTCAAACGATTTTAATTATATTTAAAACTAATGTATAATTAATTTATCATTTATTTTTTAAATAATTAATTCATATTTTTATATTTATCTTTGTCATTGTGGCAACCTAATCATTACTATACATTTACAATAAAATATAAACTCGCTTTCAGAAATTTTGAACTTTTGCATTTATTTATTACAATAATAATTATTTTTATATCCTTTTGCAAGTTATGTTATTTAAGGTAGTAAAATGTAACTTTTTTATAATGCCAAAACGCAAAACTAGATATAGCGGGTGAATGTTTTAGAAATAAAGATAAAAATTGAAAATATTTGAAGTCAGAACATTCATGTCATTGCTATAACACTGACACAATTTCGATTTTTATTTGTTCTCATGAAGACAAAATTCTAAATTTTCGTGATGTTTACGATAATTACTACATTTTTCACAGACAATCGATGAAAATCATTCCAAATTTTAAGAAAGTAAAATTTATTACGGAGATGTTTCAATGCTTCTGAATGGATATGTGTGAGAAAAACATTACCTTGGGGAAATGGTAAAAGAAAGTTTACACTGCTTTGCTGCTAATTTTCTTGGAATTAAATGGCGATCCGCCAATTGATATTGCCATAAAGGAACTGTTAAAATTTTGCCGCTGAAAGAATATTCCCCATTTTTGAAAGAATACCCCAGAGAAGTAGTTCCCCTGTTTTAAGAATGTTTTATAAAGTGAGTTAGTGCTGTGAGCTGTGTTTTGTGAGGATGGCAAAGCGATCCAAAAGTTTCTGCGTCAGCAGTTAACGGGGGTTGGCGAGCAATAGCGAGCAGGGGGCGGTAGCTCCCTAGTTGGTCTAATGAAAGTTTTTATACTACGACTTTGAAGTTAATTAGCACTATTTCTACTTTTTGGCTTTCAAAAAACGTGGCGATATTTAGCGGGACTCTAACGGAATTGAACCATAAAATGTAATGAATTTATCTGAATCTATGTTTATCGACTTTTTGGGGTGATTATTTACCCGATAAATAAATATTGAATGTGATTTTTGCTCTGCTTTCTGTTCTTAGGTTTTTCCTGCAATACAATTTGGATTAAAACATTTCCCTTGACATTCAAATTTCGTTTACCTTCACACACAGGTCATTGATAAAGGTCCACAATATGATATCTTGATATTTGTTCACAAAATTTCAAGGAACTGTTATGGGGTTTCTTGAATTTCAGGAGATAAGGGTAGGAATAAACAGGTCCAAGTAATTTCAATGAACAAAATGATTTCCTGAAACCTGTTTTTAAACATTTGGTTCTTACGTATTATCCTGCCGACCGTACCGCTTAATCAAAAACGTCATAAAAACCCATTGACTTTTCTATTGATGTGCCGTTGAATTAAACGGCCTCTGAATGGTCGATGGTATACTACGTAAGTACCAAACATTTTAAGTGTTTAAATATGTAATTTACAGAAAAATTTAGATTTAAAATTATTTTAAAGTAGATGGATTTTAAGTACTGTAGGCAAATCTCATATTTAAAAAATAGTGAAGATTAAATACCATATTAAATATCTTTTACCTCCCTCTTAAAGCAATCTGAGCATTTAATATTTTTACCTCTTACTACTTTTTACTAGAACCATATTGAGTCGCCCTTTTAATTAAATAAAGTTCTGTCATATGTTAGTTTTTAAGTATTTTTATAAGATACTCCACTTTATTTCGAAAATATCAGGAGAGTTTAAATAAGTCTTAATATTGGAAGTCAGTTTCACTTTGTCAGTCTAAGATAATTTTGATCAGAAGAAGGTTTTAGGAGAGAAAATAATATTTTAAGGCTGAGCGCGCACTGGAGACTTTTGTCTCGGAGACTTAAAACACTAGTCACTCGAGAGCAATGCATTTCTATGAAGAAATTCTTGGTCTAGTGATCTTGGTCTCGTCGCTAGATCACTAGGCCAAGAATTTCCTCATAGAAATGCATTGCTCTCGAGTGACTAGTGTTTTAAGTCTCCGAGACAAAAGTCTCCAGTGCGCGCTCAGCCTAATAGTCTAAATAAAAGTAAGCATTTTTATAAAAATAAATAAGCATGGCAAAAACTAGTACAAACTACTAACATGCCTCTAGAAACGGCTGAGTTTTCGGTATTTTGCACGCAGTGTTTGCACGTAGAAACAATTTTTTGTTTAGTTTAGTTGTTGAAAATATTGCAGGTATTGCAGGCATTACAGGTTTTTGCTACTGTTGTTTTATACCTCATCAGACTTGTGATTGTAAAAAAATTATATTAATTTCATTAAATAAATCCACCGAAGAGTTAATTAGGACTGAATTAAAAAAAACATATTACTCTAATAATTTTAATTGCTTAGTCGCTGTCGCTGAGGTGTTAGTAAATGTGAAAAATAGGAGCAGCTTACCACTGGAGGTCCGAAAAAAACCATAGTTATATATACAAAATTTAGTAGTTTCTATGTTTTATAATTTTTTTTTGTTTTAAAAAAGCCAAAGGAGCCAGGAAATGAGTCGGGAATGGGCTGCTTTTTAGCCGAATGCAGTACTGCATGTAAACGTGTAAAAAAATTGTTAACTACAACTTTTCCACAGGGTGGTTTCTCGGCCTTCCTCCCGAGAGGTAAAACTTTCTCGCCAAATCTTCATCGCCCAAGTGCGCCAATTTAAATAAAAAATGTAATTCTCGTTTAGGATACATCAGATAAAAGAAGAAATTAAATATTAGCCTAAAAAAACTAAGTATTAAAAATGAAATAAGTATAATTTCGTAAGTAAATGAAGTATTTGCGTTGAAAATTATAATTTACTGGGTTAGATTCATGGCGATAAAATTGCCAAATAGCAACTCAGTTTGTAAATTGGCGAGAATAATTTCACGTTCAAATGTCTCTTTTATGTCTGTGGTTCCGCAGTTCATTCTCTCATCGCACTACTAGTAAATAACATTGAATCTACACTTGAATTGCTGATGTGTGATGTTTCGTTGTGGATACACGAGAAAATTAATTGTTTGTGAATTGTTTTCTAAAATTTTAGTAGCCGAGTGAAAACAACCTTATCTTGAACATTTTGATTTTGTACCAGTTTGTATTGTAGGCTTCCTATGCTGGGCATTATGGTTCCTTTTGCGTAATAACTGCTGTTGATGTTTATTGCGTGGTTTTAAATTGTGAGACTGCTGATTTGAAAGGCATTCACCCAAAAGGTTATAAAACCCAAAATGAGTGTTGATGCGTATGGACCAACGTCAGAAACACTGACTTTCTTGGATCCTGAAGAAGGTAACGACTTGATTGGAGCAGATACTCAAGGCTCTGATTTTGAATTCACAGATTTCTCTTTAGCGTCTCAAACACAGGCTTCTCAAATTGAACCATCTCAAAGTCAGTCAACCAGAAGTCAGGTTAGTGTTCTTTACGAATAATATATTTTATGAAATTGAAAAGTAGGCTTAAACATGCATTTGCTTGTTTGGCAATTTCTTCTTAATTTGAGTCTCATTTGAAGGCTAATTTCTATATAGATATTCCAAATACCACGTGAGGGAAGTCTACTTCTTCAAAATAAATCAGTTAAAGATAAAATAATTTGCCATTTTTATCCTATATATATATAATACATATTAATGTGTAATCTGATTACTGGTTACATCCCATTGTTTTGTGTGATTATTGGAAGCTTTTACTCTGCAAGTAGCTACATAATTCAATAAAAATTTCTTTAAATGTTTTTACAATAATAACAGGATATGTAGGTCCCTTTTAATAGTTAATAATGTTCTTGTTACAAGTTTTGAAGTGGTGTTATGTGTTTGACTCGAAAAATTTAAAAATAAGGCTATATTAACGAAGTTTATTGTCTAATTTAGTTTGAAATTTTAGAAGTAAAATAATTAATATACCAAATATAGAACCACCTTCACAGCAACCTGTTGTCATTATACCATGTAGAAAATTGGATGGTAAAATGGCTTACTGGTTGCCATGTGGACCATAACTAACACTGGCTTCTGTTTTTTGCAAGAAACTATGTTCATATTATATGTAATTATTCTATCCAATAAACTTTTTTAAGCTCATACATGTAAAATAACAATTTATTAAATTTATTCATCATGTTACATGATGGAGTAAAAGAGTTAATGTGTGACCATGCAAAATTGAAATTTGAAAGTCATTTAAACAATGTATTATCAGTAACAGTGTATAGATCAGACTACATGTATTTTCTGAGCTAGTCAGAAGTAAATCTCCATTGTGCATCATCTCTCTGTACAACACAAATGTACAATATATTCAATTGAATTCGTAATACTAGTAGAAAAATTGTTAGTTTTCAATACGGTGGTGGGTCCCAAGGTTGCCAAAAGAGGACTGTTCCCAGATTTCTCCCTTCTCTAGAGGTTAAAATTTCGATAATGGTACGGATCTCACCAAGCTGATAACGCACAGCAAACCTGCCAGAGGAGCAGGAGAATAATGCTTTTTTTTCAGGGGGGTTAAGTAGTTTTGTTTAATCCTGTAACCAATGGTAATGGTGAAATACTTCCTTGATCAACAATGACCTGACTTTAAAAATAATAAAAATTTTGGTCTGAATTATACCGTCAACTGCTCAGTGGACCGCTCAGCAATAGAATAGTCAAGGGTTTTCATAACATTTTTAATTAAGCAATACGGTCGACAGGACAATGCGTAAAGAACCATAATTTCTCATAGTAAGGGATGAAATGGTTCTCTGTTATTATAAATAATACCTGTGATTAAGTTTTTTACTTGTTTTTAAGGCATGGGTTATGTAATTATTTTTATTTTTATACAGCTCAATGGCCCTGACTTGTCACTTACTAATGGCTTAGACAGAGATGTCTGTTCTACCACTCAAAGTCTTGGAGAATTAAATTTTCAAGAAGAGGAAGAAGAACAATTTTATACCAAAGATTTACCTGAGCATGCTTGCAAGTAAGTTGAAATCATAAGAATTTCTTAAATAAGCGGGGTATCCACAAGGTAAGGAAAACCTGGAAATGTCGGAGAATTTTAATTTCACCTTAAGTCAGAGAATAGTTGGGAAAATGCTCATTTTTCCCAAAACCTGTTTATTACGGCTACAAAAATGACTTTGGAAAAGTCGAAAATTTATATCTAAAATTGTGTGTAACCTTGTATAAATGGTTATTGAAGTACCTAAGATTATTTTGTAGCCTTAATGCTTAAATTTTTTCAATTGTTAAACAAGTGATATTCGTCATATAGCAGGGGTTCACAAAATTCTGATACAGTCGAGTCCACTTAATGTGATCGCAATTGTCAGACACTAAACTGATAACATTATCCGATCGATAACAATAAGTGATCTCATATCAAAAAGTAGAAAACAGTGTAACTAGATTGTTTACTTTAAAATCAAAATCATGTTTAGTAAATGTATTCAAAACACTATTTATACACTAGGTAAAATTTGAAGGGGAAAATATAAGAGGAGTTCAATTAATAAAATAAAATAATCGATTGTAAATTTATTTGTATAGAAAGGTTACTGTTTTTTCAACTCCATTATATCCTTCCACTCCAATAAACCACCTACTTACTACAGAATATGAATTTCAGTGAGCAAGGGAAAATCAAAATCTCTTACGGGAAACATCTGCAAAGCGTTGATCTTGGTTTATTTAACCAATTACAAGCATAGATTCAGACCCTCCTATAACAGTTTTCTTTCAATATATGCGGAATGTTTTCTTTTTCTCTTGCTCATTTCTGAGTTTCAGAAAAAAGAAGCGCCAGATGCTCTTATGGGGCAGTTGTTGACTTGTTAAAATTGACCTTCAAAATGAAACTCAAACTCAAAAGCGGTCGTTTTAAAGGGGATATGAACAAGTTTTGATAAGCGGATTCAACTGTATTTAAAATAAAGACCCTTCACAAAATTCCAATTAACCATAAACAGGGTTGGCATGGTTTAAACCAAATGTTTTTTTTCAAAAAAAACCACTAAAATGTTTTTTTTTTCCAGAAAATCTGCAATTTTTTTAAGAAAAACTTTTAGGTTTTTAAAAGTAATTTATTTATTAAAATATTGTGTCTTAATATATTTTTTTCATAAATACAAATATATTTATTATATATACTATATATATATTAATAGATTAAAAAAAGAACTTGTTTTTTATGCTTTGAAAAGAAATTCCATGGTGTAAATCAATAAAAACCATGTAAATTTTTTAAATTTATTAAGAACAAGAAATTTTATTGCACCTTGCACTATAAAAACCAAATGGATTTTTTAACTCACTAAGCACCAATAATTAAAACCACTTGATATTTTGCTTTGAAAAGAAATTCTTGTTTTTTTTTGTAGTTCAATAAGAAAAGGATATTTTAATGCACTATAGAAAAAACAATTTTTCTACTCACTTAGCACTGGCTATTTAAGTAGTACTATGTATTATAAAAACCACTTGGTTTTTATACTTTGAAAAGAAATTCTTGGGTTTTTTAAATAAAAACCAATATGGTTTTTTATCATATAAACCCCATATATTTGAATCCATTATAAAACCTCAGTTGGTTTTTATTTATAATAAATAAAAATCTTACTAAAATGTACACATATAAACACTTTTCCGATGCAATAAAAACCAGTAGTTTTTATATGCAGCAAAAAATCCTGATTTATATATAATTTTAACTTTTAAAAAAATTAATTTTAATTAGTTAATTAATTAAATCACTTGGTTTATAGCTGAATTGATTAACTATTAATTCAATGGATTTATAACAGAAAAAACTAAGTAGCTATATATATGCGGGTACAAAAAAAAATTAAAAAAAAACACTGGTTTTTAAAAAAACAAAAAAAACTGGTTTAAACCAAAAAAACCTGGTTTTAAACAAAAAAAACCCGTTTCTTTTTTTAAAAAAACCAGGTTTTCTTCCCACCCTGACCAAAAACGAACTTCACAAAAGTCCTAAGATCAAAAGTGGTTTAAAAATTGTTTTCAGAATGTGTTTCTTTCTTTTTTGGGATATTTTGCAAGTTTTGGACCCATTCCATAGTTATGAATGCTGTGGTTATACTACAAGCCCTTTATTTTCACAAAATTCTATTTGATTTAACTGAAAATTCCCAAAACAGGACCCTAGCAGAAAAACCTGGATGAACCTCTGTATAGATATTGCTTTCTTAATTGACTCAAAAAACAAATAGTATGAATTGTCTGCAAGACATTCAATTTTTGACAATTACATAAAATAATAAAAATAAGAAATTGCTTAATATCTAATTTGCATTAGGTGGGGTTAATAAGAAAACAATTAAATAAAAAACCTTGATAAACACAGTAAAATTATAAGTATAAATGCCGACATGCAGATAATATGCAAGTACCAAAAAACCTTTTAAAAAAGGTGCTCTTGCAGAAATATAAAATGATTTTTTTAATCCTTTTAAATTTAAAGGTACTGTGGAATTCATGATCCAA
This sequence comes from Tetragnatha versicolor, assembly GCA_024610705.1. Classification (NCBI taxonomy): domain Eukaryota; kingdom Metazoa; phylum Arthropoda; class Arachnida; order Araneae; family Tetragnathidae; genus Tetragnatha; species Tetragnatha versicolor. Next base: position 32,566,334 of record JANDEH010000005.1, read on the forward strand.
GTTGTGTTGTTCAATGCAATGTATGCAAGAGATGGTTCTGCAATGGAAGAGGGAACACTTCTGGAAGGTATTGTCTTTTATAACTTGTAAATTTTAAGAAATTTTTGTAAATAATTTTTTTGTCAGTAATTTTATTTAAAATGGATGGATGAATAATTATTTTCTGAGTTGCTTTTCTCAATAAAAACTTTCTTTTTGCAGTCATATTATCAATCATTTAGTTCGAGCAAAACATAAAGAAGTGACCCTTCACAAAGATGGCCCCCTGGGAGAGACTGTTTTGGAGTGTTACAGCTGTGGCTGTCGCAATGTCTTTGTTCTTGGTTTCATTCCTGCTAAAGCTGATTCTGTAGTTGTGCTACTATGTCGACAACCATGTGCAGCACAGAGTAGCTTAAAAGACATGAATTGGTGAGCACTATTCATTAATTCGTGCACACAATCAACAAAAGCAATTAAGAGGGGGGAAATGTTTAAGGCAATGTTTTTAACAAAAAATAAATTTAATAGTTTTTCTTAAACTTTAGTTTTCCTTATTGAAAAATTTTGAAGCTACTCTAGTAAAATCAACGTATGAAATTATCTTATAAGAAGCCAGGAGCCCTATACCTGTTAATAATAAACTAAAGCATAGGGTGTAATTTTGATAGGGTTTTTATAGTTTGTTTCAAATATTTGTTCTTTCTAGGGATCCTGATCAATGGAAGCCACTAATTAATGATCGTAGTTTCTTGGTGTGGTTAGTGAAAGTACCTCAAGAGCAAGAGCAGTTGCGTGCCAGGCAAGTCAGTGCTGCACAGATCAATAAACTAGAAGAACTTTGGAAGGTATGGAATCGCTAAAATAAGATTTAGTCTAGTACGATTTCTGTCATAAGTATAACTTTGGATTTTTGCTTTCATGTCACATCTAGGACAATGTAGATGCCTCTTTTGAAGATTTGGAGAAACCTGGCGTAGATGAAGAACCTCAACAAGTGCTGTTAAGGTTTGTTTCAAATCTTTATTATTTTGAGTGTGTCTAATTTGATGTTTTCTTATTATCCTTAACCAGGGTTGCTTGATTTAAATCAACTTGAGTTTTTAAAAAAAATCATTGATTTAAATCAAAAATGCTAAACTGCCACAATTTAAATAAAAAATTAGTTGTATGCCATAAAATGTGGTTTGCAAGATCATTTGCATAAATTTTTTTTAATTCTGCTAGATATATAACTGGGAGATAGGTTTAGGTTACTCTACATAAAATAACCTGCAATTTCAAGATATTTATGACGAAAAGCAGAAAATAGCAATGTTTGGAATCAATAGTTGTGATAAACTAAACAAGAATTTAAATATTTAAATTTTTTTTATCTGGTACATCAACTTTTTAAAATACAAGCATGTGAATGATTTTTATTGTAAGCTTGCTTTTATAGTTAGTCATGTTTTCCAAAATATTGTTTTTTACATAACTACAGCGAATCGAGCTCTATTCTTAATGTACATGACTGTCAATAAATTGCTTATTTGATTTTATTTTTATTACTAATTATTTTGTTAAAGAAATAAGTATAAATAATACATTAGTAAAATTAATATAACTGAATTATAATTCAAAGATCGATTAAAATGTATACACAAAAATAAGGCATATTTTTTTTAGAAATCATTGTCATAATTTTTTAACGCTAATATTGATTTCACAATTGGGCAAAAATAGTTATAGAGAGGATAAAAATTTTAGTTAAGTGTTCATTCACCATTTTAGGATGGGCTTGGTCATCTCACCATGAAATGGCAGCAAACCGCTTCCCTTAATTAATGCAAAAAATAGATCAAAATTGGGATGTTAAGTAATCCCAAACTATTATATCACATTGAAATTACAATATCAGTATACTATCAACCAGTTTCAGGAAGTTCAGAGCTAATAATTCATTTAAATAAAAAATCTGATTTAAATAAAAAAAGTCCAATTTAAATAAAATAAATCGGATTTTTTTATTTAAAAAAATAAAAAAAATCAGCAACCCTGTCCTTAACAAATGCTTAAAATATTTCTTAGGTATGAAGATGGATATCAATACCAAAATATATTTGGTCCCCTTGTCAAAATGGAGGCCGACTATGATAAGAAACTGAAGGAATCTCAAACTCAAGACAATATTGAAGTGCGATGGGATATTGGTTTAAATAAAAAAATTATATCGTATTTTACTATTGCCAAGTCGGACACAGGTTTGTTATTAGCTTTTTTAGATAGTTTTCATACTTATGTTCTTTTTGCCTTTTTAGAAAAACTAATTTTATTTCAGATATGAGATTGATGCATGGTGATGAATTGAGACTAAGATATCTTGGAGAATTACATAAGCCCTGGTCTGGAGTAGGCCATGTCATAAAAATTCCTGACAGTATCCTTTTCTATTGATTTCAAATGCAAAATTTGCTTTCAAATTTTACTAATTTTAATTTTTTTAAATTTGCAAATTACTACTATATACTAGGTAGCTACTTAAGTTGAACCTACTACGTCACTAACAAAGTAGTTCCCATCGCGGTGTCTGAATTTCAAGTGAAACAACGAACATCAATTTTAAAATATGATTATTTCGTTACCCATGTATAAATAGTCTTTATCACGATTCGCGTGAATTTCCTCCTATCAACCCAACAGGCTTTGTGTTTACTCACTTTCTCCTTCCGCGTAGTGACGTACTTGATTCAGGAAACATTGCTGTGAAGTATAACTTTAATTTTTATTTATTTATATTTATATTTCTCAATGTCTATAAGAATACTCATAGTTCATAATATTGAAAGCAAAATATAATTGGTGTCTTAAAGTTTCAGTTTATTGTTTTTCCCTTAACTCAACTGTTAGATTACAGTGAAGAAGTTGGAATAGAAATGAAAACAAATCTTGGAGTGCCATCTGAATGCACATCCAACTTTGTTGTTGATTTTGTATGGAAGTCCACTTCCTTTGACAGGTAAGCCAATAATTGTGAAGCTAAAAAATGTTGGAACATTTGAATATTTTTAATTTATAAAAGAGTGGTTTTGAAGATGCTTTGATTAATAATTCTTGAATTTGGTTTTCCAGAATGCAAGCAGCCTTGCGGAAGTTTGCTGTTGATGAGAATTCAGTTTCTGCCTATATTTATCATAGACTCTTGGGACATGAAGTTGAAGAGGTTATAATAAGGGGCCAAATGCCTAAACATTTCTCTGCTCCAAATCTTCCAGAACTCAATCGCTCCCAAGTTTATGCTGTTAAACATGCAATGCAAAGACCTCTTTCATTGATTCAGGTAAAGGGGAGCTTTTTGAATTTCGGTTATGTATTGCATGCCAAGCACTTTCTCAAAACATCATCAAACTATGGAAAAATTTTGTTTTCTCTGATGCTGCTTTATAGAAACCATTTGAGAGCTAGGGTTTTCTAATAAACTTTATTTAAAATTCACACATCTTAAATTTTTATTGCCAATAAAATAATATAAAACAAATATCTAAAAATATAGAAGAGCAACTAAGTTTACAGATACTTCCGCCTATGTGTTTTGAACCAGAAATACAATTTATCTTTAGTGTTAACTTCCTGTCAAAGTAGAATTTTGTTCCGGTTGAGCTTGTCCATACAATGTGAAAAGTCACTTTTAGTGAATCTTTTGAAAGTGGTAGAACAACGCCAACAAATGAGCGGAGCCTTGCACCATTCCCCAAATCTCACAACCTGTAAGGTGATTAATTGGCATGGCACAAATGAAAGCAATTGTATATCTCCAAATTTGGCGAAACCTCGTGCAAAGTATTTGAGCCAGAAATGACTTAAAGCCTTTCTCCTGTAAGCTGATGACATGTTCATTTACCAGTCACAACAGGGTTTCTAAAATGGATATTTAATGGTTTATTTAATTCTAGGGTCCTCCTGGCACTGGAAAAACGGTTACATCTGCTACAATTGTGTACCACTTAGTTCGACAAAATAACGGACCTGTTCTGGTTTGTGCTCCAAGTAACATTGCTGTAGATCAATTGACTGAAAAAATACACAGGACTGGACTTAAAGTAATTAATTCCTTTTTTCTGTTTATTAGTATTTATTTTAAGATGGTCTGGTCATTTGAGGGTTTTTTGCATTGAAATATTTCTCGGTAAAAAGTATTTGCAATTTACAGGTTGTTAGATTGTGTGCCAAAAGTCGAGAAGCAATCAACTCTCCAGTGTCTTTTCTAGCATTGCATAATCAGATTAGAAACTTGGAAGGGTAAGTTAATTTATAAGTAACTACATAGTTGGTATTATATAGGTTGCAATTTATATAACGGATGTTTCCATTCCAATATTGAAATATTTTCTTCTCTAATAGACACTCAGAGCTTCACAAATTGCAGCAATTGAAAGATGAAACTGGAGAGCTGTCCTCTGCTGATGAAAAGAGATATAGAATGTTAAAGAAAGCTTGTGAGAAAGAATTACTCGAGGTTTGTAAACAAAATTCCAAGATAATATTTTGTGCATAATCTTTATATTGAGAAGATATTTTATTGGTACACTGGCCAAATTCCTGTACTAATCAAATCTTCAGCGTCAGTTTAAGGAACTAAAATTAATCGGTATCCCCAAACAATGGAAATTTTATTGTCATTTAAAAAGTTGTTTTTTTCTTTGATTGTGTTTTCTTTTAGTCTTTGTAGATTAATCTGCAGCACTCACTGTCAGCCTGCATGAATTTTTACTCCTAGAGTTATTGAAGTCATCTATTAGAATTTTCTTAAATGGTTATTCTTTTTAGGCTGCTGATGTCATTTGTTGTACTTGTGTTGGAGCTGGTGATCCTAGACTTGCCAGATTTAAATTTTATTCTATTTTGATTGATGAAAGCATGCAAGCCACTGAACCAGAGTGCATGGTTCCTGTTGTTTTGGGTGCTAAACAGGTAATTTTAATCTGATTGTTTTTAAAAATAATTTAAAAGATGACATTTTTGTAAACAGAAAATTTTATATCAAAATTTATCTATACTCAATGCAAAAATTATGTATATTACAGTAGTGATGCACAACCTTCGGCCGGCCGCATGGGACGTGCGAAACATTAATTTGTGGCCTGTGAACTAATTCGGATTTCCCTACTTTTTTAACTTTCCAGATTTCTGAGAATTTAGAAAAGTTATTGCAGAAAGAAGTTCCAAAAAACGCTATTTTTAGAGTAAGTTTTGTTTTGCTCGCGGAGTATTCCGTATCCTCCCGAGACGCAGGAGGATATGGAAGAAGGATCCTTGACCAGCAGCAGCAAGTTTTTTTTATTAAATTTTTTCTTCATTCAACTAATAAAGCACAAAACTACACAATAACACTGAAAAATTTACAAACTTTTTTTGAGGCCTGAAAAAGTGCTATTTTCACATGTTAATGTGTCTGCGAATATTCACCATATTTTCATGAAATTATTTCTGAGAGTTTTTCATAACGCTGGCAACAATACTCTCACTGAGGTTTTTGCTCTATCACAAAAGCCAAGGACCCGACCCACCCCCCAAAAGAAATTGAACCATGTGTCCAAAACAAGTTTAAACCCTGTTTTCTAGGTTCAAATTTCCAAAATTTTTATGGGGGAGACCCCATTTTGCACTTAGAACTCTATTATTTACAACTTTTTAAAATTAAGTTTATGAAAATGCACAAATCCTACCTAAGAATATGACTGAAATTTATATTAGGTGTACCATAACTAGTTAAAACCCTGTTTTGTTTTGTAAAATTTTAAATTTTTTTTCTGGGATGGACTCCCTTTTATTTTTAGCCAAAATGCAAGATTTACAATTTACAGGGTTCGTATGCTCCTTAAAAACTCCTTGAAAATTATTTTCATTTTCAAGCAGTATGGAAACTCTTTGAATTTGGATTCTACTCCTTAATTTTCATCATGAACATTTCTTTTTTTTAATTTATCTCTCCTATAAAATAGGTTTCAACCTGCAGCGTTTAGTCCATTAAAAAGCCAGAAAAATCGGGATTTTTCGCGAAAGTTTCGTTTTTTGCGCGGAGGGTTCCGTTCTTCCCGCAACTTTCGAGGAAAGCCACGGGAGCCAATTCAAGTTGGCTTCTTCTTGCGTCGTTATTGCGATGTATAAAAACCTACTTTACCAAGGTTAGGGGACATCCATAAATTACGTGAGGTCTAAAAGGGGGGAGGGGGGGTCGATTAAAATCTCACGTCAACTTTTTAAGAACTGCGCCAAAAATGGAAACATTTCCCATATTTGCACCAAAAATGCGATAATCCGTTCAATCTGAATCAGTAGCCCTGAAAATCCAACTGATAAGAAAAGAACCAATCCTCAGCCACTATGATTGATTCTCTTCCCGCTAATATCGCTATGAAACGGGGTGGAAATAGGACAATTAGTAACTTGTCTACCGTTGCTTGGCGGAGAAAAACCGGTTTCTTTGCATTGTGGAAGTAAGAGAAAACCGGTTTTCGTCCGCCTTCTGACGGTAGACAAGTGCGTTGATTTGATTTTTGGCAGTGTTTTTCGGTGATAAGAGGGTTTGTACGATCCTTGAAAATTAATTTCATTTTTAAGCTCTATGGAAACTCCTTGAATTTGGTTGTACTCCTTAAAAACTCAGATTTTCAACCTGAACATTTCTTCCATAAATTTATTTCCCCTATAAAATAGGTTTCAATCCGCAGCGTTTAGTGCGTTAAAAGTCGGAAATCGCGATTTTTCGCGAAAGTTTCGGGTTTTTTTTCCGGAATGTTCCGTTCTATCCGCGACTTTCGTGGATAGCCGTAGGTGCTGATTCAAGTTGGCTTCTTCTTGCGTCAATATTGCGAAGTAGAAAAAAACAACTTTACAGTGGTCAGAAGCCAACAAGTCCGGTGTTCTGTCTAAAGTTCCGAAAATCAGGAAAATAGCTACTTTTTCGCGACAGTTCCGTTTTTTCCGGGACTGCTTTTCCTACGGACTTATGGACGTCTGTTGAAGTTAGCTTCAACGGCGATGCAGAAAAAACAAATTTACTTTGGTCAGACCAGCCTGATAAGTCTAATAAAATGATTTTTCTCTATTTTATTTAGTATTTTCAACTTAAGAGGATTTTCAAAGTTGTAAATTTTAATGATTGGTCGCTTTATAGCAAATTAATAATTAATAAGTTGATCATACAGTGTTTTTTTAAAAATCTTGATAGATTATTACCTGTTTTAGGTATCTGATCTGATTCATAAGATTCTAAAAATACCTTCAAAAATAATTTCTTACTTTTTTCTATTTAACTAAAAGTTTTTGACAATATCGTTTTTGCAATTTAATTTTTACTTAAATAATCATTCTATTAACTAATTTCCTTTATTTTTATTTGATTTTAGTTACATTTTGATTTTTAAAGTTGTTTTCAAAACTGATTCAGGAATGTAGTGTGTGTTTGAAGTCGTGTAAAAAATTTGTATTTCTTAAGTGATGTAAAAAAAGTACTTGAGTTTTTTAAAAAACACTTCTAGAAAACTCCTGAAATATTCCTTGATTTTGATTTCTGAAAATTTGTGTGAACCCTGATGCATTATATAAACCTTACTATTAGATTAGCCTGATGCAGATTCACTGTAAACTAATACGGAAATGAAATTTGCCTTGATACAAAACCACTAAAAGCTGATACAAAAATGCATTTTGACTTGATACAAAACTGCCCTAAAGCTGATACAAAAATAAGTTTTGGATTTTCCACCCCTGAATACGATTTTCTTAAATATGAAAAAGGAATAATACCAACAGATAAAATACTGTGGTGATTTTTAGGCGGAATAATGTCCTTTTCCCCAACATCATTAATAATGGAAAAGTTTTAGGTGAAGCACAAAATGCAAACGAATAGGATAGAAAATTATTTTTGAAGGTTGTAGGTAAATCTCACGTGGGGGGAGGGGGGTCCAGCAAAATCTCACCAAGGGGGGAGGGGGGTCCAGATTTTGGAAAAAGTAACTCACGTAATTTATGGATGTCCGCTTAGAAGCCGACTAGTCCGGTGTTCTGGAAGTCAGACAAATACCAAATTTTCGGGGGGGGGTTTTGTGGAGGGTTCCGTTCTTCCCGCGACTTTCGAGGACGGCCGCGGGAGCCGATTCAAGTTGGCTTCTGCTTGCGTCATTATTGCGATGTATAAAAAACAATTTTACCATGGTTAGAGGCCCACAAGTCCGGTGTTCCGTAAGTCGGAAAAATGGCAAATTTTCGGGAAAATAGCGATTTTTCGCGACAGTTTCGTTTTTTCCGCGACTGCTGTTCCTATGGACGTCTGTTGAAGTTAGCTTCAAGGTTAGGTGCAGAAAGAACAACTTTAAGTACTTTGGTCAGAGCAGCCTGATAAGCCTAATAAGATGATTTTTTCTCTAATTTAGTCAGTATTTTCAACTTAAGAGGATTTTTAAGTTGTAAATTTTTACTGAAAAGTCGTTTTATGTCAACTTAATGAGATGATAATACAGGTTTTTTTCTTAATCTTGTTTGATTATAACCTGTTTTAGGTATCTGATCTGATTTAAGATTCTAAAAATACCTTCAAAAATACTAATTTCTTATTTTTCTCTACTTAATTAAAAGTTTATGACAATATCATTTCTTCAATTTAATTATTACTTAAATATTAACTAATTTAATTTATTTTTATTTGATTTTAGTTACAATTTGGCTTTTAAAGTGGTTTTTAAACCTGATTCAGGAATGTGAATGGCATTGTGTGTTTGAAGCTGTGTAAAAAAATTTCTTAAGATAAGTTGTGTAAAAAGATACTCCTTGAATTTTTTGAAAACACTCCTGGAATACTCCTTGATTTTGATTTTTGAAAATTTGTATGAACCTTGAATTTACTTTGTCCTCTTTAAAGAATGGTAAACCCCTAACTATTACGAACTAACACTATTTATTAAACACTAGAATTTTTAATAGTATTTAATAAATAGTTAGTGTTAATGTGACAAGAGCGAAGATGCCACAACACCAAGTCATTATCCGTTTCTAAACTTTTCTTAATAAGATTTAACCTGTTTGATTCTACTTTGCTCCAACAAAAGTTCATCTAATACTTTTTGAAAACAATATTAGACTATCAGGCCAACGATAAATTCTTTGCACAAGATTTTGAAAGTATGATGTAAATACCTGATCAGCTGGTAGGCTTTGTAGAATTCATTTACTAGGTGACCACGGTCCTCCCATTTCCCAACAGTCCGTTTAATCCTGGCTGCAAACATGGCTATATCTTCATCCGGACTGAACTTGTGTCCAAAGAACTCGTCAAGGAGTAGAACAACTCTAGCTCTGGAACTTGGCTCAAAATGGTCCTTGTGTATTGTCCATGCTGTAGCTCCAGCAGGTACGTTGGAAATCAAGGTGCAACATTCGGGATCTACACGCTGAGATAGGTTGTCAAATAAGCTGATCCTGACGGGTTCTGTACTTGATCACCTCTTTGCGACTTGCTGTCACTTCCTCAAATTTAGGTTCCGATTGGCCAATAAATGTCCAGCCACCTCTATACATCAGGATAACTTTTATATCCTCTTTCCAAGTGGTGTAATTGAGAGCTCCAAGAGGTTCAATCATATGTCCATCCATCATCTTTTCATCGAGGTTGCAGCCGATCGTCAGTTTAGACTGAAGTAGTGGCCCCCATCTTGTAAAAGACTTGCGGCCCTCATCTCGGGTACCCGTAAAGGACTCGTACGGGAATCTGAAGCATGCGCTCGCTGGTCCATAACCAGTATTGGGCTTACTAGCCCAAGAATAACAGTGGAATGTTTTAAAGATTACTCCAGATCATTTTACGATGAAATCATTATTTTATTAAAGTCTATATAAAAAGTAAAACAGGTAACAGTAAGAGAGAGTAGCGAGTAGGATTCTTGCCTCTCAAACTGAAATATATATATATACATAGTTCAGCATTGACGTCAATGCCTGGCCCGTAGGTAAGATGCAAGAACGGTAGGTGGAATAGATTGTTTGATTTGATTGTTAGATTCCAACAATTTTTACTGTAACTTAGTTTGTGGCCCTCCATGTCTCAATCAACAATGTGTGTGTCTCTCAAAAAGGTTGTGCATCCCTATATTAGTTTTTGGCTTTCAAATATTTTTAAAATTCTTTTATCTTTTAAAAAAGGCAAAACATTGCTGCAAAAAGCAAACTGACTCGACTAAAATAAATATTTAAAAAATTACTCACTTTAATGATATTTGTTGATTCAATGATGATTGTTTTTAGCTAATTCTTGTTGGTGATCATTGCCAACTTGGCCCAGTTGTCATGTGTAAAAAAGCTGCTCGAGCTGGACTTTCCCAATCCTTGTTTGAAAGACTTGTAGTGTTAGGGATTCGTCCTCTACGATTGGAAGTACAATACAGAATGCATCCTCAACTAAGCAAATTTCCCTCTAACTTCTTTTATGAAGGTTCTCTTCAAAATGGAGTGTATGCAGGTAGGTTTTTAGATGTTGGCTTATATAATGTTTAAAAATATCAATATATTACAATCTACCATATACAAACTGATTTTTAACTGATGTAACTTTGAAGTTTTTATATCTATTTTCCAAGACAGGGGTCTGTTTAGAAGAAATTTGGGTCCGATTTCGGATCCTTCACAAAATGTTTCATTGTAGAAACGGACCCTTCACAAAGTATTTTGGCCTTTAAATGGTCATTATTTTTCACAATACTGCAAATTTGTAAGCTAATTTTCACAAAAACAGGCTCCTAGCTGAAAAGAACTAATTTAACACTAACTAAAATTCACAAAATAATGAGTAGATTTTCACAATTTTTAATAAACCGGACCCTTCACAAAAAGTCTGGACAGACCCCTGCAAGATGTACTTAATTTTTATGAACTGATTAGTGATAAGTTTTGATTCAACCTGAATTCAGCTTCTATCATTTTGGCGGTAATTTTGTTTTGGCTTTTAGAGGAAAGAAAAATGAAAGGGGTAGATTTCCCATGGCCTCAACCAGATAAACCAATGTTCTTTTATGCATGCCAAGGTCAAGAAGAAATTGCTGGATCTGGAACATCTTATTTAAATAGGTGAGAATGATGGCAATTTCATATCTGAATATATGTATTGATTGATGTAATAATTTCTCTAAACAAGGTCTTTTATTATTTAATATTGGGCAGGCATATTGCTTAATTGGTTTTTAAATAGGAAACTGCTGTTTGCAATAGACATTTGGCAAATCTCATTACTTAAAATAATAGTGTTTCTGCACCATTAAAATCTAACCAACCACAAAATATAGATGGAATTATGCCACTGATAAATCTTACTTTTATTTCATCTTTTTCATATTTCCTCTTTAATAAGGAGGTAAATAAGAAATACACATGTTTCTTGCTTTTAAATTTTCAAATTTGATTTCATGGTGACTATCATGTATCAAAATAAAGTGCTGAGATTTATGAATTTGGCCATCTTTTCTTTCAGTCTTTTTTCAGTTTTGTTCTAAATTAATTGCCTTTAAGTTGATCAAAATAAATAAGCAATGTCATTATTGAAAACTAGATTTGAGGAAAAAAGTGAAGCAATTTAAAATTTCAAACACTTTTTCTATTTATTATTTCATTCACTTTTTCCTCAAATCTAGTTTTCAATTATGACATTGCTTATTTGTTTTCATTGTCATTGTAATTTAAGCCTTTTGCTATAATATTTTTGCTGGCCCTTGTTTCATGTTTTGACAGTATTTGAAAAAAATATTGGAAATACTTTTGTTTTAAATGTCTTTCCCCATTTACAATTAATAAATGTCATAAAAAATGATGTAAAAATTATAAAGCATGCTTATAATTGTAAAACCAGGGTTGGGAAAAAACATGTTTTTTAAATAAAAAACAAAAAACATGTTTTAAACGTTTTATTTGTTTGTTACCCTCGAGAAAGAAATGCTAAGAAAACCCATGATTTTTTAAAATTTAAATTCTATGTTTCAAATTGAAATCAGATTAATAAAGCCATACTTTTAAATATACCACAAACAGTTTGTTCATTAAAATTATTTTTGTAAGATTTCCTCTCAGCATTATGCTCTTGATCAAGTAATGTACTGCCTATGTCATGGCGATTTGGTGGTTTGTACCCAAGCCTTATACTTGACACCATCTTTTTAGGATCCGAGTGATCCACACTTGAAAAGGATTAGTTTGTTGCCTAAATTAAGGGAGCAACTTGCTAAAAAATATGTGTTTTAAACAAGGTTTTTTTCTTTGTTTTAAATGTGCTTAAAACGAGTGTTTTAAACGTAACAACCCTGCTTAAATAAATTATAGGCACACATTCCAAAATAAACAAATAAATTAATACTTTAAAAATAAAGTATTTAAAATTGAATTCATTTTAAATTTCAAACAGAAAAGTGAAATAATTTTCTGCCATTTAATCCTTTTTAATGTTGATTAACTGTTTTAAATTCCAAAGATTAATAGAGATAGCAGGAAATTATCAGCAACCAATTGAAATTTTATTGTATTGATATTGTATTCACGATAATGATGAAAATTTGGCAATATTTTTGAATTTTTAGTGTTGAAAAAGATTATATTTTTAATGGGATAGATAATAGAATTGTACTTATTTATCTAAACAATGTTTTAAACATACTCAAAATTGCTGTTTCAAACCAAGTATTTTAAATGTAACAACCATGGGTTTTGATTTTAAAATGAATGCTCTTTTACTTTCTAGAACTGAGGCTGCTCTTGTAGAACGACTTACCACACGGTTTTTGAAATGTAGCGTGAAACCAGAACAGATTGGTATAATAACACCTTATGAAGGGCAAAGAGCATACCTTGTCCAATACATGCAGTATAATGGTTCTTTACATGCCAAGCTCTATCAGGTATTTATATTATTGCATATTACAAGGACAGCTGATAACTTTCCATTTAGCTAAAAGACTTCCATTATATTAAATGAATTTTCAAATTAGTGAATAATTTAAAAAGTCTGAAATTTGAAACACTAGAATCTTGCAATAATAAAATTATGACGTAAACACAAATATTTTTCGGTCAAATCGAAAGAATTGGCAGCTATGTAATGTTATCCTTTACATAAATTGTAAGATAACTGCTAACCTATACATTAAACACTTAACTATTTAAAAAAGTTTTTCATGTTTTAAAATTGGTTTCTTTTGTAATTTTCAGGATATTGAAGTAGCTAGTGTTGATGCATTTCAAGGAAGAGAAAAAGATTTGATTATAATGTCTTGTGTGCGTTCAAATGAACATCAAGGAATAGGCTTCTTGAATGACCCTCGGCGTCTGAATGTGGCATTAACCCGAGCTAGGTATGGAAATTCTATTCTACTTATTTTGAATATTCTTAAAAATTATATTTTAAGCTTAGTAGCTAGATGTAAAGGAACTTAAAGTTTATTTTAGGACTTATAAAAGGAAACCTTATTCATTTGTTAAATTTCCATTAAGTGCTACGATTTTTGTTTTAATAGTTCATCTTTGCTGAGTGTCTCTATTCTAAAAAAGTTTTTGATGAACGGTTTTCAGAGAAAAACTTTAAATTCTGATCCGTACAACACATTTTTGGTATCAAACTGTTCAGGTTCTTTTGAGGATATGCAAAATGCTCTTGAAATTTCTAATAAAATTTGCAATTTTAAAATATTTCCATTTTTTTGGATTACTGATAAGCAGCGTTAGAAATTGGGGAAAAAATCCACTAGTCCTGCGGACCAGTGCTTTACCAATCTTACTGGTCCGCAACAAAAATTACTGGTCCGACAAATTAAAAAGGACCAATTTAAATATTATTATAAAGTAACCATTGCACAGAATCCGAGTACCAAATAGTAATGCTAAAAATTAATACATATTCAATTATAAGTTACCAGCTGTAAATATGAAATTTATATAAAGTAAGTACTAATAAAATAAATTTATGAGAAATAAGCAATAGCTCCAAAAAATCAATTACTTTAAAAATATCTTATTAATTAAATGCCTTTCTTGATTAAATAATATTTCACTAACTGACATACAAATAAAATAATCTTCTTGATTAAATAACATTTCTCTAATTTACATAAAAATTGGATACAATTGCACTAATTGGCAAAAATAAGAACTATTCTTGAACAAATGATATTGCTCACAAATTAAAAAAATAACTTAGAATTAGTTTTACATTGTTAGTTGACAAACTGGTTGTAATCTGGTTTATTTAATGAAATTAATTTTTTTGCCTTTTTTTCTCCCGATTTCAAGCAAAGAGAAATTGCAGGCTAAAACTGGAGGTTGGGATATTTTTTCACGACTGGTCCAGCGGACCAGTGATTTTCTGATTCCACTGGTCCGAGCCATTTTTTGGTTGTCCCGGACCAGCAATCCAGTACAATAGGGATGCACAACCTTTTTGGGAGGGGGGCCACTCACATAGTTGATTGAGACACGGAGGGCCGCAAACAGTAACAGTAAAAATAAGGTAGAATTTGCATCTCAAGGAACTTAATATAAGATGTGAATAATTGAGTTTGTACCATTAAAGGGTTCTAGGGGTCCTCCCCAGAAAATTTTTGAAATTTAACCCCAAAAAAACAAAGCATTGACTAGTTTTTGCACATTTAGCCCAAATATTGCACATATATTTTAAGATGGGATTTAAATTTTGATTAACTTAATATTTATTTAAAAAATGATAATTATAGAATTCCAAATGTAAAGGGGGGTCTGGGGGTCCTACCACAGAAAAATTTTGGAAATTTGACCCTAAAAAACAGGGTTTTAACTTATTTTAGAAATCAAGTTCGATTTTTTTTGGGGGGACAGGCCCCCAGACTTCTGCTATCCCCCTTGATAGCATATCTGAAACAGGTTATGATCTACTAAGAATTAAAAAAATACACTGCATTATTATCTAATCTTGTTTCAAAGTGATCTTTTTGCAAAAATTTAGAACTTCAGAAATCCTTAAGAAAAATTTGTTGAAAATACTAAAATTGATAAAAAAAAAGCTATGTCAGAGGTTGAGGTATCACTAGACTTATTAGACTCCTCTGACCACGCTTAAATTTTTCTGCATTGCAATTACAATGTGAAAAGAAGCCAGCTTCAACTAGGCGCCGTAAAAACGGCACTTTCGCGAAAAATCGCTATTTTTCGACTTTTCCGCGGCGCGTGATCCTAAACACCGGACTTCTGGCTTCAAAACTTCAAACCATTGTTAAGTTGTTTTTTTCCACATCGCACCGTCGCGCAAACAATACAAGAAGAAGCCAACTTCAATTTGGCGCCCGCCCAAAAATCGCGGCAGGAACGGAACACTTCGCGAGCAAAACGAAACTCGAAAAATCGCGATTTTCCCGACTTTTTCCGCTATAAATCGTCACTTTTTCTCGGTTAAAATAAGGAAAGTAACAAAAGTTAGGAATTATCTGAAATATCCAAATTCGTTCGCGGGCCGCATGTTGATGGTTCGCGGGCCGCATGTGGCCCGCGGGCCGCAGGTTGTGCATCACTACAGTACAATTTCGAACGCTGCTGATAAGGTTGCAGTTACAAAGCAAGTACTGCCAAACAAATTATGCATCCAATCACAACACCCACTTGAAGCCATATTTTATGGTGAAACAAATTTTCTTCACGTTTTAAAAAAGAACTTTCTAAATTATATATCTTAGTTAAGGACTGATAAAAGTATTTTAAAAACGTAAAGAAATTGTATTTCATTCAAAAATTTCACACATTTTGTCGGAAATTTAAAATTTTTGTCTGATAATCGAAATTAATTGTAAACATTGAGTAATGTCGTGTAGGTTTTGTCTTCTATTATTTCAATAGCTTGAAAGGCATTGTTTAACAAGTCTGGGTTTGAACAAAATATGAATGATGAACACTAGGTACACTAATGAGTTACCAGCTACATTAACCAGTTTAAAACCTTGTCCTTTTATTTTAACTAAGCCAATACGAAAGAATTTTTTATTTTACTATTTCTATTTTAAAATTCCGTAAAAATTTATTAAAAGAATAGTTAGCCCAATGTTCCAACAACGCTTTTAATATATATTTGTGTATATTAACGTTTATCTTTCATGGTTTTAATGTTCAATGATAATTAAGTGTTATTTTATTTCCTTATTTGTACTTTTTGTTCCTTTATTTTTGCCACTTTGTAAACGAGCACTAGCCCATCACAATTAAGTCTTGTCTATGTCTAAAATTAGTAGGGTAAATTTCGGGTCAGAATTTTGTAAAAGTTTAATTTAACCTTAACTTTACCAGCTACATTATTGAATTTTAACATCCATTGGTGTACATTTTTTTTCAGATTGTTGATTAATAAAAGTTATTTAAGACTTGCTGGATATTTTTAAGAAAAACATTTGATTAAATTATTGATAAGTTAAGACTGAATAAATATTCAGACTTTTAAAAGAATGTTTTTGGGAGATGACCTGTGACGTATTTTTGAAAATAAGTTTGACGTTACTTTTGCCAATTGTTTTATTAACGTTTTATGTTATTAAATTCAGTGGGCTGGGTTTTGTGATGATTGCGAAGTAATCCAAAAGGTCCTGTGTAAGCAGTTTATGGGGGTTGGTGAGTGATAGCAAGCAGGGGTGGTAGCTCCCTAGTACCTTAATAAATAATGTCTTGTTTTGGTTTTAATTAAACTTTTAAGTATTCATATCAAATTTCCATTATTTAGTTGTGTACATTTGTAGCTTCATTGCGACTTTGTTTGTGAAATGTATAATATTTTAATGTTAAATCATTAGCTTAATTAACAAGTTTTAGCACAAAAAGTTCATTCATTTGATTCTTTATTTTGTTAATGTTTGAAATTTAACTGCAAATGTATTGTTTGACTAACATTAGTTTCATTTGTTTCTTAAAGGTATGGAATAATTATTGTGGGGAACCCTAAAGTTTTATCCAAGGTGAGTAACGCAATAGCTCATATAATTTTATTGAAGTTATATAAAACTAGGGTATATTTAAATACAGTAATGGACCCAAAATCCGGCTCGCGTTCAGAAATTGTTTTTTATATTTTGAAGAATTTTAAGTGAGCAAATGCTTCTACGACGCGCAATGGTTGCGCAGCGACTTTTGTGACATCGTCTCGGTGCGGAATGGGACGATTCAGCGCGGGACTACACAGCCGAATCGTCCCCGCGCTTAAACAGCCGTGCCAAAATCGACTGCTGTTTCGGTATCGGTTCTTGCCGCGATGACCCACGTGCTTCGCCAGAATTTTTTTGCTGGTTCCGTTATGATTGGCACGGACTATGTCGTTTCAGCGGGTATATTGGTTTTCTCAAGCAACTAAGTCTTTAATGGTCTTTTTTCTGGAATGGACCTGAAATCCGGAGAATTCCGAAATCCGGGATGATGTCGTCCCCGAGCTCGCCAGTTAAAGCGTCCGTTACTGTAATTATAATTTCTCAAATAAGATATTTTGTGTTGCAAGTTTCAATAAATGCTGAGTTCTTACACTCTTAGCTTTTGGTAAATGTTAGATTTAATAAAATTTAGATTTATTTGTGTTAATTTTGTTATATAAATGTAAACTAAAAAACTTAGTTTAAAATTGTTTTTCTCCTGTTAGTTCCATTGTCTTTAAACAGACTTGAATTCATTTTTAATAAACAACTTACCCTCGTATGTTTGGTCTATCAGAATTTTATGTTTCATAAATTTTTATTTTCAGCAAACTCTTTGGAATCATCTCCTCACATTTTATAAAGAAAACAAGGTTCTGGTTGAAGGGCCTCTGAATAATTTGAAAGAAAGCATGATTCAGTTTAGTAAACCTAGGAAGCTTACCAATACCATTAACCCTGTAAGTATGAGTACAATTGAAAAAGAAAAATATTTGTTTACTTAACACTACCTTCTTAATTGTATTTCATTTTTTAGGGTTCACATTTCATGAACACAGCTATGTACGATGCTAGAGAAGCCATGATTCCCGGAAGTGTTTATGATAGATCATCTCATCTCAATGGAGGTAAGTAAAAGTCTATGTACTATTTTATGCATTTATCATTCATATGCATGAATAAAGTATTAAAAGTAAAATTACTACTACATTTTAAAATGTCGATTCCAATTTATTAAAATATAGGACCTGCATTCTATGGGCGACCTCATGACCAGATATCTTATATTAGTCCTGATAGAGCTCAGAGTGCTGTAGCCAATCTTCCTGTCCCAGTTGGGATGTTTCTCAATATGGCTCACATACCTCCTCGATTTTATAACCAGCACCAACAAGCAGTTCAAGGTATTACTTCTTGGTTGATTCTAGAGTGTAATGATGCATAATACTGTCTTTGTCTTAAAATTAAGAAAACAATTTCAGAGAACTCAAAAAACTGTTTAGTATAACTTGTTAGTCTTTATGATGATAATCTAGAATTGGGAGTAAAATCCATTACAACGGCCACATAAACTGGAAAAGTCAGGGAATTTTATTTCTGAAATTGAGTGGGAACCATGTAGATGACTGTATGTATTGTACTGAAACCTTAATGAAAGCCATGATTTTTTAAATTTAAAGCTCGACAGAATCAACGGAATAGAAGTGCTACTCGAAAGGGTGGTGGAAGGCAATCAAATGGGAGATCTATGTCTAATGGTGCTTCATTGAACCTGTCGCAAGGGTTTAACAGTCAGGCAAGTCAGGTAAACTTTCTTTTCATGTTTAAAATAGTTAACTCGACTCTATTTAAACAATAGTTAAGTAAATTATTACTTATATTATTGATATGTTTAATATTGAATTAAGTAATTTACATATACTTTTGAGTGAGTTAAAATTATTAATGCATTTTGTTAATTAAATTTTGGTGTTTATATATATTTTTAGGATATGATGGGAGGATTTTCACAAGGCCCTCTTACTCAAGGTCAGCTCAGTATGAGCCAGATGAGTCAACCAAATTATCCAGGTCTCTCTCAGCCTGGTTTGTCCCAACCAGAGTTATCCCAAGTAAGTTCATTTCCTTTAATATAATTGATTCAGCTTCAATTTTACCAGCAAAATTTAATGCATCAATTCTGTCTAGTTTTAAGATAGACTGATGTGTAACTTAACCCTCTCGGCACCAGAACATCAAAAAAGTGAAAAAACTTTCTTCTTCTCAATACATCCAAAATGCCCCTATAATTTGTCTGGAATTTTTTTCTTGTGTGCACTCCTTCCTAGTTATTTTTATGAGGCCATATTTTTCCATTTTAACAGAAAATACTTGGTTTAGAACAGGGATGGCCAACCCGCGGCACGCGTGCCACAAAGTGGCACGGCTGAGTAAAACCAGTGGCACTCGAAGATATTGAAAAAAAATTGGGAAAATAACAATGTGTCAATGAGGTTTCCCTCAATCTCCTCTCTACTTAGTTTTCTGAGAACATAATTATATTCTTATGGTTTTGCAATAACTTTGAATAAAATCTTAAACTAAAATTTCATGTGGGGCTAAATCTTTTTTTTTTTGGTGCTTAAAAATTAAGTGGCCTATTTACCTCAATTATTCTAATTTTCTAATTAATTTTAGAACCAGCTTTATATCAGATAGCTTCTTAAATACGTGTATGGTTCTCTTTTCATTGAGACCCTAACTAAACTTTTTCTAAAATTATTGATTTTAGTTATTTTCAAAGCACGTTACAAGTCCGTTTTCAATAAATTTCTAAGAATTTCCCCTTTATATTACTTTAAAATATACACAACGCAGATTTGCTTTAAGTTCCCCCAATCACTCTATAAACGAATGTTTCTTTATTTTTCGGTACATTGAAAGTGGCACGCATAATTTTTGCTTCCTAAATAGTGGCACGCTTCCAAAAAAGGTTGGCCACCCCTGGTTTAGAACTTATTAAAAGACATGGTCATAATATTAGAAGGTTACGAAATAAAATATCTACCAACCGATAAAAAATGTTCTTCAGAAGCTAGTTCTAGCTAATATTTTCTTTTCACAAGCATCACAGCTTAAAATGTAAACATCGAGGTATAAATCATCTTGCTGCCATTTAGGAACAAATTCAAAAAACCATGTAGAAGTCTCATGTGATCTACATGAATCGGTGAAGTCACTGATGAAAAGAAAATAAATTTACGTGTTTAAATCATACAAAAATTGAGCTCATAAGTAGGAGCCTCATATGAGGCCCAGAGTGGCGAGAGGGTTAATTAAATTAAAATTAAGAAAACTGATATATAACTTAGGTCATATTATTTAACTCTCAGCACCCTGGGCCTCATATTAATAATATAAGCCTGGGGTTAATTATACTACACTGCTCACAACAATTAAAGGATATTGGTGGTTTTGGTACATATTGACAAGCAAATAAAAAATTTGCAGTGGTTCAAGCATTTTTCATAAACTTTGGGCCATTTCAAAGCTAAATCCATACAGTTATCAAAATAAAAATTTTATTTTTACTTTTTTATCAAAATTGGAAAATGCACATTTTGCAATCTTAATGCACGTTCAGCAAAAAACTGAAAAATCTATCAATACTAACCCCATTTCGCTTGGGGTATGCTTTCTCCTGACTTAAAACAACGTTGTGGGATTGTTTGCCACCAGGTTTGTTTGTTTATTTTTGAGGGGCTGAGGTGTTTTCTCCATTTTCCCCTTTTAGAGCATTTTTCAGCACCTGAGCTGTTTGGGAGATATTGGATGGTCAGAAATTGGTTTCTCAAGCATGTCCTAGACTTATTCTATTGGATTCATGTCGAAAGAACGTGCTGGTCGATTCCTTTCTAGCGATTTCTTCATCCTGAAGAAAATCATTAACTAAGGTAGCACAATGTTTTCTGCAATTAACATCCCTGAAAGTTTAATTATCACCGATTTCTCCTGCATGAGGGGCAACCAGATGTGTAAGGATATTGACCTTATTATCCAGAACCACCAGAAACGGCCCCTTTACCGGTGGGGGGTCTTTATTCCATGGATAGAGATGGTGCTCTATTTCATCACTCCACATCTTCAAATCTGACCCTCAGTTCATCCTGATAACTTCCGATTTTTGTCTGGTGGATACAAGGAACACAAAATAACCCCTTTTTTGTACATGAAGAAGTCAGATTTGAAGATCCGGATTTATGAAATGGAGCACCATCTCTATCTATGGAATAAAGACCCCCCACCGGTAAAGGGGCCGTTTCTGGTGGTTCAGGATAATAAGGTCAATATCCTTACACATCTGGTTGCCCCTCATGCAGGAGAAATCGGTGATAATTTAACATTCAGGGATGGTAATTGCAGAAAACATTGTGCTACCTTAGTTAATGATTTTCTTCAGGATGAAGAAATCGCTAGAAAGGGATCGACCAGCACGTTCTTTCGATATGAATCCAATAGAACAAGTCTAGGACATGCTTGAGAAACCAATTTCTGACCATCCAATATCTCCCAAACAGCTCAGGTGCTGAAAAATGCTCTAAAAGGAGAAAAGGGAGAAAACACCCCAGCCCCTCAAAAATAAACAAACAAACCTGGTGGCAAACAGTCCCACAACGTTGTTTTAAGTCAGGAGAAAGCATACCCCAAGCGAAATGGGGTTTCAATTAAGTATTGATAGATTTTCAGTTTTTTTGCTTAACGTGCATTAAGATTGCAAAATGTGCATTTTCCAATTTTGATAAAAAAAAGTAAAAATAAAATTTTTATTTTGATAACTGCATGGATTTAGCTTTGAAATGGCCTAAAGTTTATGAAAAATGCTTGAACCACTGCAAATTTTTTATTTGCTTGCCAATATGAACCAAAACCACCAATATCCTTTAATTGTTGTGAGCAGTGTATTTGAAATTAAATGTACAAAATTTTGGGGAACCTAGACCGCCTCCCTTAAAAATTGCTATAATCCGTGCCTGAAACAAAGTTCACTTTAATTAAACTTTTTACATGGAGATAGTTCCTTTTCTTAACAAAAGTTTTGTATTGTTAGGCCTAGCGCCTAAAAAGACTTTTGTCACGGCGACTGAGACAAAATTATCACCCTGGCTATTGCAAAAAGCTAGAGCTCGCGCATTAGGCAACGAGACTCTTGGCCAATTGCCAAGATCTCGCCATAGAGATGCATTGCTCTCGA
This sequence comes from Tetragnatha versicolor, assembly GCA_024610705.1. Lineage (NCBI taxonomy): Eukaryota > Metazoa > Arthropoda > Arachnida > Araneae > Tetragnathidae > Tetragnatha > Tetragnatha versicolor. The sequence goes on from JANDEH010000005.1 coordinate 32,588,465, forward strand.
GTGAACAAGTGTTATGGTTGCTGTGACTAAAGTCTCCAGTGCGCGCTTAGCCTTACTTATTATTTTTACACCATTATATTTTTAATAACTAAATAAAGGAATTTAAAACAGTTAAATTTTTATTTGGAACCCATGGGAATGTATTCTTTTTATAATTGATTTAAAAAGAGCTGTACGTCGATAAAAATTTCTCCTGATTTTTGACATTCAGAGGTTGGCAAATCTGCCATATATTTATATTAATATTTTTTTGGGAAAATGCATCATGAATTGGTCAATATTTGTAGCAAACCTACTTTTGTTAAATTGAATATGGATAAAATAGCTCCATAATTTGAGGAACAATTATTTTAATTTTTAACCATGTTGCACATTATTGTAATAAACCAGATGCTATCAGATTTTGTATTTTCTTAAAATTCCTGAAACATGCAGGGAGAAGTACATGGTTACGCTTTCTGTTTCAGGACACGTACTTGGTGGATGAACTTCGTTCTCAAACCGAAGGGATGCTTTCTCAAGATTCCACCTATCAAGGTGACCGGGCCTACTTCGCTGCGTCACAAGGAGGCCAGTTCTCTCAACCATATTGAAGTCATGGGCGAGTCATCAGTGAGCCTGCAGCCACTGGTTCCTAACATGAGCAGAGAAGTAGCTCCATACCTGCTACAGTGAAAGAGAAATAAAGCATCCACACACTACCACAGAAAATGGAAGGCGTTGATGGCGGCCTCATATTGACGGTGTTGATGTGTCCAGTTGAGATTCCTGCCGGCTGAATGGTGTCTACGAGAGGTAGATGTGAGCTAATTGAGCATTGCTCGGGTGATTAAACCTGAAACGTTGGTTGCTCCACCACCGCTGCCAAGGGGCATGTTAAGGTACTCCCCAAGACAGGGCAGACAGCTCTACCGATTCCTCAAGTGCTGGCGTTTGTTAAAAGATCTGGACATGAAACCAACAGGTGGTCATAAGGCCTGACTCACTTTTATTATTACTGTAAACTTGTTTTCCTCCATTTAAACGCTTTCTGTGTTAAGTTTGGTTATAAATGACTTTCCACATGTGTAATGTCTCTATGATTGTAGTCTTTTTTAAGTTTGTTTAATTGTTCAACATTTCAAATAATAAAGAAAAATATCAAATTAAAAGGAGTTGGCAGGGACCACTGGGCACTTAACAGTAGGACATTGCTCTATTCTAGCCATTTAAATATTTACTGGTTGAATAGAGAAAGTAGCATTACAGTGCAGGCTTAAAATGGTCTATTTTTGTGTGTTTTATAAATGTATAATGACCTTTCTGAGATGTAGCTTTTCTGTTATTACTTCAGACTTGGTAATTGTGATATGTTCAAAAGAATAGAACTCATACCATGTTATGCACAAGTTAAAGTTTAAATCTGTTAAAAAAACATTTTGATTTAGCAATGTATAAATTGAGTCATTAAATCGAGAAATGAAATCAACATCATGCTCATATATTCTGCTTTAAATGAAGCTTGAATTTTTTTAGTAAATGTTTAACTGAATCAAATCAAGTATATTTGGGAGTTAAAAGTAAATATACTGGCATGATGTTCATACTATGTTCTTAGAAGTCATGATTCCTTTTTTTTCCCATCTTTATTGCTGCCTACTGTTAACTGCATCATGCACTAACCATCTAAATGCAAAAAATTATCTTGTGTGTGCAACCATTAGTGATTTTTAATCAAACATTTTGGTGATACTTTTTGTTCATGTTTAAGGTCCAAAATTAAAATTTTTAATTGCCCATTAATTATTTTGTATGACTGAACCCATTGGATTCAATAAAATTTTAAATATAGATGTCTACAGCTGAGCATTAATTGTGTTATGAAAGGAAATATCAATATGTAATACACATTAAAAACATTCTAAAACAAAACTTTTATTTACACAATTACATTTGTACACATTCAATTTTGAAGTTTGAAATAACTCTTAATTGCGATAGTGTTTTGTACAAAATCCTAAGTAAAAACTGTCTAGTACATTAACTATAAAAATTTCTGCCTTGAATCTCCAGAGCTATACATCATTGGAAAAAGTTAATTTTGTTCTTTTGCAATTTATTAAGTACATCCAGTAGTAATTTCTAAAAAAATTATAACAATTGTGGCAATAAATAGATAAGAAACATTTACTGATATTCATTTCTAAACTTGGCAGCTTTTGAAGTTTTCATTATTATATCTTTTACTTTTCTGCAAAAATAAATGAAAATAAATTATGCAAATAGTTAGGTGCATAACATACCAATTCTTTTATCAAAAATATATTTGTTTTAAATTAATAGTGAATCTAAATTTGGTTATATATATATATATATATATATATATAATTAGTGGTTCAATGGTTACCAAGAGAAGTTCAATGATTTTTTAAAAATTATTAAAAAGGCTTATCCATTGTAAAAATAATTTATGGAATCGAAAATAACTTTTTTGAATTATCAAAAAATTATATTAAAATTACCTTTTTAATTTCCCTCTCCATTCAATTTCTTGCGCTTTAAGTTCTGCTTCACGAAGTATCTCTTTGGATATTCCTGCTAAAGCAGCAACATTTATACCATAGCTCTTTTCACTGGCACCAGTCACTACATTGTATAAGAAAACTACATTTTCTTGGATCTTATCTTCATCATCCTCTAAATATTGTAAAAATTTTTTTTAGAATGTGTTTCAGTAAAATTTCTTACATATCGATAACATCAGTTGTAATGAATGAATCCTAAAAATGTTGGTCTTTGTTGATTCTTATTAACATCTAGGAAGTGTCAAGAATTTATTGCACAAATCGAAAAAAAGGTTTGTAAATGTTCAGAAAATAATTAACATTAATTTGAAAATAGTCTACTGAAGCTTGCTTTATCACTTTTAAAGTATTATTTCATTATAAATTTAACAAGTATATGTAAATGTGATCTATTGATAACTGCATTTGTAGTATTTGATGATATATGCTTTGAAAATAAACCTTTCACTGTTAACTTTGTTCATTTTGTATGGATTTTTAGAGCAGTAATACTTAATTTTTGCCTGATTTGTTTATATTTGGAAATTTAAACAAGCCAAAATTCTGGAATGATAAATGTGTAATCTAATGGCATATAAGGAAAAATATGAAATCTGCAAATTCCTTGTAAATAAAACAAGAGTTCCATCTTTAAAGATATTTATATTTACTATCTGCTGTGAGTGGAAAAAAGCATATTCACAGAGCCCGCAAGGTTTTATACTTTGATAACAATACGCATGGACTCAGGGTTCATAGCTGTCCTATATTTTTGACCCTTGTCTTATATTTTCAATCAATGTCCTATATTTTGCACTAAAACTAGTTAAAAACCTGTTTTTTAGAGTAAAATTTTCTGGGGGAGGGACCTCAGACCCCCTTTGGTATTTAAAACTTTTTTGCTCACAACTTTTCTTATAATAAGTTTGATTTTAAAATAAAACTTTACAGCTAATTGCATCTGATCCTCTCCCATCATCGCATCTCTCAATTTGCAATGATATTTTAAAGCTTGTTAACGCGGGGAAGATTCTCCACGCTTTCCAATTGTAGCAATGTCAACATTCTGCTATAAATGTTGATTTAAATTTAAAAATATTTTTGAAACAGTCATAATCATAAATGGGGCTGTGATTTTTATGTAATTAAAAACTCAAAACTTATACTAACAGGGGTAGAAGTCGTCCTATATTTTCAAAAAACATGAAAAAAGCGTCTATATACTATATTTCAAAAAATAATCCTTTATTCTATCAAACGACCCTACTTTCAAGGTCAAGTATACAAAATTTAAATTTAATGTCTTGAATATCCTTGATAAATATTTTTTATAAATGCCTAAAACTTTAAATTTTAGATGGCTTTATAATTATTATAGGATGTTTACACTGATCATCAGAAGTCCTAAATTTGTATCACGTTCCAGATTTCTTCTGAAAGTTAATGAGTTTTCAATTATTCTTTGGGCTTTTGCCTATAAATTTGTTTTTTCAGATTCGATGAGGGCAGAAAAAACAACTTTATTCTCTCACAATCGCTATTTTCGTGTCTCATGTTGATATTCTTGACTTTAAACTTGGTTTTGTAAGAAAGCAAATTAGTTTGATTTTATAAAGTATTATTCAATAGTTTTTTTTATCAGGAAGCCAGTCTAAAACATCTTTTCTGGGTATTTTTTCAGATTTTAAAATTAATAGAATTTTTTAATAAAAAAACACCATTTTTTTTTAGATTTTCTATTCATGCATTTTTACTTTTTAGATTTAGTTTACTATGTGTGGTTTTACTAAAAGTATTTTTAAAATTAAATACATTAATTTTGTTTTCAAAGTTCATTTGTTTGAAAATTCATAAAAGTATTTAGTTGCAATATAGTTTCTCTTATTCTAGCCAATTTCTGTAGCCAAATACAAGTAAATTTGTTTTCGTAAGCCTAAATACCAAACACTTAAAACTGATACAGAAGTGTCATTCGTCCTGTTATCAAACTATTAGAAATTTATGTTTGTCCTATATATTTTTATTTGGTCACTTCTACCCCTGTACTAATGAACTCATTATATGCATTTATTTTAGGTAAATATGTGATAAAAAGTGCAAAATTTGGGCTTAAGGTCAGGGGTGAGCAACCTGCGGCTCTTTCAATGCAAAGTTGTGGCTTTCCAGTTCCATACGAAAAAATTAATAATTTACTATCAAAACCCTTAAAAATCCGTAATATATTTTTAAGTACCTAATCAAATCAATGATACTCACAAGGAGCGGTGTAACCCAACCCAAAGTTCTCAAGAGGAGTCAAAACTCTACTTTTAAGGATAAAAATTCCAAAATTTCGGGTGAGAACTTCCAAATACTCCTCAAAATTTTGGAATATGTGCTGTTTTCCCTTGAAAATGCTGTGATTTATAAGGAGTGATTCTCATTTAGTCACAATAGAAGTTCTAAAAAACGAATTGAAAAACTACTTTTAGGAGAAAATTTCCAAAATTTTTCTGAAGTGAGACCCCCACCCCCTCTCTAAAGTTGTCTGTTTATTTTAACTATACTATTTTTCCTTGAAAATTCTGTCACTTAAAAAATGAGGTGCTATTTGAGTGCAATCCAAAAGGGCCTACAAATGAGCAACAAAGCTATTTTAACCCGTAACAGGGGAGGTGGGGTCTCAGAGACACCGCAACTTTCTATATTTTTTAAAATCGTCTAATTAAGATATGATTCTGATATTTCAGTACATTGTTACTTTAACATTTATCTCTTGATAGAAAAATATTTTCTTTAACTTTATGATGAAATAAACATTTTTTCTAGACAATTTTCCAATAGCAGAAGTGCCAAGAATTACGATTTGACCGTAATATTTACGGATTCGATAGAAAATTACGGTGTTACGGACATTGATTAAAAATTACGGATTTTTGGAAGTCTCGAAAATATATATTTCTGTGCTTTAAAAATGTATTTGTTTCCCTTTTTTCCATGCTATGTACACGATTTTTCATGGTTTTGTCGACTCGTAGCCTAGATGACAACCTGGGGAAACTTAAATATCGTTTTCATCAATGTTGAGTGGAATTTGGGCCTGCTATTGGTTTATGGTTTTGTTTGAGGGAGGTCGGAATGTTGAATCTTTCTTCCAGGCATGAGTTTCTTCGGCAGAAAATCGCGATGTCCCGCTTTTTCATTGATTCGCGGCCCACGAACTAATTGTAATTCAGATAGTCCCTACTTATTTTTTACTTTCCAGATTATTTTCAAGAAAAATCACGCGTTATCGCGGAAAATCGTGACTTCTCGTGAAAGTTTCGTTTAATTCGCGGAGTGTACTGCTTCTCCCGCGATGCTTTCGTGGAAGGCCGCGGACGTCAGGGTTCTTCTCGCGTTGTTATTGCGATGTAGAAAAAATAACTTGACCGTGGTCAGAAGCCAACAACTCCGGTGTTACTAAATCGTACAACAGCTCTGGTTACGGAAAGCTTTTTTTGAAACTTGGCACCTCTGCAATAGACTTAAAATTATCGTTGTTATCGAATTATCGTTGCGGAGTCTGTGAGACCCCACGTCCCCTGTTACGGGTTAAAGAAAAAATTTCCAAAAAATTTTCTGGGGGGAGGACCATCAGATCCTCCAATTTTTCAAGGAATTTACTTTGTTTACAAAATTCTGAAATTAATTTACAATGTTACGTAAGTCATCTAAAACTTGATGTAAAAAAGTACCCAAACCCGAAAGGAGGTACCTCAGAAAAAATGTGTAAAAAATGATCCCAACTAAAATCAAATATAATAAGCATGTACTTTAACATTGAAGCAAAACAATTTAGTGGATCTTTAAAAACTGGGAAATTTTTTAAATTGTAACTTTTGGATCTTCCGTTTCAAAAGATTGCCGACCCCTGGTTTAGGTCAATTCCACGCGAAAGTGGACAGAGAATGTTTTTAAAATTTCATTTAAATAATTTTTTTGTTCTAACCGATAGACTTTGACCAAATTAAAAAAAATAACAATATTTAAATATTTTGAGTTCATATAGTTTTTATAGTTAAGGGGCCATTCATTAATTACGTAAGGGTCCCGAGGGGGAGGGGGGGTTGGAAAAATCTCTACATACCCTTACTTGGGGGGTGGGGGGGGTCAAACCAATTCTTACGTAAGATTTTCCTAGTTAATATAAACAAATTCCAATTATTCTAATCAATAGATAATATATTAGTAATATGTAGTTGACAGAAAGAATATTACTTATCTGTTGAAAAATAAAAATCTTTGATTTACGTCAAACGGAGAGTTTTCTAACATTTTATTGTTTGGACAAACATAATGGAATCTTACGTAAGAATAGGGGGGAGGGGTTTGAAAAATCTTACGTACTCTTACATGGGGGGAGGGGGGTCAAAAATTGTCAAAATCATCCTTATGTAATTAATGAATGGCCCCTAATTACTTTTGTCTAAAATTTAAAATGAAATATTGAAATATGTGTCACTTTGTCATGTCTGTCACAATTTTAAAAATTATTATAGAAAAATCTTCCATAAAATTTGGAAATTTCAGTGTTTTTTTTTTGAACTTCAACTTTATATAAAGTTGTAAAAAAATTCATTGGACTTGAAATACATGCCAAATCAGAGCAATTCAGAAATAATTAAGGGTCTCTCAAACTCGTGTCCTTTTCGTGTCATGTCTGCCACGGCGTATTTTTCTCTCATAAACTAAGTGTTTTAATTCAGAATAATTATATTTTGCCATTTAGGAACCTTTCATGTATATGCACCAGCACACCAAAGAAAATTAAGAAAAGTTAATATTAAGTACTTATTTGAAGCCAAAATGTTGTCCAATGTCATGTCTGTCACAAAATGGAATTGACCTTTACTGAAAAGATGTTATTACATGGGAAATCTTATTCGTAATCATTAGATCTGAAATTGATTCCAAACATAAATTTAAATAAAATACTTAGTTAAGGAAACATGTAAAAGATAGTAAGGTAACCAAATTGCTTCCATAGCATAAATTTGTGAAGGATAAGTCAGTTTTTTATAAGATAATTACTATGCAATTAAAGTAAGCGTATAAGTTTGCAAAAATTTACTTATAAATTTAAACCAGAAAATTTCACAATTTTCCTCAATTATGTGAAAATATTAAATATTTTTATTTAGATAATATTGGGTACTTACGTATTATTCCCTCGACCGTTTCGTGACTGTCAAATTCAGCGGCACAGCCATAGAAAAGTCAATGGGTTGTTTAACGTTTTTGGATTCAGCGGTACGGGCGACAGGATAATACGTAAGAACCCAATATTGTAGTTTAGTAATATTACGCATAAAGTCTACTTATGCAAAAACAAATTAGAATAGGTATGTCTATGTCGATCAACAATAGTGATTGTTAAGCATCAATTTTTAAATAGCACAGATAATTAAAGGATTCAATTTTTTTTTCATCCGAAAGTGTTATACAAAATGCTATAGATTTTACATCTTAGCTTTATTTTATTTTTAAAGGTTTGAATTTCTAAAATAAATATATTTTTAAGCTTTTAACTTGCATTGTCCATTCATCTATTTTTATAAATGAGAAAAATCTGACTGTTTTGAATTTTTTCTGACGTATGTCTTATAATTTTGAAGCAAATGTCCTATATTTTTTTCAAACTGTCGCTATGAACCCTGGGCTTTAATTTTGCTGTTTTTTGGAAATTTTAATAAAATATTATCTGGGGATAGAACCCACTAACTGCCGCATGCTACGCAGGCATACTACTACTGCTCCAGCGGGGATTCAATAACTTTAAAACTTATTAGTTATTAGATGTTATTTCTTTGTGACACATGCACATATATCAAAGAATAAAAACCTTGCTGGCTTTGTGAATAAGCTTGGAAAAAAAGAAATGGTTAAAAAGAGTAGAACAAAATGCATCTTAAACTATCAAAAACAGTTTCCCCATTATTTCTGCCTAATACCTAAAGTTCCACATGAACTAGTAAGTTGAATACAAAGAAAATTGAAAATACAAATGACAGACTTTTCAAACACATAGAAAATGTAAACAAATATCAATGCTTCCTTCTTAACATGTGTCATTGAAAAATTTTCTTCAAGGTGATTTGAAACTAATGGGAAAAATGTTAGGAGGTGTAGACAAGAATTTGGAATCACCCTGCAAAAGGGGTCTTTAAACAATCCTGAGGTGCTGGGGCATAGACAAAAGTAAAAAAACAATGAAAAATGGGGGCAAAATGGTAGATAAATGTGGGGAACACATTTTTTACTGCTTCTGACAACTTTTGTAACAGAAGTAATATTTTTTTTAGTTCTAGAGCCTCAGTGCTTTGGAGACACCCCTTCCTAGGATGATTCTAATTTGTCCTCGAGTAGTTAACACCTCTTCACCCTGTCTCATACCTTTCAAATAGAAACCCATATGAACTGATATGATGTTTTCTGGATATTGACTCATTAACTCAACTATTGCTGGATAGTGTGTCACAAACATGAAATAACATTGAACCTAAGTAAGAAATATCCTATTTAAGTTATTTTGTTACACAGCATATTACATAGAACTAACAGAACAGTGTACTAATGTGATTGTGTATTATTTAAATAAACACTTAAAATGAATTAATTATACTTCTGTCATCAATAATTATATTGATGATGAAGTATAATTAATTATATTGCAATCATTATAGAGCCTATAAATATTTTTGAGAATGAACAGTAAGGCATATCAAAATTCCTCAAATCTTTTAGCCGTAGTTGGATGAAACAAAAAGCTTTGTGAAATTTTTTTTTAATATTATCTTCAAATTAATTAGATGCCCTCAGTCATTTGAATTTGACTTAAAACACATACACAATGGCTGTCCCATTGTTCACCTAAAAACTGTAATAATGCTTCATAAGGGGACATCCATAAATTACGTGAGGTCAAAAAGGGGGGAGGGGTTTGGAAAAATCTCACCAAGGGGGGAGGGGATTGATTAAAATATCACGTCAACTTTTTAAATTAGAAATTATACGATTTTCTTTATTTAAGTACGAAAAAGTTATAGGTAAATCTCACGTGGGGGAGAGGGGGGTCCAGCTAAATCTCACCAAGGGGGAGGGGTCCAGATTTTGGAAAAAACATCTCACGTAATTTATGGATGTCCCCTAAGCAACAGTAAGCAATTTATCAAAAATTTAAAAGGTTTCCTACAAAATTCTAAAATTTTCTGCGCATGGCATGTACTTCATTACCCAAGTCTGCTTTTAGCAGTATTGTGGAAAAAGTTGTGAACTTTCATCACTAATAAAAGGTGAAATCTCAAGCCCAAGGGTTGATATGATATCTTCTGCAGTCAATGGGCCAAAAGTTTGAAAATTGGATTAAAAATGATTAAAATTTAAAAAAATAATAGATAATCACAGATTTTATTGATGTGTTTGGGGTAATGCTTTAAATGTTACTGTTTTTAAACATCAACAACTATGAAAAATTCAAAGATTATAAATTCATATTTTCTGTTGTCTCATCGATAACAAATTTAAGAATTTTGATGAATGAGAATTGATACATTTTGGAAACATTTACTAAAATCAAATTATAATCTTTTTACGTTATCTGGCCTTTATTTTGAAGGACAACATGAGGAATTTTTGACATCAAGAGGGCTAGCTGTTCCAAAGAATGACTTATTATTATTCACTGTATTAAAAAAACTTTAGGGTTAGCCAGGCACAAATCTCGTCAATCATACTTTATTGGCAACATTTCACAAATTTTACATAAATACAGTAAAAAAAATTAAAAGCAACACTTCTACTATATAGCTGGCAATTTTTTTTATTTCAATGTTTGTAAAATAAATAAAATACAAAAAAATTACTTACTTCTGAAATGAGGTACTTAAGAGTAGCGTATGCAATAGCTGTTCCATCATTAGTACTGGTACCTCTACCTAACTCATCCAGAATTACAAAAGAGTTTGACGTTATTCTTGACAAGATTTCAGAGGTTTCACTCATTTCAACCATAAAAGTGCTTTTTCCTAAGACTATATCATCTGCACCACCCATTCTAATCAAAAACAGAAACTTACATGCACAAATATGCATAACATGTTTTAAACGTATTTAATGATAGCATAAAAGATTAACAAAAATTCTGTAGTAAAAACCATAAATATCTCATTACAATTTCTTTTAAAAATAGACTGTTATTTATAAGTATTTGTTAAAAAATAAAATTAGATCAGCAAAAGTCATGGCTCATTAAATTTGTATTATAAAAACACAACAAAATAGAGTATTACAACTATATCATAAAATTAATAATAACTAGGTTATTTACACAAAAAATTTAATAGCTTGCATATTTTTAAAAATTAATTTAATATTAATCTAATAAAAATATGAATTGGTATGAATAATTTTCTACCTTACATAGATGTTATCAAATACAGGTAAAGTAGTAGAATCTGCAGGAATATAACTTCCAATCTGAGCCATTATAGAAATTAGAGCAGTTTGTCTCACATAAGTACTCTTCCCTCCCATATTTGGTCCAGTCACTATAATTCCTCTCACTGTGTCCTAAAATTAAATCCAAAATTTTATATATAAGAATATATATATATAGGTATTACAGGAATTATGTGCTTGGCTCAAATTTTAAATACACCCACATTCATAACGACATCATTTGCAACAAACTGTTTTTCAGGATCATTTTCCACTGACAACAAGGGGTGACGTCCTTGATGAATGCAAAAGCTTTCTTTTGCATTGGAAAATGAAGGTCTGAAAGAGAAAGATTTCATTCATTGTAATTGGTAGGTTATCTATAAAAGTAACCATAATTACATAATTATTGTAGGCCAAGCAGTATGTAAAAAGTAATTTGAAGTAGCCATGTTTACACTTATGTGAAAGTAAGGGCAGTAAGGGGAAAAATTCCAGAGTAAAGTTAAAACTTAATATTGGATGTGCATTTGAAATCACCATAATAACACTCTTAAAATTACCCTACTAGTAAAAAATCAAAGCAATGCGGTATCAGCTTACCGACAGTAGTTTCCTTCTTTGGTTGTAGTCACTAAGCTTAGATAACAGTCTATTTCAGCAAGATGAGAAATAACTCGTTTATATTTGCAAAATCCAGTACTGAAATTCCTGGAAATATTAAATATTTATTTAATTTGTTAAATATAACAATTTTAATCACAGTAAAGAAATAAAACCTTATTTTGCTTTTGTAGTTACATAAATGAATAAACCCTTTTACCTCAGAAGTGTTATCCATGCAATGTCAGAAAGAACATTCATGAGTTCAACTTTTTGTAGCTTTTGATTATATAAATCAATAATTTCAGGTGATCTAAATCTAGATACTTGTTGTGTTCTATAAAGAAAGCAGTGTTATTTTACTTATTTAAATTTAAAAGAAAATGCAGCTGTTGTAGTTCAGAGTAATATACAAACTTAAATTTAAAATATCTGACTATTTATATATAAATAATATACTAAATAATAAAATATATATTCTAGGTATAAATTACTTTAAAATTTTTTTCTCATAATTTCAGCTAATTTTCACCCTCTTTGTGAAAATAAAAACACTATAGTGTACTGAATTAATTACAGTAAAGCACCGTTTATACGTCTTTCAAGGGACCGAAGTAAAATGACGTATAAATGAAAATATCTTTAATTATTAGGGTAAGTATACATTAAATTTAAGGTTTTTCTAAAGAAAAAATTACTTCAAAGAGTTTTTAAACTAATAATAATTAAATTTTAAAATATTAAAACATTTAACATCAAAATGAAAGAAAACCTACTTTTACAGTGCTAAGGTTTTATGGTCCCTCTTTCTTTGTGGGGTCATTTAACGTTCAAAAGAATTCTCCTCTGCAGGGGGTGCTGGCGACCCCCTAACCAGAGATAAGGGCCATAAAACTCTAGTGTAGCACATCCCGTTATCAGTTCACAGAACTTCCCTTTTACTCACCCCCACTCCATTGGTCATGCCCCCCACAACAGGGAATGCAGTGTCCTTCAACCTTCTCTGGGGAAACTTTCCCCCCAACAACTGATACTGGATATTTTCGAATTTTAAGACAGTCGAAAACGACGTATAACCGATATTGCGCGTCTCATAAACGAAGAATTTTTGCATTAAAAGGAATAGGAATGAATTGGGACTTCGCGAAAACGACGTATAAACAAGAAACGTATAAACGGTGCTTATTATTAATTTCAGCGCACATTGAAATTATTATTAAACAAAGTCAGAAATTTTAGAAACGTTTTGAATTATAAAAATTTCCTATTACATATTGAACTTCACAAAGGTTTCTCTCAATACCTGAAGGACAAAATGAAAAATAAATTCAGAGATTGAAAAAAATTGAAAATGGAAAAGATGGAAGCTTAAAATATTTAAAGGGAGAATATAATTTTTGAATAATTAATCATAGTTTTAAATAAATGTGGTTAAACCTTTTAACCCTAAGATGTCCAAAACTACCATTGAATCCAATGGATAATTTTTGATGGTTAGGCATGAAAGGGTTGAGATAGTTATAAAAAATTTGAAATTCGTAAACCATAGTTTGTATACTAACATTAAACCTCAATTTTACAAATGCAAACAGTAATTGGCTTAAATTTTTAAAAATTTCTTACAATTAAACATGATAAGTCAATTTTGAGAGCAATGTACAAATACTGTAGTAAATAGATAATAAAAACTTACGAACTAATTTTTAGCCAATTTTCAGGTACATTTGCGAGTTTGTTGTTTGGAACTTCAACAAGATACTACAAATGGAACTAAATATGTTATTCAAACTTGTAGCAGTAAAAATACAAAATGAACAATTTATTAAATTAATGACACATAATATCATAAGTACCTTTTCTCCAAATTGGATGTCAGGCAATCCAAGGATTTTACAATGGTTAGGCTTTAAGCTATTCAGTTTTTTCCCTAAATCAAGGATTTCTTCTTGACACTTTTCAAGCTCAGGGAACATAGATAAATTGATGAATACTTTTGTTTTATCACCCCTTCTACATAAAAAACAAAGTAAAATAATCACAAACGTAGAATAAAATACAGAATAAATAAATCACTTGACCTACTTTTCTCAGGCAATAAGCACACCACAAAATATAAAAAAAACTCATCTTAAGTGTCATTATAAATGTTATATAATTATTAAATATTATAATGTGCTTATTAAATGTTATAGTGCACTGCAGGGGTTCTCAACCTTTTAGGCATTGTGATCCCCTTTTTTCAATTGAGTATTTTGCTGACTCCTCAAATATAGTGTACATATATATATAGTATACCGTCACAATAGTTTTATCAAAGTATTCAGAGTTCATGGTTTCTTTATTTTTGTATTTACAGTATTTCGCGACCCTCTGCTTGTGACCCCTCGTTTATTGTAAATTAGGCCTGGGTATGCACAGGAATTAGGAATGATACCAAATACCTATGCATGATATCATTCCCTCCTAACCATATATTCAAAAAGTAAGAATATTCTGCAATATTCAAATTCAAATTTATTCAACAACAACACATAACACCACAGTACACAACAGGAAAAAAATGATAATGGGAAAAAACACTGAAAGATTTTTTTAATATCCCAAAGGAGCCAAAAAGGCTCTTCCATGGGGTTACAGATTTCCTAATGTTATTGAACATAGAAAAATAAAATAAATTTAATCAACATAAAAATACAATAAGAAAACTTACATGGAATAAAAAAAATATGTCACATTCTCGACCATCTCAGTAGCTATAAAAGGAAAACTAACCTTGCAGCTTCTGGGTGAATATTGAAGAGGAAGCTGTTGACATCTCCAAGAAGAATGGGTATATCAGAGAGCATGATTTTAATTCTTGGAGCTTTTATTTCATGCTGGATTTTATCAGCAACACTAAAAACTTCCGTTTGTATTTTGTTTAAACCTTCAAGAAGTTTTAAAAAATTTAAGCAGCTACACTGAAATACAAAAGTTTAACATAGAATAAACAAAGTTATCTTAATTGGATTAATACGTTTAAACTATTAGATATATGAAGGGTATTTAAATTTTTAATTGTGTGTAAACCGATTTCCAAATATTTAAAGTAACATAAATACATTTAAAATGATAGCCTCAACTTGTTTTGAAGTTCTATATGGTATTAATGACATTAATAATAAACATAATACAAGTTACAACAGCTAAAAATTTTTAAACTCCAATTTATTATGTAATCTTTGGTTTGCAATGTTTAAAACAATAAAAAACCTAACAATGCCATTAGTGCTAGATTAACAAAAAATGAGAGTAACTTTAAAAAATAATTGTAAAATAAATTTAAATGACAAGAATAATAATTTTTAAAAGAGTTAAATAATATTACCTTCTCATAAAAAACACAACATAAAATTTTCTCCAAGTCAGGCAGTACCTTCAACACGTTTCTTAAAACATCAAACACAATGGATTCAGACTGAATAATCTCAGAAACAATATCAAGCCTTTCTTCAATGAGACTGCAACAATTAAAATCTATATAAAAACAGTGCACAATTTTATAAAAAAAGTATACTTTTCTTACTTGTAAAATTAGGGGTTTCACATTAAAAGAAACTTTAAAGAGTCTTCAACGGATAAAACATAATTAAAATAAATTGTTTTGAACTGTTGTTTATGGTATAAAAATAAACTCAATACTCATACTTAAGATTTTTTAAAGGCTTTGTGATCCAACTTTTTAAAAGTCTTTCTCCAAACTTAGTTACAGTTTTATTAAGAATATCAAGCAAGCTGCCTTTTTCTGCATTATTTGAACGATTTTTCAAAATCTCCAATCCTTTAATTGTAGCAGTACTCAACACCATATGTTCATTAGTAAACAAAGGTTTAAGATTCCTGAAAAAAAAATTGTAAACAAAGGAATGAGTTTTACATACAGTGAAATACCTGCTAGCATCTACAAGTAAACAATCAGAAGCATTTTTTAAACAAAAAATAAATACAAACCCTAAGTTTTTCAAGACTTTCTCCAACTTGAATTGAGTGAGATGCATTGATAAAGCCGAAATGCAAGATATTATTAGTGGAGGCAATGATAACACCCTTTGTTTGCTTTCTAGATTACAAAATTCAAAAGAAGAATCTTTGTCTTCATTGGGTAGATCGACAGCATTGAAAGCATTTGAATGATCAAAGAAATCAGAAGAAACAATTTCCAAACGAATAGACCTGTAACGATTTAATAAAAATGAGGAAATGTCTGTTCTACAGAAAAATGTGTAAGTCATAATAGTTAAGTGGAAAAATATCAATTCCATAAAACACAGCAGAAGTATGTATATTAATGGTAAAAAATAAAATTTATTTCGTAGAAAACTTATAACATAGTAAGTTATGGTAAGTCATTTGTGAATGTTACAGTATACTTTCTAGATCAAAAGAGTTGAGTGAAGAATCCTTGTTCATTTTCATTGTTGAGGATGTTGGCAAAAAAAGCCATGCAAAATTAAAGATTACCTGTCATGGTTGAAGCTATTTAAGAGTTTCATTGTTTCTTCACTCAGGGTAGAAGGGAGTAACATTTCTGAAGGATTTGCATGGTATAAGAAAGTTTCAAGTTTTGTTCTCAATGCAACATCTTCAAACAAAGAATAGGTTAGATCACCAGATGACAGCTCCACACCCTATGGTACATCAATTTCAAACAGTCATTAAATCTTATAAATACTATAGTAAAATGATGAGAAATGTTCTAGCTAGCATTTTTTAATGGTTTAAGAAATCACATTTTTAAAAAGAATGCATAGTGTACACATTTTTAACAAACACTTTTATGGAAATATGTGAAGGAATGCAATTAAAAGAAGATGGAGATTACCACAACTCCTATGTTCACATTCTGCTTATCTTTAAATGGAGTATCTTCACAAATGCAGATCAAGTATCCAAGTTCTACATCTTCAAAAACTACATAGCTGTTATCAGTATTATAACCAACCTTAGAAAAAATCTGTAATGCTAGTTAAAGTTCCATGTAAAAAAAATCTGTTTCTACAAACCATTTTGCACACTAAAAGGCAATTCAATCAATAAAGGGATTTTCGACCAAAAGTACATAAGAAGCTAATTAGTTTGATAGAGATGTTTCAAAAGTTTATTAAATTATTTTTACTGTATTTAAAAAGGTAAGTTTCTTTTTATTAAAAAATATGTCTTGGAAATATCAAAAACTTTTGTTGCAGCTTTAATGTTTTTAAGAATAAACAAATTTTTATTTAAACACTCATATAGGGGGTGGTACTGTAAAATAATTGAATAAGTTACAGTGATGAAACTTGGGAAACAATCTACGACCAGAGAAATAATAGAAAATATAGTTCTGAAAAATTATAGAAAAGTTAAATAAAATTTTGGAAGGATATCTGTTCCAATGAAAGTAGATTTTGTGTACATAGCACACAATTCCCTGGAAAAAAGTTCATTTTTCTTCCCTTCAGCAGCTTTCAAGGCAGGTGTATCAGTTTCTTTCACCACTCCAACTTTGTAACCCTTCATTACCATTGTGTGAATATGAGAAGGCAAGCAATGAAAAGGGAAACTGCAGGACAGAAAATTTTTTGACTGATAAATAGCAAGGTTTAATTCTTTAGAAGCAACCTGAAAATAATCAAACCTTTAATGTAAAATATTAAGAAGAAAAATGCACTAAAAGTTATAAATATTAATAATAATAATAACCTCATATCATTATAATTCCAGGCAATGTGATAAATTCAGGTTTTATTAATAATGCCAGTATATTTTGGGCAAAGTGTTAAATCTTCAATAATAAATGTCAATGCCTGGTTTATCACTTTTCCCTTAACATATACATACATTAAACAGTATATGCAAACTTTAAACAATGCAGTAATATTCAGAAGATAAATAATGAAACAAACTATATATTTTGTGAGGGCACACCTTAGAATCTTCATCAAAAAATTTATACAGGCTTCCATGCTGGACAAAGAGTATTACATCAGGATACTTTTCCTTCAGATCCAAATACTGATTTTCAAATGGAGTAAATCTAAAAATATGCAATAATTGATAAATAAAGCATATTTTGTTTCTTCAACCTTTTCAGTCCTAGCCGCCCCAAATTGTCCATAGGATTCAATGCTCGGGCGGTTTAAGCTTGAAAGGGTTAACCCTTCCCCACCTAAGGCGCCAGATTACCATTGTATCGTGGAAAACCAAAAATTGGTTTTTGGAGCAGCTTTAGGGAAATTTCGGAGCAGCTTTAGGGTAATTTTGAAACAGCTTTAGGATAATTTCGGAGCAGCAATAAGGCAGTTTTGGAGCTAGGCTAATATAATTTTTGTAGCATCTTTCTGTGTTTTCATAATTGGGGATGTGCATTTTTGCAACACCTTTTGGTAGTTTCGTATCAAGAGGAATGCATTTTTGTTGCAGCATACTTAAAAAGTTAAAAAATAATAAAGCAATAAAGTTAAAAACAGGGTTGGCAAAAAACCGGGTTTTTTTAAAAAAACCAAAAAAAACGGGTTTATTTGGTTTTTTTGGTTTAAACCAGGTTTTTTTGGTTTAAACCAAGTTTTTTAGAATTTTTTTTATCAGAATAAGTTATTTTAGCATTGATGTTTGAAATTGAGTTGTAAATGAGACATTTATTTCAGGGGTTGTTTATAATGGATAAATAATTTATATATTTCAATTAATTAATTAAAATTAAATTAATTTGTTTTAAAAATAATTTTTGTTTCTAAAATATTCCAATTTGAATATCTAATATTATTGTAGTGAATAAAAATCAGTGTTAATTTATCTTGGATAAAATAATCAAATTATTTATCTTAATTATATATGGATTAATTTATGAACTTAAGAAATTTCTTTAGAAAGAGAAAATTTTATTTTTTAAATGAGAAGTAAAAGTGAAATGTAAACAACTAATGTTAATTGAAATTGGATAATTGATAAAGATAATTAATTTGATTAATTATTAAATGGTAAAATAATCAAATTAATTATATGGATTATTTATGAACTTAAGAAATTTCTTTAGAAAGAGAAAATTTAACTTTTTTAATAAATAAAAGGGAAATGTAAGCAACTAATGTTAAATGAAATTGGATAAATGATTGAGATAATTAATCCGATTAAGGAAATTAACGGTTTTTATTAATTTAGTAAAGAAACCCAACTGGTTTTTATCTGTTTATAAACAAACCAACTGGTTTTTAGTTTTTATCATTAAAGAAATCAACGGTTTTTATTAATTTACTAAAAAAACCAATTGGTTTTTATGACTGACAAATAAGACAAATTGGTTTTATTAATTAATTAAAATCCAAGCCATATTTTATCAGTGAAAAACAGATAGCTTTTGTGTATGTTTAGTTACTCTTTGAAATAATGCTTCATTTTAAAGGAAATTAATAAATGAACTATCTCTTGCAAAATATAATAAGTTTAACTTAAGCATTTAAGGCTAAGTTTAGAGAGAATTCAATAATTAAAACCATTAAATTAAAAGATTTCTGATTTTTAATCACCTTAAAATGTCAATTTTTTTATAAATCTGACCCTTTAATTTTGTGCAAAAGATTATACTTAATAACACTTTCTTTAAAAAATCCTGAAAATATTTTATAATTTCTAAAAAAACCAAGTGGTTTTTTTGGTAAAAAAACCATGGTTTAAACCAATGGTTTAAACCAAATGGTTTAAACCGGCCAACCCTGGTTAAAAATAAAGCATAAGTCAAAAGAAGTTTGCATTCAAATTTACTCAGAACCAGGGCCGTATTTAGGCACGTGCAACATGTGCTATAGCACAGGGCGGCAAAATTTTGGGGGGCGGCAGATTACTACAAGTGCATCAAGACAGTGGCTATAATGGGCCAAAACAAGCTAAAAACCTGTTTTTTAGAGTCAAATTTCCAAAAATTTTCTGGGGGAGGACCCCCAGACCCCTTTCGTACTTGGAACTAAATTACTCACCACAACTTTTTTATAAAAAGGTCTTTTAGATGTAAATTCAAACAAACACATGCGTAAAAAGCTATATTGGACGCGATAAATTTGCTTTGGAGGTGTAAAATAATTTTAGCCCCCTCCCGAAATAAATTTATATACACGCCACAGTATCAAGGACAAACGAATAGAGAAACAAGGATATTTTCTTTTCTTAATCAAAATATTTTCTTACAATTTGCATTTAAAATTTAAAGAGATGATATTTTGAAACTCCCCATCAATTTGTTATCTGTAGAAAATTTAAACCCTGATTAATGTTAAATAGGATTAAATGCTAATTTCACCCTACCATTAAGCAGTAGACTTTTAAAAGAAATAAAGGGGGGGATTTTCTTGAAACAGAAAATGAGAAAGGGGTGCGGCAATAAATCTATATGCACCAGGCGGCAAAAACCCTAAATACGGGCCTGCTCAGAACTTTCATCCTCTTTGTCACACACCGTATGTATTTTTAAGCAAATATTTTGATAACTCATTTTAGATGAATGCTAGTGTGACACATTTTATTACTTATACAGTAAAGCACCGTTTATACGTTTCTCATTTATACGACTTTATCATTTATACGTCGTTTTCATAAAGTCCCAATTCATTCCTATTCATTTTAATGCAAAAATTCTTCGTTTATACGACGCGCAATATCGGTTATACGTCGTTTTGGCTGTTTTAAAATTCGAAAATATCCTGTATCAGGTGTTGCTTCCGTGGGAAAATTTCTCCAGGGAAGGTTGAAGGACACTGCATTCCTTGGCTGTAGTATGACCAATGGGCAATGGTGTGGGGGTGAGTAAAAGGGCAATTCGTTGAACTGATAACGGGATGTGCTACACTACAGTTTTATGGCCCTTATCTCTGGTTAGGGGGTCGCCAGCATCTCCTGCAGAGGAGAATTCTTTTGATTGCTAAATGACCCCACAAAGAAAGGGGGACCATGAAACTGCCGTTCTAAAAACCCTTGCCGTTGCTAAAACCCTAGCACTATAAAGGTAGGTTTTCTTTCATTTTTATGTTAAATATTTTAAAATTTAATTATTATTTTCAGTTTAAAAACTGTTTTGAAGTAATTTTTTCTTAAGAAAAACCTTAAATTTAATGTAATTACGTAAATATGCGTTAAGAGTGTTAAAAACCTAATAATTAAAGGTATTTTCATTTATACGTTTTTCCATTTATACGTCGTTTTACGTCGGTCCCTTGAAAGACGTATAAACGGTGCTTTACTGTAATAGTCAAAATAAATTAAAAATTTTGAAAAAATACTCCAAATATATTGCATGCATTATTACATGGTGTGCCTAAAAAAACTAAGCAAATGAAAGCAAACTTCATCAACTTACATCTTATTTAAATTACTAACCATATAGCAAGAACTTGTATGTAATCTCAATCGTTCAAGCTAAATTTTACTTAAATCTGTCAAACTGGTAACTAATCTGCCTGGTTGAGGTTTTGTTCAAATCATTGAATCACGTACTCAGGGATGTGATTGACCAAAAAGCAAAAAAGAGGAAATAAAAAATTATGTTCTTAGTTTTTTGGAGGTGAATTTTAAGATTTTTTAGAATGTTAAAAAAAAGTGGAGAATTATAGAGATGTAAGTGCAAAGGGGGGCATGGGGGTTCTCCCCCAGAAATGTTTTTAAATTTGACCCTAAAAAACAGCGCTTTAACTTGTTTTGAACACCTAGTTCGATTTTTTTGGGGGTGGGTCCCCTGGCATC
This sequence comes from Tetragnatha versicolor, assembly GCA_024610705.1. Taxonomy (NCBI): domain Eukaryota; kingdom Metazoa; phylum Arthropoda; class Arachnida; order Araneae; family Tetragnathidae; genus Tetragnatha; species Tetragnatha versicolor. Next base: position 32,609,815 of record JANDEH010000005.1, read on the forward strand.
CCCCTTGATATCATCGTTCAATCACGTTTTTGGAGCAGTTTGGAGCAAAAAAGGAAATTTTGATGATTTTGGAGCAGATTGGAGCAATAAATTAATTTCGGAGCAGTTAGAGCAGATTTTCCACCCATGTAAGATAACTTTCGAGCAGCTAGGACAGAAAGGAAATAAATTAAATTTGCATGAGAGTGACACCTAGGGCTACAGTGTTAGAAGGAGGAAGCAAAGTTGTTGATATTTAATTTAGTCTTGATTTCTGGAAAAAGAGGTGCTGGAAGGGTAACCTTGTATGCGTGGGGGTATTTTCAAATTATTTTTTAAAGTTAGAAAAAGTTTCTTGCCTAGTGTTTGGAGTTAACTCAATATGAGGACAGGTGTTTGGGGGTTTGAATTCCTGTTCAGGCACGATTGTTCATTTCTGTTCTCATGGAAATGGATGAATGTGACCAACTCTCGAAAAGAGTTGTTTGTGTATGTAAATGTGCGTGGCATGGGTGCCAGTGTTTCACCTCCAAGATTACAGATTATCCTTTTTTAGAGCTACTTGACATAGATGTAAAGAATGATGTCATCTTCAAGTTAAGAAACTGATATATAACTTAGTTCATATCATTTAAAACATTTTTAGTGATATTGAGGTCTTCAAATTAGTAAACTTAACTCTTAAATATGAGCTGGTCAGGATGAAAGTGGTCTAAGTCCAAAAATTACAAAAGTTGAGTTAAGTGTGGATTTGGATAGAGTTTTAGGTCCTTTATTTAGTGCAGTGGTTGGTTAAGTGAAATATTAAATATTCAGCCCTACAGGACGACTCAAAAAATCACTCCTTATCGAAACAGCACTTTCAGTTAGGATGAAAGTGGTCTTAGTCCATTCGCCCGTCGTCGTTCATTCGGTGAGGAGAAAAATCAAGGTCATTAACGCCAGCTGCAGGAATAGGGGATCTCTAAGCAATTGAAATCTGTTTACTAAAGAGAAAGGCTTTTTTTTGTAAACTTTGATTACATATTTTTGGCTGACCCCTTTTTGTAAGAAAATATCCGAAAACAAATCCTCGCTTTATTCAATTGGGCGGGAAAGCTGTGGTCTTTTAATCATCGTGGGCCATGGCTAATACAGAAGATTCAAACACCGAATCTAACTTATTACAGACACATCATGTAAGTTTTTTAGCATCCATTATATATAAACTACAGTAGGTATGCTAATGCTTATGCTAGTAGCTTTAAGTACTGATGTTGGTTTTGAGATAAATGTATTAGTTTTTATAAGATTTAAATTTACGTTTATGGTACTAGATTTTCATTTTAAAACCTGAGTGAAGTTACCTTTTTGATAACATAATGCATAATTTTATAAGGATTTTTTTGGGGTTCTGATTAATTCAAGTTGCTATCGACTAGCACTAGCAAATACTTCTGTGAAATTAAATATTTTTTATTTTTATTTTAACAATATCTTCATAAGCAATGGTGTTTACAGTTTTAAAGTGTTGAATTTATAAAAACCACTTAATGATGGAAGAAAATTTTCGAATTTTTTCAATAAGATACTTATCGTAAATATTAAACCATGCAGTAAGTATAATAACGTTCAAACCGTCTCAATAAAATTGTATTTTTAATAGAAATTTTAAATTTATAACTTTTTTTATTCGGAAAAAAATTTTATCACCTGATAACAATTAATACGAAACCAAATTTTTAATTGGTGTTTCAAGGGAAAAAATGTATTATGCCTATAGAGCAGTTAGAGAGGGGAAAAATATCCATACAGTCGAAAAATTAAAAATTTACAAGTGGTCAAATGGGATTGACCAAAGTTCAGGGACGCCCAAAACAACAAAGAGACAAAAAGGAAAGCTATATAGGGCTAGAAGAAGTAGATTGACCACTGGTCAAGACCAAAATGTTACCCGTCTCAAGGCGTTTGGTTTGAGCCCATAATGACCTTCTTCAGTGCCTAAGTATAGAAGTAGCAAAAGGTTGACCGGACTGACCAATGGTCAACCGGAACCAAAAAGACATGTTATAGCAATAGGGGATACAAAATATCAATTTGAAACTCCATGCTTTATTTTATAATGATTTTTAGCCATATAGAGTAACCTTGACCAATGGTCAAGCAACCCAAAATATTCGTAAACTACGCATCAAAATCAATGGAACAGTAGTATTTGTATAAAATCAAATTTTGTACAAACCAGTCGCCCGTGAAGTCGTATTTACTACATCCCAATAGCAATCTTCCAACCGAAACCGGCCAATCTGTTAGGATGAAAGTGGTCTAAGTCCATTAAAGTCAATCTAAAGCACTTCCAGTTGAAATTTGATAAAAGTTGTTCCGCAGCAAAAATTGTATCCATGGCTAGAGACAAATCCGACCCAGAAAGTAAAAATATAAGCAATCCTGGTTTTTTTGGAGATGTTTTTAGAAAACCTTCAATTACCCAAAACGAAGTTCAGTGGACTTAGACCACTTTCATCCCAACCAGCTCATATAGATATCTTATTAATTTAATGAGTTTTAGTAAATATAGATCACTTACACATAACTCTTTACTATGAACTCTTAACAAATCGCAAAAAAGCTAGACAGCAATAAGATGACCAGCTGCAAATAAAATTTTCTCAAAATTCATTATTAATATTTTTTTATATTTAAAAATCCCAATTTCTAACAATAGGATAACTCTCTGTTTCTTAAATGGGTACTTGCGTTTTATACCCTTGACCGTTCAGAAGCAGTTAACTTCAGCGGTACAACTATAGAACAGTCAATGGGATTTTAAACGTTTTTGGATTCAGCAGCACGGTCAACAGCATAGGGGAGAGGAGGGAGGAATGGGACAATTTTCACTAAATATTTTTTTATTCATTATCCCCTGCTTATTCATAGATGCAAATGGTTGGATAATAAACTTGCATGTTTTAACTTAATTTTTTAAAAATGTACAGTTCTTAAATGTTGTTTAATTTTATCACTTTTGATCATTCAAATTAACAAGAATTTTGTCCCATTCCTCCCTCATGGGTGGGAGGAGTGGGACATGAGTAACGTGACCAGACGTCCCGTTTTGAACGGGACTGTCCCTTTTTAGAGCTACGAGTCCCGGTGTCCCCGAAATGAACTCTGGGACGCAAAATTGTCCCGTTTTCTGAAACCACGCCAAAATTTGAGTAGTTTTTCCCGAATTTTCGTTAATTTGTAACTACATTACATCGCAGAAAGTAACCGAATGGAATAATATAATCTAAATGTTTCCACGAAAATTCGTTGAGTGGAAATATTCAAACACTTTCAAGCCAACAATCTTCAGCATGAAAACTTTTCTATTTTAATTGAATATATTTTATGTTTGCCTGCTACAAATGCTCCAGTAGAAAGAGTATTTTCTATGATGAACAAATTGTGGCCATCTGAGAAGACCCAGTTACAAATTTCAGTTCTAAAGGCGATGTTGATAATTAAGGTGAATATAAAAAAACGTGCCAAGAGTTTCATTCTTACTTAAAATCATCACCAGCTATGTTAAAGCAAATTTGTTCCTCTGATAAATATAACTAAACGTTTCGGGTATATATAGTTTTTAATTCGTAACTTTTAAGCTAACTAACTTTTTCTGAATAAATAACATTTAAAAAGTGTTTTTTATTGACTACCTGTTAATTAACCTAAATAAACCAATGTCCCGTTTTGAGTCAAAAAATAAATGGTCACATTAGACATGAGTATGGGAGGAGTGGGACACTTTTGAAAAGTAAAGAAAATTAGTAAAATGTAATAATGAGAAAGGGCCTAGTATTTTACCTACTATTCTTTTAACCTTTGCCCACATTTTTAAACAGCTTTCAATCTTATATCTATTATAGAATAATTTTTAAAAAATATTTAGTACACTTGAACTCTTTCTCATGGTGTTAAGAATCAATAATTGAAATACAATGTAATACTTGAAATTGTTAATTCAAGAAAAGAAAAGCATTTCAATTGAAGCGATAGAAAGCTATCAGAAATTAATATTTTAAAATTTTGTTTACATTTTTGCAGATTTTGTTTACATTTTTCAGAGTGTCCCATTCCTCCCTCCACACATTGCTTTTAAAATATAACTTGTCACATAAACTATGCTGGTGTTAGGCTTTATGAAATTGCAGATTAGCATACATTAGATCTTTTAGATTACAATGACATTATATAATGTTTGTTCTACAAATTACATGAGAAATGAAATAAAACTCAAGATAGACTGGATATTAACTTTGGAAGTGGGAAAATCAAATTTTTACAACTATAAACAGAAACTTGCTGCTGGATGAACTAAATGAAGGAAATAACAAGAAGCTATAAGAAGGCCATCTAATGACCAAATTGGAAATAAAATAAACTGATTTATTTTTCCAGAATTTCAGCTGTCCCACTCCTCCCACTGTCCCATTCCTCCCTCCTCTCCCCTAATATGTAAGAACCCTTAAATGGAACCCAAAGAGAAGTAAACGGTAAGGTTATAAAATAACTTACTTAGGAGTTTTACTCTGAAGTTCTGAAAGCTTCAGGTTTAATGATGGTGAATCCTCTTCATGCAATTTAGAAATGTTTGCTTCTGAGAGAAGCTTTAAATCTGAAATAGAGCTAGAGCACATTTCTAAGCTTCTGTTTTCAATAGGTTTCATTTGGTCATACTCAGTATCTTGAGCATGAGAGTTAGAATTTTTTGGCTTGTAATTAAATGAATGTAATTTTGACAAAAAGTGTTTGGAAGTACAACTAGTTTCTGTTTCTTCTGTTTCATTTTGAACCCTTGGAATCTTGTTAGAAGGGAGAGGCTGAATGTGAAAGACATGAGGTGATTTGTAATGATTTTCAATAACAATTAATAAAATGGAATTTATAGTAGTATTATGTACTTACTTTAGAACTGCAGTGGTTTCTTTTGTGAAGAATACGAGTGGGGTAGTTTGACTCCGTAACAAAATATTTAGATTTAGAACACTTAACTTTTGAGCATGATTTTTTGGATTTCTTTTCAGACATTTAAAATCAACATAAATAAATCCTAAATTTGTATTGTAAGTGTAATACAACAAGAATAAATAAAAACTAAAATATGAATTTAAATTGGGAAAATTCAAAGAAGTTTTATGTCATCCTAATTTAAGCTTTTGGTAAAAACAGCGGGTTAATCCAAATTTAATTAGATAAAAAATTGGTTAGATTTATTTTAGGAATTTCAGGATAAAGGTAGAAGGGCATTGATGTTAAACATAACAGTTATATTGTATAAATTTTGAATTTAGGGGTTATTCTTAATATCCTTATGGTAATTTCAGAATTAATAAAAAGGTTTGAAATATTCGAATTTTATTTTGAAAAAGTATTTGTGGTAGGAAGAACTTCTGTTAGTTTAATCAACAATTTCCTTAGAAATGTTGAATGAAATCGGCGACGCGAATTCCCCGAGTTCTTACGGTTTGTTTGTATTTATAAATGCTTGCGTGAACAAGTCGACTTTTCAAGTTTGGTTGGTACTTTTTCAGGAGTGGCGAAAGGGAATTTTTATCGCGCCAACCGTCGCGCCAACACGCGAACTTGTAACTTAAACTTGAAAAAACGTATGCATGGAAACCCAGCTTTTAAGGTGGGTTTCCATGCATACGTTTTTTCAAGTTCAAGTACAGTGGCTAGAAGGGGATAGTGTGTCGTTCGAAGATGAAAACTGAAAAAAAAATTACTCCTCCGCTTGGTGTCGCTGCTGTTAGACGTGCATATAGGCGCCTGCGCATTGCGACTCTCATTCTCAGCGGCTATGTTATTGTTTACGCAGTGTAAACGATAATGTTTACGTTTGGCCGGCTTGGTGCTGAAAGTCGCAATGCGCAGGCGCCTATATGCACGTCTAACAGCAGCGACACCAAGCGGAGGAGTGAAACGAGGAGAAAAATTTTAGCATTGCTGGTATTGGCGAACGACACACTATCCCCTTCTAGCCACTGTAGTTCAAGTTACAAGTTTGGTTGCTCCAGAAATTGGTTGCCATAAAATATCTCTTTTTGGTTGGCATCGAAAACAAGGAAGAGGTGGCGCTGCGGTCGACCGAAAAAAAAGTTAGCAACCAAATCTCGTACTGAAAACTTCAACTTCAAAACAAACATGGCGGCTATGCAAGGGTGAGTTAAATTTTCGTTTCTCTTAGTTTGAACGTTTGAAGTGTATTTCTATTGATAATGATTGTAAAATGTTTACGTATTTAAAACAAAGAAAGCACTTGATCTCGCGATTGATTTCATTCGAAAAATTGGCGTTTTTCTGTATTAAATTTGCATTACAAGTCTCATGTACAGTTTAATGTTCATGCTAAAAAAGAAATTACGAAACTGATTCCCCTCCTGAAAGTACGAAACTTAAGTTTTTTATCCCCCTCCACAATTTTTTATGTACCACCGGGTGACCCTCTTAAATTTCCAATTTGGGTCCTTATAGTATAGTTAATTATATATGGGCTGGTTTTGGCTCGTCCTGATTTTGGATCCAGCCTGCGGGACATTTTAAATCCTGCTATAAATAAGCTAAACTGTATATTTCCAGTGTGGGTTTTCAGGATTTACAAACCGAGCTTGGTATTGAAATAAATTATGTGTTTCTGCTTCTACTACCCTTACATATTTTAGAAGGGGCGTTGGTCTACCACTGACCCTTATTTGTTTTAATCTTTTTAGGAATCACTTCTACCTAACCCAGCATATGCATGTTTTAAAAATTCGAACACTGTTTTAAAAGCATTTTTACCTTACTTAAATAATACGTTTATAGCCTCGGTATATCCCTAACGACTAATTAAACATTTACTTTTAGGTGATATTAGCATACAATTTTAGATTCATACTAAAAAGTAAAACTTAAATAAAACAATATAGTAAGCATTATCTTTAAAAAAGGTTAAATAGCTTGCTTGTACTCCCTCATTTCCTTGCCTCAATCAGGACGAAACTGATATAAAAAATTAACTAAACTTGAGCTATTGGCTATTACACGTTTACTACAGTTTCAATTGGCAATCCATTTTTCCACCTCCGTTGGTTATGCCACCGGTACGCATTGTTCAATTCCTGTATACATAATATTTCTACTCAACAGGTCAAGAATTAGTCATTTGAGGACAAGGAAAAGGCCATGCAAATGATGTTCTGTTAATAAACAAATATTTTGATGTGTGAAATAAAAATACCTTACATATTCAAACAAGTGTGTGTATTTTTTCTTTTTTATTTAAAAATATCTGTGAATTACATGTAATTTAAAACTCAAAATATGTACTTGTAAATTTTTATTCAAAATTTTAAAATATGAACTTTTCCACCATTCCTATTGTTAGTAAGAATGGGATTGTGACTTTAAAAAGGCTGAAGGGTTCACAAAAGTATGGTGTGCTTTAAAATTTTTTTACAACATTGTCATTTTAGCTGTTGTTTTCTCTAATTGTTCAGTGGAGGGTTTTTACTAAGAGTTCATTGCTCAATTCATACTGTGTTTAGAGATTAAACTGCAAATCTGAAAACGTAGGGAATGACTTTGCTACTTGTTTTCTTAAACCTAAAAAAGTTGTCCAAGTACTTTTGCTGTGCTGAAATTTTTAAAGAAAATGTAAATGGATAAGTGGAATTTTTATTTAAACCTTAAATATTAAAAAATTAATTTATTGCAAAATTATTTTTTCCAAAAACATTATTAGTTACAAAAAAAATTACTTTCAATATTTTTAATAAGTAAGGGTTTATAATAAGGGTTAATTTATGTAAGGAGGTATATTTTTTTATTAAAAATAATTATGGTTAGGTAATTTATCTGTATAGCAGTGTTTAATGTCCATTTCTTTTAAAATATTCTCTAAAACATGAATTTTTCATTACTTTTATACTATTTTGATAAATTTTTCATCGGATGTTTCACACAGTTAAGAGTTAGAGGTCATTTTAAGAAGCATAAATCTGGGCTGAAAATGAATTAAGTTACCTACTTAAAAATTCAAAGCAAAATAAAGCATCTTCATTTAAATACCAGGGGTTGATCCAGACAAAACTTGGGGCCCTTTTTCTGCCCCTTCACAAAAATTTCCTCTTTAAATCTGCCCCTTTCATGAAATTCCAATTAGGTTTAGTGATAATTTGCAAGAAAACATTCACAAAATATTTGAATTTTTCCTCAGTTTGTGAGTCAATTTTACTTTTATGCACTCATCTAACTATCACTGCTTCAATTTGTCACAAAAAGTAATGAACTGGGCTCCAAAATAAAAAAACCTGGATCTACCTGAGTACATTTACACTTTTGGCACAGCTTCGATAAGAGTCAACTAGCTGCCATGTTTACTCACAGCTCAAATAGATCTATGTGGTTGTGAGTAATCATTTGAACAGTGGGTAAACGTGAAGGCTGGTCGACTCTTATCATAGCTGTTCCACACTTTTAAGAGTTAAATATTATTCACAACTAAGTTAAGTTGATGTATAACTCAGGGCTACAATGGATTTGATGTAGCTGGTAAACACTCCAGGAAAAAATCATCTAGGTTTATTGCTCCACTTTAAGACAGCTAACTAAATAACTCTTTTAAATGATGCCACGTAATGTAAGTGGTCACCACTCAAAAGAATTATTTAGTAATTCTAGAACTTCAGAAGAATCCTGCAACAAAAATTTAAGTAAGACAGCTGAATGTTTTAACAAAAATACTAAAAAGAACTGTTAGGTTTTCCAGGTAAACTTATCTTCACATGTATGGTTCATTTCTTGATAATTGTATACTTAAATAAATTTTCATGGGATGTTTCTCCAATAGTTTAAAGTAGTATATATAAGATTATTTCAACAGTGAAATTTCAGAAGCATTAAATCTGAGAATATGAAAATTATACCAATTACTATTAAAATTCTAAACAAACACCAAGAAGAAAACATTTTCATTTAAATTAATTTGACCTTTTAGAGTACAAATTGTTAGTAACAAAAAATTACGTTGATATCAAATCTTATGTATTGAGAAAGATAACACTGTTCTACAAATTTGACCTTCAAAATTTTTTCCTTGATGAAAATAGTCAATTCTTATAGATTTTGGGTCGCTGAATACGAAAATCACCATTAAAATTCTCAATTGACTCAGGATTTTCGGGGAACAGCCCCTCCCCCTTTTTACGTTTTTCGACGACCTTATAACTTTAAACTCAATTTTCAGGGTCAAAAAGCATTATTTTAGTCTTCAAATTGCTCTCCAGTTAACAAGAAATGTTCAAATTAATAAAATATGATAAATTTATAACAAATGGATAGGGTTAAGGGGTAATTACCCCCCTAAAAATACAAAAAAATAGCTAAAAATTATAGAGGTTTCTATACGCTATTTTTCCTCTTATTTTTTACGCAAATCCCGTTTGAAGGGTCCTAACCCTTCCCCAAGGACCCAAATTTGATGACAATATGCAGCAATAATTTTTACTAAAAGCGGTTGAGGTGTTAGCCTCCCAGAAGTCCCCGCGGAAGAGTTCGGAAGACTTCCAGAATCGCGAAGGCGCTCGCGAGTTCAGGAATTAATATCGATGATTTTGAAAAGATTACAAATGATGTTTTTCTTATATTTTGGGTGTATCCTAAGTAGAAACTCTTCAGTTCTTTAAAAACTGACCGGTTTTCGGGAGTGAGGATTCCATGTTTCAAGATGTTAACAGATGCACGGCTGTGGATAACAATTAGGGGGCATCCCCTTAAAAACTGAGGGTGATGGAGGAAAATGGGTGTCATATTTGAATTTAGCAGATCATTTTACACAAGAATCAGCTGAAATTCAGTAAGTGGCTTCAAATTTTTTTTTGTACAGCACAGTTAAACTCTAAGTGCGGCATTGAACCCTTCCGTGGGTGCTCTGGGGGCGCTCTCACCTCAACCGCTTTTAGCAAAAATCATTGCTGCATATTGCCATCAAATTTGGGTCCTTGGGGAAGGGTTAGGACCCTTCAAACGGGAATTGCGTAAAAAATAGGAGGAAAAAATAGCGTATAAAAACCTCTATAATTTTTAGCTAATTTTTTGCATTCTTAGGGGGTTAACTACCCCTTAAATCTATCCATTTGTTAAAAATTTATCATATTTTATTAATTTGAACATTTCTTGTCCTCTGGGGGGCAATTTGAAGATTAAAGCAATGCTTTTTGACACTGAAAATCGAGTTCAAAGTTATAAAGTCGTTAAAAAACGCGAAAAGGGGGAGGGGCTGTTCCCCGAAAATCCTGAGTCAATTGAGAATTTTAATGGTGATTTTCGTATTCAGCGACCCAAAATCTATAAGAAATGACTATTTTCATCAAGGAAATTTTTTCAGTGTAGAACAGTGTAATTTCACCAACTACTTATAACTCAAGGCTACAATGAGTTTAAAATGTATCTGGTAACCCCTCCAAAAAATTCATCTGGGTATTTTTCTCCACTTAAGTTGAGCTGAATTCTGAACTAAAAAACTCTTTTAAATGGTGCCACATTAAGTAAGTGGTCATCACACAAAAGAGATATTTAGTAATTCTAGACTTTCAGAGGAATCCTGTTAGGAAAATGAAAAAAGACATTCTTTATATATAAAATGGGGCCAAGTTTCTGTGGCTACTGATCCTCTCGGGAGAGGCTTCTTTCTTTTATTGTGATAGTAATCATGCTGGCTCATCCATTACTTATAAGAAATATCAGCATATAACAATGGTAACAAAAAGAGCAGTCTAACAAAAATAATACAACATAAATTTGGATTTTTGACTACTTATTAGCCAAAATATTTTTAAAATATACCACCGAGTGGTGGCGGCTACTCGTTCCCTTAAAGCCCATAAGCGAGAGTATCCACAGAATAATAGGGTACTTACGTATTATACCGTCGACTGTTCAGCAGCCATTAAATTCAGCGGTACAGCTGTAGAACAGTGAATGGGATTTTAAACCTTTTCAGATTCAGCGGCACAGTTGATGGCATAATACGTAAGAACCAATAACAATTTTAGTTCTGTTATATATCAACAAAATATTATAAACTCAAAGTTATTTAAAATATGGAAAAATTTCTATTGCAGTCAAAAGTTTAATTTGTAGGTGGGATTCCGGAATGGTTAGCATTCTGCCTTTATTTTTTTCCACAAAGGAACCACAGCACTGGTGTATCGGTGGTAGATAAATTTTAAAAATGAATTTAAATTTTTTTTGCATATATTCCTCTCTTTGAATAAAAAGTAAAATAAGTATGCAGGAATTGTCCTTTGTACCAAATAATAAATAAGCATATCAATAAAAAAATAGATAAATAACAATATAAGTCTCAGCAAATAAATTTTAGCACATAGATTTTTATAGAAGATATTACTGTGAAGCTGCCATTTTTGGCACAATTTGTTGTGAATATGTTGATAATTTTGAAGAATTTTTTGAAGGTGCCAATAAACGGTACCAAAATTGATGTGTATTAGTATTAGCTCATGCTGCTGGGCTAATAATAATTGTAACAAAAAGAGCATAAGTCTTACAAAACTAACACAACATAAATTTCGATTTTTCACTATCTATTGGATAAACATTTTTAACACAGCAGGGCTAGTTAGCATTCTGCTTTATTTTTTTCCACAAAGGAACTTTCAATCAGTTGAAGACAAGGCATGTGGATAAGAAAACACAAATAGCTATGCAGGTATAAATGATGTAAGAATAGAAATCAACATTAAGAGAATGTAGACAAATTATGATTATATACAATGTTAAAATTTTAAGGTAACTATGACAGTTTGCAGTATAGTTAGCCGGTTAGTTTAATGATTATTTATTGGTAATTCCAACAATTTATTACTCTCTGAGAAGTTCTACACTTTTATATGATATTAAACGCACTAAACAAAATCATTATAATGAAGGAGCTTGATGATAAGACTACGTGTCCCGTTTTCAGAGAACAATTTGGATCTTTACAGTGCATCCCTGATATTTGGGAAGTAATAAAGGGAAAAGGAAAAAACTAATATGCAGGTTACCATACAGATTATACAAATTTATAAAATCTACTTACGATCTGTACTGCCGAGTTCTCGGCCTACCTCCTTCCAAGCATTGTCCTTAATTTCGGCGTTCTTGTATCCTTTGTAGGATGCATCGTAAAGGATCTTCCTCTTCTCTACTTCCTGAATAAATTTGATTACGCTGGAAGGTAAACTTAAATTCATTTTGAAATTTTAAAATCGCAAATGCACTAAGACGAGAGTTCAGAGATATGATGAAATAGAAATACAACAACACGATGTTCGCTCGGTTCTATTGGTGCATTTCTATCACGTGACCAACTTTTTTTCAGGTACGTGCAAAAAAGTCCATGCTGTCTGGACCGAAAGCAAGTTCAAGGAGCAAGGACGAGATACGCCAGCCCATTGGTCCATAGCGCTCACGTGAACAAGTCGACTTTTCAAGTTTGGTTGGTACTTTTTCAGGAGTGGCGAAAGGGAATTTTTATCGCGCCAACCGTCGCGCCAACACGCGAACTTGTAACTTAAACTTGAAAAAACGTATGCATGGAAACCCAGCTTGAGCGCTATGGACCAATGGGCTGGCGTATCTCGTCCTTGCTCCTTGAACTTGCTTTCGGTCCAGACAGCATGGACTTTAGCTGGGTTTCCATGCATACGTTTTTTCAAGTTTAAGTTACAAGTTCGCGTGTTGGCGCGACGGTTGGCGCGATAAAAATTCCCTTTCGCCACTCCTGAAAAAGTACCAACCAAACTTGAAAAGTCGACTTGTTCACGTGAGCGCTATGGACCAATGGGCTGGCGTATCTCGTCCTTGCTCCTTGAACTTGCTTTCGGTCCAGACAGCATGGACTTTTTTGCACGTACCTGAAAAAAAGTTGGTCACGTGATAGAAATGCACCAATAGAACCGAGCGAACATCGTGTTGTTGTATTTCTATTTCATCATATCTCTGAACTCTCGTCTTAGTGCATTTGCGATTTTAAAATTTCAAAATGAATTTAAGTTTACCTTCCAGCGTAATCAAATTTATTCAGGAAGTAGAGAAGAGGAAGATCCTTTACGATGCATCCTACAAAGGATACAAGAACGCCGAAATTAAGGACAATGCTTGGAAGGAGGTAGGCCGAGAACTCGGCAGTACAGATCGTAAGTAGATTTTATAAATTTGTATAATCTGTATGGTAACCTGCATATTAGTTTTTTCCTTTTCCCTTTATTACTTCCCAAATATCAGGGATGCACTGTAAAGATCCAAATTGTTCTCTGAAAACGGGACACGTAGTCTTATCATCAAGCTCCTTCATTATAATGATTTTGTTTAGTGCGTTTAATATCATATAAAAGTGTAGAACTTCTCAGAGAGTAATAAATTGTTGGAATTACCAATAAATAATCATTAAACTAACCGGCTAACTATACTGCAAACTGTCATAGTTACCTTAAAATTTTAACATTGTATATAATCATAATTTGTCTACATTCTCTTAATGTTGATTTCTATTCTTACATCATTTATACCTGCATAGCTATTTGTGTTTTCTTATCCACATGCCTTGTCTTCAACTGATTGAAAGTTCCTTTGTGGAAAAAAATAAAGCAGAATGCTAACTAGCCCTGCTGTGTTAAAAATGTTTATCCAATAGATAGTGAAAAATCGAAATTTATGTTGTGTTAGTTTTGTAAGACTTATGCTCTTTTTGTTACAATTATTATTAGCCCAGCAGCATGAGCTAATACTAATACACATCAATTTTGGTACCGTTTATTGGCACCTTCAAAAAATTCTTCAAAATTATCAACATATTCACAACAAATTGTGCCAAAAATGGCAGCTTCACAGTAATATCTTCTATAAAAATCTATGTGCTAAGATTTATTTGCTGAGACTTATATTGTTATTTATCTATTTTTTTATTGATATGCTTATTTATTATTTGGTACAAAGGACAATTCCTGCATACTTATTTTACTTTTTATTCAAAGAGAGGAATATATGCAAAAAAAATTTAAATTCATTTTTAAAATTTATCTACCACCGATACACCAGTGCTGTGGTTCCTTTGTGGAAAAAAATAAAGGCAGAATGCTAACCATTCCGGAATCCCACCTACAAATTAAACTTTTGACTGCAATAGAAATTTTTCCATATTTTAAATAACTTTGAGTTTATAATATTTTGTTGATATATAACAGAACTAAAATTGTTATTGGTTCTTACGTATTATGCCATCAACTGTGCCGCTGAATCTGAAAAGGTTTAAAATCCCATTCACTGTTCTACAGCTGTACCGCTGAATTTAATGGCTGCTGAACAGTCGACGGTATAATACGTAAGTACCCTATTATTCTGTGGATACTCTCGCTTATGGGCTTTAAGGGAACGAGTAGCCGCCACCACTCGGTGGTATATTTTAAAAATATTTTGGCTAATAAGTAGTCAAAAATCCAAATTTATGTTGTATTATTTTTGTTAGACTGCTCTTTTTGTTACCATTGTTATATGCTGATATTTCTTATAAGTAATGGATGAGCCAGCATGATTACTATCACAATAAAAGAAAGAAGCCTCTCCCGAGAGGATCAGTAGCCACAGAAACTTGGCCCCATTTTATATATAAAGAATGTCTTTTTTCATTTTCCTAACAGGATTCCTCTGAAAGTCTAGAATTACTAAATATCTCTTTTGTGTGATGACCACTTACTTAATGTGGCACCATTTAAAAGAGTTTTTTAGTTCAGAATTCAGCTCAACTTAAGTGGAGAAAAATACCCAGATGAATTTTTTGGAGGGGTTACCAGATACATTTTAAACTCATTGTAGCCTTGAGTTATAAGTAGTTGGTGAAATTACACTGTTCTACACTGAAAAAATTTCCTTGATGAAAATAGTCATTTCTTATAGATTTTGGGTCGCTGAATACGAAAATCACCATTAAAATTCTCAATTGACTCAGGATTTTCGGGGAACAGCCCCTCCCCCTTTTCGCGTTTTTTAACGACTTTATAACTTTGAACTCGATTTTCAGTGTCAAAAAGCATTGCTTTAATCTTCAAATTGCCCCCCAGAGGACAAGAAATGTTCAAATTAATAAAATATGATAAATTTTTAACAAATGGATAGATTTAAGGGGTAGTTAACCCCCTAAGAATGCAAAAAATTAGCTAAAAATTATAGAGGTTTTTATACGCTATTTTTTCCTCCTATTTTTTACGCAATTCCCGTTTGAAGGGTCCTAACCCTTCCCCAAGGACCCAAATTTGATGGCAATATGCAGCAATGATTTTTGCTAAAAGCGGTTGAGGTGAGAGCGCCCCCAGAGCACCCACGGAAGGGTTCAATGCCGCACTTAGAGTTTAACTGTGCTGTACAAAAAAAAATTTGAAGCCACTTACTGAATTTCAGCTGATTCTTGTGTAAAATGATCTGCTAAATTCAAATATGACACCCATTTTCCTCCATCACCCTCAGTTTTTAAGGGGATGCCCCCTAATTGTTATCCACAGCCGTGCATCTGTTAACATCTTGAAACATGGAATCCTCACTCCCGAAAACCGGTCAGTTTTTAAAGAACTGAAGAGTTTCTACTTAGGATACACCCAAAATATAAGAAAAACATCATTTGTAATCTTTTCAAAATCATCGATATTAATTCCTGAACTCGCGAGCGCCTTCGCGATTCTGGAAGTCTTCCGAACTCTTCCGCGGGGACTTCTGGGAGGCTAACACCTCAACCGCTTTTAGTAAAAATTATTGCTGCATATTGTCATCAAATTTGGGTCCTTGGGGAAGGGTTAGGACCCTTCAAACGGGATTTGCGTAAAAAATAAGAGGAAAAATAGCGTATAGAAACCTCTATAATTTTTAGCTATTTTTTTGTATTTTTAGGGGGGTAATTACCCCTTAACCCTATCCATTTGTTATAAATTTATCATATTTTATTAATTTGAACATTTCTTGTTAACTGGAGAGCAATTTGAAGACTAAAATAATGCTTTTTGACCCTGAAAATTGAGTTTAAAGTTATAAGGTCGTCGAAAAACGTAAAAAGGGGGAGGGGCTGTTCCCCGAAAATCCTGAGTCAATTGAGAATTTTAATGGTGATTTTCGTATTCAGCGACCCAAAATCTATAAGAATTGACTATTTTCATCAAGGAAAAAATTTTGAAGGTCAAATTTGTAGAACAGTGTTATCTTTCTCAATACATAAGATTTGATATCAACGTAATTTTTTGTTACTAACAATTTGTACTCTAAAAGGTCAAATTAATTTAAATGAAAATGTTTTCTTCTTGGTGTTTGTTTAGAATTTTAATAGTAATTGGTATAATTTTCATATTCTCAGATTTAATGCTTCTGAAATTTCACTGTTGAAATAATCTTATATATACTACTTTAAACTATTGGAGAAACATCCCATGAAAATTTATTTAAGTATACAATTATCAAGAAATGAACCATACATGTGAAGATAAGTTTACCTGGAAAACCTAACAGTTCTTTTTAGTATTTTTGTTAAAACATTCAGCTGTCTTACTTAAATTTTTGTTGCAGGATTCTTCTGAAGTTCTAGAATTACTAAATAATTCTTTTGAGTGGTGACCACTTACATTACGTGGCATCATTTAAAAGAGTTATTTAGTTAGCTGTCTTAAAGTGGAGCAATAAACCTAGATGATTTTTTCCTGGAGTGTTTACCAGCTACATCAAATCCATTGTAGCCCTGAGTTATACATCAACTTAACTTAGTTGTGAATAATATTTAACTCTTAAAAGTGTGGAACAGCTATGATAAGAGTCGACCAGCCTTCACGTTTACCCACTGTTCAAATGATTACTCACAACCACATAGATCTATTTGAGCTGTGAGTAAACATGGCAGCTAGTTGACTCTTATCGAAGCTGTGCCAAAAGTGTAAATGTACTCAGGTAGATCCAGGTTTTTTTATTTTGGAGCCCAGTTCATTACTTTTTGTGACAAATTGAAGCAGTGATAGTTAGATGAGTGCATAAAAGTAAAATTGACTCACAAACTGAGGAAAAATTCAAATATTTTGTGAATGTTTTCTTGCAAATTATCACTAAACCTAATTGGAATTTCATGAAAGGGGCAGATTTAAAGAGGAAATTTTTGTGAAGGGGCAGAAAAAGGGCCCCAAGTTTTGTCTGGATCAACCCCTGGTATTTAAATGAAGATGCTTTATTTTGCTTTGAATTTTTAAGTAGGTAACTTAATTCATTTTCAGCCCAGATTTATGCTTCTTAAAATGACCTCTAACTCTTAACTGTGTGAAACATCCGATGAAAAATTTATCAAAATAGTATAAAAGTAATGAAAAATTCATGTTTTAGAGAATATTTTAAAAGAAATGGACATTAAACACTGCTATACAGATAAATTACCTAACCATAATTATTTTTAATAAAAAAATATACCTCCTTACATAAATTAACCCTTATTATAAACCCTTACTTATTAAAAATATTGAAAGTAATTTTTTTTGTAACTAATAATGTTTTTGGAAAAAATAATTTTGCAATAAATTAATTTTTTAATATTTAAGGTTTAAATAAAAATTCCACTTATCCATTTACATTTTCTTTAAAAATTTCAGCACAGCAAAAGTACTTGGACAACTTTTTTAGGTTTAAGAAAACAAGTAGCAAAGTCATTCCCTACGTTTTCAGATTTGCAGTTTAATCTCTAAACACAGTATGAATTGAGCAATGAACTCTTAGTAAAAACCCTCCACTGAACAATTAGAGAAAACAACAGCTAAAATGACAATGTTGTAAAAAAATTTTAAAGCACACCATACTTTTGTGAACCCTTCAGCCTTTTTAAAGTCACAATCCCATTCTTACTAACAATAGGAATGGTGGAAAAGTTCATATTTTAAAATTTTGAATAAAAATTTACAAGTACATATTTTGAGTTTTAAATTACATGTAATTCACAGATATTTTTAAATAAAAAAGAAAAAATACACACACTTGTTTGAATATGTAAGGTATTTTTATTTCACACATCAAAATATTTGTTTATTAACAGAACATCATTTGCATGGCCTTTTCCTTGTCCTCAAATGACTAATTCTTGACCTGTTGAGTAGAAATATTATGTATACAGGAATTGAACAATGCGTACCGGTGGCATAACCAACGGAGGTGGAAAAATGGATTGCCAATTGAAACTGTAGTAAACGTGTAATAGCCAATAGCTCAAGTTTAGTTAATTTTTTATATCAGTTTCGTCCTGATTGAGGCAAGGAAATGAGGGAGTACAAGCAAGCTATTTAACCTTTTTTAAAGATAATGCTTACTATATTGTTTTATTTAAGTTTTACTTTTTAGTATGAATCTAAAATTGTATGCTAATATCACCTAAAAGTAAATGTTTAATTAGTCGTTAGGGATATACCGAGGCTATAAACGTATTATTTAAGTAAGGTAAAAATGCTTTTAAAACAGTGTTCGAATTTTTAAAACATGCATATGCTGGGTTAGGTAGAAGTGATTCCTAAAAAGATTAAAACAAATAAGGGTCAGTGGTAGACCAACGCCCCTTCTAAAATATGTAAGGGTAGTAGAAGCAGAAACACATAATTTATTTCAATACCAAGCTCGGTTTGTAAATCCTGAAAACCCACACTGGAAATATACAGTTTAGCTTATTTATAGCAGGATTTAAAATGTCCCGCAGGCTGGATCCAAAATCAGGACGAGCCAAAACCAGCCCATATATAATTAACTATACTATAAGGACCCAAATTGGAAATTTAAGAGGGTCACCCGGTGGTACATAAAAAATTGTGGAGGGGGATAAAAAACTTAAGTTTCGTACTTTCAGGAGGGGAATCAGTTTCGTAATTTCTTTTTTAGCATGAACATTAAACTGTACATGAGACTTGTAATGCAAATTTAATTCAGAAAAACGCCAATTTTTCGAATGAAATCAATCGCGAGATCAAGTGCTTTCTTTGTTTTAAATACGTAAACATTTTACAATCATTATCAATAGAAATACACTTCAAACGTTCAAACTAAGAGAAACGAAAATTTAACTCACCCTTGCATAGCCGCCATGTTTGTTTTGAAGTTGAAGTTTTCAGTACGAGATTTGGTTGCTAACTTTTTTTTCGGTCGACCGCAGCGCCACCTCTTCCTTGTTTTCGATGCCAACCAAAAAGAGATATTTTATGGCAACCAATTTCTGGAGCAACCAAACTTGTAACTTGAACTTGAAAAAACGTATGCATGGAAACCCACCTCTCAAAACAAATGAATCTAAAATCAGCATTTCGAATTCAATCTGTTCATTATAAAAAGAAATAAAAACTTGGCTACAAAAAATTAAACATAAATCTTCGTGGACTTCCGAAACATCAGAAACGATTTTGTTCTCTCTCTGTTGAAAAGAAAAAAAAGCTATAAATAAAAAATTAAGACAGCGTTGGAGTTGTAGTAAGAAAAGCTAAAAAGCCAATGTGATTTATTAGTAGTAGAAATCGTTTATTTTATTCTTCCCTCAGTTTGTTTTTTACAGCTCTCTCAAGAGAAAAGGCTATCACTCTTTTGGTCGGGGCTGCTGAAAAGCAGCCCCTTTTCTCCTAACAGATTCGCATGCTAAATTCTTGATATTTTCATTTGATATGATAGAGATAGTGTTTTATACACGACCGTCTCGCCGGTGTAAGCAGCATATCCAAATGCGCATGCGTGGCTGTTTCTCTCCTTTTGCAACCCTATTAGCGATGCGTTTCGGCTGTTGCTAGCCGACCGTCGTACGACGGACGGCAAGTCCCACGGCCATGGCGACCGTCGTATTGTTTCGTACTGTATTTCACAATCCCTGCAAGATTTTTATACTTTATTAGCAATGCGCATCCATGTGGACCTGATTCTTGCTGTTTCTATAAAATATTTTAGCGAAATAATTTTATTTTCAATAAATTAATAATTTAAATTATTTTTTTAAAAAATTAGACTAAGTAAAACATTTAAAAAACCACAATGAATTTAATTAAATAAGGAATGACTGTTAAACAAGAGCAATTAATTCTTGCAATTTTTAATGGAATTTATAAAAATTTAAATTAAATTTACTGAAAAATAATAACCGGGCTCGAACCCGCGACCTTTCGCACGCCAGGCAGACACGCTACCTTTCCCCCATCGGGGCCACGCTTACCACAATCCTAAATACTTTAAAACCACGCCTTTAACCCGAGCATGCGCACAACGGTTACCCGACGGTCGGGAAGTCACTCCCATGCGTTTCAGGCTGAAGGCCCTTTTCCATGACGCTTTTTTTCTGCGCTGAAAATCGGCCCGCGGATGATGTTGGCGAGACTTTGGTTGACAAAGTTATTCCCTTTGCCGATTTTCATGCTGCCATCTATCAAAAATGTCACAAGTAATTATACACTGATAGTACAACTTTTTACAGGCACTAGATGCCCATTACTTTCGTAATATATTAATGTCTGAGGACTTATTTTGTTAATAAATAGCTGTTTTAGATTTTTTGGAACTATTAAATGGGCCACAAAAAGTGTAATTGCAATCGGAACCTGGTGGCGAGTAGAAATATCTAGTTTAAAATATATCGGGTTCTCCTTTCCATCTCATTCTCGTCTGGATTCCCATTCGTGTTAAAGTTTCTGAATAAGGCCCTAAAACTATTTTAGTACAAAATCTTTAAAGTAATTGCTTTTAAAGTAATAAAAAACGCTTTTCAAGATCGCGAGTGAGTGATCATGCTGCCATCTGTCAAAAGCGTCACAAGTAATTTTACACTGATAGTAAAAATTTTACAGGCACTAGATGTCCATTAAGCTGCTTTTCCATGCGACTTATTTTCAGCGCCCAATACGCGTGTTTTCGGCGTGGCGACCTCTTGGCGCGAGAAAAAATCGCCATACCGAACGCCGAACACGCGCGGATTTGGTTGACTCTTTTTAGTGGTCACGTGAGTCCTACGGACCAATGGCTAGGCGTATTCAACCAGCGCGCCGAAGCTGGTTTTCAGCCCGGCATGGATGGACTTTTTCTCGGCGCTGAAAGACTTTCAGCGTCATCCATATTGGATCTGATAGTTTTGAAGCGCATTCCGATTGCTATTACACTTTTAATAGTTCCAAAAAATCTAAAACAGTTATTTATCACGATAATAAGTCCTCACAGACATTAATATATTACGAAAGTAATGGACATCTAGTGCCTGTAAAATTTTTACTATCAGTGTAAAATTACTTGTGACGCTTTTGACAGATGGCAGCATGATCACTCACTCGCGATCTTGAAAAGCGTTTTTTATTACTTTAAAAGCAATTACTTTAAAGATTTTGTACTAAAATAGTTTTAGGGAACTTTCAGAAACTTTTTTTTTTTAGGGATTCAGAAACTTTAACACGAATGGGAATCCAGACGAGAATGAGATGGAAAGGAGAACCCGATATATTTTAAACTAGATATTTCTACTCGCCACCAGGTTCCGATTGCAATTACACTTTTTGTGGCCCATTTAATAGTTCCAAAAAATCTAAAACAGCTATTTATTAACAAAATAAGTCCTCAGACATTAATATATTACGAAAGTAATGGGCATCTAGTGCCTGTAAAAAGTTGTACTATCAGTGTATAATTACTTGTGACATTTTTGATAGATGGCAGCATGAAAATCGGCAAAGGGAATAACTTTGTCAACCAAAGTCTCGCCAACATCATCCGCGTGCCGATTTTCAGCGCAGAAAAAAAGCGTCATGGAAAAGGGCCTTTACTTTCGTAATATATTAATGTCTGAGGACTTATTATCGTGATAAATAACTGTTTTAGATTTTTTGGAACTATTAAAAGTGTAATAGCAATCGGAATGCGCTTCAGATCCAATATGGATGACGCTGAAGTCTTTCAGCGCCGAGAAAAAGTCCATCCATGCCGGGCTGAAAACCGGCT
Source organism: Tetragnatha versicolor (assembly GCA_024610705.1). Taxonomy (NCBI): domain Eukaryota; kingdom Metazoa; phylum Arthropoda; class Arachnida; order Araneae; family Tetragnathidae; genus Tetragnatha; species Tetragnatha versicolor. Next base: position 32,631,808 of record JANDEH010000005.1, read on the forward strand.
TCGGCGCGCTGGTTGAATACGCCTAGCCATTGGTCCGTAGGACTCACGTGACCACTAAAAAGAGTCAACCAAATCCGCGCGTGTTCGGCGTTCGGTATGGCGATTTTTTCTCGCGCCAAGAGGTCGCCACGCCGAAAACACGCGTATTGGGCGCTGAAAATAAGTCGCATGGAAAAGCAGCTTAAGATTTGGCGACCGGATAAACCATTCGGCGGACTATTGGAGGGTGGAAAGAACAGATTTATTTGAACAAATTATTTTAAGAAAAATTGCTTATTTTAAGTAATTTAAATAATGGGGGGACATCTTCCCCTCTAGTAGATTGAACTGTAAGCAAATATAATTAATTCATAACGACATCAGTTCATAACCTAAGATACGATTACCAAGAAATGTATATTTTATGTACTCCTTAGTTAATTCATTATGTTAACAGTCATACTTTTAAGAACAGGTACCATTTTCGAAATCTAAAATTTATGTTTAGACTATAAAAAAGTAAACAGAACTTTTTAAGACAATTAGTAAGTGACTTTATAACAAGTCAAGTACACAAGGCGGAAAATATGTGACCAGAATACAATCCAATTCAAAATAAAATGTCACAAAATATGGTTTTGATTAATATTCAGACTTGTTAATCTATTAATAAAAAAAATTGCTGATGAAACATAACTAAATTGAACGGCAAACTTAAAAAATACTGTCGTTTAAAATACTCCAGATTTGTTTTCATGATAATAAAAATTTTATCTAGTACCAACCCCTTATAAAGATATATTTAAAAAACATTTTGATTATTTATCTGTTATTCTATTTAATAAATTGCCGTATGAAACTCAAATAGAACCAAACTTCAGACGTTTTAAAAAACTTTGTACTTTTATTTATTTTAAATCAAAATAGTATAGAAGACCTATTAAATTTTGTCAGGTGATAACTTGCATCTGAATTATAAAATATCAGAAAAGAAAACATCTAGCCAGTCCCACCGGCGCAAGTTCAGAGGTGCGGATGCGCCAAGTTTTTAGCAGTAAACATGACTAATATGGTAACCCTAACTAATGTTAAAAGAGCCATTTGGCTTCTAAATATGGCGCCAAATAGCCAAAATTCGCCAATCATCCGCACCTCTGAACTTGCGCCGTCCCACCAACCACCTTTTTTTTAGTTTTAAATATGATTTTTTGTTTTAAAGTTGTAAAAATGAGATGGTCCAGAATGACATAATTTTTGTTATTCTATATAAGTTTTATTATTGTATTTTATATGTTCATAAATTTATTTTTATTTCATTTTATTTTTCTATGTTCAAAAACATTAGGAAATCCACAACCGCATGGAAGAGCCTTGCTGGCTCCTTTGGGATATAAAAAAAATATTTCAGTGTCTTTTTCTTCATTATTTTCTTTCCTGTTGTGTACTGTCGTTTGTGTGTTGTTGAATAAATTTGAATTTCAATCTGAAAACGTTTCATTCTATGTTTCCTAAGCTAAGCGCAGCGCAACGAGCATGTTAACAAAACAAACAGCAGTGTAAAACCTGTTTTAAGCGATAAGACGCCAAATGATAGCACTCCCTACCTGCGTATTATTCACATAGCAATAAAGTGGAGTCCACACGCATGCGCATTTCGCATGCTGCTTACACCGGCGAGACGGTCGTTTTTATACCACGAATGGTATATCTGCGGGGGCTGACCGACCCGGAAAGAAATCTGTTGTCGAGACGGCATTGCAGAGAATTATTAATTGAAAAGGGATTATAAAGGACAAAGATTAAAGGGGGAAATAGATAATTTTTTATAAATATTGGAAAGCAAATAAAAATTGGAATTTCGGGGAATTTTGGTTGGGGGTGCTGCAGCCCCGCAGCCCCTATGGACGAGCCGCCACTGCTTTAAACATTAACGATTTCTGTGAAATATTACAAATTCTAATAGTAACCTCTCAAATAGTACTTTAGTAATTTATTAAAGTAGTTTTACTTCAGATTTATGAAGTTTTAAGCATATTTGAAGTCAAATATTAAATTGATTTCTTTGTTCACTTTTGAAATTAATTTCCAAGTCATTGGCAGCGCACAAGGCACAACGCACTGTGACTGCTGCTACCTCTATTTTCATTTTCCGTTTCTTGCTTGTCTGCTCCAGTCGCTCCAGTGGTCTGCTCTCGTGACCGCAATAAGCAAGGAAAATCAAAGAAAACCAGTGGAAGACCAGAATTTAGGTAGAACATTTCTTAAAATCATCAGAATGGGATCAAATGCAATTGCTTCAATTGCTGTGGGGTTAGTTATCATGATGGTTGTTGTTTATTTTTCCTCTGATTCTTCAAATGTGATCAAAAATGTTTTTGAAACTACGGGTATGGCAGAGTTACATTATGTAAAAAGTGTGTTAAAGATGTTAAACATCAACACAGAAAAGGTCGTCAAGGAAAGTAGTTCAAGCAGTAAAGACAACTCTAAAACTAAAAACAGCATGCTATTGCTTACTCCTGAAGATCTACTGAAATACGATGGAGGTGCCGAAAGCAAAGGTCTGTATTTAGCACTTCTTGGAGAAATTTTTGACGTGGAAAAAGGAGCTCAACATTACCGACCTGGCGGAGGTTATGCGTTCTTTGCTGGTTAGTATGTATATATTTTTTTATCTGGTTTAGCTTCCTGTAAAATTCCTTAGTTGCATAAATGAACTCTCAAAAGTTTGCTTTCAAAATGCTATATTTTTCTAGTGTATAATTTCCTTATTTAAACATTTTAGGGAAAGATGCCACCAGAGCTTATATTACTGGTGATTTTAGTCTATCTGGTTTAATTGATGATGTCAGTGATTTGGACCCTGCTTCCTTAGCTAGTTTAGAGGACTGGCTGTCTTTTTATAAAGAAGAGTATAAAGCAGTTGGTAAGAACTCTGAAACATATGTAGTAATTGCTTCTTAGTAACATAGTATCAATTTATATCCTTGCTTAGGCTATAATTACGGGTTATTGTAATTGATTTGTATTGTATTATATTTGTTTTATTTGATAGAAAGTTTTAAAATGACTGAGAAGTCTAGGGGTGTATTAAATGATGATGCATGAAAAAAATTCTGTAAGCTATGTCCAGGTTAGAATAAAATGAAATGAAAATGTTCGAAAGAAATAAAACATGCCACAGTTTTAGCTTATATCAAGTAAGTACTTAAAAGTAATGCAATAGCTTGCATAACTTACCTACTGTTTCTCATACACACTTTTTACATTTTTGCTATTTTCATTTCCTTCTAAGGCTGTATAATAATTCAACTATCTAAGCAAAAAAGTGTAAGAAAAATTACAATTTTTATGAATACATCGATTTTATCCCAATTTCTAACACTTCCGCTTCAGAAGATTTTCAATTTGTGCTGATTAAGCAGCTTTTTATATTAGCCGTATTATTTAAACAGCTTTGTTTCTGTACCTGGGGATTTGTGTCTGCTAAGGGATTTCCCAATAAATCATATAATAAGCAGAATCCATTGTTTTCCCAAATCCATCATTTGTGCTCACACCCTCCAAAGCAGAAAGTCATTCCAAAACATTTCAAAGCAGCTAAAAAGTTGGTTAAAACTAGCTTTTTATTACGCTTTCTACTCTTATTATAATTACAGTTTAATGATATGATTTCCTCATAATCTTGTTAAACTTGAAGGTCTTTTTTGTAGGTAAAGTTGTTGGGAGATATTATGATGAAAATGGAAAACCAACTAAAGAACTGATTTCTATCAAGAAAAAATTAAACAAATCTCAAGAGAACAAATACCTAAAAGAGAAAGATAAAGATGTATTCCCTCCTTGTAATTCTGAGTGGAGTAAAGAAACGGGCACCAAAGTGTGGTGCACTAAAAAAAGGTATGTAATTTTTACTAACTGATATCTTAAGTTAATTCACTTACATTTTAAATAAGTTGGATTGCTATTTTTGACTACATTTCAAGCATTTGTTTTTATTTGTGTGTGTAGCAGGGAAGTATCTAATGTGTTTAATTTTTTTGCTTATTTTAAAATATGTTTTAAATCTAAATTTAAAAAATATAACAAAATTTTAAATAATTTCATCTATTTAATTTTTAGTTAAATTCCATTATAATCACCATGATATCACCAAGCTGTCTTAAATGCCAAGCGTTCAAATATCTCCAAATTTTCATGGTTGTCATTGATAAACCTTAAATTTTTATCAGTTCGTTTGCAATTTTTGACTTTATTTCCAATTCAATCAATTTATAACATTCAAAACATTTATTTACATTATTATTACAACATTTATTACATTTATTAACATTTATAAGGAAAAATGAAAACTCTAAGGTTATCCGAGTTGTAAGTACTGATGATCTTCTAAATCCTTCTAAATCCTAATAATAATTCTAAATCCTTCTAAAGTGTTCCCTGCAAATAGTGAAGTAACTGTTCTTGATTCTATTTCTGAAAATGAATACAGCTTTACTTATGTAGATAACTTAATCGATTTAAATACTTTTTTGTCCCAATCAAATACTTATACCTCTTGCTACTTAAAAAATGTTCACTTCAATATTAGGAGCATTCGCTCAAACTTTGATGAACTCCAAGCATTACTAAATTCTTCCTTTGATTTCATACATAATCTTATTTTATCAGAAATTTGGATTTATAGTCACGAAACCTCTCTTTATAATTTAAATAATTATGATTCATATTTCTACTGCAGAGACTCAAATAAATCTGGAGGTATGTGTTTATGTAAGAAAACATTTAGATATTTTTAGTGATTGTTCATTTACCATGAATACTGCCGAGTCAATATTGTTGTATAAATATCTCTTGATTTGACTATTATTTGCTTATATCGTTCCCTAAACTTCAGCATTAGTGATTTTTATTTCGAGTTATCTAGTAAGCTTAAAAACATAAATTCCAAAAGCGTGCTCCTAATAGGTGATTTAAACACAGATATATTAACATGTTCAAATCCTATAGAAGAATACAAAAACCTTCTTTGTTCTGAAGGTTTTTCTCTCCTTATTGATGGTATTACTCAAGTTAATTCAAATTCTTGCATTGATCACTTGATACTTCGGGGTTCTGATGTTAGTGCTGAATTGGTCATTTTTAAAAATAGCCTAACGGACCATTACCCGATTGTCTGTAAATTAAAATATAGAGCTTCAAGTAGTTTAAACTGAACGGCTAAGATCTCAAAGACTTCAAGAGTTGATTATGATAAGGTAAATACTTTTCTGCTAAATTATACTTTTTCTTTAAATCCTAATGCTGAAGATGTGGATTTATTGTACGATGGTTTTGCAGATGTATTTAGGAATATCCTATTTAAATTTACTCACTGCTTTGATCAACAAAACCGCAAAACAAATAAAAACTGGATTAATCTGGAAATCTTAAAATTAATTAAAGCTAAAGAAAAATTGTATATAAAACATAAAAAATATCCCTTCGATATAATTTACGAACAAAATTACAAAGCTTTACAAAAAGAACTGAAAATAAAAATTAAAAACACTAAGCATAACTATTTTGTGTCTGAATTTTCAAAGTGCAAAAATGTTAAAACGCAATGGGAATTTGTAAATCAAATTACAAACTCTAACATAAAAGATAAAAACCTTCATCCAACAATAATGAACTATTAGCAGAAAATATCAACAAGTTCTTTATAAATATGGGATCAAGCGCTGTGCTTACAGATAATGGTAATTACAAAAGGTATTTAACAAGTCAATTAAACACTTTCTTTCTCACTGAGACTACTGATCTAGAAACCTATAAAATTATACACTCTCTAGATGATAAAAAATCTCCTGGTTATGACAATAATGACAAAACTTCTTAAATTAGTGGCTAACCATCATATATCTGTCATTACAAAAATTATTAATCTATCCCTTTTAAAAGGTTGATTTCCTTCATCCCTAAAAACTGCAACAGTCATCCCTGTTCACAAATCTGGTGATATTAATGACTTTTCAAATTATCGACCAATTTCCCTTCTGCCGGTTTTTCTAAGGTTCTAGAAAAAATAGTGCATACTAGACTTTATGGCTATTTGAAAACTTTCAAAATCATCTCTGAAAACCAATTCGGCTTCATTCCAGGCCTTAGTACTGAAAATGCATTATTAGCTTTTACAAAACATAATTTCAATAACATAGACAAAAATTACAAATCAGCTGCTGTATTTCTAGACATTTCCAAGGCTTTTGACAGTGTAAATCATGAAATTTTAATTGATAAATTATACTCTATTGGAATTCGAGGAGCTGTAATTAATTGGTTCATTTCTTACTTAACTAATCGAAAGCAGTTTGTAAGATTTGAAGATTATAAATGTAAATTTTTAAACATAAAATTAGGCGTGCCACAAGGCTCAATCCTTGGACCTTTATTATTCATCATATACATTAATGACTTCTGCAAATTAAAAATCAACGATAAAATCATAACTTATGCTGATGACACGGTAATTTTTTATTCAAGTTCTTATTATGAAGATTTACAAAGTCATATAAATGAAGACCTTTTAGCAATTAATCACTGGTTTAATGCCAACAAACTTTCTATAAACATAAATAAAACTAAATTTAATAACTTTAGTATCTATGGTCCATCTGAATCTCTTAGTCTCTGTTATCATCTCAACGATTGTAATGTTTCTGACTGCAAATGCCCCCCTCTTAAACAAGTAACATCCATAAAATACCTTGGATTATTCGTAGATTCAAACTTAAAATGGAAATCACACGTGAGTTATCTAACAAATAAACTTTGTAATATTCTCTATAAACTTTATTACATAAAAAATCATAAATAGAAATTTTCTGTTACAATTATATTATTCTTGGGTAAACTCAATCTTAAGTTATGGACTTGTTATTTGGGGTGGTGATTACTTGGAAAATATTAATCCTGTAATAAAAATTCAAAACAAAATTATTAAGTTTTTAAGTTGTAGTAACCAGCCAACTTTAATTGATTTATACCGAAAATTGAATATTTTGCCAATTCGTCACCTTTTTTCTTTAAATCTATAATTTACTTTGTTAAACAGGATAATAGCTCTGAATTATGAAGCATTAGTTATAATTTATGATCAAAAAACCTATATTCTGTGCCTAAATCAAAAAAAGAAATATTTCATAAAAATTTTGTTTATTTATCACCTAAATTATTTAATGCCTTACCTGAAGACCTAAAATCAGAAAGATCTCCTTTTAAATTTAAGAAACAACTTAAACTCTTTGTTATGACAATAGATAAAATTGAGGATTTTTTCCCCACACTCTTTTAATTCAGAGTTATAATACTGAAGCTCACCTCGCGATAGTTTTCACTTGTATTTAATTATTTATAATTTTTAAATAAATTTTTTAAATTGTATTTATAATTTAAAAATAATTTTAATTTTTTAATTAAATAGTTTTAGTTACTCGTATGGGTCACTGCGCTGACCCCTGAGTAATGCAAACAACTCTATTAATTTTTTTCTCTATTGTTTATAGTAGATATGTATTCTTATGTACATTTTTAGTTACTGTGTTTTGTTCGTTCCTTTTATGTTCCATGGAAAATTGCAATAGAAAATAATAAATGTTATGTTTATGTTTAAAAAAATTAAAACAGCTTGGCGTTGTTTAAGGGGACAGTTAACAGAATTGAACCATTTTTCTTTTTTAGGAAAATTTTGCAATTCTATGTAGTACTGAGAATTCTTCATTCGACAGATATTGTTACCTAGTCTTAATATTGGATAAAAAAAGTAAATTTTTGGGGATCTAATACTGCCATAATTTGTATGTAAGCATTTTTTGTAGTAATTTACCCCTCTTTATTAATTTGTGTCCTTTAAACAACTTCCTTGAATTTAAAAAGGAATTTTCTTGCATTTAAGGCTGTTGTGTAACCAATAATTCAATATGGATAGCTTGTTATAGTGCAAATCTCGCCAATCAGACTTTATTCGCGAATTTTTACAAACTATAAGTAAGAATAAAACAAACTTTAAGGAACTACGTTAGTTGAGTTACATGAATGGTGTGTTATTGTGGTGTGATATTTGATTATGAATTTTGAAAACCTATTAAAAAAGAAAAAAATTTTACCAAATACTGTGGTATATTTTAATATGAAATCTTACATGATTTTTGGATTATCTCTTTTAAATGCATTTACTTCACATGAAAGTGATGTTTTCTTTTGTAAAACATTATAATGTATTGTCTTAAATTTATTTTATATTATGTAATTCTCTAAACCATTGAAATACTAAAAATTATCTACTCCATTTCATGTTTTTGTTATTATCCTTATTAAAATATATTTATATCTCTTGTTTCAGTGGTGGAGTCGATAGAAATTGGGTTGGTGTGCCACGAGAACTTCATATTGAGGGTAAAGATCCTCGTTGTGTCTGTGTTAAGAATTCTGGACCCCCGTCTTCTGATCCCAATTCTCCAAATCACCAAAATAGAGGTGATCTTGATCATCCAAGTCTCAAAGAATATCCTGGATGTGAAACGTCAGCCGAATCTTGTGTGCTGAAATCTTGAGCACTATTAAACCGAGTTATCACTAGTGTATTAAATTTTATTCCACTTTTTTGTGAATTTTGATATATTTAATATTTTTTTAAGACAAAGTTTAATATATTCTATTGCTTTAATTAGGATCAAAATGTAAATTTATTTTTATGTAATCACTGGGGTACTGATTTAAAAAGAAGCTGTGTTTTGGAATTTTGTACTTAAATTGTGTTAATTATTTACTCATTCTTAATGATTTTAAGATTTTAAACTTATTAATTAATATTTTATGCATAAAATACCAGGTATGCAGAAAATGTTTTTCTTTTCAAGATTTCCCCTAATCCATACAAAAATTTCTCCAAAATTTTAAAAAATGATAAAGACCTTCAAAAATTCTGAATTATTGTTGGTATCAAAAATATGTTAAAAAGTACAAGGATGTGATGTAATCGATTATGAAGAAATTGTAAAAATCACGCTGCAATACGAAAACGAAACCAGGACAAAGTTGCCAAAAACGCGAACTCAAAGAGCTCCTTTCATCGTAGCTTCTGGGAAATTTCATAGTGCGCATGTGCGTCCGAAGGAGAAACCACGCTCAAGGCATGCTAACCCGCGATGATTCATGTTTACCAATAACGATCAGAAACGCAAAACGAAAGCAAACCTTTGATCTGTGGTTGAGGTGAAAATTGCCACCTAAATTTTTATTACTGTTCTGAAATTCAATTAATAGTATACTTTTCCACAAAATTTCCCCAGATGGCTAAAATTTCCCCTGATCCTAGATCGCCGGATCGGACATATTCTGCATCCCTGTAAAATTCCAGTTTTGGTTATTTTTTATTAAATGTTTTACACAATTGTTTGTTTTAACATTTATCTATTAAAATAGTTAAAATAACAATCTACATATTGTTACCTTTTCTTGTTTTTTTGGAGGGGGAATTAAAAAGTATTGTTACTTGAGCTTCTAGTGCCTTTTAACTGTCAAATCATACTCCCTGTTGTGATTTCTCTACAATAAATGGTTTTACAATAAATGGTTGTGCATTTACTAGAATATTTACTTGTTGGTGTTTATTTGTAAGAAAGAAGATAAAATTGTTGGGTTATGCATATATTTTGGAAGATTGTCTGTTGTACTGATTGATTAAAAAGTGCTGCATTTTAATTTTTTTGTGTTTCCCATTTTATAAATAAAATTTGTTTTTATAATGCTTCATGTTTTATTCTAGTAACTCAATTAAAAAATTCCAGTTCATAATTTGAGCATTACTTACTGTTGATCTCAGTACTCAAATTCACTGAAAATCAGCATAAATTTCAGTTTTTTCTTAGCTTACAAATTACGCTAGAGCGTAATAGATGTTACTAACACTGCTCTGCTCTTCAGCTCTCCCTTTCCACAAAAATAACTCAAGGGAGGAAGTGCCCGGATGAGCCTACCTCCTTCCCCAAACCGAGGGTTAGCAAACCCCCAAATTGGTTGACAAGGAGAGCAAGAGAGACCGTCGCGTACACTTGCAACATTTAAACTAATTCATAATTCATTAAGGTAGTAAATTAACTTGAAGGTAAATATTTTAAAGACTTTTTATGATTTTGTGTTAATAATACCATATGAAATCACCAATACTGAATGATAGAATGATTTATTTATTCAACTGTACATTTATAATGGTATATATACAAATACTATCCTTTACACATCACAGAAGGCCAACTGTATTTTAAGGTCTTTTGCCACATTTCACACAAAGCTCTCTTAACAGATTCTTTGGGATGGTATTGGAAACATTATTGTAGGTTCTGACATTCTAAATTTTACCATCATTAGAAAAAGGAATATTCATCATCTGTTAAAAACTACTTGATGTTCCTTTAAAAAGTTTGAGTCATTTAAAATGTCTTGTAGTTTCTTCTTTTTGTATGCCAAAAGTATCTAATAACAAGAGCTCAAACAATATAGGTTATTGACTTATGTAAGAGAGAATATTTTGTCATTTTAAAAGTATCTTTAGTTAAAAACATGTTATAGATATTACTAAGAATAACTTAATAATGGAAATAAATATATAGTTGTACTCCTTGGTGAATGTCTATTAAAGAAAGAAGTAATCTTTTAAAATTTTTGAACAGAGTAGAGTATTGTACCCCATGTTTGATAGCCAGAGTGATATACCATTTATTATAGTAAATAATAAATGTTGAATAATTACACAAGGCAACTACCAAAATGATTTCTAGTATGATAGCTTTTCTCTACCGATTTTGGGGTACTTAAATCAAGAAGAATACCTAAATGTTCTTAAGAGATTTTATAAATTTCATTTTTAACAATCTGGTTGGCGCTCTTTGCCCAATATAATTGTGTAGATTTTTAATATTTTTGTTCTTGTAGTCTAAATTTCTGCTTAGCACAGAATCCCTGATATATTATCAAACACTGGGCATTTTGTTGCAAATTTTTCAATTTGAATATATTTTTTTTACAAAAAAAATTATATTTTTATCAAGTACAGTTTCAGAAAGAAAAACATTAAAGGAAGTACTCCCCCAAAAATAAATGATCATTAATAAAAACACTTAAATATTTCTTATTCATGTAATATTTTTTCCCTATCTCACTACCACTTTAAGGATTTCAAAGGTATAATATTTTTAAGTAAGTGTTGTCTTTAAATATTTATATTATTATTTTTAATATTTATATAATAGTCTATATAAGGTGATATATACTTTGGTGGCTGGCTAGGTTATTTTTCATAAATTGAAGGTTGGTTATTTTTCACTAATTTAATAACTTTTAATTTTTCCAGAAAAAAAATGTCAGTTCTAGTTAAAATAACTTCAAAACTTCCCATTCATATAAAAATATTTTGTGGAACCATTAAAATTTGATTAAGTAATATTTCTTTTTACTTTTAAAATTCATTATAAATACTTGAAATTGGTATGGATTAACTTTACTTTTGATGCTAAATTCCTATGTATCATGTTTCTTAGCAACTTATTCTACTTTGAAATTTCATAATCTTTACCAGTATGTTTGCCACAATAAAAATAATTCTGGTATAAATTAAAAGAAATATTGAAATTTATTAAAATCTTAAAGTAAAAGATCATAAAATTGACATTCAAGCTACCCTTACACACCATTAATTTGTTTAATACTAATGTACTGATATTATTTACAATATGTCAAAGTACAATAGTCCTACTGCTAGAGTTTGTAATACATTAATTATCAGGGGGTTAGATTTCTTCACTTTGTCAAACATGGAAAACAATTCATGATGATTTTGAGTTCTAAAAGCTAAACAGCTAACAATAGTTGAAAATACATCAATGTATAATCTTATAAACTTATTTGGTCATTTCAGCATTGGTCTAAAGCAGGGGTTCCCAAACTTTTTTGGCCCGTGGACCCCCTGACGACATTTTTCGTACCCCGTGGACCCCCTGTCTTAGGGACCGTTCACGTGAGCTAAAATCTTATGTTTATGATATATATTTCTAAGCCACACAGAAATTTTTTAATTTTTTATAGTGTTTTTAGTGCGTTAAAAAGCATTTAATTTCACACTTTTACATATTTAAAAAATCTTGTGGTTTTTAAACTTTGGCCATTCATATGGTTAATTGATATTTTTAAGGATATTATAACAATCAAACATTTTAAAAGTTTGAAATAAAACAAATCTTAACTTTTAAAATCACTACATTTCAAGACAAAATTTTAAGAATAAGTTTTGGTTGCAAGCTTTTTAAAGTTAATGGCTTATGAGTGAGTTATTCATACACCAAATCATAAAATTTTTTAGAAATAATTAAAATTAATATATGGAATGTTAACAAACAATACTTAATTAAGTTCAAATATGAAAAGATATTAAATCATACACTACAAAAATAGTTTTTATGAAATTGAGAAACAAAGTTTTTGCAATAAAAAAATATGTGTTGCTTTTTATACATACTTTAAGAAATATGTGCATTTAGATATGGTATTGAACACAGCATTTATAAATTTTGAAAAAGGTTTCCATTGAAGAAAAAATACTGATAGTTAAGTTTCACCAAAGGAGAAGCTCCAATGAAAATATTCAATCGTAAAAAGAGATTATCAACATTAAAGTATAAACAAAATGACATTTTAATTTTAAAAATTAGGTTCAAATCTTGATAACACGCCTTTATGCTACACATGAGAAAATGACCATCAATGGCTAAGGCTAAATGTAACCGAAGTCAAACGATAGGGTTAGTTTTAACGTTTTAATCATTTATTAATATAACATTTAATTCTATAACATCTAATAAAATTGACAGATACTGGGAGTCAGGTGGTTTGAGTTAAATGGACTGGACCAATCTTGTTGAGCGCTTGCCTGTAGTTGGTCGACTTAATTTGTATTTGTAATTTTTGACAAAGATTCCTTCTCCCCTGCTCGCGTTGCGAGGACTCAGTGATAACCAACTTTTCATATTATAAAGTTGGATTATAAAAGACAAAATTTTTTGAAACTTGTCAAATTTTTTTCATTTTAATGAAATTTTCCCCGTGAACATCTGAAAGCTGCTGTGGACCCCCTATAAGTTGATGTGGACCCCCAATTTTCATTTTCATGCCTGTGGACCCCCTGGAAGTCGCTGTGGACCCCTGGGGGTCCATATGGACCACTTTGGGAACCGCTGGTCTAAAGTGAAAGTTTCACAAGTTTTCAGATGAAAAATTCTAAGAGTTAAAATTTCTCTTAGCTTATCCATAAAATGTTTGTGTTTTTCTTTGTCTTAATTTAGAATTTTTTTCCACTTTTTTACAAACTTTATTAAGAATATTCAAGTTCAAAATTGTGTAAAGGTTTCACAAGTAGTTTTTATATTAAAAAATTCTATACAGTACAATATTATATATTTTACTTTTTTATGTAATTGAAAGTTTTTTTATTCTGTTTGATATTTTAAATTTTTTAAAGGGGTACTTGAAAAATTTAATTTCATATGAAGAATAATTTCTTTTTGTTGCGCAAGCAGAAAAAAATTTAGAAGGGGATATTTTTTTTGGATAGGATACTTTTAGTTTTCTATGGTAAAGAAAGATGGCTTCTAAGTTTCGGGGGATATATATCCCCATAATCCCCCTCTTTGGCTACGCGTATGTTTTTTTTGTTCTAACCAGGTACATTAGCTATCCTACCTTTTCATCCATCCTCATTGTAAATTACATCCTCTGTGAATCACAATGGATAAAAACCTTTTATTTTCTTAAAATTGGAACCAAACTTGGGCACACAATTTTAAGAGAAAAAGTTTTTCAAAAATATATAAATTCTAAATTTTATTTAGCACTTTGATTTCTTTGTTCAAGAAAGACAAGTTTAGAGACGTGAAAATTTTTCATCGAAAATCCTTAGAAATTGATGCACCAAGCGATTGATAGAAACTATCTGCACAATGTAAATGGTAATAAGCTTCTGATTTTTATATGTATACTCTAAATACCAAAAAAATATCAGGAATTTATTATACTTGCAAAACACTACCAAAACCCCGATTGAGCGACCCCTTCTGGAACCAACAACATACGGCCGTTACAAAGAAAGACTTCAAATGAGAATTTAGGAGAAAATTTACTTCCTGCGGTAAAACAAATTGTTCCTTTATATGAAGGAGTCGCTATATCGTGTTGTTATTAAGAAAGGTCTACTGCATATATTTAATTGATTTGAAAATAAAACATATGGAATATAGGTAATTTTTCCGAGTAATAGTATAATAAGGTTTTATATTATCAATGACGAAAATTTGTTAGGTGTTAGACCGTAGAATTGGTTAAGAATTGATATGTTTAGCTAATTATACATACTTTTTTTAATAAACTTACAATAAAGTCTATAAAAAATTATAAACTTTTCTAGTTTATACTAGGACTACATTTAATTTAAATTAGATTTTTTAATATTATATTATAATTCTTGATATTAAGGCTTATCAAAATGTATGAAAACTAAATCCGAAAAAAATGTAAAGAAGGGATTATTTTACTTTTTAGCACCACCTGAAATACATTACTCTTGTAATTTGACTGTTATGCTTTTTTAACTAGAACCCAGGCCCGTAGCCAGGAATTTCCCTTTGGTGAGGCGCCCAATTTTTCAGGGGGGTAAGGCGGTTTTCAGTTTTCAGGAGGTATCATAGGCGTAGGTTCAACTGTTTGACTAGGGGACAAAACCCATAAGACCCTCAGGCCTAAGGAGCTGTTACAAGACTTTTGTTTCGGGAGGAGTTGGGTCCTAAATTTTTCTAGTTTTAACTTTTCTGTTTTCTTAAGTTTTCCCTTTTTAAATTTTAGAAATTTGAAGCTTAAAGTAGTTTTAGCCCATTTTTAGATTCTTTGGGTTAAAGTATAGAAGGAACGGCTCCATTTAAGCTCCAGAATAGAAAAGGAAAACTCGAAAATCGAGTTTGATCACTCCTTGTTAATCTTTAAATAGGCATAATTTTATAAAGGGTGTCAACCTAACCTCCCTTTTTCAGTCAGTGCTGGGTATATAGAAGTCTATTTCGGTAGGGACCTAAAAATATTAGCCAGCTCCTCCCATGCATATTTAATAGATTTAATGTAGTTTGTTATATAGGGTGTCCCATAAATAATGGGTCACACTTCTAGGGGGGATAGAAGACACATAGACGAGTCAGAATCACATGGGATTCGGGGGTCCCAGACCAAATCCCAGGGAGTTAAAAATGGAGCGACACCCCAAAAAAATTATTGAAAAATTCAATTTGTAGTAGAACTGCTATTGGTAGAAATTTTATTATGGTCTCAAAAATTGTGGTTTAATATGATCTTTAAAGTTATCTCAAAAGTCTTCACCTTAAAATTTTTTTATTATTAAAAAAGTTAAAAAACCACAAAAAAATTTGAAAATTCTGCCCAAACCTCATTTTGTATTTCGAAATCATCTCTTTTGATTTTATAATCTGAAAGATCATTGTTGTAAACCCTTAAGTCCAAAGTTTCACGTAAAAATCATCAATATTAAACGCTTGAGATCCTGTTAAAGTTCGTTTTTTGCGTGCGAAAACTGGTTTCCTATAGCCGTTTCCAAAACGACAGTCTGCGGACTAAGAAAACGGACTTAAACCATGCTTTAACAGGCTTTCAAGCATTTAAAATTGATGGTTTTTACGTGAAACTTTGGACTTAAGGGTTTTCGACTATGATCTTTCAGATTATTAAATAAAAAGAAAGGATTTCGAAATACAAAATGAGGTTTGGGCAGAATTTTCGCATTTTTTGTGGTTTTTTAACTTTTTTAATAATAAAAAAAATTTAAGGTGAAGTCTTTTGAGATAATTTTAAAGATCATATTAAACCACAATTTTTGAGACCATAATAAAATTTCTACCAATAGCAGTTCTTCTACAAATTGAATTTTCAATATTTTTTTGGGGGTGTCGCTCCATTTTTAACTCCCTGGGATTTGGTCTGGGACCCCCGATTCCTATGTGATTCTGACTCGTCTAGGTGTCTACTATCCCCCCTAGAAGTGTGACCCACTATTTATGGGACACCCTGTATATTTTTGGGTTGAATTTTCGTCTAAGAGAAATTCATTAATTCGTGTGATCTGTTCTCATAGTAATATAAGAACAGTTTTTTTATGTAATAATTGTGGATACAAATATCAAAGGGGGGTCTGTGGGTCCTCCCCCAGAAAATTTTTGGAAACTTGACCCTAAAAACAGGGTTTTAAACTGCTTTTGACACTTGTAGACCAAAATTCGGACATGTATTTTAAGTAGAATTTGATTTTGAAGAACTTGTTATTTAAAAAAATTGTGAATAATAAAGATTTAAATACAAATGGGCATGGGCGTAGCCAGGGTTCCACGTAGGGGGGGCAAGCAGGGTCGACTTTTTTTATGTTTGTGGAGGACAATTTTAAATCCCCGTGAAAGAGGGCCGTAGACTTGTTCGAGAGCGGTTTTTGATCTTTAGGCTAAGCGCGCACTAGAGACTTTTGTCTCGGCGACAGAGACAAAATTGTTTCCCTGGCTATTGCAAGAAGCTAGAGAGCGCGCACATGGCGACGAGACCAAGATCACTAGGCCATGAATTTCCTAATAGAAATGCATTGCTCTCGAGTGACTAGTGTTACAGTCGCCGGCGACATAAGTCTCTAGTGCGCGCTTAGCCTTAATGAAATTAATGTAAGTTTTTTGTGGGTAGGGTGGAAACAATGAGGTCTCTTTCATCCATATTAATAGGTTTATTGTAGTTTTTCAACAGTTTTTAGGTAGAATTTGCGTCTAAGAAAAATTTATACAGGGTGTATCTGAAATGGTGCAACAAACTTTCAGAGATGATAGTACTCATCAAGACGAACAAGAATCGGTATAGAAAGGGGGGTCCCAGACCAAATCCCAGGAAGTTAAAAATGGAGCGAGACCCCAAAAAAATCATTGAAAAATTCAATTTGTAGAAGAACTACTATTGTTAAAAACTTAATCATGGTCTCAAAAATTGTGGTTTAATATGATCTTCAAAATTATCTAAAAAGCCTTCACTTTAAAATTTGTTTTATTATGAAAAAAGTTAAAAAACCACAAAAAAATGGGAAAATTCTACCAAAACATCATTTTGTATTTCGAAATCCTTTCTTTTGATTTTATAATATGAAAGATCATAGTTGTAAACAATCCATATTAATCGCTTGAGATCCTGTTAAAGTTCGTTTTTTGTGTGCACAAACGTGTTTCCTATAGCCGTTTTCAAAACGGCAGTTAGCAGACGCAAAAACGGACTTAAACCATGCTTTAACAGGATCTCAAGCATTTAATATTGATGGTTTTTACATGAAACTTTGGACTTATGGGTTTTCGACTATTATCTTTCAGATTATTAAATAAAAAGAAAGGATTTCGAAATACAAAATAAAGTTTTGGCAGAGTTTTCACATTTTTTTGTGGTTTTTTTAACTTTTTTCATAATAAAACAAATTTTAAAGTGAAGACTTTTGAGATAATTTTAAAGATCATACTAAACCACAATTTTTGAGACCATAATTAAGTTTTTACCAATAATAGTTCTTCTACAAATTGAATTTTTCAATGATTTTTTTGGGGTGTCGCTCCATTTTTAACTCCCTGGGATTTGGTTTGGGACCCCCCTTTCTATACCAATTCTTGTTCGTCTTGATGAGTACTATCATCCCTGAAAGTTTGTTGCACCATTTCAGATACACCCTGTATAAGAAAGATTTTAGTAATAAAGGTTCAAGTTTCAAAGGCGGTTTGGAGGTTCTCCCCCCAAAAATTTTTGGAAATTTGACCATAAGAACAGGGTTTTAAACAGTTTTTTAGTACACGTAAACCCAAATTTGAACAAACCTTTTTAGGTATAATTTTGATTTTAATGAACTTATTATACAAAAGTGTGAATAATAAAGGTTTAAATACTAAAGGGGTTCTGGCTTTCCTCCCCCAGAAAATGTTTGGAAATTTAACCCTAAGAACAGGGTTTCAAACACATAAACCCAAATTTGGACATACATTTTTTAGGTAGAATTTCGACTTTAATGAACTTTTTACAAAAAAAATGTGAATAATAAAGGTTTATACTAAAGGGGTGCCTGACTGCCCGCCCCCAGAAAATGTTTGGAAATTTGACCCAAAGAACAGTTTTTCAAACTGTTTTTTGGTACAACGTAAACCCAAATTTGGACATACATTTTTAGGTAGAATTTTGATTTTAATGAACTCATTTGACCCTAAAAAACTGCGTTTTAACCGCGGGCGCGCGTATGTGAGAAATACTTAGGTTGGATTTGATCTTCTAATATTTCAAATATATTTAAATGAAACGTACTCATTTTAATCATAAACGGATTACAGCTGTTTTAAAAGGTGGTATGGTTAAATATATACATTTCCGATGGTTTATATAGGAGATACAAGCGTCCTTTTATTTCTCCATAAAAAGCGCGCCTGCTGGAAGGTTAACTTAATTAAAAGTAAATCACTCAGGACTTAAGGGGGGCAGCTGCCCCTCCCTGGCTACGCACCATGCAAACTTTTGAAATTTTTTGGTGGGTATGGGGGCCCTCCACCAGAAAAATTTTGAAAATTTGACCCTAAAAAAACTGGGTTTTAACTTATCTAGAAGGGAATAAAGAAGGGGGCGGCTGCCCCTCTCTTCCCCCATGGCTGTGCTTGTGGATAGAATTTGTGAAAATTTTCTAGGGGGGGCAAATGAAGATGCCAGGGGGGGGCTCAGCCCCCCTGGCCCCCCCCGTAGCTACGGGCCTGCTAGAACCTAAAAGAGGAACACAAAACATTTATAACAAAATCTCCCCTCATGATGGAGGGTGTCTTTTGAATCTTATTTTTAAATTTCCTATTGTCTTGTCTTGTGGATGATTCTCCAAAAGAGATGCAACATAATGGAAATATAAATAGGAAATATCTTTTTAGCATTTTTTGTGTAATATAACTGTGCTATAATTTTTTTCATGAAATATCTGTTGTATTTAAAAAACTGCATTGAACTACGCTCAGAAATTATCCTTCCTATTTCCTAAAACATGAGTTACTGAAATTGTTTCACATCAATTATTTAAAATGGAACTGTTTGGTTATTTTAAGAGTAAGGCAAATGCTTTGTGCTAAGTATATTATAAGTTTGCCTCTATTAATTAAATTAACTTAGTTAAAGGAATGACTGAATTGAAATATTATGAAACAGCGAAATAATTTAGTGGGAGTTAAAACTATTTTTGATGATTTCGGGGGAAAAAAATTAGGGACTCGTCATCTTAATCAAAAGTAAAATAAAATTGTAAATTTCAATACCTATAAATATAATTCAATTAAAAAAACCTAGCAGAGAAGCCAACCCTTACACACCTTGTCATGTTTTAAAGTCGTTAGAGGTTTTGGTGAAGAGGCATGAATGTGAAGAAGTTCATCTCATTCCAAGTTTCTGAAACTCCGTCCGTCCTAACTACGGACTCAAAACGGATTCGCATTCCGGGATGGATATGACGACAACGCTATTCTGCGATAACGACCTCGGATTATCAGTCAACGAGGACCTCGCGAAGTACTGATGATTATCCGAGCTCACTTCCTGAGTCCGGCGGTGGTCGGGAAGGCAGTCGTGGCTGACGCTCCTGGAGGCGGCGCCCGCCGGACCCGTGCACTCGTCCTCCCGGATCACGGGAAGGCACGGGCTGGAGGTCCAGTCCGGGAGGTGCGACGACACGTCCAGCGACTCGGTGGCCACGTTGGGGGAGGAGGGAGAGCGCGTGGTCATCGTCATCAGCTTGTTGTTGTTGGTCCTGACGGGGGAGAAGTCCACCTCCACCACCGTCTCCTGGGAGCATCCGGACGACATGGAGGGCTGCCGACTGCTCCCCCCTCCTTTCACGTCCTCCATGCTCAGCCACCGGGCGATGTTGATGCCGTCGGCGGGCGGCAGGATGGGCAGGCTGCCCTTCCGCCTGGGAGGAGGGTCCATGTTCGTTAAGCTCGTGGATTGGGCTATGTTAGGGGGCGCCACCGGCCGCTCCTCGGCCAGGCTGAACTTGCGCCGGTGCTTCGTCCGTACGGTGTTCCTCATGCGGAGCACCTTGTCCCACGTGAGCGCCTCCCCGCTGGAGTGCCGCCTCCCTTTCTTGTGCTGCTGAACCTCCTCGAACTGCTCCACCAGCATCTGCACCTCCCAGTCGTTAGCACCTTTGCTGCCCGGGTCGGCGGCCTCGGTCACCTGCTCTTCCTCGGTGGGAACCACCTCCTCGATGAGGCTCTCGGGCACCGTCGGGTAGATCGGCTTCGAAGTGGCCGCCCACGGAGTCTCTTTCAGTTCAGGGGGAGGTGGGGGGAACTCCAGCCGCCAAAGCTCGTCTGGGTTGGGGATCGCTGGATCCTGTCGGTACAATAGTGAAATTATGTATGTTATGGGAAATACAGGGTGGTCCTAAATTCGTGGTACAAACTGGGTAGGGTAGGTAGAGGAGACCTAGACAAGCCTATTTCGAATAGTAAGAGGGGGCGGAGATACACCGTTAAAGAGCTAGGACCTAATGTAGTGCGAGAACGTTACAAAAGGACGTTTTGCTTAGGCCCGTTTAACGAAAAAAAAACATAGTGAAATGAAAAAATTTATTGCATGAGGTACAGCAGTATCCGTACTACTTACACCATAAATTTGATAGAAATTGGACCACTTGCTAAACCGTGGGGTGAGTTTTAAAACGCGCAGTATTAATCTTTTAGCCAAAGAATGGAGTTCTCTTAATGGTATTTAGAAAAATGATGATCGGGGAAGGAATTTTCAATGATCATACATTGATCATTGAAACTATATGATCATTGAAAATTCCTTCCCCGATCATCATTTTTCTAATAAACATTACACTAATTTAAAGGAACTCCATTCTTTGGCTAAAGGATTAATATTGCATGTTTTAAAACTCTCCCCATGGTTTAGCAAGTGGTCCAATTTCTATCAAATTTATGATGTTAGTAGAACGGATACTGCTGTACCTCATGCAATAAATTTTTTCATTTCATTATGTTTTTTTTCGTTAAACAATCCGTGGCAAAACGTCCTTTCGTAACGCTCTCGCACTACATTAGGTCCTAGCTCTTTAACAGTGTAACTGGCACCCCCCATTCCTATTCGAAATATGCTTGTCTAGGTCTCCTCTACCTAACATACCCAGTTTGTACCATGAATTTAGGACCACCCTGTATTATAAATCCGGGCATTATTAATAATGTCCTCGTATTTCGGGCAATGTGATTAATATTCATTGATAAATGCCTTTGAATTTATCACATTGTCCGCCTCCACTTCGATGCTCGGTTTATCACTTTGCCTGTAACATATACAATATACATACACCCCGAGAGAATGGTCTTATTTCTTATTTAACCTTTTCAATCTTAGATTGCCATTGAAGCCTACAGAAAATTTGGAGCTGTTTGAACTGAATTGGTTAAGAGAAGTTTTAGTTAACATTTGTTTTTTTAACGATATATAGGGAGACGATTTTTTAAGAAACGGATGCATATTTTTTTGTACATGATTCTGCAAAGTTCTTAAAAAAAGGAAGATAATCTTCTTTAATTACTAATTTGGCAGTTACTACTAAACAATTTGGCATGCCAAATACTTGGCAAAATCATTTATAAAGATTTTCTCCCATCTTCATAAAAATATGTAATTCATTGAACGGAATTGAACCTATTTTGAGAGAGAGAGATCCAGAGACTTGAATGGAATGTCGTTAAAACACCTTATTAGGAGTCTTATTATACAGGCATAAAATCCCTACGTGTCCCTTATAAAAAAGGTAAAAGTTTAAGGCTGTAAAAATACATTTCTTTATTTGAAGACTGATAAAGAGCAGGACCAATATTTCCTACTTTCGGAGTTAGTGTTAAAATAAAATGAGTAAAATTTGACATTTAGTTTATTAGAATTCAGTAGTACTACTAGGAATTATAAATCAATTAAACTAATGTCCATTTCGTACCTGGGATTCATCGTCGAGTGAACAACTGTGTTTTGTTGGTTCTAATTTTCGACGAATGGTTACTTGTGTTGGCCAAGATTTTCTTTGATGTTTCAACTTTTCCTGAAGTGCTAACACTTCTTCGTCTTCCAAGTCTCGATCTTCGTCATCCAAAGGGTTGTTTTCATCATAATCAGTATTAGACTGTGAGAAAAATATAGTCAAATTATCTAAATTATTGACGGAACCATTTCTGTGTTTTAGTTATGGAATTTACAATAAACTATCAAAGAATATTATTAGAGAGAAGATAAAGCAATTGAAAAACGGTAATTATAATTTAAGCAACTAATGTTTTGAACAAAGTATATAAATAAGTTTTAAAATGGTTTAACAATGTAATGCATGTCTGCTATTTAACAAATATCTGGAATTTAATTGGTTTGAAAATTAGCACATAATTAAGATAATATAATTTCCTTGAAACAATGTAAAAAACTCAAAGGTTTAATGTAATATTACCTTGAAAATATAGCAAGATAGAATGTGAAACAAAAAAATGACTCACTTCTTTTAATAAAGAATGATTATCTTTCAAAATATCGGATACCGACACAGAGGATTCTCCTAAACTGGAAACCTCATCAAAGGGTTCCCAAGGCTGAGCTTCCTAAGGAAAAAAAATAAAACTAATAGTTATCATATTTCTTTTTGTATATTGTTGGTGTAAAGGTTTAACATTTGTCCTACTAATCCTCTTAAAAATATATTAAAAGGACCATTTAAAGAAAAATATTAAATAAGTAAATTTATGAAAAACAAATAAACTGATAGTATTTTTATCTTAATTTTACATAGTAGCAAGAAGCATGCGTAGTTTGTTTGTGCATTAAATACATTGCTTTCTTTAATATTTAGTTTCAACTTTATTTTCAATTACTTGATTGCTCTATCGTTTTACACTTTAAGATATAATTATCTAATTTTCAATGTGTATCACAACATGAGTTTTAATTGTTTTCTTAGCAAGACATTCTAAGTTTTATTTATTGAAACTCGAAATATTTGGACTACATGAAAATGTTATGAACAATAAGAAAATACAAACAGAGCAAATGGTAACATACCTCTATTCGTGCTAGTAACTTTTTGATAAAAATATCTTTATTATTTTGATTTTCTTTTAGTATCCTATTTTCTTCTAGCAAATCCATCTGTTGTGCTTTCTAAAAAAATTGGGTTCCAAATAAAAGAGAAACACTGTAGATATCGAAGCACAGAGATTTCAAATACACTCATTGCCATAAAAAATAGTGCATCAAGAAGAAAATGAGATATCAAAGCCAAATTTATTTCCTTGATTACCCATAGTATGAAAGTTAGTTGAAAAAAAATTCAGCCTTCCTCGATGTTAGGGGGCCGAGAAAATCAGTAAAAAGTGCTGACTCCATAGGTGTCCATAACCGCCGCCACCGGCCATGATATTGGGTGAGAGGGGGCTCTAATGGGCTTTTGGGGATTGGAGGACCATGATGCCTCCCCACGTAGTCAAATTTCTTCTGGTGCACCAGCGGACGTTGCATACCGGACCTCGCATGCTTTTCCTCAAGACCGAACTTCTTTTGTGAGCATTGGTTTAAGAGAACGGGAGGGTCGGGGTAAAAATGCAACAAAGGGGGGTAAGAAGAAAGCTTGGACATTGCGTGCAACATTTGTTTGTGTATTTTTTTTCTTGAAACTTGTCCGCAGGCCAGGCCTGAAGGTAAAGACGGACAACCAGTTGCAAAACCTCAACTGTTCAGCTCTGGTTGGTCAATATACTGCTAAATCCTACTCAAGAGTTTCAGAAAGGGAACCCAATGCACCAGCACCCCGTTACCTTGAATCACCACCCCGAGTGATGATTAGAAAATGCACAGCTGAGCGCGGTCTCTCCATGGTGTCTTCGAACTCATATCCAACCATCGATGTGCTGCAGAACGAAGCGGGATTATCTCATAAACACAATTTCATGAAATTGAGATGATCATTTCCTTATTTGGTGCACTATTGGAAACAGAAAGGCCTATGGTAAGTCCCATGTTTATAGACAAAGATGTACGAAGCTATGCGGACCAAACGCACTACCCACAATACTGCAAACGACATCCATTCCATTGCCGCATCTCCTGAGTGTGATTTAACAGTAAATTGACCAACCAGAGCTGAACGGTTGAGGTTTTGCAGCTGGTTGCCCGTCCTTTCCTTCAGGCCTGGCCTGCGGACAAGTTTTAAGAGAAAAATACTCATACACATGCTGCAAGCAATGTCCAAGCTTTCTTTGTACCCCCCTATATTGCATTTTTATCCCGACCTGCCCGTTCTCTTGAACCAATGCTCACAAAACAAGTCCGCTCTTGAGGAAAAGCAGGCGACGTCCGGTATGCCACGTCCTCTGGTGCACCAGATGAAATTTGACTACGTGGGGAAGCAGCATGGTCCTCCAATCCCAAAACACCCATTTAGAGCCCTTTTCACCCAATATTATGGCCTGTGGCAGCGGTTATGGACACCTATGGAGTCAACACTTTTTACTGATTTTCTCAGCCCCCTAACATCGAGGACAGCTGAATTTTTTATCAACTAACCTTCATACTATGAGTAATCATAGAAATAAATTTGGCTTTGATATCCCTTTTTCTTCTTGGTGCGCTATTTTTTATGGCAATGAGTGTATGTTATCCCAAAACTATAGAAATCAACATAATATAATCTATTATATATTTATCTTACCGAATATTCTTTTATTATAGTTTCTAGCTCCGAAGTAATCTTTGTTAAGTAGCCACGGAGAGATGCATCCACTTCAGAATCACATTTAATCAACTCGGGAATGTTTTTGAGGTCAAAAGCACATCCTGATATCTGAAACGCGCAACAAGTATTATATTTACAAATGTCTTCATAAGACATTTTAGAATCCTTTACCTTTAACTTCAGGTATTTATTGCTACTGTTTGTGATTAGAAAACAGTTTTTCGGTACCATTTTTTAAATGGAAATTTGCTTCCATTCATAAATTAATTCGGGATAATCCAGATCAGACTTGTAGATACTTTTGATTGATTTGATAGATTTGTAGACACTATTTTACGTGTTTGAAACAGAATACGTTTTTATCCAGTGAATGGTTGACTACATTGATGTTCAGGTTCACCTATTCCATTGATACTGCCTTAATGACTCAATTCCATATTAATTTTGAGTTTTATTTGTATTATCCCTTCTATTTCTCGTTTTTGTGATGTGAACAAAGCAGAAATATAATTTAAAAGTCAATTTAAGAAGATTTTAAGATTTTTCTTCAGCTGAAATTTCATAAGGTTAAAAAAGGGAATAAGTTCTTTAAAATTTTTAACTGTGCAACAGAATTTTCAGTAAAAACTTGGTGGTTATACAACGCAAATTCAATTTCTGATAGTTTTTTTGCAGTTTTTGGACTTATTCCATTTTGAAACTAATGACTCATTTTTTTATTCGAATAAAAGGTAAGTCTGCTTATGAAAGGATTTGTTTTGCCTACTATCATGATTTTCTGGATACCGGAGTTGCACTGTACATGAATCCTAAGTAAAATCTAGAAATCTAGCATAAACTTCAGTATCAAAGTATTATGCTTTTATTTTTAAGTCCATAATAAAACTACGCTTCGTTTAAAACTACGCTTCGTTTTAATCAAATTGCATATACAGGTCTTTGTTTCCTTCAGACGAATCATAATTTGTTTTTCTCATTCTTTGTTTGTGTAATATATGTGTATGTATAACAATAAAATTGAAAATTGAAAATTAATTTGCAGGGAGGGTTTGCCTTTGTAAGCCATATAAATTCCCGTTGTAAATTTTCATTACTAAACTTACTTAATTATCTATCTTCATATTATGTTTTTATTTTTTCTGTAAAAATTGTAATTTTTCTTTCGCCTATACAGGTCTTTGTTTCCTTCAGGCGAATCATAATTTGTTTTTCTCATTCTTTGTTTGTGTAATATATGTGTATGTATAACAATAAAATTGAAAATTGAAAATTAATTTGCAGGGAGGGTTTGCCTTTGTAAGCCATATAAATTCCCGTTCTAAATGCCTCTAAAGCTACCGAGAGTGAACATTATAATAGCTCTGTCAATAATAATAATGGCAGGCGAGAGATGAGAGGGGAAGTCTATCGAGATTTTATCGCGTCAGTCATCAGCGTCATCGGAAGCACTCATCCGTAACCATTAATTACCTCGGTCTGACACTCGGTGCTCTTGACGAAAGGGTCGTCCGCCAAAATCGAATTTTCTTCCGAGTCTTCGTGAACCGCCATCATGCGACTCAGCCGGCCTTTTGGAGGGGAGGTGGTGGATTTCTGGAATGAAGAGAGTAATTAGGATTTCCCTCGGCTTGTTCCGAAGAATACTCGAAAGTCATTAGTTAAGGATGTGAAGAAGTGGGGATGCTGTCATCATTTGAAGGAAGTTGGAGAAAGCTGCTGTGTCTTTTTCGAAGGATGAATGACGTCTTGTGAAGGAAAGGGTAGAGGGAAATTTTTGAAGCCGTGATTGATTGGCTTAAAGTCTTTATTCTTTGGGGATTTTAACTCTCTTATTCATAGTTTACCGAACAAATGTATTATCTAACTTTTTTTTATGAAAGACACTCCGAAAGAATGTAGAGTGAGGGTTGCAAACTGCTTTGAGGGTATCTCAATTAAAAAGAAAGTCGGAAGATGATGAGGTCCTCCCTGCAAAATTTTGACTCCTTACAAACCTTAACTCATCACCTTTTAGAAATTAATCACCTTTGGAAGCCTTAACACTCAATATCCATTTGGGGAATTGAAGATCAATCTTTACAGGAAATCTCTGTTCTTTCCTTTTCCCCCACAAAAAGATATTGTACTTTCAATTATTATTAAAGATTTTAAGGCAAACTGATATTGCTGGTTTTGTGCGATAACGTCCCAACTCCAAAATCCATCATCTTCAGTATGTATGGATACCTTGAGTAATTTAGAGCTCTAGTTTCAATGGCAATTATGTGATTCAATTTGTTGACACTGGAGTTCCTTAAAATTGAGAAATAGAGGATAAAAATAAATAGAGGGAAAATACAAAAAGAAGAGACAAGGAATTTTTACCCTTCCTATCATACTCTTTTGCCACTCTACCCATTTTCTTCTCCCTCTTTCTTCTCTCTTATCCCTCTATTTCTTCCCTCTTTCTTTTTTATCCCCTATCTTTCATTTTAAGGAACCCGCTAACCCAGATAGCATGTAACCTTACGTTTATATTTCTTTTTCATTGTCAATGGGTTGCCCAAAGCAAGGTTTTCGAAAAATCTTACCGCAAAACAATCAAAAATAATCTCAAAGCCCGTCATATCAATTACTAACCTGTTACCGCTATCCTTACAGGCGTCAACTAGTTCAGGTTGTTTTTACCCTGTGACAAGGTTACAGGTCGTCAATGACAACCTTACAAAAACCTTGAATGGGTTACGCTGTAAGGTCATAACAAGATCTATAAAACCTTACATTCTGTGCTATTTGGGAAGTCAACAAACTAAAACGGCCTGCCACTTAACCATTAGTTAACCAGCCGCTAAAGAAAGAAAATGAGCTTTTCACTGAGCTGATTGGTGGAATCCATTTTTAACCGATGGTTAACCACTGGTCAAGTAGCAGTGAATAAGGCTATTAGTTACTTTAATTCCTCAATTGAAACCATAGCTCTAAAAATTATTAAGAACGAAGAAGTTTTAACCAGCGTTAGAAATCGGAAAAAACTACCGGTCCTGCGAACCACTATTTTGTAAATCTTACTGGTCCTCAACCAAACTGACTGGTTCCCTAAAATTAAAAAGGACATATTTAAATTTTTTTAAAGTAACTTAATAACTTAACGGTTCATTTAGAGTGAATAGCAGCAATTAATTAAAACAATTTAACTAAGCAACTAACTAAATAAACAAACAATTTTTTAGAACACATTTTATTTTATAAGTACTTTTCTTTATTGAATATTAATATTGTACTAATGGATAATTGCAGTCAAATTTTTTTAAAATCTTAATGTATTCAGAATGGCTTATATAAGTTCCAAAACCATTTCAATTTACCTTTCAAAGCCCTAAATTTTAAGTTATTTTCAATTAAAAATAGCCTGTCTGAGCTGAAACAGCTTGTGACGTCAAATGTGCCTTGTTTACTATCATTCCGCTTGAAAAACTGAGCTCTAGTTTTTTATAGCCTAGTGTTTCGATGAAAACGGTGTTTCCCACATTTCCAATAGGCACATGTGACGTCACACTGTTAGGCGCTTTCTGTAATAAAATATCTCATAATTAACTGAAAAAACCTTTGTGGGAAAAGACAAGGATATTTTTGGAATCAGGAGAGAATTTTTAATAATTTAAAATTGAATATTCATATTTTTAAGAGATGCTGCAATTCTCCATTGACATAAACTTCTAATAAGTTTCGCAGAAAAAAATGCGCCTAGAATTGGAAACTGGGGTATTTTTTTGCCACTGGTCCGGCGGACCAGTGGTTTTCTGACCATAGTGGTCTGAGAAGTTTTTCAGTGGTCTCATACCAGCAGACCACCGCAATTTTGAACGCTGGTTTTAACTAGAGAGCCTGTATACGAGAGAGAGAGGCGACAACTCGCTTAAAAGCGTCTCTGCGCATCCAATTCTGTCCAAACTGTATCATGCCGCCCCACGCTAATCCTATGGAGGGAAACCTGTGGCGAACAGAAAACCTGTTTATCGATCTGCGCGTATACTGAGTTGTCGCCTCTCTCTCTTGTCGGCTCTCTAGTTTTAACGTAATCGCACGAAACCAGCGATACTTAGCCGTCACTCAACTGGTTTTGGCTGGTCGTCTTCTTGCACGGTGGGCGGTGGTGCGGGGACGTTCTCGCTGGAGGGCGAGGGGGTGAGCGAGGAGGCGTTGAGGCGTGGCCTAGGTGGTGGGGGAGGAGGTGCCTTAACCGCTGGCACGTCCTCACTCATCTTGAAGCCGAGGGTGCGCGAGAACTGTTCCAGGTAGACCCGGTTCGCCTCGCCCCCGCCCTCATTCTTGAACGCGTCCGAGTCGTCCTCACCGGCCCCCTCCGCATCGCCTCCCTGCTGCTGCGGGGAGCCACCGTTTGCCTGGAAGAGAAGAAAATAGTACGATTCACATATTATACAGAGTGTTTTGACAAGTAACCTCTACGGCCTATACCTCAACAGGTCGTAGATGTATACACCTATGCGACCTATATACGATCTATACCTCTACGACCCACAGGTTTGGGGTAAAAACAACAGAAAAAGGTATGACGGCACATCCAGTTTGAGCTAAAAAGGTTGTCTTGAACATGGTTATTTGGATGGATATGTTTGCGCTTTACGGTTAAAAATATTCACTTAGCAAGAGCATGCATGTGCCCACTGGATTGGATTAATTAATTTTCTATCGGATGTGATGCCATACTTTTCGAAAAATAAAAGTCGTTGTAGAGGATTAATTTTATCTACTCCATTCAAGGAATCTTTCGGTGCAGGGTGTATTGCCACCCTGTATTGCCAAGAGATTAATGGGGAGTTCTTATGTAAGTCAGAAATTCCTAGTACACTGTAAAAAATAATCCTGCAAAAAAACAGAAAATTTCTGGCAGCAAAAGTTGCCAGAAAATTTCTGTAGGCCGAAAAATCCTGTAAACAGAAAAAAGCTGTTACCTACAGGTAAATGCTGTAAAAAGAAACTTTCTGTCAAGTGAACTACAGATTTTTCTGTTGCCTCTCAATAATTTTCTGCTTGTGCGCATGCACTTATTTTAGTAGAGTTTTTTCTAATTTTAATTAATTAATATCCGGGGATAGAACCCACGACCTACCGCATGCTAAGCACGCACGCTACCACTGAACCAACGAAGATTCAGTATAATGTTGCCAATAGCTGTTTTCGTTTTCAATGCAGTAAGTTTCTGTTTAAGTACAGATAAGCTAAAAAACTAGATAAAAGCTGTTATTTTACATAAAATAAGTAGAAGTGCGGTGGGAATGTTACATGACAGAATATCTCTGTAAACATAAAGTCATTGTTTTTGAAAATTTCTGTTTTTCTACAGTTTTTTTTACAGTGTACATTTCGTAGACACGCTGAGGGTTAATTATTGAATTGAAAACTAAATTAAATTATTCACTCTAGTTATTAACCTTATCATCCAATTTTAAATTAATTAAATTGAATTAAATCAAATTAAATTAAATTTTATTCTAAAAGTTGTTAAACATTTTTTTGTTTCACTGCAACAATATCCTTTTTTCTGAGGAAGAAATTCTGAAAAACTTGTTTTGTTGCGTTAAGACCATATTTACAGCGAAACAAGGTTTTCCCTGCAGAGCTATGAGGTCCGGACGACGCCTGTAGAACTTGCTTTGCTGCGTTAAAACACTATCGGCAGTGAAACAAAGTTTTCCCTGCAAAAAGTTGAAAGAGGATGATTCCTGTAAAACTGTTTTTCCACAATGATCGACTTGATGCAGTGAAACACAGTTTACAAAAATCCGTCACCCTACTGCATACAACTTTACATTTAACCTGACACAATACATTCTTCTATTAAAATATAAATATATAACTTTACAACAAAGCTGACGATGATTTAAAGCGCGTGGAAAGTTTAATGAATTGATCGATTCAATCAATCACTCTACAACACAAAAAACTACGCCCCTCAGGGGTTAGATTCCCCCAGCACTCAAACCCATTTGTTTTAGAGATAAAGGAATACCAGGTTCTCTGGAGCGTTATCCGTTTTCTTGTCGTCCATGACTTTCCTGAGAAGCACTTTCTTGAGCAGGGGTATTTCGGAAGAGGCCTCCGGCAGACGACCCTTGAGCGCCACGGGGGACTTCTTCCCTTCCGGTGACGTCTCCGCTTTGGGGGACTGTCGTTTGGGAGATTTAGGGGAGGTGGTGCCCTTTGGGATGACGGACGTGAGCATCGAGGAGAACGCTCCGGACTTCGATTTGGGGGAAGGAGGCTGAAACACCGACAGTTTGATCATGACCATTGGAAAGTTTTGGTTTTATTAATTATTAGAATTGGTTCTTATTAAGTACTTTATAAGTGGTTCTCTTTTTATAAATTATTGAATGTTGATATTTTCAGAATTTTAGGTCTTTGGTTGGTTGCACAAAAGTTTAAAATAATGTTATACACAAAAATAGATAGAAATGGTAACTATATTATCTCAACTTTCCCCGAAGAATTTATGAAAATTAACTAAATTTATTTATTTTGTAATTAAATAGTTTTATAATAAATATAAATTCAGGAGGAATCTTTAAAACATAATGTTAAAACTAACGGTTCAATTCTGTCCAGTTATGTATCTCCAAGTTGTTTTGGACGCGTAGTAATAAAATCTGATTGCATTGATATCTATATAATCTAAATACCACTGACTGACTGACACACACTCATCACGAAATCTCCAAAACTGCCGGACCCAGAGGCTTGAAATTTGACAGAGACCTTCCTCTCAGCCATTAGACGCGCATTAAGAAACGATTTTAAAATCGAACGACTCCTTCCCTGTTTTTCGGCGCTTTTTCGACTCCGTTTTACCCAAAGCTATCAACACTTTGGTTTTACCCATTTAAATAGCATTGTGCATTGTTTAAATGCATAAAATGAAGGGTTTACTTCTTATCTGAAGGCGACGTCTTGGCTCACTTGAATAAATATAACTTCAAAACATTTTATAATTTATAACGAAATTTAAGAAGAAAAACAGTGTGAATATCTGTATTTAAATATTATAACAGTTATCAGAAAAACGAAGTAAATTAAAATAATTAATTTACTTTCTTTAAGATTTTAATTCCTCAAAAATAAATATATTTATGGAACTAGGGAGCTACCGCCCCCTGCTCGCTATCGCTCGCCAACCCCCGTAAACTGCTGACGCAGGACCTTTTGGAATTGCTTCGCAATTCCCACAAATTCCAACTCGCTGAACTTAATACACTTCATAAAACAATTAAACAATATACAGAAAAACGTCAACCAACTTTCCAAAAATACTTCTCCAAATCCCCTCCATGAATAAATCTCCCTTAAAAGTTTGAATATATATTAACTCGAACTTATCAAAAATTTAAACGAAATATTTTAGAAATATTCATCTTAATTATTTTAAATCTATGATAATTATCGTTCAAGTAAAAATAACTAATCCTTATTGTTTATAAATATTCGGACTAAACAAAAACCATTATTTTCAAGTGACTTGTTAGTATAATATGCCTAGTGTTTATCATTCATATTTTTGTTTAAACCCAGACTTTTTTCTTGTTAAACAATACCGTTTAAGCAATTGAAAATAATAAGAGACAAAACATCCCTCTATGTTTACATTTAATTTCGATAAAATCAGACTAAAAATTATAAAAAAAAGTGTGAAAACACAAGTGTGAAAACAATGTGAAAAGTGGACAAAAAGTGTGAAATTTTAGTATGAGATGGCGTACACGTAAGTTTTTAGAATATGTTTTTATCAGTCTTTCAGTGGTATTTCATCAAGAAAGTACTTTTTTAAATGGTGAAAAAACATGTTTCATCTTAAAATATAGCGTCATTCGGTCGTTGTGATTGGATGCATAATAATTTGATTGACAGTACTTCCTTTGTAACTGCGACCTTATCCGTTATCTAAAAAAATGGAAATATTTTAAAATTGAGAATTTTTTTGAAAAATCGAAGGGCCTACTCGGAAATCAGGAAAGAATCCGGACATTTTGATACCATATATGTGTCATTCGGTTCAGTAATTAAAAAGCCTTTCTCTGGAAACCGTTCACCAAAAACTTTTTTTTAGAATAGAGAGATACTTATAGCAAGAATTTAAAAGTTTCCAAGGAAACATTTCATTGTTTCATCACTGAGCTATAAAACAAACTAAGCTCAGCTTTTTTATAGCTCAGTGTGTTTCATAGGGCATGGTTTACTAGACTATATAATCACTAGATTTTTATTATAACCACTGAGCTATAAAACAAACTGGAGTGACAACCACCGATACTATGGATGAGTTGAAAAATGTAAACAAAAACAAAGTCATGTGACATCAGGGAGCTTGAGATACTTCCGGTTTCAAGCAAAAGCATTGTAGATGTATGTGGCGATTTGGCGAAAACGTCGTTTTTACGCTTTGGTTAAAAATATTATTTTTCATTTTGATCCTTTGCAAATATTTCATTTCATAAGAATAAAAGACGTAGTCACCTATTCATGAAAAAATGTACTTTTAATTTTTATTTTACTGTTTTTATTAAGTAGAAATTAATTGGGTGTGGGCTCTGGATTTAAGACGTGATCGCGGAATTTGGCGATTTCGTAAATTTCTACTCGCATTCTTCGTAGCGGTGTTGTTGTTTGTGTAAATATTGTAGTTTTGAGTCATAATTCTTTTAGGAAATATTAAATTGAAATTCTTGGAGGTAATAATTTTTTAATGTTTGATCCTTCAATCGTGATAACCCGCTTATATTCAATTTACTATATGTGGAATATTATTTAAAACTTTTCATTGTTTTTGTGACTGCCTGTTTTGAAATGCATTCATAAAAACGTTTCTTAAAGTTCAAAAGATAGCTAAAATTTATCGAATTCTTTTTTTAAATATAACCAATATTTAATTTCTTGTTTTTTATAATTTACTATTAGCAGGGTGCAAGCAAACGGATGGATGGATTTGTTGAAAAATATAAACAACATTGCTCAACTTTTCACTTTTATTTAATTTTTTATTACTATGGATGCGTTGAAAAATGTAACTATCATTATTAATATCATGAATTTATAATCCCTTCTGGATGTCTAGTTAATACTTTGTGAGTGGAAAAGTCATAATAGATTTCAGAAACAACATCCCCATATTTACATTGTGAAATGCACCGTCCAAGCCAGCCAGGCAACAGCTAACTTCCACTCTCCTTGGTCAGTAATCGAGTGCAATAGCAAAATTCTGAATGCCCATTGCACTTGCACACCTGGGTATGAAAACTATTATTTTAATAAATGAATACATCTAACATTATCAGGCAATATTTTCTCCTTCCGTACTAGTGGTTCCAAGAGTACAATGATTATGAAATGGAGAGAGAATTCCTATAAATATATTTCTATAACTCTGAGCCAAAAAATCCTATCTATATACAATGTAGCATTGTTCTACTGGATGCATACACTTATTTATGTTAGATAATTTTACATTTATAACTTCAAAAATTCAAATAAATATAAAATTTTAGTAATTTTTTTCTGTTTTGGATAATTTAAGTAAAACAGAAATAGGACTTTTTGGCTCCAAGGTACAGATTTAATATTCATGACATGTTGCCTTAATTGTGAATTGTTTTCCCCCAAGGTTGGGAATTTGTTTTTCGTAGTGGTTATTTTCACAACAGTTGAAGCAAGTGGCATCAGCTTCGATGGCCTAATGGTTACAGTACGTGTCTACTAACCCAAAGGTCCCTGGTTCGAATCCTGGGGTCTACTTTTGTAAATTATGCTCTCATTTAAGCTTTTATCAGCGAAATTCGTTATAGTTTAGTTACTTTAATGGAAATAACCATGCATTTGTTTTAAAACATATGGAGAGTTCTGGTAAAACCCAAAGTTAAAATTTAAATATTTTTTATTTTTAGGTGAAGCTTGTTCTCATAGAGCAGCTTTATTACTGACAAATTGAAACAGCTGTTTGAGAAGACAAGCTTGAAGCGTCCTGCACATCTCTTCCTTGTGAGTGGAAAAAATCTGTTTAGAAGGTTAAACTAGAACAATATCTTTAAAACTTAGTTTATCAATTTCAAGTGTTGCTTTTTTCATATAATATTATTCTTATACTTTTCTGTTTAAATTAATGATTTTAGAATTCTAATTTTTCCATCAAATATAATTTCTGTGGACTTTGATTGTAAATAATTTAGAAATACTCTAAATTCTATGTTTTCTCCAGCTCATAGTACCTAAAATTGTGCATGGTGGTTCAAACCTGAAAATCAAGGATACAAAGGAAAATTTTCAAAAAAAAAATTTTTTTTAATCTTGAAAAATCAGAAAAATTATTTGTTTTTGTTATACTATTAAATTAGGGAACTTTTTTCAAAAACATTTATGCTGAACATCTTAACAGTATCTGTAATTCATATTTATGATTTAACAAAGATACTTTTCTAATCTCAATGAGTTACATGTTTCACTATATCTATATTTTTTTAAACGTCATAAATTTTTATAGGTTCCTCTAGTTCCTGCTGCAAAATCTCACATTCAGTCGTCATAAACGAAAGTGCTTCTATTAGAAATGCTCCATGTCTGTCATCAAAAAGTGTTTTCAAACAGTTTCTTGGAATAATTGGAGTAAGAATTTTTATTTGGTTCAATTCCGTTAACATTCCCGCTAAATATCGGCATCTCTTTATAACGTCATATATTCAAATATCGACAAATTTTTCTGATTTTTAATGATAAACTGAACAGTTATTCATCTAATTAAACATTTTAATCTGAGTTTGAAATTATTTAGCAATATATCTACACTTTGGTGTCCAAAAGAGCATGGTGGAATTTGGCGGGAACGTTAACGGAATTGAACCCTTTATTTTTAAAAATTTATTATTGGTTATTTTTCTATAATTTGCTCAAAGTTCAATCTAAAATATTTTGTGTCTATCTGATGTTAATATTACTTTTGTCGGCTTCTATTTTTAAAGTAAAAAAATTTTTTACATATAATATTTTGATATTGATTTGATAATTTAGGTTTAAATTAATTAACATTCCCATGTTTTAGATGGGTACCATTTTTCCCTCTTAAATTTGTGCTATATGTGAACTTTTGTTTTAAGCGCCATCTCTCGATTGTAATAGGAAGTTAAAACAGCACAGCTTTGATAAGAGTTGACCAGCCACCATGTTTATCCACCGCTCAAATGATGACACACAACCATATAGATCTAATTTGAGCTGTGGGTAAACATGGCAGCTGGTCGACTCTTATCGAAGCTGTGCCAATAAAACATCAAATCATATATATTGCTGCTTTCAGCTGATAATTTCAATAGAAAGTTTGTTTTTGAGGGGAAAAGCCAAGGTCTACTATGGTGGAACTGGAGAGTGATAAGGATACAAGGACGGATTAAGGGGGGGGGCGGTGGGGGCGATCGCCCCCCCCTTGCCCCACGACGAAAAAAATTTTTTGGTTTCATATAACAAACTTTGTTCGTTTTAAATTTCGAAGAAGTAAAACAGCTTTCAGTAAACCACGCAAGTGAAAAAGCTCTTGTTGGATGAGTTGAAAAAGGTCACCAAACAGGCCCCCTTTAACCTTGGCTGTCACCTTGAAGGGGTCATTCAAACAAGATAACCGGACAGTCGTTCTGTCGTTTGTTTATCTGCACTCCCGTCCCCTATGTTGTTTTAGGGTTTCTTCCCTGTTTCCTCTGAGGAACTGGGAGAGAGGGAGGGGATATGTGGCAAGGAATGCAGGGCCAGGAGTTCTCGGTAAAGGGATATCGCCCCCCCCTTTCTAGTGACAATATTCACGTGAGATGCTTCTCAAACACCAGTGGTCACTGCCTAATGAGACAATTTCAGTGCTTCGCAAGGACGGATTAAGGGGGGGCGGTGGGGGCGATCGCCCCCCCCTTGCCCCACGACGAAAAAAATTTTTTGGTTTCATATAACAAACTTTGTTCGTTTTAAATTTCGAAGAAGTAAAACAGCTTTCAGTAAACCACGCAAGTGAAAAAGCTCTTGTTGGATGAGTTGAAAAAGGTCACCAAACAGGCCCCCTTTAACCTTGGCTGTCACCTTGAAGGGGTCATTCAAACAAGATAACCGGACAGTCGTTCTGTCGTTTGTTTATCTGCACTCCCGTCCCCTATGTTGTTTTAGGGTTTCTTCCCTGTTTCCTCTGAGGAACTGGGAGAGAGGGAGGGGATATGTGGCAAGGAATGCAGGGCCAGGAGTTCTCGGTAAAGGGATATCGCCCCCCCCTTTCTAGTGACAATATTCACGTGAGATGCTTCTCAAACACCAGTGGTCACTGCCTAATGAGACAATTTCAGTGCTTCGGGTCGCGATAGTGAAATGTCATTGCTGTTGGAGAACTTTCGAGCTGTGGTCTGTGGGCCAGGGATATTTTATCTTCAAGCGTTTGCCTACAAATTTATATATTTTTCTATACGCAAGGAGAAAAAATGTAAGTTTACACTCAACTCTTTTAAAAGAATGTTTGTTTCATGTATTTAAAATTATGACTAGGTCTGGAAGTTCCATGTTATTACTACTTTATAATTATTATTTTGAAGAGTTCTGTTTCGAATATTACACGTTTCAAGGGATTTTCGATCGATTTATACTAGCTTTATTTACCTACTTCGGTTTATTCACATGTTTTTACATATTTAAGCGCTTTGCTACGTATTCAATTCATCCAATTTTAGATTCGTCATCCATAATCACAAATATTTAAAATTAAGTATAACTTTATGAATCTAATATTGTAGATGAAATTTAGTGAACCCAATGCTAAATTTAATGACCAAAAGTTGTGCATACATAATTAAGAGTAATGAGAGTTAAGAGAATGTGTCAATTTTGTGTTTTTCAAAACTTAACTGCTTAAACGCCTTTCTTTCGTTTAAAAAATGCGTTCTATAACAATTTTTACTCTTTCTCTCTTCTCTCTCCTAATCATTTTTTACTCTTATATCTATTCATTTTGTTCCTATGTCCTCTTTTTAGCCTTTAAAAACACTTTTATTTTTTCTACTTGGGAAAATACCCCTGAACGAAGGATTATTTAGCGGATCATTAAGTTTTGGCTTTTTAAGCTTGGTATTTTACCCGCTTTATATATTCCGGATTCGGATATAGTATTTGAGGGATTTGAAAACTCTATCTGGAAGATGAGCTTCCCCTGAAAATATTCTTGTAAGGACATATTAAGAAAAATTGCTTCAGATTTTGACACAATATAAAAATACATCATGAAGCGATCGTCAAGTATTAAATTTTTTCTTCAAAAAAAAGTATAACGGGTAAGAGTTATAAAAATTTTAATTTGAATTGTATAATGTAAGTTGAAGTAGAGAAGGGTAAGGCGAGGAAAGAAAGAAATTAAAAAAAAACCCAGCTTATGAAAATATTTGCATTACAGGAAAGTTTTTTGTTGTGAATAAATTAGTATGTGGAAGAATTTTAAAACATAATGCTCTTATAAAGTTAACAGCAGTGGTGGATCTACGGGGGGGAGCTTTCGGGCTGAAGCCCCCCTCAAAACGTCTAATATTTTTTTACTAAGTTTGTCAAAACGCAAAAAATCTATACCCGAAATTCTAATGAGGCGTACCAAAACGAGTTGAAAACTGGGGTTTTTGACTTAAATTTCCAAAAATTTTCTGGGGGAGGACCCCCAGACCCCCCATTTATTGGTTTCAGTACGATAATTCACTACCTTTTTCGTATTAACAAGAAGAATCAATTGGATTATAAAAATTCTTAGCCCCCCAAAACCAAATCCTGGATCCGCCACTGCTCAACAGGGGGTACGAATGCTTAAAAGGGTTTGAATAGTTATTTAATGTTTTCACAATTTAATCCTTAAAATAACTTTCAACATGCAGAATAATCGTAAAATTAAAATTACCCTAAAAAAATCGGACCGCCCCCCCCTTGAAAAGTTTCTTAATCCGTGCCTGTAAGGATAATACACAATTTGTACCCGCAAGAATTTTCAGTAAAAAGAGTGATAAGACATGCTCAAAACTGAAAAAAAAATCTAGTTTTCCTGAGATAGTATTTAATCATGGTTAAATTTGAATTTATAGTTTTTTAAAAAATATTCTAATAATTGCCTTGTTATTTTTTGTGATTTACATTTCATTTCAGTAGAAGGAAAACACAAAACCGGGTGAGGTTTGTTTTTGAATGTTTCTTTTGAACATCATTAACAAACTTTTCTCGGTTGTCTCACCATCAGAAGTGTCCAACTGAAAGAAAGAAAGGGGACTTTTGGACCCCTGGAAGGCCTCTCCCACCCAATCATGTCCCTGCTACCCAGCCTGACCTGTCTTGCCAGACATTTGTAGGAAAAAGTCTCAAATCAAAGCCCTATAAGTCGTGGATTTGAAATTTTTGGAGCCTAAATTTTATCTAAACAGTAATATTGTGCAGGTAATAGGTATTTTAAAATTTAATTTAATTGTATTTCTTCACGCAAATACTTAGAATCTCAATTTTATTAATTTACTTAATGCTTATAATTATTTATTTCCTGACAAATTATAGGGGCATTTTGGATGTATTAAGAAGAAGAAGAAAAAGTTTTTTCACTTTTTTGATATTCTGGTGCAGAGAGGGTTAAGTAGATAGAGATTATGCAACTGCAATTAAGAAACATTTTCATATTTATGAATTCGAATTTCATATTTCGAATTCTGCCCTAAGTTGGTAAATATGCCTTCCTTGAACAAAAAAATTTACCATCCTGGAAAATACTCATTTGGCTGGCTACCTAGGAAGGGTGACACCCACCCAAGCTTAAAAATTCTGAATGTAGTTTTAAAAATAGACGTAAGTAATTTAAGTGTAAGAATTGATTTAAATAATTTAACAGTTTTTAGGGGTATGAACTGGGATGTCACCCATTGAGCTTTATTTAGATGATAGAAATTTTCTTGATCACACATAAATGTTTTTATTGAGCGAAAAAACCATTAAATAAATAAAAAAAAATATTAAATGTGATATCCATTTTGAGAGGGACATCAAAGTTTTCCAAGTAGTTCAACAACAAAAGGGTAGGCAGAGAAAAAAGTCCATCAGATATTGATTTTTAAAAATCTTAAATGAGTTCGGTTGTTTTTTGTAGAAAATTTCATATACTCACACCAAAACATAATAAAACTAATTCAAACATTGCAATTTTGTAAATTGAATTTGAAGTTATTAGTATTTTGTGTTAAATTATCATTAATATTATTTACGTAACATTATGCAATACATAAGATAATATTAACATTTAAAATATTTATCTCATTATTTAGAATTCTCATTTTCAATTCGAGCAGTCCTCTGTAAATCAGCAAATCTAAAATTAACATCTTGTGACATTTTATCTTCATTCATTTAAACAAGTTGATAAAATTTAAGGTTCAAACCTCAGTTCTTTAATAATTTTTCAGTCAAAAAGATTTTAACTACTTTTTGACAGTTCTGTGACTAACATTCAAAAATTGCAAAATTTTACTCTAAACTCTGCTTGCTTGAGAAATTTATAAAATGAAGCACGGGCGTCATTTCCGGGGGGGGAAGCTTCCCCCCAATTATTAGAAACATTGTTTGGAAAAACTTTTGAGGATAGACCAAAAATTTTCTTGTTTTTCTAACCTTTAATCATAAAAACTGGTGCTAATTTACCAATGGCACCTAACATAAGAGGCGCATATAAAAAGGGGACGGACTCCCCAAGATTTAGACATGGTTCCCACTCTTTGAAAACATTGAAAATCAAGGACCTCGACAAAGTTTTTCAAGGACTTTTTTCGCAGACATTTAAATATATTAGTCAGTTTTCAAGATTAGTCGTTTTTCCCGCATTACGATCAAAACGAGATGAGAAGTCGCTCTTCATTGTCAGTTTTTAAAACTGGCCACAAGTTATGTTCATAAGAGTAGTTCTAAAGAAAATTTCTGGAAAAAAAAAACAAAGAAAGATCTGAAAAATTTAAGTTTGATTAGTGGCTGAGTGAAAATTCAAGGACCTAAGTAATTTTTCCAGGATCTAGACCGTTTTTCAAGGACTTTCAAGTACCTAAATTTAGCCTTAAAAAATTCAAGGACCGTGGGAAACCTGTTTAAAAAACTTTTTCATTTAGAATAGGTTGAAGCCAGTGCTGAGTTTGGGGGATATTATTTCAACTAAACTTTTGTTTCGAGGAAAAAAAGTAATAACAAGGCGAGTCCTTTTGCCAGAAAAAAATCCAGCTACAGCACTGATTGAAGCATAGAAATTTAATTTGGAAATTGTCTAATTCAAATAACACTAAAAATGAGTTTGACCGTTTTAAAAGGTCAAATTTCAAAACATTTTCTGGGGAAGGACCTCCAGACCCCCTTTTTAGTTTTAAGTTTAAACAATTACCAAAAACTTGAAGTAAAAGTTTATTAATTGATTCACAAAGCCACCTTAAAATCACTGGGTGGGGTTTCAGCGAAATCAAAGATTTTTCAAAGGGTAGATAATCATGGTTTTGTAAAATCCCTCTGTAGAGGAATCCTAAATCCTTGGGTTGTCCCCCCAGTTTTCAGGAGCCGGCAACACCAATGAATGTATAGTTAGAGAATGCCAACCTCCAACATTTACAAGTCAATAGAAAACTATTTATATTTATCTTATCTTCGTTTTTTCATAATTTGATTACCAGAATTACACACACAAGAATTTTAAAACATAGCTTTTAATTTTAATAATAGCCCATAAAAGAGAAGTCAAAAATATACAGGATGTATTATGCACAAAAAGAGTAACTTCATTAAAAACAAATAAGAGTACAATAATACTTGCGTGATAGGTTTTCACCTTTTCTAAGAAGCAGTGTTTGCATTTTGTAAGGAGAAAGGATACAAAAAATGAAAAAATTTCAAGAAGAATAATTGACCAGATAAAGGTAGAGTTACTAAAAGAGACAGAAATTTTACAGTGTTGTGATTTTTGTATGAAGAATACATCTGGCTTATAGAATCAAGGTTAAAGGGGGTATCTATGAATATTTCACTGGCAGTCTAAAATGCAAATTACATTCCGAAGAAGGTCATTCCTGAAACATGCAGGCAAATTTTTTGAGACAGTTCTACTTGAAGGCCAATGGATCAACTAAAAACATATTTCTGGAGCTTGATTTAAAAAAAAAAATGAAAATTTTCAAAACTGTGTTACTCTGAATTCACATAAGTTGGGGTAGAGAATGAATCAACTTATCAAAAATAAATCAAGACATTTTTGGAGCCATTTGCATGATTCATTCTTTAAAAATTTTGCCGACAGTGGATCTATGTACACCAAATCTGTAAAAGTCCTAAGTCCTTGTTCACAAGTCCTAAGCGCAGCTTAATTAGCAATTAGTCAGCCAATTTTAATGACGTGCTTGTTTTGGGTGACCACGAACAGGTGATTAGTTTGAACAAGACAATGAATAAGCTTGGATTGAAAAAAATTTGAAAATTTTCACACGCGCTTTCGATAGAAACCGGGATTCTGACACATTTACAATGAGTTGAGTCTTGCCTTTAGTTAAAGGTGGAATAATTCCTGCTGAATTCATACTGCATCCAAATGCACAACAAGTTGATCTAACACTTTTCCTATTCACAGTGAAATTATTTTCGCCGAGAGAAAAATGATAAAACAATAACTTGAGTCAAAATTAACTCGTATCTTGAAAATAAAATAAGTTTAGAACGAGCGATGATCAACTGACAACTGTCCAGTGAGTTGAGTCTTGTCTAATTTCCTGATGAATTCATACTGCGTCTAAATGCACAAGTTGATCCAACACTTTTCCTAATCGTAGCGAAAATTATTTTCACTAAGAGAAGAATGATAAAACAATAACTTGAGTCAAAATTAATTCGTAACCTAACTCGAAACCAAAATACACAAGATGCAAGATGTTTACGTTTTCGAGCGATGATCAACATCAACAACAAACTTGAACGACGCCAACGCCGAAATTAACGCCATTGTATTAACCCTGACTAAACCGGAAGTAAAGTAAGCTCCCTGTCCGTAGCGCCACCTATTTCTTTTTCAACCCATCCATAAGAAGCGATTGATCGTGCCAGCGCGGAAGGTTAAATTGCCCCGATTGCTTAAGCAATCGTGGCAAGCTGAAAGCAAAGTTGGAAGAGCATTTCTCCCTATAATCCAACCATGCCTGTTTTTCAAAATATTATGAGCAAAATTTAAAATGGTCGTTTCATTCTGTGCACACAACTGTGCTAACAGATGGGGAAAATTAAAAGAAGATGGAAATCCTTTCCGCGGTGTGATGCTGTTTCAGCACGCTAACTAAGTCACTCCAGGGACCCTAACACCATCATATGCGGCTTAGTTCTCACCGACAACTTGTCACCAGTGACAACTCTGAAACAGTGATAAAATAGTCACATCTTCAATAAAACCCCACCACCAGCTCAAAAGTGACAACTTTATCACTATCACCATGGTTTCCACGGTGACAACGTTTGAACCAATCAGAGAAGAGCAGATTTTCACGGAAAGAAATTTAATGGCGGTCTTTATCATTGTGTTAAATATTACTTTAAATTAAAATTAACTCAAGGAAAATAATTATGCTGATAAACAAGCGGGAATTTCTCTATTTTAAAAAAATTCCTGTTTTAAATTAATTTTTCAAGCACTGGTTAATTAATTAAATCTCATTTTAATTAATTTTTTCCGGGATAAAAATTCAAATAACTACGAAGTATTAAACAGTCGTGCTGCCATCTATGAATAGAACAGTGAACTACAAGCGGACTATTTTATTGTTTTACTAATTATTTTAATCGGAATTCTTGCTATTTTACTGAATGGATTTCTAATCAACTCTTGTAACAATAAATTTGAACAGTATAGGACTGGAACTATATCATTATTACTGTCCAATGACTTGTTTTCTTAATTAATATCTTTATAAGATGGCGGCGATTGAACTCAAAAAGCTTGGACGCGTTACACTTTGTTCTTACTCCTTTGGAAAATAGTTCTGCGAGTAAATAAATATTATAGTTTGATTTATGTGTTGGAAAAGCATTTTCACGAATGTTTATTACTAAACAAGATCCAATAATTAAATTATATCCACTATTTTAAGCTAACAATAATTATTTTAAACTGGTGATAAGGTTTCACCAGCTTCAGAGATGCGGACAAAAAAAGTGACAAGTTGTCACCGGCTGAGTTGTCACGGGGACTTCATGTTAGGGTTTTTTGCCTTCTGAGTGATACGTGACGTCTTCGACGTGATAAGTAGGAGTTATCACAAGTGACAAGTTGTCACGGTAGCTGGTGTTAGGGTCCTTTGTTTTATAGCTCAGTGATTATTACTAGCAGTGATTATTACTATTTTATTATAACTAGCAACTAGCAATCTGTTTTTACTTTTTCAAAGTAGCTTTTAAGGAAGTTGGTTTTATTAATAAGACAGGCTTTAGTTTTTTACTTGATAACTTTTTATCAATGGATTCTGAAATTTATTTATTTTGAAATTGAATTTTTGCAGAATTTTAAGAGGATAGCGGGAAAACTTTATGAAAATTAGGTTTAAGATTTTAAACACTGGATTCAAATGACTGAGATGATTTAAATTGGATTGTTTTTATCACATAGAAAGGATAAAGGTTTAATAGGCACAAAACCGGGATGGAATAAGATATCACAGTTGGAACTGAGATGAGAAAAATGCACCGGGAACACCGGGATGAAAATTATTAGGAACACCGGGATATGAAAAAGTACCGGAACACCGGAATATGAAAATTATCGTGAAAACTGGGATATAAAAATACTCGGGAACACGGAAATATGAAAAGGTACTGGGAACACCGGGATATATAAAGGTGCCGCGAACACTGGGATATGAAAAAGTACCGGGAACTCTGGGATATGAAAAAGTTGCGAGGACACTGGGATATGAAAAGTTACCGGTAACAGAGATACGAAAAAGTAAAGGGAGAACCAGGATTTTAAAAATTACCGGGAACACCGGGATAT
This sequence comes from Tetragnatha versicolor, assembly GCA_024610705.1. NCBI lineage: Eukaryota > Metazoa > Arthropoda > Arachnida > Araneae > Tetragnathidae > Tetragnatha > Tetragnatha versicolor. Next base: position 32,676,753 of record JANDEH010000005.1, read on the forward strand.
GAAAAGCTGCCAGGTAAACCGGGATATGAAAAAGTACTGGGGACACCGGGGTGATTGGTGATACGAAAAATCGGACAAACCTATAACTTGAGAAAACTTTTAAAAAAGAATAAATACACTCCACCCGTGCAAGGCCGGGCAAATCAGCTAGTAATTTTATATTATTATCTGTTAGTTTGAAATTTTTGGAGATGTTTTTAATATTTGGCGTCCAAAACAGCGAATGGGATAGTACTAAGCTAATAGGGGAAAACGGACAATTTGATACAAGGACACTTTGATACACTTTCAATACTTTAAAAACTATCTAGGTTATTTAGGTCGTGTTTTTACAGAAAGATGCCTTTATATGCCCAAGCATTATATATGAAATCGTGAAGCTCTGTAATAAGTCTATAAATTTTAGTGAAGGAAACTTAATTTTTTCGTCAAAATTTTCCAAATGCAAATTTCTAAGTAAAATGCAAAATCTTCCTGTAGCTATTCTACTTGGAATACAGTGATCTGTAAATTCAAAAAACAAGTTTATCCTTGTTAACAATAGGGGGTATCCTTAAATTTTAAAAAACCTTTGCCACTTTTTTAAATAAAGGTTTCGGTTAAAAAACAACAAATGGGGCAAATTGATACACTTGGGTATGGGGTACTTTCACACACTCGTGGGGCACTTTGATACACATAAAAAATTCCATATTTTGCGTTTGGAGATAAATAGTATATCTCAGCAATTTATAAAAAAATCAGTTTAGGGTTAATTAGATCTACACTACAGTGAAGGGTATTTATGCCAATTTTTGGGTCTTTTTTTGTTGAGATTTTTGATTTTTGCTGAGATTGAAAACTGCTTGCATTGTAGCTATGTGCATTTATAAAAGAAAATAAAGTTGATAAATGCATGACCAAACGATAGAATCACGAACTCTGAAGCGTCTGAGAAGTTCTTAGCACTTTTAAAGGTAATAAATAACTCTATTTTTTAAAAAAAGTGACAAAGTAGTGACTATAAATGGCCAAAAACAAACTAGTTAATTATTGTAGTATTTTTTAATTTCTGGATGGCTTTCAAAAAGATACCTTTGAATTTTATTCAACTAATTCAGGAGCAATTATACCTAATTAGAGATTTGTTAAAAATGACCATTTGTCAAATTTTTAAAAATTATTTTTATTTCTAACTGTTTAATGCGTTTAATGAAAAAATTATTTTTATGCTCGAAAAAAAGATGTTAATATGCTCCAGATACAACTCAATAAAAAAGTAAATTTTTTTTATTTTTCAAAACTTTTGTTATTGATTTCTATTTTTGAGCAATTTGATCATTGTATCAAAATACACCCTTGTATTACATCCAAGTGCCCCACTGGTGGGACACATTGATACAATATAGATTTTTTTTACATAAGTCATTATATTTTCATTTTCATTAAACTTATATTTTTTCTAATTGTTTTCATAAAATTGAGTCATTCTTAGATATTTAAATAATGGATTTGAATTTTGTCTTATCGAATTGCCCCGTTTTCCCCTAAGATTTTTTTCTTACCGGAGAATCTCCTTTCCCTTGTCTATCACTCTCCGATTTTGCTGAAGTGCTGTTTTTGTTTTCCTTTTCCTCCGATTTTTGTATGCATTTTAGAAGCCCTGAAAGAGGTTACATTAGTCGCATTTAAAATAAACCATAACATACTAAACCTAAAATCTTGATCTAAAACTATATACAGGGTGATTCAGAAATAATCATCAATAATTGGGGGGGAGGTAGAGGGGCCCTAGACAAGCATATTTCGAATAGGGATGGGGGGCGCAGCCTTACCGTTAAAGAGCTAGGACCTAATATAGTGCGTTTCAAAAGGCCGTTTTTAGAAGGCCCGTGTGACGAAACAAAATATAATAAAATGAAAAAATCTATTGCATGAGGTAAGAAAGTATCCCTACTACTTACACCATGAATTCGATAGAATTTGAACCACTTTCTAAACCATGGAGTGAGTTTCAAAAGTGCAGTATTAATCTTTTAGTCAAAGAATGGAAATCCCTTAATGTTATTTAGAAAAATGATGATCGGGGAAGGAATTTTCAATGATCGTAACATTGATCATTGAAACTGTTTGATCATTGAAAATTCCTTCCCCTATCATCATTTTTCTAAATACCATTAAGGTTAAGGGAACTACATTGTTTGACTAAGAGATTAATATTGTATACGTTTTAAAACTCACCCCACGGTTTAGCAAGTGGTCCAATTTCTATCACATTGAAAATTTAAGTAGTACGGATACTCATGTACCTCATGCAATAATGTTTTTCATTTTATTATATTTTGTGTCGTCACACGGGCCTTCTAAAAATGGCATTTTGAAACGCGCTCGCACTACATTAGGTCCTAGCTCTTTAACGGTAAGGCTGCGCCCCACCATCCCTATTCGAAATATGCTTGTCTAGGGCCCCTCTACCTCCCCCCAATTATTGATTATTTCTGAATCACCCTGTATAAAACTAACTTGATCTAAAACGATGTGATAGTCTCAAATAACCTGATTGTTATACTATGCGATATGGTTATGGAAGAATATAACGGAATTATCTGTCAATGGTTAAATTGTTAATTCACGGGTATTTTAAACATGCTAGAATCTTACCTGGTTTTTGACCTTTTGAAAGACTTACAGAAGTCATCATATCTGATTTCTTCTCTTGTGCACCTAACATTCGAACTCTTTGAAGCAAAGGCAAGCTCTTGTTTAGTGGAGTGGTAGAGTCGGCACTGTCCTCAGTGGAAACAGAAGACGATTCTACGTACGATTTCTCAGTTTTGGCTTTGAAACTAGCTAATCTATCCGTGAAACCTAAATTAGGATATATATTATGTGAAAATAACTTATTTCAAATATCATAAGCCAATTAATCAATTTTGAGTGCTGGATCTTGTTGAAAAATCTAATCAGGATTTTTCACTTTCTAATTATTTCTACACATGAAAACAAAAAATATGTACGATTAATTAGAGCCGAGACTTTTATTTCAATAGCTGTAACGTAAAAGAAAACGCTGACTTCAGGTAATTAGAGCGAAGGAATTGGAAATAATAATAATAAAAAAAGGAATTGATAAAGCAATTTTAGTAATTAAAAAACGAAAGTATGCTTTGTAAAATATTTATTAAGGACTTGAATATGTAATAAATATTTTGTTTTTTTTGATACTAACACATTTGATGACGGATATTCTGATTTTAAAACAGCTGTTAATGAAATTAAAACTATTCATGATATAATTATTAAGTAATAATTTATTCCTACTTTAGCTCCGAGAATAACTAATTAAATATACATTAAAATTTCATTTAATTATATTTTGTGGCCTAAGTTTGTTAATTTTTTATTTCTAACATAATTAGTTTCATATATTTATTTCAATACCAATTATTTATGGAAAGTGGAAATACGATATTAATTACATAGTACTTACTTTTAACACTTGATGTTGAATCTTCCCTCTTAAATTGTATTTTTCTAAAAAGAGAATGCTAAATTTTTGAAAATAATTAAGGTAAAAAAATGTTATCTACATCAAACAAGTTAATATCAAGATTAAAAATAAATTTAAATAATATATTTAAATAAAGGAAGTAAATATTACTCACATTAAATAAAAACAAACACTTACTGTATCAAGGTCTTAAAAGATACATTCTTTCTTCTGGCACTTAAAAGGTCGCTTTTTATGGTTGGTGTTTCTTCGCCTGAACTCAAAGGTTTTAGTTCAATAGTTTCAGTAGAATCACTAGTGTTTCCTCTATAAGAACAAACAAATTAAACAATTTAAAAACTTCCAAATTCGTTTCATGCGATTTAAAAAAATACAATTCAAAATTTATAGAAAAAGTGATATATGAGATTTTTAGCAAAAAGTATGAATAAAAACTTGGCTAAAATTCCCCTTTAAAAATCAAGTAGTAATTTGTTAAATGAAATATTGAATTACAGTAAAAATGATAACTTTAAGAATATATAGAATTTTTTAAAACTATATCGATTTATTATCGTCTCATTTCATTATTTCATAATCTTCGTTCCTTTCCATTTTTGCTTCCCCTGCACTTCAAGCCCCTTTCGGCTGTATTCAGTTTAACAACGAATCTTTTTATTGAACATTTATTAAAAAAATGCATCGTTTATAAGGGTGATATATCGTTGTTAAGGGGATTCTCCAGAATCAAACTAGTTAATGAATCTTGAAATTTCTTCGTAAAAATTACATGCTTTATTTGACTGAAAACTGTAAAATAAGTCAAAGTACTATAAACTACATAAGGTAAAATAATCTTCATCTCGTTTTCTTTAAATTTTATCACTTATGAATGATAAAAAAACTACTGTGTTACAAAGAGATTCAATTTCAAAAATCAACATTTTTACCAAGCATAAATATTATTCATGCTTTTGAATATATCTACTTTTACCTTCCAATTTGTATTTTTAATTTAGCAATCTCTACCTTTTAACAGTTTATTGAAGAGAAAACTTTTACATAAATATCAATCCCTCTAAATAATCTGCCCCAGTTACTCAATCCTTCTATTCATCCAATCCCGTCCCATTTTGCAACATCTCCTAAATGTACTCCCTATATCAGTGTGCCTCCGGAGTTTGTCAAATGTACCGCGACAATTTTTATGAGATTAAAATGTGAACTTTAAACCACAGAGGGAAAGCCTAATAGAGTGTCCAAAACTAAATTTTCAAAAACCGTCGTATGATAGAGGGCAGCGCTTCAGATGTCTAAGATTTACAGAAGTATAATTGAATTAGGCAGTACAATTTGATTATCAGACGTTTTCACTCAATCTGTCACTCTGGAAGGGGTATTAGAGGATTCGAATATTAGATTCTATTTATCCGTCTCTCGTGACGTGACAAAGGAGGTATGAGCAGGGGTTCATCCAGAATTTTTTGCCAGGGGCCGTTTTTGGGAATTTTGTGAAAAACGGAATTGAATTTTGTGAAAAATGGAAATGAATTTTGTGAAAAATAATTTTTCATTCTAAAATAAGGTCCCATTTCTGTAAATATATTATTTTTCTAAATAAAATTGCACTTGGGGAGTGCATATAGCTTGATTAAAGTCCGTTTTTGGGAACCGGAATTTTGTGAAGGGCCTGTTTTTGAGGATCGGAATTTTGTGAAGGGCCTGTTTTTGAGGATCGGAATTTTGTGAAGGGGCCGTTTTTGAGGGTCCGATTTTTGTGAAGGGGCCGTTTTCGGCCCCAATTTCTTTCTAGATGCACCCCTGATGAGTGTGATGCGATGCCAGCGCAAACAGGGCCCCTGTCACCCCATGATTTTTCAATTTCCATAATCGCCTATGGCCATGGACTCTCTACTCTGGTACTCTGTGCTTAAACTATCTCAAAAGTGATTATTTTTTAAAAATCAAGCTTCCTTCCTGTTTTACATGACGTTACTTTTCCCTAACTGAAATGGACGTTTACATTCAAACTGGCCAATACAAAATTGATGGTTTAATTGACGAACTTCCGACATATCTTCTGTAAAGAAAAAGAGGCTTACGTGGCGGTGGATCTCGTCCTGAGCAGTTTGGTGAGGCTCTTGACGTCCTCCTTGAGCTTGGAGACGGTGGAGCGGGGCCCGTCCGTTACAACCACTTGCACGGCCGGAAGCTTCTCGCCCCCTGTCGTCCCGCGTCCGATGTTGGCTGCCAGCCGAGCCTCCATCAGGCGCTTGCGGCCCATTGTCTGCAAGATGTCCTACAGAAAAAATGACGTTTGGCGAGTTAGGGCTAGAGGTATGGGTTTTCCGGAAAATTTTCCAAGCCACTAAATTATAATAAAGTATTTTTAAGTTAAACTTCCGATCACTAGAGGCAACAAATTAACAAATTTGGAGTATTTTCATCAATTCTGGATGATTTTCCTTTGATGTTCATCCAAAAATAAAACACAATAAAAATAATTAATAAGGCATTGAAATCATGATTTAAAAATTTTATATAATATTTAACGATATAATATAATACATATTGAAAATAACTATATACACATACAGGGTGATCGAAAACACATAATCGGTGTGCCGGTAACATAGATATGCCGGTTTGATTTCACAGCGACGAAATGAACCCATTTAATGATTCATATAAAAGAGAAAATTTTAAATTAGTTTAACACTTAAACATGATTTTATTTTTCGGTACTCTTCTAGAATCTCGGCGCAAACGATCAAGCCTCCAATAATGATGCTTCTGTTTCGGAAGGTCATGTGTAAGCTGTCGCCAAAAAATCTGGTTGGGGAGATTTGCACCGGTATTCTGGAAGAGTACCTATTTTTTTAATATTTGTAAACAAATTATCGACGCACTGCACATTTTTCTCGAGTAACTTGCTTTTGGTCAAAAATTAATATTTACAAGCATTTTTTAGTTCATTTAAATTATTAGACCAATTAAACCTTTAATTCGTATTAAAATAGGTAAATAAATGTAAATTTTGATCTGTTAAGGATAAATTGAAGATTTCTGTTATGAGGCAGGACAAAAATATAAAAGTATATAAGTTTTTATTATCTCGGCTGCTTAAGAATTTCATCTAAAAAACTTCTAACTGGATATGGAATAAAAGTTCCATATTTTTCAATAACGACGAAGATACCAATTACAAAGTTTCTACAACAAAACCTTTATTTCTCAAGGAATAAAGACCCAAAATAAGATTTAATGTCATTATTTCTCTTATTTTCAATATATGTGAGTTTTCAAGAAAAATAACTCAATTTTCTCAAGCCTATCGATTTAGCGAATAATCGAAAATAAACAATATCAAAGAGGTACCTTTTGTTGTATCTCTATAATGACGGTTTCAGAGAGCATGTTAGTCACGAATCAAATAGCAAGCTCTTTCAAATATAAAATGCTTAGGGATTTATTCATCCAAAAATGTTTTTGTCCATAATAAAAATTTCATGCCTGTTTTATTCTCAAGAATCATCCACGGATTTTTCTCTTTATTTACTCGGAAGTACAACTTAAAAAAAAACAGAATAACAAACGTTTGATACAGTTCATAAGTTTGTTTTGTGTTTTTATTATCTTTTGGAGTTTTTGTTTTTGAAACGAAAGACATCTTTTAATAATTGAATAATAGACAGCGATCCAGCAATCTCAAGCTTAAGGTGAGTGAAGTTAAAAGTTTTTTTTAACCAAACCAAAATGGCATTGAAATGCAACTTACTTGTGCCTCAGGATAATCTTTCATAGCTGCAAGAATATCTTCTCTGGAAAGGCTGAAGAGTTCCGAATAACCCACAGATCGAACGTCCGCAGTACGTCTGTAAATAAAATTGTAAGACTTACGAGCTCAAATAGTATAGGTAAAGCCGAATGAATAATTTTTCAGGTTTTATGACAGTTATGTGTTTTAAAACATTTAGCCGAAACTAAACACGTAACTGTTCCCACTCCTAGTATATTATTCTTAAATTAGTTGCATTGTTTATAAGTTATAGTTATTGACAGCAACTTCAAGTACTGCTTAATATTTTCTCTCGTGTAACTCTGTACATAAGTTCAAAAAATTTATATTGTAAAAAAGTAGAGATCACAAGATGTTTTGATTGTGCTGTAAATAAATTAGCAGAGAAATCAGCAGAGCATTTGGCTAAGCGCGAACTAGAGACTTTTGTCTCAGCGACAGAGACAAAATTACCTAATTAGCATTAGTCTACAATCATTTTAATTAATATAATATAAGCCTTTGCTCTACAACAGTAACATAATGAATTATTGCACCCCTCGAGTAAATAATAAGCATTTCATTTGTGTGTCCCACCACAAAAATATTTTTAATTTGATTTGTTTTTCTTTCTTACCCTTAAAATCAAATAAAAACTTATACTTATTCAGCATACAATACATAGAACAAAAGCATGCTACATTTAGCAAATTTTAAAATTAACTTTTTTATCAACTATGCAATAGTAAATTTAGTTTAATTTATTATAAGTATAATTAAAGTAAAATTTCTTTTTAAAGTATGGAAATTAATTGCTTAAAATATATAGATTTACTTCTTTTTTATTAAGATATTTTATAAAAACTCAAAATTACCTGTTGAATCCATCTAAATTGAGGATTCCTATTTCCCCGAAGAAATCTCCAGCCTTCATTTGAGTCAATACTCTTCCAGTTTCACTGAAAAAAAAGGTTGGGGATGTATCCCAGTTATACATATTTGCATTCTTAATAAACCAGCAAACCAAGATTTATTTGTGCAGTGCAAATAGTGAATGCAGAAAAAATAGTATAGCTCAACTTTATCGACTGTTCATTCAATATGAAAAACTGAAAAATGTATTTAATTTTATTCTCGTGATGATGAAGTACCATTTAATATAATAAATCTTAATCCAAGTAATTATGTACCACATTATTATAGAATTCAACCCAAAAACTTATTAAAATTAACTTGCTCTCCACACTTACTGATTAAGTTTATAAATTATGGGAAGTTCAATCGTAGAATTAGATCGCAGTGTTAATTAATTAGTTTCCAAATATTAAAAGCCTGAAAGGAATTAAAAATAATGATTTGGTTTGGGATACTTGTAAAATTGCTTTAAATTTTAGATTACCCAAGACATGATGAAAACGAGAAACGCAGAATTTCAGTTTTGAAATAGTTTTACTTCTGTTTAATACGTAAAAGAAAATACCGGTAATATAATATTTGAATGCTGAATTGCGTAATTAAATTTGTGAATATTACTGTTACGCATTTAAATATTTAAGGAATTATTCACTTAAACTCAACTATTCTCTCCCAGTAAACTCTAACAATGCTTTTTTGGGGGTTAGTGATTATCTTCGTTCAGACACTATGAAAAATGCTCAAGAATTCAATCCACGTACGTAGTTTTTAAAAAGTGAATTTCTTGAATTAGAAACAATTAAAGTTATTAATCTCAAATGGAAGATTTTTATATCATATGAAAAATATTGCTTAGGGTCAGGATTTGAAGATAATCCAAAGTTTGTATCTCCATTGAATCTTAATTCAGTTTAGATTTTACATGTAAGGTTTAAACAAAAATGTCCCTATCCTGGATTTCGAAGAGCATTTTCCCAGACAGAAATTATGTATAAATGATTCTGGGTACCAAAAAAGAAAAGGGGGTCACTAAGAATCTGAACATCTATTATAATTTCAGTTGGATATGTGAAGTGTACCTTATAACCTCTAAAATTCCGTCTGCGATGATGAACATTTCTCTGGCCACCTCCCCTTTTCGACAGATGAGATCTCCCGGTGTGAAGATGTAAGCCCTCATCTTGAGCACCAAGTCGTGCAAGAATTCAGGCTGACATTCTTGGAAGATGCTGACCTGGGCAAAAGAAAATAATCACTTTTGGACTCTACAAAAAGCTACAGCATTCCAGAATATTATTTTTTTTCCTAAATATTTTTTTAGTATGTACTTAGTTTATGGCATTGGAAAGAAATTCTACGGGCTGTGTATCTGTATGAAAATTTGTGATTATTACTTATCCAATGCGGAGGCAAATGGGTAAGTGCTGTCAGGATACCTTTAAAGTGGTGTCTTGGTATTTTAAAATTATGATCACTAGGTATCTTTCAACTACAATAGTATGAAAATGTCTATTTTTGTTCACCTTAAAATTTTTCTTTGGAAGGAAAATAAAGAACATGATTAAAAACAGTTATCGCATATTTTTATGTCAGTTATAAGGTCCTCTAACAGTTTTCAATTCCATTATTTTGTTACACTTCATTGCTTTACAATTATTAAAGTTTTATTACACTAGGGAGCTACCGCCCCCTGCTCGCTATCGCTCGCCAACCCCCGTTAACTGCTGACGCAGACACGTTTGAACCACTTTGCAATTCCTCACAAAACCCTGCTCACTGCACTTACTCACTTTATAAAACATTCTTAAAACAGGGTTAGTACTTCTCCGGGGTATTCTTTCGAAAATGGTAGATATACATTCAGTAACGGAAATTTTACAGTTCCTTTATGGTAACATTAATTGCCGGGTCGCCTTATAATTCCAAGAAAATTAACAACAGAGCAATGTAACATTCCTTTACCATTTCCCCAAGGTAATGTTTTTTTCACAGATCCATTAAGAAGCACTGAAACATCTCAGGAATAAATTTAACGTTCTTAAAATTTGCAACTATTTTCATCGATTGGCTGTGAAAAATGTAGTAATTACCGTAAACATCCCTAAAATTTAGAATTTTATCTTCATGAGAACAAACAAACGTCGAAGTTGTGTCAGTTTCATAGCAATGACACGAATGCTTAGACTTCAAACATTTTCGATTTTTATCTTAATTTCTAAAACAGTCCCCCGTGTTATTTAGTTGTTTGCGTTTTGGCATTATGAAATAAGGTGTCACATTTTACTACCTTAAAAAACATTTTTTTTGAAATTCATAGTTTCTTGCTTTATAACTGCAACCTTATCCGTAATCTAAAAAAATGGAAATATTTTAAAATTGAGATTTTTTTTAGAAATTCTAAAGGCACTTTGCACATCCTCAAAAGAATCCGGACAGTTTGATACCAAATATGTGTTATACGGATCAGTAATTAAAAAGCCTTTCCCTGGAAACCGTTCACCAAAAACTTTTTTTTAGAATAGAGAGATTAAGGTAACTTTGGTCCAATGGTATCTGCTGAAATAAGTGAAATACTCATTGAGTTAAAAGATGCATTGGTCAAATTAATTCTAAACATGAAATACATCCAACTTATAATTAAACGAACCTTAAATAGAGTATGGTGAAGGTGGTATCATTATTTTGAAATCGATGGTGTTTGAAGATATATTGTTTTTTTGTTCCAAAAGTGGATTTTCTTAGCAAATAAATTTATTAAAATATATACCAAGGATCTTAAAATTCTGTTTACTGTTCATCTATGTCTCTTCCCTAAAATTTCTTTAAGTAACTCTAAAATGATATCAGTTTGTAGTATAAGAAAACATGTTTTATTGCTGGATTTTTTATAAATTAAACTTGAAATGAAGTTGTAATAGATTATAATTATTAATAGGTAACTTAGCAACACATCTAAACAGTATTGTATTGGTTAAAAGTAACTCAATGCCTTAAATTTTGGTTTTTGAGGTTTAGGCCAAAGTTACCCCAATTCAGGGAAACTTAGGCCCAAAATTTCAAAACATTACCTAACATTAAAAAAAATTATATCCTCATACTTGTGTTTTATAACAAAAATCTTTTACCTAACCATCGTCATTTTCTTTAATACTTTTCATTACCTTAATAATATATTGGTGATCTTAAAATTAATGTTTCTAACAGCAGAAAACACTATTGTACCAAATTCTTTGCTTTGTAACAGTGTTATTCTTAGGATTTTTCTGGAGGAGTAAAAATACTCCTTGACTTTTTTAGGAGGCGTGAAATTCATTTATGAAGAGTGAAATACCCCCCGGAAATAGCATAAACCATATATAAAGAGACAAATTTTTTATAAAAACGCTTTTTTAATGGACAAACTAAAATAGAAAAAATGAGGATGCTATTTTGGTTCTTAAGAATTATAGAATCTGTTAATATAAGTAGAAAATATTAAACATTATAAATAAAATATTTTTTTACATTAAGCGTTACAAATGAAATATTTATTCAATATAACAAATTTGAGTAGAACCATTTTTTGATTTCGGTTGGGTGCCATGCATTTTTTAAGCAAAACGTTTGTTAAAAATTCAAAGCGTGAAAATACGCCTGCCTAGTTTTTAAAGCATATTTCCTATTTTTAATGCGTGAAATACGCTCTCAGAAGAGTTAAAAATATCACTGCTTTATAATATTTTTAGCTTAAACGGGGGTTTTCCCCCCATGGTGTTCAATAATTTTTTATTCCATTGTCTTTTCTGTTTCCAAGTAAATAATAAGTAATTGAAATATAATAATTAAATTATGTATGGTATTATTATATATAATTTAATTATATCGTATCTAGAAGTTAAAAAATAATTTAAATTCAGATTGCAAAATAAAAATAAAATCTTCCAGTTTCTCTTAACATGTCGTTAAAAAGCAAGAGAAAAATGCATATATTCTTTAGGTTGTTTGTATGAACTCACTATAAAGGACCATATCTGATATCTCCTCGCTCACAATTTATTTCTTAATCAAAAACCAGCCCATTCACTTTTTATAAAAGACCGAGCAAGATATTTAAATGTCATAAATCTGTATAACAAGGAATAATAAAGCCAAGAGGAATGAATAAAGGACTCCCCTTTATCGAGCAAAGGAACGTCATATCAATAACTTTCTTTACGATGGGCCTTGTCTAGTGGAATTTGTTTAGGAAAAATATTCTTCATAGTAAAGAGATGCCGACATTGTTATGCACAATTTTCCCAGTTTTATCCCGAAACCATGGAAACGCCGAGAGGAGGGGTAATTTACCTTCTTGAGGGTCTTGAGATTGACGTGCAAGGCGAGTTCTGTCTTCAGCTTATCGGGTAGGATTCCTAGAGCCGAGTTGATATCACCTCCGCCTTGCATGCGACCCCTGCAAAGGAAGGGTTATTCTTTTGCGATGCAGATAGTCATATGCTTGGTAATTACCATACTTAAACGGGCGAGGAGATGTGTTTTACTGCAAACATACTCCTTTTTCTTTCATTATTATAGACCATTTCGTCTATCAAGACTTTATGAGAACGCTTCATTGTGATTGAAGTTTAAAAATTAACTTCATTAGTTTATAAATTTTGGTAGAAGAAATAGCAAAAAGAACCAAAACTTGAAATTGACATAAGCAGCACACATGTTCCAGATTTCTCCAATTTTTGTCAAAATGGCCGAATTTCTCTCACTTCTAGTACCAATTACGTAAACTTTACATATTCGGCATGAGCTGTGCTACTAGGGGAGTGCACACAGGGTGTTTTAAAAGTCTTTTTCACGGCTTTTATTCGGAAACAAATCTTTTCTTTAGAGTTTCTTAATTATTTCTTTTAACTTTTTTATTTCAACTCTAGGGGCGATGTAAGTCATCTCAATGAATTTGGCATGGAGCTAAGGCATTAGTGTATGGACCTAAGAGATGTATATTTCAAATGAAAGCAGTTAAATGGTTTTTAAAACACCCTGTATAAAGAAATTCCCTGATGAATAACCCCTTAGATTTCTATCAGTATCGACTATCGACCAAACGAAACGAAAATTTGGACATTTCATATTTAAAGATCGAGAACATTTAAAAGTTATATAAAACTTACGATTTCGGGTATGAAAATGTTTTGGAATTTTTGTATAGTAACATCCCCTTTTTTCCGTAAAAAATTACGCGTTTAAAACAAAATCCACACAAATCGTCGTGTCGATGGGGTACACTTAGGATAGAACTTTACCTCGTTTTGCAAATAAAAGGAACGAAAAAGACCGAAGAAAACAAAAGAAAAAAGTGAGGAAACGCTAAAAATACGTGTTTTTAACTTGCACTTCACAATGCGTTGGGGAGATTAAAAGCCAAGTTAAATTCAAATAAAATGCTTTATAAGGGAAATTTCGACTCTACGGATTACCGTTCTGATGCCAGTTGTGTATTTTCATTGTGTGTGCTTAGAAATTAGACAAATAATATAAGTTCTATTTTTAAATACTCATGGTTAAGAGGCAGATTTTATAAGGAGCGGGCGGGTCACTATAGTGACCATTTTTGATTTTGATGAAATTTTTATGATGGATACTTCTAATGATTTAGAATACCCCTATTTTTTATTTCGGCCTACAAAAATTCTCTAAGTTGGTCGCGACCCAGTATTTTTTTCGAATTGACATATCTTTGTACAACATTTTCTCAGTGCATTGAGGGTCAACCAAAGTAATTCTTGCGGTAACAACATGTCCTTAGGTAGCTTAATCAAATTCTTTTGTGAATTTCATGGTTCACCTTCCATGCAAACTGGAAGGGTTCGCCAAACTTTGTCGAAAAAAGTGAGAAAATGCCAAATTTGAGCCATTATTGACCCCAGCATTGAGGATCAACCACAGTTTTGAGGGTTAAGTGTGTAGTACTGCTCAGTATTAACTTAATTAGCCCATTGGTTGTATGGTTAACCCTCATGGCTAATGGCTACAGAAAAAAGGCTACTTTCGTAGCTATCAAAACAAAAAGAGGTCATTTTGGGGACCCTATATTTCAGAGCATTGAGGGTCAATTAATAATTCGAAATATAAATTTCTTAGTAAAAGACCTGTACTTTAAAGGACAATTGACAGAACTATGGAGTCTTGACCTGTGATCACGTGAGATTTATTTTTGTGACTAAAAAAACGGAAAAAAGGTCATTTTGGGGACCCTGTATTTCAGAGCATTGAGGGTCAATGACGAACTGGAAATATGCATTTCGTAGCATGAGACCTACCTGTTGTTGTTGTTGTCGTGTGCCACTTGGTACTACCCAAGCTCCACAAGGATTCAAGGCAAAAAAGATGCGGCTCCTGAGAAAGTGAGGCCCATAAATGTCAGGAGTCCGATTTCTGCCTCATGAGATGATAGATGCTGCCACTATCTATCGCCACCTCCACCATTTTGCCATGTATCTGAAGGGGAGGGAAATAGTCTCCAGACACCTTGACCCATGGTAAACTGTGCCATGACGGACCACAGGACTTTCGGACCCACAGATTTAACGAGCACGTACTCCGCATATACTCGGTGGGTCTTTAGCGGTGTCGGGAATCGAACCCGGGACCCTCCGAACCCAAAGCCGATGCCTTAACCACTAGGCTTCCCACAGCCTAATTTTAGACCTACCCTTTAAGAGACAATTGACAGAACTTTGGTTGTTTGCTCTGTGAGCACGTGAGATTTATTTTTTTAACAAAAGAAACGAAAAAAAACGTAATTTTGGGGATCCTGTATTTCAGTGCATTAAGGGTCAATGACGAACTGGAAATATGAACTTCATGTTATGAGAACTGTTCTTTAAGAGAAAATTGACAGAACATTGGTTTTTTGCCCTGAGGGTACGCCATAAGACTTACTTTGCCACATAGCGAACACATAAAACATGCGATGCATATAATTAGTTTATAGGTTATTTTCAAAAATTATTTTCAAATTACATTTGGTCTCCCAAAAGAAAGGCCTAAAAAAAAGCCACGTATTATCTTTTTAATTTCCCCAACAGCTTCAATACCGAAATACTGAAATTAAATAAGAAAGTAAATGAACCTTAGATTTGCAGATGATAAAGAAAAAACTACAGTAGAGCAATGGTTCTCAACCTTTTTCCGTTTGTGGCCCAGCAAAGCCTTTCTAAATTTTCTGTGCCTCCACTTCATTTTTTTTTCGAAAATCTTTGTAAGTGAATAAAATCTGGTTGTCCATGCCCCAAAAGGGAGCAATTTGGTTAAAAGTTTTCAAATTGACCCCCTTTGAAAATCCTTAGACCCCCTAGATTTCTAAATCAGTGTTGTAGTGTTTTGTGCAGATGTGTTTTTAAAAACATTTTTAAATAATCTAACGAAAACTAATAACTTGACACAAAAAAAGGGAAAAATATATTTTTTATTTGAAAAAAATTGAAAACTTGATAATTGAAAATTGATAATCGTCATTATTTGTAGTTCAAATTTTAATATTACTGCTTCTTTTCTTTCACAAAGTAATATTAAATTACAAAATATTCAATTTCAACTTCATTAAACTCGAAGGGGATCGACTTTTTTTTAAATTGATTAATTAATTTAACTGTCTTCTCTTCTTAAATCACTACTCAAATAAAAATTTAACCTCATTTTATGGTTTATATTTTGGGGTCATCCTCATTGACTCTTAATGCACTGAAATACAGGATCCCCAAAATTACGTTTTTTTTCGTTTCTTTAGTTACCTACAAAAATAAATCTCACGTGCTCGCAGGGCACACAACCAAAGTTCTGTCAATTGTTTCTTAAAGGGTAGGTCTCATGCTACGAAATGCATATTTCCAGTTCGTCATTGACCGTCAATGCTCTGAAATACAGGGTCCCCAAAATGACCTTTTTTCCGTTTTTTAGTCACAAAAATAAATCTCACGTGATCACAGGTCAAGACTCCATAGTTCTGCAATTGTCCCTTAAAGTACAGGTTTTTACTAAGAAATGAATATTTCGAATTATTGATTGACCCTCAATGCTCTGAAATACAGGGTCACCAAAATGACCTCTTTTTGTTTTGATAGCTACGAAAGTAGCCATTTTTCTGCAGCCATGAGGGTTAACCATACAACCAATGGGCTATTTAAGTTAATACTGAGCAGTACTACACACTTTAACCCTTAAAACTGTGGTTGACCTTCAATGCTGGGGTCAATAAGGGCTCAAATTTGGCATTTTTTCACTTTTTTTCGACAAAGTTTGGCGAACCCTTCCAGTTTGCATGGAAGGTGAACCATGAAATTCACAAAAGAATTTGATTAAGCTACCTAAGGACATGTTGTTACCGCAAGAATTACTTTGGTTGACCCTCAATGCACTGAGAAAATGTTGTACAAAGATATGTCGATTCGAAAAAATACCGGGTCGCGACCAAATTTGAGAATTTTTGTAGGCCGAAAAAATTTTTTTTGGGAAAAAGAAAAAATAGGGGTATTTTGTTGAAAACTGTAGAAAAACAGAAAGTTTCAATAAAAATGACTTCATGTTTACAGGGATATTCTGTCATGTAACATTCCCACCGCACTTCTATTTATTTTATGTAAAAAACAGCTTTTTTCTAGTTTTTTAGCTTATCTGTACTTAAACAGAAAGTTTCAGTTCGTGGAGAAAGAAAGAACATCTTCGGATAATTTCTACTTCTACTGAATCCTAGTTGGAACAGCGGTAGCGTGCGTGCTTAGCATGCGGTAGGTCGTGTGTTCTATCCCCGGTTATTGATTTATTAAAATTAAAGAAAAACCAGCTAAAATAAGTCGACACGACTATTAGAAGTATCCATCATAAAATTTTCATCAAAATCAAAAATGGTCACAATAATGACCCCCGTATTTCTGCCCGCTCCTTATAAAATCTGCCTCTTAAATGGATAAGCTAAAAGGGATCATATACAGGGAAGATGATTATATTTTTCTACAAGAAAACATCCTACGAAATAAAGCATCGTAAACTTTGCATTTAGATGAAATTTGAAATGAAAATGAAATGATTATTCTCAGAAATTTTAAAGTCGCCGATTGATTCCGTCATTCAAAACTAATTTTTTATAATGGAAGGGGCGTGTTTGAAGCTGAATATCGAAGTACTAAAGTTTTCATTTGTTGTATGTTTCGTAAAAGAAATACTAACTTCTCATTAGTTTCTCATATTAAAAAGTAAACATTTTCCATTTGTTTTACTGCTTCGGAGAAACTTCTTTTTAATTACAACTTCAGTAGAGTCGGAATGCGCATCATTTCAACCCCTTTTAGCGTTTTTTCAGCACTTCACCCTTTTATTATTTTGTGTTTTACAGCTATTATTATTTTTTTCTGTGTTTTACAGCTTCAGTATAAATGCTGTGAATACCTGGACCAAGAGTAGTCGTACCATCGTTGAACTCTCCGTTGCATGTTTCTGGGCACTTTGTGGTGACGCATATAAAGTTTAGCTCCATCCTGAAATAGCAATTTTGAAATGCAAATTGAAGTGGAAAGATGACTTATTACAATAACCCCTGCAAAACTACATTTTGTTATTTAGCTTAAAAAATTGTTAAATTATTAATGGAATTTGGACTTACCAGCAAGCGTTCGAATTCTAAACGACTAGCATTTCTATTCGTGATGACCGTTCCAACTTGTCCTGAAAAGGTATACGGGGATTAGTAACTGTACAGTCGGAGTAAAAAAACGTTACAATAGTTAAGTAACGGGATTGCAGGATTTGAAATTTCAATTCAATAAATCGCTGAATATAGGAAAAGGTTGGCGAGAACAATTCTAATATCTAATTTAAGGAAACATATTTGGCTGGTTATCCATGATTTGGCGCAGTTTTTTTTCAAATAAAAATGCTTCAAAATAGTAGTATGGTATTTAGAGTAACGTCTTCGTAATCGGGGTTCGCGGGTTCAAACCTCAATGCGGATCATTCGTGATGAAGGTTGGATTGAAGGTACGATTGATGATTACGATTGAAGTTCGTGTTTGAAGGTACGATTGATGTTTAAATTCATTTACGGATGATCCAATCTTTGTGGAAGAGTATTCTTACCTGATTTTTTATTCAAAGCACTCAATCGTATTTCTTAGCAGCCGTTAACGTTTCTTCCTATAAATCTTAAAACAATTATTTATAAAACTAGGGAGCTACCGCCCCCTGCTCGCTATCGCTCGCCAACCCCCGTTAACTGCTGACGCAGGGCCTTTCGTATCGCTTCGCAATCCCCACAAAACCCTGCTCACTAAAATTATTTATTTATAAAACATTCGTTATAACAATTAGTAGAAAAAACTTCAACCAACTTTCTTGAAGCACACTCTCTTAAAAGTTAGAATATTTATTGGTTAAATTATCAATAATTTAATCAACACGTTTTCCTTGAAAATATCCATCAAGTCTGCTCGTGCTATTGTTATTCAATATTTACAAAAACGTTCAGCAATGAATCTGTTAAATTTAATATAGTACCTAGTAACTCGTCAAAATATCTAGTGTTTTATCATTCAAGTTTTAGTTTTAAAACAGACTTTTTAAACAATACTATTTAAACTATTAAAAATGATAAGAGACAAAATCTACATTGCACTCAATGTTTACAAACAATTAATTTTGGTGTGTGAAATTCTATACTTGAATAGTAGATCTGTGAGATTCTGGAAAACTCTTATCAGTCTTTTAAAAATATTTTATTTAGAAAGTACATATTTTGAAGCGCATTTTCAAAGCGTGAAAGGAATTATTTTCATCGTTAATGAGTAGCGTCGGTTGGTCATTGTGATTGGAGGTATAATAAATTGTACGACAGTTTCTTGCTGTTAACTGCAACCTTATCCGTAATCCAGAAAAATGGAAATATCTTAGAATTGAGAATTTTTTTAGAAATTCTAAAGGCACTTTGCACATCCTCAAAAGAATCCGAACAGTTTGATACCAGAAACATGTTATACGGATCAGTAATTAAAAAGCCTTTCTCTGGAAACCATTTACAAAAACTTTTTTTTAGAATAGAGAGATTTGCTTAGAACTCTGGATCTTCCACTATGATCATTAAAAAAATTAACTCCGATAAGCAAGTAATTTTTTAAAGATATTTTTAACTTCACACTAGAAAAAATATTTTATTTAAAGAAATAAATAATCCTCTTAATGTTGTTTTAATATTTCTAAGCCAACCAACAATATTAAATATAAATATTATCAGTTTTAATGAAAATTGTCAACCTGTTGTAGAAATTAATTTCAGATTGCCCAGATGTCTTTCAAAAGGGAGAAAGGATGGTTTCAGGTAGAGGGTTGGCATCTCGGACACCTTTATTAACCTCTTTAGAGATCAAGTAGTCCCATTTTCCTTTTGGGACTAATTCCTGAGCTTTTTAAGCTGCGTGGATTTGCCCCGTTTTACTTAACTTTGAAAAACAACCCTTATTATTTTTAGAGACAATGTTGAGGCAATTCTTTCAAAATGAAACTGAAGTTGAATTTCCATCTTATCATTGGGTTATTTGATTGTAGTTCTCCTCAAGCCCTATTTTATGTAATGTTTAAGTAAAAGATCAGAAAAATTACATCTAAATGATGAAAAACAAACTTACAGCATTTTTTAAACTCACGAGTGACTTAGGGGTACGAACTTTCGTAGAACAATAGGTCACAATAAGACAAACCAACCACCTGGTTTTCAACTTTTGAATTGATCATATTAACAATTAAAAATCGCGGTGCGTGTTTTTGCCCCGTGCGGGTTTTTACCCCCACCTACCCTATGGAGAACTATTTTAAAACCCGGGAAGAAGGGCCAGAGTTTTGCTTCCAGATGGGTTTTGGACCTTTCGTGAAATGCAAAAGTTTCGAGGATAATATACTTCGCCCCAAACAAAGGGAGTCTGGGTTTCTTCTCCAAAAATTTTTTATAATTTGACCCTAAAGAGTAGTTTTGTGAATTATTCTTGGACATTGGGGACTATTTAGATGACACGCGAGTTTGATCACTCGTATAATCTTCAGAATTTTCAAGGTAAATTGCCTATAAATAGACATAAGAATTCTACAGAGGGCTAAACTCCCTAACCGCCTCCTAGATACTGCCCTGGGGGATCTCTTATTTTTTAATTTTGAATCCTCTTTTACTTAGGTGAACACAAGTGAATTTAACTTTTTGAAAATTAATTTCTTAAGACTAAAGTTTAAGTAATTTACTCTCATGATTTAGGGGGTAGCTACCCCTCCTTGTACCCCCTGGCGACACCCTGGAGTTGAGGGACAGTTCCCTAGAGTTGTGATGTGAGAACTAGAAAGGAGGACACCAATTTACCCATTCTATAAGGTCATCTCTCAATTCATTCTCTCTTACCTCCACTTTTCCCAAATTCTAGTTGAAATGTCCGGCCTCTCTAAAATTCCTAAAAAGCATTACACAAGCACATGCGAGTTCAATCCGATATACTATTTGTCTGCCTCAAGATGAGCTCTGGTTGTGGCTAGTTCACATGAGCGGTGGTATGGTTTCGAATGATAAATTGTAAATTTCCAGATCACGATCATGAATCACGATCTTCGAAAAATCTAAATTTGTATTTTTATGACTAAGGTAAATGACTAAAAGTGTTCTTAGATCATAAAAACAAAAATAAAAAAAGTCCTTTTGACCGCTCATGTGAACTAGCGACGGCCAGAGCCTCAACATGAGGCAGACAAACAGTAGCTAAAGCTTCATTGTTCACAGCAGTGATAAGCCATCCCTCATTCGTGATACATGATCATGAATGAACAGCTATGGCTTGATCAAGCCATTGACAGGGTAGGTTTATTGCTTTACCTATTAAAGAAAGTTTTATTTAAAGATTGGTAAGGTATTTAATAAAGAGGAGAAATATTCAATAATATTTTTAATTAGTAGGTCACCACTAAATTATTAAATATATTATTTTAATGATTCGAGTCTATATCTCACAGCAGACATTCTAGTCCTGGGCTCAGGCTGCATCCAGATGCTGTAACCAACTTTTACTCTTGGCTGAAGAGGTATTCAGACACTTCAATGCTGCTTCCCTAACTCTTCCATGTTAATTACATGTATACATGGGTGGAGCAGGCCCGGATCATCGTCGGTAAGTAAAGGGTTAATGTCTAGATTCCTCTTAATAGTCCTTGTAACGTTTTTTTTACTCCGACTGTACTTCTGATTTAAAAGGCAAATAGTTTAAATGAAACACGAGAGTTTTAAGCCAAACGTGAGTATGGTTACGTTGAAAAAATAGAGGGTTCGTCTCTACCGAAATAATTCTACCAAAATTAAGAAAAGAAAAAAAATCAAGTATATAAATTTTAAAAAATTGCATTTATTTTGCGGTAAAACTTACCTAAATCAAAGCCTACCTTGTTTTAATTTTTTATGTGAAATGTGTTCCTAATTTTTTTAAATTCTAGTCAATTATGTAGACCTAATAAAATAAATTGCAGTCCATTGACAATTTGAATCGTTATTATAGCACACTGACGAATGAATTTAGAATTAAAGTCAAACTCAGATGGTTTTAGGTTGAAATACATTTGGTTTTGTTTAAGTTAAAGCTTAGATAATCCACAGAAAACCATTCCCCTAAGGAAAAGTATTTAATTTTCAAATCAAGTTCATTAATATCAGAGCACGATTGCAAAATGCCAGCAGCTTTTCTTAATGGACTTATCTCATTTTCACGAATTTAAAAACACCACACTCTAAGCTGTGTGTAACCCGAAATTTCTTCCCACACACTATTAATTTCGAGATTCCTGACATAAAAGAACAAGCAACTATCGGTTTCTTTTCCCATCAATGTATTTCACTCCCTCTCTATCGGGAGTAGAGCCTTTCACTCGAGGCGATCTTTCATTGGCCCCTTTTCTGCTTAGCCTGATGAACAGAGAGAGAGATAGAAAAAAAAACGGTAAAGAAATTTCTGGCCAGTCTACTTTTGCTTCTCTTGTTCCCGCCTCCGCCGCCGCTAGGTATTAGGTTGACCGTTAAACTGAGTGATAATGGGATTGGGTTCTGCGGGTCGATACGGGAATTAATCTCGCATGGAGATGTCTTCTTAACGGAGACTAATGGATTTTATTTTCTCAGATGGTGCTACAATCTTTGGGACGTCCCTTTCATTAGGACTCTTAAATGAGATGGTAGATATGTAAATATACAGTGGATAATTAGAAGTTGAAGGGACCTCACCAAAGTTCTATGAATCCAAAACTTTGATTTAAAAATTAATGGTGATTGGATTCAGTAGTTTAAAACCGGTATCCATAAATTATCCTTCCGGTCACAAAAAATAGCCTCAAGGGATTTTTTAAGTAATGTGTGTTGAAAGATAAGTAGTTAATACGATTCCCCTCCCCCAATATCGTCTTCCACCAGCTGTTAAATGTGTAGGGATGATAGTCACTAGGGCCAATTTTTCAACTACTATATCATCCAGGCCATAAAGGACTTAAACTGTCTAAATAGAACTGCATAGATTTCATAGAAACGAATTGACCAAAGTGACATGGATTAAGTTCAACATTTGGATTTGAGTAAATGTAGGATTTCTGTGACGATGCTTGTTTACTAATCTTAATCTCCCAAGCATTAAATTTATGCTCGAATATTTTTCTTGTCATATCCTCAGACTTCTATCTAATCAATGATATACAGAATGAGGATGTGATCATCCACTGATAGTTCTGACACTAAATTTCCTTTACGTGTATAATTTTCCTTGGATGTGGAACCAAACCTAAATACATTTTAGTGACTCATGCATTATACAGCACGGACTTTGCTTCCATGTTTCATGTTGAAAATCAATACACCCTCTTATAACCTAATAAAAAACTATACAAACATTGTCAGGGGATGAAATACACTTCTCAAAACATGCTTATTGTAATGCTTATGCTAATGCTCATTGTACCTTGTAAATAAGAAAAAAATATGGTAAAATAATCTTAGTATGCTGTTTTAAAACATAACCGGCCGTATTCAACGCTAACTTGACCGGCGGTTAGTTGACAGTCAAACTTCTGATTGGTTGTTGAAGAAGGAAAACTAGTTTTCCACCAATCAGAGGTTTGACTCCCGGTTAACTGCCGGTCAGGTTAGTGGTGAATACTGCCAAAAGACTACACATTTACCGTCATCAAACTGATTGATGTGAATATCTTTATCTACTGTAACTTTTTATAGTGATTCATAAATACTTAACTACTTATACTTATATAGTGACTAAAAACTTTATCTACAAAAACATTTTAGCCTTCTTACCAACAATTGTAGCAAAGATGAAAACTCCTATAAGGTAACTTATGATGGTGAACATGTACCTGTAAAACATAAGTTAACATGTTTTAACTTCTAGCATAGTACAAAAAATAAAGTAAGGAAAATAGTTTTAATTTATCCAAAAAAAAATAGACGTAGGACAAAAAATGAGAAACATTTATATTTTTATGAAAATAAAAACTGGTTTCATTCACTCAATGAAATGAATAAATTTAGAAAATTTATGCTGTTAAGAAGTAGGGGAAAGTGTTGTACCTCAGACCTACAAGTGTACCACGGTCCTTCACTGTTTCTAGCTAAACTTTTGGTAGTATGGAAACACTATAGACATGTAGTTAGCATCCTTAAAACCAGAGCTCTCTCGGTCTAACTAAATTTTTATTAAGATTATGTGTTTAAAATGGGGCTGGGGGTAAACTAAACATGGTGCGCAGACATTTTTCAGTAAATGATCAAGTGATGTAATTTGGACCTCACCTAAGGAAAGCTTTGTATACCTTGGACCTACCCAAAATACCCTGAACTACCTTGAGTGACTAACAAAATAACTTTTCTGACTTTTATTACATTAGTATATTTATTTTAAAAGCAGGGTAGGAATTAGCAGGGCCGTAATTAGACTTTTTTTCTGGGGGGGGGAGGTTGGCAAAAAATTTTCTTGAAACTTTATTTCGATTTTGTTGGGGAGAAGACAGCGGCGTATCTAGGATTTGGTTTTTAGGGGAGGCTAAAAATTTTCAATATCAAAATCATCTTCTAATGTCCTAAAAGGGGGGGGGGTCTGGGGGTCCTCTCCCAGAAAATGTTTGGAAATTTAAGTCTAAAAAGCGGATTTTCAACTCGTTTTGGTAGAACTAATCCGGATTTCGGACATACATTTTCAAGAATTTAATTTCCATTTTGTTTGGAATTTTGTATTTTGACGATCTTCTTGTTTAAAAAAAGTTGTGAATAATAGAGTTCCAAAGGGGGAAAATTTCTGGAAATTTGACCTTAAAAACAGGATTTTAACTCGTTTTGGAGTAGCTTTTCCTTTTTTTCCACGCCTGAGTTTCCACTTCCCCTCTTTCTCACTGTTAGTGCTTATTCCTATTGGGGGGTAAAGGGGTAAAGCAACCGGAAGAGGACCACTCCTTGTAAGTCCCAAAATTTCAAGGAACGACTGTAATAATGGAATTCAAAATTTCAAGGAGGGTTGGGGGTTCTCCCCAAGAAAAATTTTGAATTTGAACCTTAAAAGTAGGGGTTTTATGCATTTTAAGAAGAACTTTTAAGGAAAAACAGCAAGTAAAAAATTGACGTCGAAATTTCGGGGGGGGGGTCCCCCTGGATACGACCCTGCGATTTAGTTTCATTACTTAAGTTTATTTTAAGTGAAATCGATAATTTTGGTTATAAAAAAATTAGTGTTTTAAAAAGTTAATGCTAAAAAGTTCTCTAGAGAACTTGGAGAGTATTCCAATTAGACTTCACACGATTAGATCTCATCGGGTAATTCCAAATTTTTTTAAAAAGACAGCTTATATTGATTAAATAAGAAATAAAATAATAATATTTGACATAGGTTTAAGGTATAAGACACCTATTTTCAGTTTTTTCTTTCATTCATTACATACTGAAATACTTAAATTAAAATTCCTAAAAAATATATGCTGTGTATATGAAAGGCTAAAGTATCGAGTAAAAGTTGTTTCACCAGTTTTTTCAATAGATAAAAAATTACAGGGTTAAAAGTAAAAAATAGGTCCGAGGTACAGCACCTTCCCCTGTAGTAAATTTAATGTATTCATTTTAAAATATTAATAAAATTTTATCATTAGTTAAAGCCAAAGTAAGCAAATTTATTATGAGTAATTCATGAATTTATGCTTGAATGTCTGGATGCGCAGGAAAAAAGCAAACAAGTTTTAACAGTTAGTGATAAAACATTTTTGAGTAAAGCTAATTTAGTCAAGATAACTTATTGTATATTTAATTTATGAATATATGGAACTTTCTGTTTAAAGAATTATGATCATACTGTGATTTAAATAATGTTAACGGTTTTTGAAATATTAATGGGGTAGTGCAATATTCTTTTAAAGGAATTGTACCTATTTTCTTCTACTATTTGTTATTGACGTATTAAAAACCCTTGTTGAATGCATCATTTATTTGAATTAAATTGCTATTGAGCTTTTTATCCTTTCTGAATACAAAGGAGTGAGTTTAAGTGAATTTATTACATGTGAGCAAAAAGTTTATTTCTAACTTTTTTCAACTAGAAGTTGATTTTTTTTGTGAGTCCACTCTAGGTCTGTCGGTAGAGAGAACAGTTTCTTGTATCTAAGGACACGAATTTTATCAAATTATTTCTTTAAAGTTATTGAAAAACAATTTTTAAAATTTAAGCTTATAAAAAATATCCTATTTACATAGGTTAAGAATATATATTGAGCGCTTTAAATGGTCAAAAGGTGATTTTATTGGCTTAAAAAACTAAATTAAAAAGAATTGAATTAAAAAGCTAAAGGAGATAGAGCAAAAACCTCAACTAGAGTATTGTTGCGTCCGTTATGAATAAGGCTAAGTGCGCACTAGAGACTTTTGTCTCGGCGACAGAGACAAAATTGTTTCCCTGGCTATTGCAAGAAGCTAGAGCGCGTGCACATGGCGACGAGACCAAGATTACTAGGCCAAAAATTTCCTAATAGAAATGCATTGCTCTCGAGTGACTAGTGTTACAGTCGCCGGCGACATAAGTCTCTAGTGCGCGCTTAGCCTAACTCACTGAAAAAACAACATGAAAATATCGTGAATATTCAAGGAGATATTAAGATGTGAAAATAGCACTTTTACAGGCATAAAAAAAGAATTAGTTCACAAATTTTTCAGTTGTATTATGTAGTTTTATATTTTTTTGTAAAATAAAGACAAAATTTAATCAAAAAATTTAAACTTGCACATTTGCGAACTTTTTCTTTTTTAATGCCTGAAAAAGTGTTCTTTTTACATGCTAATATCTACGTGAATATTCACGATATTTTCATGAAATTTTTTTTATTCATAATGGTGGCAACAATACTTTTATTAGGTTTTTTGCTCTCTCTCCTTAATTTTTTTAACTTTTAATTTCGCCCTTAGCGGCTCTGTAGGTCATCTTAATGGATTCTTCAGGGTCACTTACTTAGGGGTAGACCTTACTTACATGACCCTAAAAGACGATGGTTTCAAATAAAAGCCGCGAAACGGACTTTTAATACACCCTGTATATTAAGTACTAAAAAAATTAAGAAAGAGAACTTAAGAAAGGTTTAGGTACATCATTCTCAGTTATCTTGGTTGTTTAACTTGTTATAACAGTGTATCGAAACGGAAAATTTTAATGGGTGTATGATTAAAAAAAATCTGCCGGTATATTCCTGTTCTTCTTTGACCTTTTTATAAAATGCTTGGATGCTATTGAAAGTCTTCTAGTGGTATTTTCAAACTACTCTAAACGTTTTACTTTTCCTAGATAACAGCTCTTAAAAACAACAAAATATTGCTGCATTAAAAACACCCAGAATCAAAAGTTTTAAGCATGCTTTCAACTTATTCCGCAACCATAGCAACTGGTAATTTTTCTTTCAAACAGATAGAAATTTAAGCATTTCATGTATTCTGTTTGGGTGAGATGACGATTTGAAATCCTAGGTATGGTTCACAGAATAAAAGGCTTCAAAATCATTTTCAAACAAAAAATACCAATAATTCACCACAAGTATTTCAAAATAGCATTACATATTTTATGTTTTATTCACACAACTAGAATGAGAAAACCTGTTTTATAAAGACCACATTTCTTTTAGAAAAAGGTTTTTGGCTTAGTGACAAAGGATGTAGGGATACGTTCAACGGGAAAAACACTTTACTTTGACCGGAAGTTTCTGGTGTACTTCCGGTGTATTCCATAACATTACGCTCAGGTCACCTGAACTCGTCTACAAATTTTTTAAGTGGCGGTTTTACATCCGCGTGATGAATGAATAGCATCGACACTTTTTCCATATTTTTTTTGAGAGATTTTATTTTAAGGTGCTTTTTATACTAAATCTAGAATCCTGTTTGTAGCAGAACAGCTTTTGTAACATAATCTAGAATTATTATTGTAGCGTGCATTTCTCACTATTTAAAAGCATTTCCATAATAAAACTCTAACCCCGCTGAAAGTCTCCAAGGAGAATTTAAACAACCTCAGGACATTATGTATATATATATATATATATATATATATATATATACAGGGCTCGATTTCTAAAAAAAGAGGTACCGGAACGGTAAAATTACTGGCATCAAAACTGAAAAAGCGAATACTTTTTAATACCAAAACTTAAGCATTTATTTTCAAATTTAAATTTATAAAATAAATTCAAATGTGTTGTACTAGATTAGGAAGAGTATTTTAACTTAATTATTAATTGTATAAGACGGTGAACTCTTTTTACACCTTTTTTTACAGTGGGTTATACTTTTTTTCCAACAGGATGCCTCTTGTAGGAGGTCAGACGGCTGATCATTAATGAACCAATAGTGTTGTATATTTTGCCAATTTAAAGAATATAATGTGTATTTAAGGTCCTTAAAAGGTAGAATTTAAGATGTCACAAGTTTTCTTTGCAAATTTGCCCAGCGATCTTGCGAATCTGGTTCAAATAAAAAAGAATCAACACCAGGAGCGGATTGTGGGTAGTTCAAATGAGGGTTCAAAATCATGTTTTAAAAGAACAATTAAGTAAAAACCTTACAATTAAATCACAAATATTGTTATTTGCTAAAAAGATAAAAATGCATTAAAATATTTTTTGGTAGGATTCTTACTGTTATGAACTTAATCTGAAAACAAATCTGATAAGTTGAGTTCTAAGTACAAAAAGGGGGTCTGGGGGTTCTTCCCCCGAAAAATTTTGGAAATTTGACAATAAAAACAGGTTTTTAATTCATTTTAGGACTTTTTTTCGTTTATAGAAAGGTATCCGCTGGCTTGATGAATGGGTCTCGCGGGTCGTAGTTAGGAGACCCCTGAAATGGAACATAATTTTTATTCCAAAAAAGAGGTTCCGGAACGGCGTTCCGGACCGTTCCGGCTGAAATCGAGCCCTGTATATATATATATGTAATGTATAGGGGAGAGTGTTGTACCTCTGGACAAAAATCACGTTTGGATTTTTCTAAGACAGGTAAAATGACATTTTGACCATTTAAAGTGCCCAACCTATTTATAGTCCTAACCTTTGTGAGTACAGAGATATTTTTTACTAGCCAAAATCTTGAAAATTGGAATTTTAATCAGTTATAATAACATGGAAAAATTTGTGTCCAGAGGTACAACAACCTGTTGTACCTATGGACAGACCCAGTTGTACCTGTGGACACCTTTAAAAAGGGAAATTTTAGTTGAAAAAAGCTAGGAATTAACATTTTTATTGATGCATTACCTTTTAATAACCTATTTCAAGCCTTTTTAAAATTGAAAATAGATTTTTTAAAGTAATGTAGTTTTAGATCGTAAATGATCATTAAAACGAAGTTGAATGATAAAAGTCTTGATTTTTTACCAAAAACACAAAAATAACATGGTATTTTCAGATCAGAATTTAAGATAATAGTTTCATCAATCACGCTGATTGATCTGACAACTTCACTGATCCCCCAAAAAAAACAATTCGATCAACACTTAGTTGTGCAAGCATCTGATGGTAATAACAATAACTATTTGGAGGTAAATCTTCTTCAGTAGAAATTTCAAGTTTTTTTAATCATCATACTTAAATGCGATAGGGTTCTTAGGATTTTACACCATATTTTACATTAAATTCCAAGTAGAATCATAAATTTAGAAAAGTAGTTTAGATCACAAAATATTTGATTTTTCATCTAAAATTCACTTGAAAATAATCGCTGACAAATAGATTACCATTTAGAATTAATTGAACAATTATTAAAATGTATTCAGTTGAATGAAACCTGATTCTAAAACGCCGATTAGCTACAGACACCCACAAGAACGTGTCCGTAGGTACAGCACTTATGGTGTCCGAAGGTACAACATCAGGTGTTATTGCATTCAAAGTTCTATAAAAGATAAAAGAATTGAGATCTGACGATTTTTAATATCAAAACTAAAAAGTCAAAATCTCGGGGATTCCCCCCATGTATTCCATTTTATCATATCATAATCATAGGGGAAGAAAAGAGTTAATGTAGTGATGCACTAAAAAAAACTTTGAGCACCTCAAAACAGTAATTTTATTATATAAAATTTAAATAATATTTTAAAGAGCTTATTTCACGTTAGCAACTAGATAGCATCTGTTTACATTCAAAATCGACCAAAAATTCAAATTTACATTTTTTCCCGAATTTTAAAATGAGGTGGCTGAAGGTACAACCGTCCGTAGGTACAACACTCTCCCCTATATATATATATAGGGGAGAGTGTTGTACCTATATATATATATATATATATATATATATATATATATATATATATATATATATATATATATATATATATATATATATATATATATATATATATATATATATATATATATATATATATATATATATATATATATATATATATATATATATATATATATATATACAACAATATATATATATAGGTACAACACTCTCCCCTATATATATATATATATATATATATATATATATATATATATAGGGGAGAGTGTTGTACCTACGGACGGTTGTACCTTATATATATATATATATATATATATATATATATATACCTTATATATATATATATATATATATATATATATATATATATATATATATATATATATATATACACTAGCGGAAATAAAAATCCCAACACCAAGAAGGAAAGGAGATATCAAAGTCAAATTTATTTCTATGATTGCACATAGTATCAATGTGAATTGATTGAAAAATCAGCCTTCCTAGATGTTAGGGGGCCGAGAAAAAAAAGGAGGAGTGTTGTCTCCGTAGGTGTCCATTACCGCCGTCACACGTCATGGTATTGAGTGACAGGGGATCTAAATGACTTTTGAGGGATTGGAGGACCATGTTGCCTCCTCAGATAGTCCAAATTCATATGTTGCACCAGCGGACGTTGCATACCGGGCTAGGTTATTTTTCCTTTCTCCGGACATGTTTTGTGAACGTTGGTTCTTACGAACGGATAGGCCAGGATAAAAATGCAACATAGGGGGTTAAGAAGAAAGCTTGGACATTGCATAAAACATGTGTTTGTGCATTTTTCTCTTGAAATTTGTCCCCAGGACAGTTCTGAAGGTAAGGGCGGACAACCGGCTAAAAAACCTCAGTGAAGCAGCTCTGGTTGGCCTAAGTACCGGTAGATCATACTGAGGACAAGCGGCAGTGGGATGGATGTCGTTTGCAGTACTGCGGATTGTCCGTTTTGTCCGCGTAGCTTCTTACATCTTTGTCTATAAACAAGGGGCTGAAAATAGGCCTTTCTGTTTCCAATAGCGCGCGAAATGAGGAAATGAAAATCCCAATTTCATGACATTGTGTTTATGAGAGAATCCTGCTTCAGTTTTGAGCACCACAACGGTTGGGTATGAGTTTGAAGACAAAATGGAGAGAGCGCACTCAGCTGATGATTTTCAAATCGTTCCACGGAGTGGTGATGCAGGGTAATGGAGTGAGGATGCATTGGATTCCATTTCTGCAACTCCTGAGTATGATTCACCAGTACTTTTTCCAACCAGAGCTGCGTCATTGAGGTTTTGCAGCCGGTAGACCGTCCTTACCTTCAGACCTGTCCTGGGGACAAATTTCAAGAGAAAGATGCACAACCACATGTTGTATGCAAAGTCCAAGTTTTCTTCTTAACTCCCTAGGTTGCATTTTTACCCCGCCTTTCCCATTCTCTAGAACCAACACCCACAAAGCAAGTCCGGTCAATGAAGAGAAATCACCTAGCCCGGTATGCAACGTCCGCTGGTGCACCATATGAATTTGGACTACCTGAGGAGGCAACATGGTCCTCCAATCCCTCAAAAGTCTTTTAGAGCTCCTGTCACCCAATACCATGACGTGATACGGCGGTAATGGACACCTATGGAGACAACACTCCTCCTTGGTTTTCTCGGCCCCCTAACATCCAGGAAGGCTGATTTTCCAATCAATTCACATTGATACTATGTGCAATCATAGAAATAAATTTGACTTAGATATCTCCTTTCCTTCTTGGTGTTGGGATTTTTATTTCCGCTAGTGTATATATATATACAGGGTGTTTCAAAATTGCGTTGCACGGCTTTTATTTGGAACCAGCTCCTCCTAGGGTCATGGAAGTAAGGTCTACTCCTAGGTAAGTGACCCTGGAGAATCCATTGAGATGACTTACAGCGCCCCTAGCGGTGAAATTAAAAAGTTAAAAAAATTAATTTAAAAACTAAAGGAGATAGAGCAAAAATCCCAGTGAAAGTATTGTTGCTAACGTCAAGAAGAACTCACTGAAAAAAATTTGATCAAAATATCTTAAATATTCGCGGAGATATTAGCATGTGAAAATAGCACTTTTTCAGGGGTCAAAAAGTAAAAAGTTCGCATATTTGCAAATTTTTTTTATTTTTTGATAAAATTTTGTGTTCTTTCAACTAAAAAAACACAAAACTACACAATAACACTGAAAAATTTGCAAATATATATATATATATATATATATATATATATATATATATATATATATATATATATATATATATATATATATATATATATATATATATATATATATATATATATATATATATATATATATATATATATATATATATATATATATATATATATATATATATATATATATATATATATATATATATAAGAATATCTTCTATATCTATTAAAAAGTCACAAAAATCGGTGTTAGATGGATATTCCTATAATATGTGAGTGTCAAAAATTGAACATTCATATTGGTGAACTTGTATTTTTTTATTTCCAATGGGCGGGTACTACTGGACATTACCCTTGATCACTGAACTGCCCGAAGTACCTACTTAGCATTACCCAACGAGCACCTGTGGACCAGAGCCACGGAGGTGAGGTACTGTTAGCCGTGCTACACACACATTCACTCGCACAACCATTTTATATTATCTTTTTAAGAAGTCGTAAAAAGCGATTCCTAAGGACCGTTTCCACTTTTGGCGTTTGGTTGCAGTACGACAATCCGGATTTACAAAAGGAAGAATCCCAGACATACAAAAATGACGTCATTTCATTCGATCAAGAACCGAATGCAAAAGTGGACGTGCAGATAGTACGTTGCATTGGATGTTTATGGGTCTTAAACAGTATTACTTTACCACTACCAAACACATAAGAAGAAACTCTCCCTTATACTTTGGTTTTTGAAAAATATTTAAGGAGACTTAAGAATGTACTCACTGCAGATTCGTTGCCGGTGTGGCAAGGTCTCCGATGGTAGTGAGAGTTAGAGTGGACCAATAAACGGATCCAAGGTACTTTCTGGAGAGTGCTGCGTAGTCGCCTATTGGCTTTCGGTAGGACCACTCGCCCACAAATCCTTCGAGCTCCGAGAGCAAATAATAAAAACATCCAAACCAGTGAGCTAGTAGCAGGAGTATGTGGATAAGGTTCACTACTCGCCAGAGGTTCGGGTAAATAGTTCTAGACTCCACCATGTAGTACAGTCGAAATGAGCGGTAAAGTTTCAGGAACCTGAAAAGATTTGTATCAATGACTTTTCGATATTAAAAAGGAGTGTTTTTAGAATTGAAAGCAATGCTTTATTTACCTAGGGAACCGTAGTATCGGTAAGACGCCAAAATGGATTTGGAATAGATCCAAAGGTATGATGGCCAGCATGTCTAGGAGGAAGCTCTTTGACTTGATATAGTGACCCGCTAATTTCTTGCTATCGCATACCATCAAGCCTTGCTCTAGGTAGCCTGTTCGGAATTGGAAGGCAATGTCTAACGTGAAGACCACGTCTGTGAAGCCGTCTAAGCAGTACCAAAGCGTTGACCAACCATTCTGGAGTTCGGGAAAAGCCTGGATGAAACATTGATAAAAATACTTATAACTGATCATATAAAAATGTATTTTACTGCAAAGTATTAAAGGAACCTATATCTAGCTTTGGAGAAGCCTCATATATTTTTCTCCATACAAAAAACACCTACAATGCATTTACAGAGCTCCAATTGAACGTATTTACTGTTAGAGAGAGGATGCTGTATAATAAAAATGTGAAACAAGGAGAAACACTAAAAAATTTGTATATTTATACTAAATTTTCTTTTGTTTTTGACGAAAATGTTCTGTATGCGTAGAAAAAGAGCCTTTTCAGTGAATTTTTCCCCAAAGAAAATTGTGATTTAATAAAATCACCACCGAAAGAATAAACTTTAAACAAGTATCAAAGTCGAAATTTCTCGTGAACATTTAGTTAAAAGGAGGCCGATCTTCTTTTAGCTAGGACTACTATGTTTGTCGTTGACGTCACAATATCATTCGGGATCATGAAGTTAGTAACAATTACATTGTTTGTAATAAAAAGGCTGCCTCTTGTAACTAAACTAAAAGAACTCTCAAACTTCTTAAAATAACGAAAAGAAGAAACTTATTTCCTCAAAGTACAGAAATTAACCGGCAACAGTGCTACCGGTTAATTCCCGTTATTTGAAAAAAGAATTTTTTAGCATATTAATCTGCTGCTTTATAACTATACTTGGTCGCAATATTTCTTGACCCTATGATGTGCAGCTAGGCCACCTTTTTCTCGCTTTGCATAGTTGCAAACTTCCGATGGCAACCAGTGTCGGAAAAGCGCTTTTGTTATAAAAGTGCCGACTAATTTGCCTGCAAACAACTGCTACCTTTTTTGTCTTTTCGCGAATGTTTTTTTCACGATGTTTACATTTGTTAGATTTAATGTTCAAATAAATATTTTCTCGGAATGTGAAGTTATTGTCTACGGGAATGTGAAGATATTGTCTAGGAGGAGTTTCAGTAAATCGGAGGAATCGTGATAAAAACACGCTATATATACGCACATGGGTTTAAAAAACTAATCCTGTTTCTAAAAAAAGGGTGTGGGATGGTCTGTTGCGTTTGCACGCTGCCCACTACTATCTCTCTGTGGCAGTACAAAATTCTATTTTGTGTATGTATTACTTGAAGGTTTATAAGAGGAGAGACCAAGATAAAATATATGTAACCAAAATCCAATCCAATCTAAAGAGAAGTTCTTAATTTAACTCAAAATTTAGACACCGCCCTGGGAACTAGGTACTCTCTTTGTTTGCTCTCAGCTTGTTTCTCCAGGGTCAAGTAACGTAGCGCAGTCTAGTATAGCTTCACTGTAAAAAAAATACGGCACTTTAGACAAAAAGAGGTGGGTATAGAATATAGATATTGCCACACAATACATGGAGAGATCGGAGGAAGGTCTCTCTCCAGGGAGGAAGGGTACAATACGGACGGACCTTCCTCCGAATCTAGATGGGGGTTCCTCCTTATTGTGGTGTAACTGTAACATATCTCCATGTATGGAGACAATTTCTACCATCCTCTGTTTGTCTAAAGTTCCGTATTTTTTTCTGTGTTGTTAAAAAGGCTTTGTGGCAATGGTATTGTAATATATTAATAACGGAATTAAAGCGCTATGTTATGTATCAGTACAAAAGAAGAGAAAGGTCTCACCTGGCGCACTATGATGGTCCACGCGTTGTAGAGAAGACACATGGTCAACAGCGACAGCCAGTAGAAGAGAATGTTCTCGTCAGGGTTGACGACCGATCGCCACAGCCCCATGAACGGACTCTTAAACATCCCGTCGCCTGCCAAGCGGGACGAACCTTCCGCAGCGTTCGGATCTGGAATCGGACGGGTTGAGAAGCGCTTCAGAAATGAGTCCTCCCGCTTCAAGGGCGGTTTCTTGCTCACCTAGGACACACACAGGCATTGACACTCTTATGAAAGTGTTCGTTAAGCAATTGGAGAGCTATTCAGTAAAGCTGTTCAGTAAAGTAGGTGGGAAATTTGGTACAATTTGTGTTGTACCTAGTTTTTTTAAAAATGGAGTAACCGGTTGGGGAGCTTTTGTTTCAAGCTGAGACCTGGATGGACTCTATGGGATCGACCTTGGATTTGGATGTTTAAAAGCTCATTTTTTTGTATAAACTTTATTTCGCTTTTAAGATTTTAGTTTATGAAAATTCTTAATTGATTTTGTCATTTAATTATGGTGGAAAATGAGTAATAGTTGATTCCCAGTAATAAATTTCCTGTGAACATTCACGCTTTTGCATGGAATACACCAGAAGAAATGTCTGCCCGATTAAGGCTAAGCGTGCACTAGATACTTTTGTCACGGAGACAGAGACTCTTGGCCGATTGCCAAGAATCTCTCCATAGAAATGCATTGCTCTCGAGTGACTAGTGTTATAAGTCACCGTGACAGAAGTCTCTAGTGCGCGCTTAGCCTAATAGATGTTGATAAATAGTGTGTGTTTAGTCAACAAACAAGAATATTGATTGAATGACCAGTTCCGAGATAATTAATATTAGTTAATATTGAGACAAAATTGAGCGATGATTAAAATTGAACTAAGAGACGAAACATAATAGTAATAGTTTAATAGTTAGTATTTCCCATTAATATACTATATCTATAATATTAAATTTATATGGCGAATAGTTTTAAATAAAGGGGATTCGATGAAAATATTCATTTGCCTAAATTTTTACCTTTGTGTTTCAAAGAATTTATTTAAAAGTTGTGTAAAAATCATCGACAGTTTCTAAAAATAAAAATAATTGTTTGTATCTGAGTTTCGTCTCTACAACTAAAACACTTAACTGTTAAAAATAACAAAATATGACAAGCAGAGCTAATATCCCCACAATAATACTAGGCTACTAGGTATTTGTTGGATATTTACTCCACTGGAAACATACAACTAAACTTAACAGCTTTTCATTCTTTTGGTAGTACCTGTGTAATAGCTGAAGATAACTGGACGGTGGTTCGCAGTTTCATCCAACGAGACCTACTACTCGTCGTGGTCACCGATGTCGCCTCGGTCGTCACCTTGGGGGGAGTTGTAGACGGTGGCACAGTCGAACATTCTGCAGGCGTGGATGAAGACCCTGCAGCTACGAAAAAGTAAGCAAATAACATGCTTTCGCTTTCATTTTGCTGAAAGCTCCAGTGAAGAAAAATTCTAGCTGTTCAAAATCGACGAGTTTAATTGAATCGTCACGTCAGTTTGAAAAAGGAAACACTTCCGAAAACCTAGTTTTAAAAAAATAGAACCCACCCTGTATAAATAATGGAATTTGCATTGTATAACTACCAAATTTTTAATGGAAATTCAGGACATTATTTAGAATGCAGACGAATCATCAAACAAAAAATGAGTGAATTAAAACAACTCTACAGTCCAACTGGATAAAAAATACTTTTAAATTTAAAAAAAAAATTTTTGTATTGATTTACAGAGCAATGAATCAGAAAAAAAAGAAAAATAAACACAAAATTTCTAATAATTAAATAAAAACACAACAAGAAAGGACATTGATTTCCCCAAACTCAAGGATATGTTATAAGTTGTTTTCCCTCTCTCCACTCATGTGTAGAGCAAAGCTTGGATATTTTTTTTTAGCAGAAAATTCAAGTTGCCAATTTTGGGATTTTTCCCTTTTATAAACTGACGAGTCTGTTCAATTCCACTTAAAATGATTAAAGGTAAATATAACTGGAAAGTTCTTCCCCTGCTAGTAATTTAATGAATGAGAATAGAAATAATATACAGGAATATTAATATACAGAGTGATTCCGAATTCATAGTAGGGTGCAAACGTTTACGAGTAGAATTCGTCCGAAAGAGAGATTCGGTATCACTTAGGAAAGGGAAGTTAAAAAGGTGCTAGAGCGCATGCAATTATTGTTTAAATTTAGAGTACATATTTAAAATAGTCCCTCAGAATTATAAACAATTGTTTTATAAAAAACTTAAGTTTGAAACCACTTTTTATTTAGGGAAAGTTTTTTTTAGGACTCCAGACATCATTTAAACAAAAAAATTACTCCGGATATTATTTTTCAAATAAAACATTCACGTGACATAAAAGCCATCTCTTATGGCGTCTGCTAAAAGGTTGAATAAACACTACTGAGGTTTTTTTCTGTGTGAAAGAGCTCTCATCAATTCACATAAATGTCATTTGAGTCGGAGATGAAATAAAAAGGAGCAAATCCCTTGTTGAATTTTCATGCGCATTGATCATGTCAACGAAACTGCTTGGATTATTGCTGACTAAAGAAGACTAAACAATGGGAAAAACAGCGAGTCGGATTGGTTTCTTTAAAAAGCAGTGTCGCGTTAAATAAAGGTAAAGAGAGAAAATATGTCGGTATTCGATCACCTTATGTTTGATAACAGGAATGATTATTGAAGAGGAATTTTATTTAATACCGTAAATATATGGGTTGACTGACGTTAATCTGATGTAATTAGAAGGGTGGTAAAGTTTGTATGTTTATCTAGTTACTGAAGTATGTCTTGTAAGTCTTCAGATAAGAAGTGTTCGTTTTCTGAGTCCGTTTGTCAAATATGTTTTTACAGTGGTTATTGTGGAAAATTTCATTAAAAAGTTTGTTTTTATTTAACCCATTTAGTGCTAGACCGACCGTGATTGCCATTAAATTCTATGGTAAATTCGGGGTGGCTAGGACTGAAAGAGTAA
Organism: Tetragnatha versicolor; assembly: GCA_024610705.1. NCBI lineage: Eukaryota > Metazoa > Arthropoda > Arachnida > Araneae > Tetragnathidae > Tetragnatha > Tetragnatha versicolor. Next base: position 32,715,030 of record JANDEH010000005.1, read on the forward strand.
ACAAATTGTTCAACTGGAGAAATTAAAGATAAAATTAAAATAAAAAGTATTGGAAAATTTCTATGATTAGAATGTGTATGTGTTGGGATATTAACCCTAGTAGCATACCTCTAACAAATAAGTCAAGTATCCGTAACTGCAATGACCTGTAATAATCAATTTGATTACTTATTGATAATCATATTGATTATAATAATTAATAATCATAACTAATTAATTAATTATAATTAATTAAAAATTCTTTTAAGAAAAGAAAATTTTCAGCACCTTAAATTTTATCCTTCCATAATCCATAAAGAAAGATCCATAATAGTACTGCATAAAGAACTTCTATGGTTTGATATATTTGTTATCATTTATGCTATTTTCACCATAACTCCTACATTTTTTTTTCGTGATTAGAGCTCAGTTTAGAAATCATGTCCAACATAGTAACTTCAACCCCCTACTTTCCATTAAAGAAACTATGCCACCATAAGTTTAGCTTTAATTTTCAGCATAAAGTAGCATTTTCAGCATGTTTTTAAGTTATTGCAGCAATAAGTGCACCGTCAAGAGCTACAGGGTGTTCGGAAACAACGTAGACAAACTTTGAGGGGTGGTAAAGGGAACCTAGACAAGCATATTTAGAATTGGAATGGGGGTTCGCAGATGGGCACCGTTAAAGAGCTAGAACCCCTAATGTAGTGCGAGGGCGTTACAAAAGGCGGTTTTCCTAAGGCCGGTTTTACGAAACATCATATAATTCTGTAGTGAAATAGTATTTTTGAAACCAACTTCTATAAAAAAAATACCATTACACTACGGGAACAAATCTTGCAAGTTTTATAACTCACCCCACGGGTTAACAAGTGGTCCAATTTTGTTCAAATTTATGGTGGAAGTAGTATGGATACTGCTATACCTCATGCAATAATTTTTTCATTCTATTATGTTTTGTTTCGTAAAACGGGCCTTAAGAAAACCACCTTTTGTAACACCCTCATACCACATAAGGGTTCTAGCTCTGTATCGTTGCATCTGTGAACCCTCATTCTTATTTGAAATATGCTTGTCTAGGTCCCCTCTACCACCCCTCAAAGTTTGTCCACGGTGTTTTCGAACACCCTGTATAATTTATAAAGTTTAGGTTAAGCCCCCAGTCGTTTATTTTAATAATAAAAACAAATTGGCATTTTTATTTTATTTTGCCCCAAACTATAGAATAAGGCCAAAAAAATAATATTTTCCCCCTAGTTATTTCTTGCAGTGGGGATTAGAGGGTTAAGCATTTTCACAATCAAAGCGCATCATTCCCCTGCAGCGAATATAAAAGAATAACCCTCCTTCAAGTCTCACAAACACCGCTTCCTGAGAACCCAAAATGACGAAGGTGTCCCCCATCAATCGGAAAGGGAATGCAGCAGCAGACATTCCCTCCTCCTGAAACTCTTTTCTTGTTTTTCCGTCGTCGCACTTAACGCTGAAGAGCCTGAAAGCTCCCCTAATAAAAAGCGCAAACATCTTAAACGGAGGGGAAAAGGCAATACCTCCGGAATCGATTTCCTTGGGCTTTGTTTCTTGAGGTTGATTATTGGTGTCTTGGGGGTGGGGTGGTGGGGCGAAGGGGGGGCGGCTTCCGTCGACCATCATCACACCACCACCGCACACTACGGACTCCTGAAAAGAGAGAGAGAAACATGACACTTTCTATCACTTCAAATGGGGGGAAATTGAAAACTTCCCTTTAAATCGGTGCACTGTAAAAAATAAGAGTAACGTTCCGCATAAATTCCAGAAACGTTCCTGCTTTTCATGAGTTTTTACAGCAATTAAACACTTTCCTGGAAAATTCTGGTTTTCCATTTCTGAAACGTTCTGAATCCCACTGGATCCTGCCAGAAGCGGATAGTTAGTGCAGTGCACCTGACACGCCTACATTGTAGTCCGTGTAAAAAAAAATTGGCGGCTCGTCACAGTAGCAACACAATAGAAATGCATTGGGATATGACTAGTAATGAGCCGCTAATTTTATTTACACAGACTATAGTATCAACCAATCAAAATTCCAGACTTGGAACTTATTTTTAAGTTATATTTCATATGGAATGTATATCATTGAGTAGAGGCTGGCTTAGTGGTAAAGCGTTTGCTTTGCAACCGATAGTTTCCTCGGATCGAATCCCAGCTGCGAATATTTTATTTAATGCGGAATTTTTTCTACGGAACGTTTCAGTATTTTACAGTTAAGTTCCTGGTATTTCACAGATAGCTTACTGGTATTTCTGCGGAACGTTTCAGTATTTTACAGTAACATTCCTGACATTTTCCAGAAACATTACTTAAAAGATGGGCAACTCAGCTGCCCAGGTTTTTAGGTAACGTTTCAAAAATTTTTTTCAGTGTGGAGATATCGAGAACTTAATTCTTTTCTCTTTAACCGACTAGTTCATACACTTCACGTTATTATTTCACGCATGAGGTATTCTCGAGAGCAATATAAAAATATGCGCCCTTCTACCGTTTAGTGTTAAGCTCAAAACCCCTTGTTCCTAATTCAAAATTAAGGGAGTTATCGATTTGAACTATAGTTGAACCCGCTTGTAAAGAACCACAGACTTTTGCTTAAAACCGAGTCCTGGTTTTAGCCAGGTTTTGAAAATTATCTGTGAAGCACGTTTTGGCTTAATCCTTGTACATACGTACACGTAACGCGGTGTATTTGGTTATGTTTGGCGACACGTTTGCACTGTAAAAAAAAACTGTAGAAAAACAGAAATTTCAATAACAGTGACTTTATGTTTACAGAGATATTCTGTCATGTAACATTCCCACCGCACTTCTATTTATTTTATGTAAAATAACAGCTTTTACCTAGTTTTTTAGCTTATCTGTACTTAAACAGAAACTTACTGCATTGAAAACCATTACAGCTATTGGCAACGTTATACTGAATCTTCTTTGGTTCAGTGGTAGTGTGCGTGCTTAGCATGCGGTAGGTCGCGGGTTCTATCCCCGGATATCAATTAATTAAAATTAAAAAAAACTCTACTAAAATAAGTGCATGCGCACAAGCAGAAAATTACTGAGAGGCAACAGAAAAATCTGTAGCCCACTTGACAGAAAGTTCCTTTTTACAGCATTTACCTGTAGGTTACAGTTTTCTTCTGTTTACAGGATTTTTCAACCTACAGATTTTTTCTGGCAACTTTTGCTGCCAGAAATTTTCTGTTTCTTTGCAGGATTATTTTTTACAGTGTGGGAGGGCTTATTGCTTGTATTATTTTTTTTAAATTATAGTAATGTTATGCTTTATATCCATTTGCATTTCAATTTTGGAATTCACTGATTGCTTGGCGACATTTTTTAAAATCGTGCCAAGAGTGTGACGTATACTAAGATTTTACTCAGGTTTTTATAAAAACTATTTGATTCTTCACAACTCGCTGGAGGTTCTTTTCAAATCTACAGACAAGGCTCTATTTGAGTCTTAACCCAGAAAAACGGCTTGTGTCTCTATATAAGAATTATACACCCCCCTTTTAAATTCCCTACTTAAGAAAACCCAACCTATCCTAATGAAGGTTACTGTTTTGGTACCATGTATCTCTAGAATTTGAGCTCTGTCTGTAGGTTTAGGTATGGTAAATATGTCATTATACTTACGAATTGTTCTTTTTACAGTAAGTTGAGAATTATTTCAAGAATGGTATTAGCGTAGTTTACATTGCTACATGGCAACCAGAGTTATCGTTTTTATCTAAGAAACGCATGAAGATGCTAGAAATATCAAAAATTTTAAAGCTATTCTTCTTAAAAAGATTTTTTAATGCTCGATAGTATTTTTTAGATCACTGTTTTTTACTCGCGTATGGCGTATGAATGAAACATGAATCACTGGAGTTGTTCCCTCCTTTGGTCTCCAAATTAAAGTGCGAGGGAAGATGATATGGTCTTAGATAGAGGAATGGATTCGCTTAGTTATTTTATTTCTCGTGTACAGACAGACCTATAGGAAAATAACCTATATGATAGTGTGGCAACTAAACTCACCACTATAAAGTTTAAGTGATTGAAATGCAATATAAAGGCTAACTGAAATTTTTCTAATTGCAGAGTATACTTTTTTATTGTATAACTTGTGGATTGGCCTATCTCAAGACAAACCACGGTCGTCGCTACAATGTACACTTGTACAGGGTGTCTCAAAAGGTAGGTGGAAAACTTAACATGCAGGTCTGTCATATGCCATGACAAACAAGATTTTCATAGGAACTCGTGTCTGTGAAAATGTAAACGCCGGCGAAGGGGTAATGTTTAACTTTTTTATTCAACTGAAAATTTCAATTATTAATCAAATCCCCACCTTTATCGCTTTCAATTTTTGTTTAATATTTTGCAGACTATCTTAAAACTAAGAAGCGATTTTCTCTACTAATTACTGGCAGAATTTAAGGGTTTTTGGGGGTATTCTCTCCGAATATCCAATAATAATTTTTGGATGAATTTAGATAACACTCATTATATAAAACGATTTTTGGGGGGTACCGTCAAATGGGGTAACTTTCAGGCATTGAGAGAAAATTTTGGAAACTTATTTTATGATTGGGTCATAAGATGGCATTGTTATTACATTCTCATTGAGGTGACATTCGCAAATTACTAAAGTACGATTTCCGAGTTGGCTTTTCACTTCGGTATCACTTAAATGTTGATTTTTGTTGTCTTACTTCTTTAACTCTGAAAGACGATGGGATTCAAAGCAGATAGGTTAAATTTTTCATTTAAATATGACATCACTTTCATGAAAATTCAAAAGTGCTTACTACGTTTTTAATGAGTGTTTAAGTGGTAACTTTAAGAAAAGGAAATATGGGATAAAATGAATGTGTAAAAGAAAAAGAGTACAAGTGTACACAATTTTACTTAATTTCACAATTCGAAAAAAAGCCCGAAAAAGTAGCCATGCCATTATTGTTTAAAATAAAGTTTGTAATTAATTTAACTAATAAGTCACACTTATTATAACCCAAGAATTTGGTACCCAGCGTAATATGAATGTAATGATCATTCCAGCGTATTACGAAATGAATACGCGGGAAAAGTTGTACATTTTTGAAATATGTTGAACGATTTTAAACTTTTATTGAATAGTTATAATATTATTCACGTTGAATTCATAAAATCAACTTATCCGGGATATAAGGCCGTGTTCTAGTTTTATTATTATCATACGTTTCGTCACTCTCTGCAGCGTTCACAGCAAAGCATGATTTAGAACGCGGCCTTATATCCCGGATAAGTTTGATTTTATGAATTCAATTGATAATTCCGGCCGTGAAAGCCTGAGAGTTTACATTATTCACGTTGTCAATCAAAACTGATAAATAATATAAGAGAAATTTTAAAATAACTTTTTTAAACGTTAAAGAAATGGAGATATTTCATACAAATAAGACGATGACAAAGTAATCACAAGTTAACTCTATTATGAATTCCATGAGTCATGTTTAGTTTAAAAATAATCATCAAAAACATGACAGGAAATAAGAGAAGAGGAAAATGATACTTAAAAGTCAGAAATAAATTCCGATAATTAGGCGAATGACGATCCAGTTTATGGGTATTTATGGCATTGGCGTGTGGTAGAGCATGAAAAATGCATAATAAAGGCAACGCTTCGTAAAACATCAATTCATTCACAATATGTAATCAAACCTCAAACCAAGAACCTCAACCGTACTGTTCCTTAATGTTGGCATTTTCGACTATTGACTTTTTTGCTTTAACACGTTTATGGTAATTAATGATAAACTTTCGTGAACTGCTTTATTCTCTTTGTTTATTGCTCTTTGATAAGTTTTTTTCTAGAATGAAATTGGTCAAAATTGCTCCTATAAATAATAGCATTTACAAAATTCCTTATAAATACCAAAGCAAAAATGACTTTATTTATCATTGAAGGTGGAAAATATGTGTGTATCGAAAGTTCGTCTCACAATTTTTATTTACGTATTTTTTCTTCCATAATGAGGACTATGATACACCTAGGGAACCCATCAAAAGTAGCTTAAAACACTGTTTTGGCATGCTAAAATTTAAAGTGTTTCCGGGAAATACCCGGGGTTTCGGTATTTATTTCCTATAAAGTAAAATAGAAGTGAAGGTCCAAATCCTACTTTTTAATGTTTTAAAAACTGCATTTATCTTATTATGAACTCATGGAATTAATGTTTAAAAATAGTGTTTGAACCTACCTGTTTACACTACCTCCAAAAATATGCCACCTTAGGTGACCTACTTCAATAAGCAGACAGAGAGGGGTCTGTAAGAAAATTGTAGCGAAGGGTGGCAAAAACCCTAAATACAGGCCAATGACTAAACAACATTTAAAAATCCCTTAGTCAAGAAAAAGTTTTTGAAAACGAGTTTTTTCTACGAGACCTTTTAACTTTCCATTAAATTATAAACAGGAGTTTTTAAACTTATTGATTGTTTTTCATGGGTATAATAATCTGTGAACAGCTCTTTAATTATATAATTGTATTAAAACGATAAAACAAACTGTGTTAATATAAATGTAAAATTTTGAGTGTAATTTATTAGTGTAATGAGCAGAAAATTTTGCAAGAAGTTTAATTTTGTGTTATTATTTGATCTTTTAACTCAGAAACAATACCTACTGATTTTTCCAATAGCTATTCTTGGTTTCTATATATTTTTGCGTTCTTTTCATGTCAAAGCTAAACAGAAACGAAGCCTTTCTATTTAAATTTTTGTTAAAAGCTAGTTCGTATTCTTTTTTGGTTTTAGATGTGACTTTAGAAAACGATTACATACCATTAAACAGTCTTTAAATATAAAATTTCCAAGCACGTTTTACCATTTCAGTCTTCTATTTTTAGAAGTTCCAGACTTCTTTTATGATTACTTCATCCAGAAAACACTGGTTTTTCCATTCAAAAACTTCGCAAAGAGTTACCACGTGACTGAAATTCTAAACTGAAGTTCCCTTCCTTCAATTCTTACGAGATTTTATTACGCCCTGAATTATCGAAGTTTTCTCAAAGTTTTGTGTTTATCATAACGTACATGTTACATAGACATTAAAATAAGCATGTCTTGATGCTCCAGCGTGAGATTTTTTGTTCATATGAACTTAGTAGTGTAGTAAGTTTATGCTGTGTGAAAAATGCAAAATTTTAAACATGCGTAGAACTCATCTGAAAATACTTAGTGACCTCCACGTTCTTTCAAACGAAACATAAGAACAACACATCAATGTTCAATAATAGTGATGGAATAGCGTTAGCATTAGTAAGCTCAAAAGTTAAGGTACAAAATAAATAAATGTATTGTTTCATAAAAATATGCAAGGAATACTATAAAAAGTTTCTGCTAGCCCTTACAAGTGTCTAAATTTACTTTAAGTGTTTCTAAGCGCGTATAATATTATCATGAAATTTAATCAAAACCAAATTAGATTGATAAAACTCCTTCTATCTTCCTAAGGGGGGTCAGTTAAAAAGTTATCGGGTTTCTTCACAATAGATTTTTCAACTTTTTCTAAAAGCTATTTCTAAAATTTCAAACATTTTATCTCCCCTTGAAAAAATTATATGTATTAGTTAGTTTAAGATTTAAAAGCATTCTTACTATATATAATGACTAACTTCAATACCTATAGCATTTAAAATACCTTCAAGCATTCCTGAAACCATTTTTCGAATTTAATGCATTCTCGGAAATACAGGAATGACTTTTAACTTCCAGAGATTTCCCACATTTTCTCGGGAAGAAGAGACGGGTGAGAAATTAGAAACCCTATCAGCAACGGTTCCCAGATGTGTATTAAGTATATTATCACTGAAGTGCCTCTGTTACTCATTAATTTTATGTTAAGGTATTGGATTAATTTTCATTCATCTAATGAAGAAAAAAACATACTGTAAAAAATCAACTGTAAAAATTTTTAGGAGAGTAGTTTAATAACGCAATGTGTAAACATACATAATGAAAATTCATTTTTCTGCTCTCTAAACACTTCTTATGAAATACCTACTATCAAAAATTAGCTTCTACCTTTTACATCAACACAATGTTCGTATTTCATCCTTCATTTACTTTTAAAGAAGTATTCATTAATATTGCATTTACTACACATTTCAAATACAGAAAGAACAACTAGTTTGTGCAGATATCTTTACCCGTGTATCTGTTCCTTTCAACTGTTTCTGAAATCTAGAAGCATTAGTCCGTAGGGATATCTTCTCATCTTTTATTCACATACAGGATTCACTTTAAAACTCCAGGGAGAAAAAGTAATCGCCCCTATTTTATGCTAGCTGATGGTAACCCTAAAACTCTTCGATACTAGGTAAAAAATGTTATTGGACATATAGAGCCAAGCGCGACCCCTTGTGAGATAGTATGTAGAGAGGGAATCAACTAACCAAGGTAATCTAGTGACCTAAAATAGCGATCATAAATCTATAATTTTTAGTTTCCAAACTCAATTTCTATCAAATTACTGAAGTAAGACTGGATATATAAAAACAAACATGTTCTCTAAAATAATTATAAATTCCACTAAAGAACAACAATAATAACAATTCCAAAACGACCAGAGAATAAAATAAAACTCCCCCACACAACCAAGTGAAGTATAATTTCACTTGCATATTTATTCTCAATTTCTTTGTGTGTAATAAGTTACATCATTGAGTATTAATACGATAAAACAGGTTTGTATATTTTAATGGAGTTTTTTCTTGAAAAATAAGTTGGAAATGTGTGTATAATGTTTTCAGTACTGTAATGTGAAACAAAATGAGAAGAAAGACAACCATTTTATCTTAACGTAAAAGACCCGCATGTTAAATTATTCAAATAATTTTATTTGAAGGAAATTCCTCAAGGGAAATTTAAGGTTTTCCTATTTCTGTAAATGGTTTGAATAAATGGATTTAAAAATGGCCTTAGAATTTTTTTGAAAAGTAAAAGAATGTTGAAAGAAGAACGTTTTTACGTTTGCTGAACATGCCATTAAGGTATCTGAGTTCCTTCATTTATTAAAGTACTGGAATAGTTTTTTTTACTTCCGTTATCAGCTTTGATAAAAACTCCTAGTTTCGATAACTTTCTTATCAAGCATTTAAAAGTCTAACTATTACTTCCATGCTCATTTTAAGTTCCTTAGTCTAATATTTGGCCAAAGGTTCTTGAATACTGAAGAACTGTCATGGAAAAAATTCGAGTGTTAATAGATGAATTTGGTTCGAAAGAAGACGTTAAAACTATTGGTAAACTTAAACACCATTTTAAAAAAGCAACGATGTATATTACCAGCTTATTATTTTTATCTCATATTATGAATCCAATAATACTTAAAAAATGACTTGGAAGGCTGTAAAAAATCTCATAGAGGTGACTTTGTGTTTAACTTAAGAGCAATTCAATTTAAAGTAACCTCTTTAAACACTAACTATCGAAAAACTAAGTCGACTTTTTCAAAACTTTTGAATGAAAAAACACTTTTAAAATAGAAATTTTCTAAAAGAAATTTTGTTAAAATTTACCACAACATTTTAATTTTCTATATTTAAAGAAATTTGTCTTCCTATGTTATTAATAAAAAAGGAAAAAACTAGAAGTACCTACTTCATAAAAAATTTACAAAGATTCAAAAAGCCAAAAAATAATTAGAAAATTTTAACTCTTTATAAAGTTTTCCCAAGTAACTGGTGTAAAATTTTAACACTTAGTAAGCAAAAAGTTTTAAATGAATTAAAGAATTTGGCATAAGTTAGAAACAAATGTTTTCTTTAGATAACATAAATAAAAACATTAGAACGCATAAGGATTTGATTAAAAAGGAATAATTCATTCCAGTCTGTAGATTCTTTTGTGTGAAATCTTTATGCTTTCCAACACGCTGTTGGTTAGACATTTAACTAGCTAAAAATGAGAAAAAGGTTAATAACATGAATTAAAAAGATTGAAACATAATTTATATAAAAATAATAAACATTTTTAAAATTGGATATATTTGTTAAAAGACATGATTTAACACTAAATAAAAAGATGAGAAAATGAGGAGTTTTCTGATTAACACATAAACAGGTATTCGTATTTCTTTAATAAGCTCGCAGACCTAAAATAGGAATCAAGGAATCAATATGTAATTAGACAGTAATGAAAAGTATGTCAGTTTTAAAACGCTTTAAATTGAGGGGGGGGGGCAACCCCCCAAAAAGACAGCTAATTAAATTTATTAGCACTTAAGCAAATTTGATCTTGTAAAATTAAGATCCAGAGCTATTAGTCTTTTCTATCTCATTAGGTACACCCTTTCTTGTAAAGAGGTTCGCATAAACTCTTTTTATTCCGCTTGTGCAGCAAGAGGAGGAAAAACAAAGCCACGACAGTCGAAGCTAATCACTTTAGAGGTTTCCCGCTTGTTCCCAAGGCCGGATATCTTGTTGGACAAACTCGATTCTCAGATCCAACATAAAAACACCGGCTATTACTGTGGTAGTAGAGATTTAGGGGGCTGGAATATAAGTAGATTCAACCGCTACAACAACAACAACAATAACAACAACATCGACAAAAATGTTTGTGTGTAGGTTGTGGAGGAATATTATTCAAAAATATGGAGCGCTCCTTTTGCCTAAGCGCTGTTTTTAAATTGCGTTTTGGGAACTTTATTTTGTTTCGTGAATAAAATGGTCGGTAAAATAAAACTTTTTATGGTAAAGTCAGTTTAAATCACGTTTGTTTTTCTTTTTCATATTTTCTTTGTAAATAGTCGATAATTTCAAATAAAATAAAAAAAAAGTTGTTAGAGTTCAAGTTTAATGCAAAAATTGAAGAACATAATAAAACTATGGTTCAAATCCGTTACCTTCGTTAAATATCGCTGATTTCCATTAGACGGCAAAAATTAGAAATATCACAAAAATTGTGAACTGACAGATTAAAATATATAGTGTTATATTAATGACAACTGGAACAAATTTGGCAATTGAATATTTGGAGCCTTAAAGAGCGTAAAGAGTGATATTTAACGGGACAAATAAGGGAATTGAAGCTAAAAATGATTGAGATGAACAAACAAAGCATTTTCTACCAATTTTCTCAATCCATGATAGAATGTTTGTTTTATGTAAATGTTTCCTGTTTTTAGTTAATTCACTTGCATGATTCCCCACAAAAGTCAATAGAGTAAGCTCTAATGATAAAATAATTTAAATGAGAAAAGGCTTTAAATACCTAACAACCTTTCACGAATTAAGCTTTCTAATGAAAAAATGGAGGACATTCAATTATACAATAAATTAACATTTTAAGCACTGAAAAGGTTTCACATTTAACTTCTTTGTCATCATTTGCATACTACAAGTAGCTAATTTGAAATATTGTAACAACTTTTAAAATACTTAAGCTTTAACAGAATGGCTACTGTTATTTCAATTGGAGAAATTTTTTTTCAATGATTATAAAAAATAATAAGCGTATAATGCATATAAAAATTAATGTTCTCCAGAAGGCGTTCAATACATCTTCTGCTATAATATTTTGTAGTTAGATTGTGTGAGTTTTATGCAACATTATAGATGAAATGATAAGTTATTTTGTAGGGAAAGAAATATGTAATACTTTCCCAATAAAAAACCATTTAACGCAATATAAAACTTATACTTAAATAACATTAATAACCCTTCTATTCTCTCTCCCTTAACCTAAAATAATATTTTATTACTTGATTACCTGCTAGTTTTTGTTGTTAGCATTAAAATTACAGCTTTACAATCAAGATGAATTTCGCTAAAAAGGAATTTTTAAGTAGGGTAAGGTACAACATTTATTAAGTGGCTACTAAACTGAGTTAACTGGATAAGCACATATATTTTCTCCTAAAAATGACTGCCTTTTCAATACCAAAGCTGAAAATTCCCACACTTGAAGTTAAGATACATAGACAAAAAGAAAAAATAGTGCCAGAATGGGCTGTTTATAGAAAAGGACCATAAGAAAACGACATTTGAAAAGACGCTTCTGTTCTTTTTGTTTTCTTTCAAACAGTTTGCTGTTACTCTTCTTGCAAAGAAGAAGCATGGTCGTGGGGTAGAACATGTATATCTTTTCGATATATTTTACAAGATCCAAATACGATATGCGGGGCTAGCTTTCTTTCCAAACTGGAAAACGACATTTCGAGAATCCGACTACCGAGAAGTAAACGGTGCCTGCACTTCATCTTTTCCGATCGAAAATTTTCGTTTTGTCTGTTTCTGAAATCTTTGGTTCGCTTTGAATGGCTGGGAGCAGTTTCGTTCGATTAAATGACTGTTCGGGTTCTTTTTTTTCTCTTTCTTTCGGAGCTGTGTTGGTAGATTTCTCGGGGAAATAAAATGAGGTTAAGAGAATGCTTTACGGATGCAATGGATGAGGTGGAGATGGAAATAAGGTTAAATGTCGGGCTTTCATTTTAATAACACATGAAGGGAGGGATTTAGCCAGAAGGAATATTGCGTTTGGATTCACTTGTATTGAGAATAAAAAAGTACTTTAAAAATTTAAGCATTTCCGTTTACCTTATTTCATCATGTTAGGTCAATTTTTTTCAGAAGTAGATAAGTTTATACAAGTTTAGTTATATATGCATAAAAAACTAACTACAAAACTATTTCTGAACTGAGGATGCAATCACCAGTGAGAGATTGCCTTTTTACCTCAGTGATGTAATATTTGCAAAGAAAAAGTATATTAAGCCGCTTTTAACTGGATCGCTGCTTTTACTGGCAGTAATTAACTTAACTGCAGAGAAAATTAATGGTAAAAATGAGTGAAAAATGAGTGATCTGCCTATAAATTTCCTGAAAAATGTCTTTTAAATATGAAAAAGTGCTTTGCTGGAACAAAAATTCATCTTCTTTTCACATTCTTCTCTGTAACCAGAATTTTGCATTATACTCGGCGGCACTATTTAAGACAATTAAGAAGGAATATTAGTATTATAAGAATGTTGTAAAAATAAGTTGGTTTAATAAGTTAATTTTTTGGTTAGTTCCACCAAATATTCTTTTTGCCTGATGTTTAAAGTAGATTAAGGATTATATATATATGCAAATTTATTTTTACGTTTAAAAAACATCATTTGACCTATTAGTTGTATTTGTTAAAAGTAATAAGAAATATTCCTTTTTTACGACTTTTTTCCCTTTTGAAGGGATTTAAAACGATGTGCGATTTTGGACATGGTACATGCAGGGCATGGTACAAGAATAATGCTTCGGTGTATTTATTTATGTAATGAAAAATGAAGAGTATCTGGGTCACTAAAAGTATAGCTTCAAACTTTATTATTATTAAGTTTATTCAGTCGCATCATTATTACAGTGTACTATTGAATTTTAATAGTTTAATTTTTTAAAGACATAAAACATAGCGTATTTTTCTACCGGCTAAAAATACGAAATATCGGTATATATTTAAAGGGACCAAAATAATCTAAAAAAGCTTTATTCTTTTATATTCTTACTTTAGAATTCTTTGTTTTAAGCTAAGACAAATATGTTTTTAAGCTAAGGAAAAAAAGGAACTGGATTGCAAAGGTTTAGCTAGAGAAAAATAAAAGAGAAGACTTTCAGTAAAAAAGATCTAAAAACAAAGGAACACGAATGAAAAAACCACCATGCATCAAGCTCATAGTCTTGGTTAATTAATGTTCATTCAATACGCCCATTAAATCTAATTTTAAAAAAATCGCATAAACCACACACAAAGTACACACTTTCCGGAAATAATGTCACATGATTCATTATTTTTAATCGTTGACATCTCAAACCAAAAGAAAAGAAAACCTTTGGGTCTCAATGAAATAGTTTGGTTTTATGGAAGGAAGAATAGGATGTTTTTTAAAAGTAAAAACAGCTTTTAGCAAACTGGCGGGGTACTATAGTCATCTTGTAATGTTTTTTTGTGGGAAATAAGCTTGAAAAAATAATGAATGATTGATTTTTACTGAGAAGAGAGGGACGTATTCCCCATTATTTACATCAACTCTTTTAGCTTCCCTGGACCAAAATGAATTGAATCTAAATTTTCGAAGTTTTCTTAAATGTAACGCAATATATTTGACTAACTTCAATGGGTTTATCTTCTAATCCCCTATTATTCGGTTCTTCCTGGGGGCATAGTCAAACTTATCTAAGAACTATTAGATAATTATTAGAAAATTATTTTCTACAAGCTTCATAAAAATAGATTAGCTTCATTATATTTATGTCTATGTTGCAATTATGTTTCCTGTTATTTTTGTCTCCACTAAACAAACAAACCATCTGATTTCATTGATATCGTGATTTATTTCTTGCAAAGAAAATTATCTTTAACCTACCCTTGTCATAAAAAAATTAATAACAAGAACCCAAGTGTAGGTATAGAAAAAATGAAAGAGTAATTAAGACATACGAAGATGACATTTATGTCTCTTACTTGGCTACCATTCAGATTTTGATGTTGCAGAGTTTGGCATACTTTGCCTTTGCCATAAATATCTATTTAGACGAACCGTAACCATAAAATACTTATGCGGAAGGATAACTATATGAGTTATATACCTCCATTTTATTGATGAAACATAGGATCCGAATGGAAAGCAAGCATCATAAAGCATTAGGATGTGCGTTTGGATTCATACCAATATTACTCTTAATTAAAATTCCATGAATAAATGATATCTGAAACAATAACTAAAAGAGTGATATTTACAAAATTATGTTTTAAATGATGTTAACTTTATTAAAGACCGAGGACTCTTTTGCTGCTAAATCCAAAATGAAAGTTTTTTGGTTGTTTTGTTTGAGATAGAGGTTATTCATCTTTTGCCGAAATTTCGAGTATTTGATTTTTATTAAGTAAAACGGTGTATAAATAACCCTTAACTTAAGCGACGATCGGTGGTTAAAATTGTGTTTTTGAGTGAATTTAATGAATTATGTTAAAATTTATCGTTTTCTTCGTATTAATAACAATAACCACTAAAAGTACACTCCAATTTTTTTCTCAGGAGATGTTTACAAAGAGGAAATGATTGGATACAGTTGCTGTACAATAAACTACGACTTATAGTTACATATACTATCAATAATGAGTGTCATTTTTTAAGATAATACCCTAACCTTCACCCATTAACTTCCATTTAAAAGTATTCCTAAGTAAAAGTGGAATTATATAAGGGATATCCCTGCATATTAAATACCATGATAATACTAAAGATTAAGTATTACTATAGTATGTGTAATTAAAATTTGCGGTTCGTCACAATGGCAACGCAATAGAAATGCAATCGAAAATGATTAGTATCGAGCCGGCTATTTTATTTACACAGACTACAATTCGAAAAAAATTCGCTACTAAATCATATCACAACAGTTGATGAATGTAAAGAAAAAATATGCTTTTTAAAAAGAGGGGGAAATCTCATATAGAAGCTTAAAAAGGAAAGAGAAATAAAATAAAGACATTATAAATATCTTTTTATGAAGTACACTTTTTAAAAATTCCTCAACTCGCACTCACGAATTTTCTTTTCACTATAGGAAAAAAATTCGATTTACTTGGAAAATAAATGAAGGAATAAAACATCGAAACATTTTTTCGAACTTATTTCTATACATAGACCACCACTCCATTACATTATATATTTATATATTTTCGAAAAAGAAAAATCTTTACTCCAAACATAAATAATCTTCTCAATGAAAGTAAAATTCCAAACCCGTAAATTTCAGAAAATTTTCATTTCGAAATTTAGTGGTGTTTTTGAAAACGAAATAGGTTAATATTCTTTTGAGAGGTGAAGATAATAATCAAAACTTAAAGATTATCTGGTGTATGAAATACAGAAAAGTGAGTAATGAATATACTCGTAGTTTTCCATTTATATGATGCAAATATATCCAGAAATATATTTAAAAAATTTGTTCTATTTACTAAAGTGACCAGAGGTAATATACCAAATGCTTTTAAATGATTAAGGAATTTTTCATCCTTAATACTTACACAATTTTTGTATTTGTAAAATAAATATGAACCTTAAAAGTAATTCAGGTGGAAAAAGAATATCTCAATTTTGATACTGATTTTACTACGTTACCGGAAATCATTACATTTCGTTATTAAGTATCTATTTTATATGAGTATTTAAAGGTTGAAACAAGGGCAGAAAAGTAAAATGGTTGATTAATTAAAATTAGAAAACCTTTTAAACTTTAAAAAATCTGAACAGCATTTTTGATTTAATTTAAATGAAAATGGTGAATTGCAGCATATCTTAAAATTCTAAATATTCAATTTAATTTATTAAAAATTAACTCCTGATTCCAAAAATACGCTTGTCTTTTCCCACAATTTAAGGTAATAATGACATATTTTAATACAGAAAGCTCCTAACAATGTGACTTCACATGTGTCTCTTGGAAATGTGTAAAACACCGTTTTCATCGAAACACTAGGCTGTAAGAAAACTAGAGCTCAGTCTTTCCAGTCTTTCTAAGCGGGATGATAACAACAAGCGGGAGAAAGGCACATTTAACGTCACAAGCTGTTTCAGCTCAGACAAGAAAAGCTTTTTTAAATTTATAGCTTTGAAAGGTAAATTAAAATGTTTTTGGAGGTTTTAAGCCATTTAGAAAACATTAAGATTAAAAAAATTTGACTGCAATTATCTCTTGCAATGATTCACAAGGAAATTTAGTCGTTTCAAGAGAGTAATTTTTTATATCTACCTATAACAGTTTCTATAAAAATATCAGAAAGAAATTTATTGTTTTATCTAATGTATATTAATAACATTAAAACAATTACAAATTAAGAATAAACATAATTAAAATAAGCTAAATGGTCTCTAGTCTGCAAACAATCAACGCAATTTGTCCAAAATTGTCTTTTTTGGAAAGATAATTCGAAGAAAACCACTATAAAGGATAAATCCAGTTTTCGCAACATTGCAATCCATCCAAACATTTCACATAAGACCCTTTAACAAAAGATTAAATGTTACAAACTGGAAAAAAAACGAAAGCATCCATTCAACCTCGATCCACAAATGCCCAGCTATTTACCCAACTTCTTCCTCAAACACAGAGAATCAAATGATCTCGAGAGCAGCCACTACTATTTCTTTCGGTATCAAAACACGGAAAACTTAAAAAAAACTATCAATACATCATCCTCCAACCAATAGGATCGATCCGGTAGATCGATCTAATTCCTCCCGGGCGTGTTCTATCAATTTCATTGCTGCTAGCATGCCTCCCGCCGAAATAGGATCTTTTGGTCTTCTTCCATTTCTAATAGCGGATAGCGGTCGCTCTATCTTATCTATTCATCACCACCGGGAGGCTTTGGTATGTGGGGAAGAGGTGGTAGGAATTTTTCCTCTGTCTGGAGTTGGGAAGAGATCCATTTTTCTGACGGTGGAACGTATGGAATAAAAATTTGTCGGAGGGATAGGGCGAGGAGAGTAATTTTTTTTGTGTTTTAATATATATAACAAGTTGGAAATATTAGTTTTCCCCCGCTGGATCTGAGTTTTGAGTGACCATTTTGTTAACCAGCTTGCGTAGCGTAAACTTATATTTTTCTCATAGCTTTGGCATTTTTATAAAGTTAGTTGAAATTCTAAAGGGTGAAATCCTAAATAAAATGGAGTTGGAATTTACTGTTGATTTGATGGTAGCTTACTTATCAAAAAGTGTTTTAGGTCCTAAAGATCGAAAAGTTGAAACTCTTAAAGATTGTCTTAATGAATCATTAAGACGATATTAAGACTTTTACAGCGCTTATGATGTCCGGCCCAATTTAGGACGAAATGTAAGCAAGTTTTGACACAAACCACGGTACACTGCAAAAAAACCCGGAAAATTTAACAGCAAAAACTACTGTTAATATTTTACGCAATTGCTGTAATCTCAAAAAACTGCCTTTTTAGCTGTAAATTCGAAGCGCCACCTGCTATAGTTTACAGGCAACTGCCGTGCTAGTGACCAGATACACACTGCAAAAAAAACGAAAAATTTAACAGCAAAAACTGCTGTTAATATTTTACGCATTTGCTGTAAAAAAAACTGACTTTGTACCAGTAAATTTGAAGCGCCACCTACATTAGTTTAAATTAAATATACATAGTAATTTTCCTGGTAGTTTTCCTTGTAATATCTGTAATTCTTTAATTGGTCATCAAAATAAATATTAAAAGAAAATGAAATTATTGTTTATTGAATGCTTTTAAATGTGACATTACCTTTACAGGATAATAGTACTGTAATCTGTATAACATTAACCTATGTCTTAAGTTATTTATTTGGTAAGAATTTTGTATCATCACTAAAATTAAATGAAATGAAAATGAACTGAATTAAAATTCCTCAACAATACCAATCTTAAGACCTAAATCATTCAGCACCTCTATAGCAACATTTGGAGTAATTTTTAAGTTATGGAACAGAGAGATATATGGCAGGAGATATAACAGGTAGCTCTTTTTAAAGAAATGTCAAACTAGCAACGAAAATGTTGCTTAATACATATAACAAAATAGTTATAAAATAACAGCCCAAATTATGTATAGTTCCGCATAAATTTCAGTAACGTTCCTGCTTTTTATGAGTTTTTACAGCAGTTTAACACTTTCCTGGAAAATTCTGGTTTTCATTTCTGAAGCGTTTCTGAATCCTTGCGGACAGGAAATGAATGTTTGTTTTTGTTTTCACTCTCACCACTAAAAGAGTCAAATTATTTAGATGAGGTGTAAGAACCGACTGATGATTCTAAAACTAGGAAGTATAACCTTGGTAGATCGGTACCTCCCGTGGTTCATAATATGCCACATTTTGAATACTTGTAGAAACATGAAAGAACAAGACATATTTGAGATGCACATAGCTTTCTAGTTTTTCTGCGGAATAATTACAGTATCGCTGTAATTTTAACACAAAAATCTGTAAAATTACAAAATTGCTATAAAAATACAGAATTCCTGTTAAATTTACAAAATTGCTGTTAAAGTCAAAAGTTACAAAATTGCTGTAAAATCACTGCAAAATTGGCTGGCACCCATATTGCCAGCATTTTTTGCTGTAAAATTACTGTGAAATTTTTTGCAGTGTACTCTTGTCCGTAAACTTTTAATCTTCATTCATCTCTCCGTGAAAGGCTTTCACTTTTATTCTCCATGTATGAAGACAATAGGAGAAGAAATCCTTTTAAAAAAACATATTCTACAAAAATAGATGCTTTAAACTAAGTTTTTTTTCTATAATTTCTCTGTTAAGATAAGATCTAGTATGTAAATAAAAACAATAATGTTATAAAGACATTATTTTTAAAGAAAACAAAATAAAAAATAGCAAAATATAAAGGAAAAAATTACAATTCAAAAAATATTTCAGATATCCTTTTCTGAATAACACGACTCAAATATACGGGTTCATGTAAAAATAACTGAAAGAAATATGGAAGACTCCTCTCTGTTAGTAATGCTATTTATTCCCTTAGCTGGAACTCCGGCTCCTTCATATTGGCAGCAATGTATATAGAATTGGAGCTCAGGTGCCGAAGTTAACTTCCAATCTGAAGAAGGTATGCCATCACCCAATCCTCTATATCAAGTAATGTATTACTAACGAAGACCCTTATAAGTTTCTGGTCGGGATAAGAGTGAAATATGGATGGTATGATAAGATTCTTGGGGTCTATTTTGTAGGCTGAAACTATAACGAAAGTGGGTGAAGGTCACATATTTATACTAGGTACTTTTTTTAAAGTTTTTATGACCTTGCTGGGCTTTACTGATGTTTTTTTCTGATTGATGTGGTTTAAGAAGGATCTTGATTGTTAGTGGAGTAGTTCTAATATTTTAAACTATTTAAAAAGAACCGATTCAGATCTATATTGACTCACGACACGCAGGGATTTACTAATTGACTCAATATCCAATATACAGAATGAATATTCACGTTTAAGTTTTAGAAATAGTTTTACTACCTAAACTACTTAGAGGGAAGAAAAGAAAACAATGTCACAATGTAACCTTATCCCTATTAACAAAAAAAAGTACATATACAAAAATGTTATATTTTTTTAATAACTACGTATAGGGTTTCGCCTGCACAACTCGCTTACCAACCCCAAGCCGTTGTCTCCTCTATCTTTTCTGGTTTTAATTTGCATACATTTTAGACATCCAATATGAAAACTTAGTTTAAAGGAATTTCAATAAAATCAATAAAAAATATGAAGTCAAATGTAGGTAATTTAAGGGAAATTTACAATTATAAAATGTTAAAAAAGTTATACTAGATTAGATAAAAGTAATACAAATAGATTACTTTACTATAAACATATTTCTAACATTAAAATTTAATTAATTCAGAAGCATTTAATTTTTGTATACCATTGTTTTGTATAAAAATCTAATTAAATGCTTTAGAAGATGAATTTTTTTATTTCAGAAGACATGAAATCGAATTGCGTTATTTTTAAAAAAATACGCACGAAACCGCTTGTACCTTTGAGTATTTTTTTTTCAAAGGAAGTATCCGATTACATTTTCTATCACGGAAAAGGTTTTCCCATTTGTACGTATTCTAACATATCTTGTAATCAGAACTAGATTTTTTTGAAATGTAGACGATTCCTTTATTTAAAGAGTATATTCTTAGCTCTGTTAGGGCTTTGAACCCAAAAGCATTTAATAGGTATTGAATCAATATATTTCTAGAATATCGACTAACACTTTACTTTGGAATATGCATTGGAATATTTTTCTTCTGTATATTTATCTCTCTATTCTAAAAAAAGTTTTTGGTGAACGGTTTCCAGAGAAAGGCTATTTAATTACTGAACCGAATGACACATATATGGTATCAAAATGTCTGGATTCTTTCCAGATTTCCGAGCAGGCCCTTCGATTTTTCAAAAAAAATTCTCAATTTTAAAATATTTCCATTTTATTAGATAACGGATAAGGTCGCAGTTACAAAGCAAGTACTGTCAATCAAATTATTATGCATCCAATCACAACGACCGATTGACGATTTTAAGAGGAAACATGTTTTTTCACCATTTAAAAAAGTACTTCCTTGATGAAATATCACTCAAAGACTGGTAAAAACATATTCTAAAAACTTACATTTACGCCATCTAAAATTTCACACTTTTTGTCCAATATTTATAATTTTTAGTCTGATTTTATCGAAATTAATTGTAAACATAGAGATGTTTTGTCTCTTATTATTTTCAATTGCTTAAACGGTATTCTTTAACAAGTCTGAGTTTAAACAAAAGTATGAATGATAAACGCTAGGCAAATTATACTAACGAGTTAGTTTAATAATGGTTTTTGTTTGGTCCGACAATTAGAATAAGTTATTATTGTAATCATAGATTAAAAATAATTAAGATGAATATTTTTAAAAACATTTCTTTTAAGTTCGAGTTAATTTATATTTAAACTTTTAAGGGAGATTTATTCATGGAGGGGATTTGGTGACGTATTTTTGGAAAGTTAGTTGACGTTTTTTCTGTATATTGCTTAATTGTTTTAAAATTTGTATTAAGTTTAGCGAGTTGGAATTTGTGGGAATTGCGAAGCAATTCCAAAAGGTCCTGCGTCAGCAGTTTACGGGGGTTGGTGAGCGATAGCGAGCAGGGGGCGGTAGCTCCCTAGTATGTATAAAAATTTCTAGTTTTGATTGCATTTTTTTTAGTTTTTCTATGAACTATTTATTTTTGAATTAAATTTATAATTACTGTGTGGGTGCCGTAACGTAACTGTTTTTTTATTGTTTAAATATGTTAGGGATTTTCTTAGTTTTTTCAGATACACTTATATAAGCAAATTCTATATAATCTAATACAAAGTCAACTTGTAAAAAAAACTTGCTAAGGAGTATTTCAATCAAAAATTTGTTACCATAACTGCATTAAATACAACTCAACCGATCTCATGCCTATTGCTAAATTATTTTACTTACTATTCTTAAGAAATTACATTGATTTCTTTATTAGAATGTGTTATTTTTAATGAGGAAATTTATTATTCATTTACTAAATCTTTAACTGCATTGATGATAAATCTCTATGAACCTGTTTTATAAGTCCTTTTCACGGCTTTTATTCGGAACTAACGTGTCAGGAAAGTAAGCTCTACCCCTCTAGGTAAGTGACCCTGGAGAATCTATTAAGATGACTTACAGCGCCCCTAGCGGCAAAATTAAAAGTTTAATAAATAATTAAAAAGCTAAAGGAGATTGAGCGAAAAGCTTTACGAGATTATTGTTGCCAACGTTATGAAAAACTCACTGTATAAAATTTCATGAAATTAACGTGAATATTAGGGTTATGATTCTGAGACTTTTTTTAAAATATTTAAAAGCCTGATGTTGCATACGATGAACTTTTGCCCATATGTTAATTTTATAGCATTATTTTCTTTTTATTGAGAAAAAACCTTGCGCGCCCAACCTCATTTCACTTTCTAATATAGCAATCACTAGTGTGTCTCGGGAAAAAAAACTTTTTTCCAAAAAACCTCGCTACCCTGGGATTTTCCCATTCCTTTTGGTCCCAAAAGATAGTGTGTGAAGTTTCAGCCCCATAAATTAACTCTAGGGTTCAAATTTGAAAAAAAGCGAAAAAAACTACCAATTTTCAGAATTAAAAAAAATATTTTGATATTTATATTGTTATAAAACTGGTTTAAATGTGTTCTTTAGAACATATTTAAATGAATTATATATATTTATGTGCATTAACTGTACCCTATAGCCCCTATAATTTTAATAAGTGCTAGGGACGTTGCACTCCCCAAAGCTTATAATGCACTACCGGTAGACGAAATGAATTAAATCCGAATTTCTTCGAAGGAACTCCCTCAAATGATGCCATTTGTTGTTAAATTGATGTTTTAAATTATAAAGACCGGTGAAATAACAGTTATTAGGCCTTCCTTCCATTGAACTTTTAATGCAAAAAGTGCTTTTCTGCAAAAATGCTTGTTTCTAGCTGATCAAATCCAAAATTTTCTCAAAAAGAGGGTTATAGTACTTTTTAAGATCAAAAACCTTGAAATACCTTTTTAAACCTTATAGATTTTATTTTTATAAGTAGATTTTAACTTTAAACCATACAGATTGGAAACGACATGAATTTCTCCTATACCAGAAATAAAAATAAATTTTATCGTATGAAATTATGAAAATTATCCCTTTTTAACGTATTAGGGGGAAAGTTTAATTGAAATCTTCTTTCATCAAAATACAAACAGAAATTTACAAATATTAGACAATTTTCTTTAATAAAGATATCCCATTTCTCTTCTGGTAGAGAAATAACCCAAGTCAATCCGATCTGTTTGATTTAAAATTAAGTTCTACGTAAAAATGAAGCTTTTAATGGTATTTGAAAGTTTTTGAACTAAAAAAATACAATAACCCTCTTTTTTAGAATAAATTTTGGATTTAATCAGCTAGAAACAAGCATTTTCGAAGAAAAGCATTTTTTACATTAAAACTTCAGTAGCGAAGGCCTAATTACTGTTACTTTACTGGCCTTTATATTTTAAAACATCAATAAAACACCAAATGGCATCATTTGAGGGAGTTCTTTTGAAGAAAATTGGAATTTAATTACTTTGACCACTGTAGTGTATTATAAGCTTTGATGAGTGCAACGTCCCTTAGTAGTACCTTTTACTCTTAAATTATAGACACTATAGGCACAGTTAAATAAATATAAACCATCTAAAATGTCCTATATAACACATTTAAACAAGTTTTATATCAATTTAAATATCAAAATATACTTTTTTTAAAAATTCTGAAAATTGGTAATTTTTCTAATTTTATCTTAATTTGGGGCTCTATAGGCAAACCCTAGAGTCAACTTAGGGGGCTGAAACTTCACACACTATCTTTTGGGACCAAAAGGAATAGGAAAAGCTCTTTTACAAATCTATGATTTATGTAACAATCAGCTTCAAAAAAGATTTTATTAGTGCTTCAGCCATATAAAAATCTTATTAGGCGCGCAAGCTTTTCTCACAGTTTTCAAAAATAAAAGTTATTTTCGATAGTTATGGACCAATACTCATCATTTGCCACCACAGGCTTTTAAATCTGAAAACAATCATAACCCTAGTGAATATTCGTGGAGATATTAGCATGTGAAAATAACACTTTTTCAGGCATAAAATTCGCAAATTCGCTTTTAAAGTTTTTGCAAAGTTTTTATATTTTTTGGTTAAATTTCGTCTTTATCCAACTAAAAAACACAAAACTACAAACTACTATAAACTATAACACTAAAAAACTTGCAACTTTTTCTTTTTCGAAGCCTGAAAAAGTGCTATATTCACATGCTAATATCTCCACGAATATTAACGATATTTTCATGAAACTTTTTTCAGTGAGTTTTTCATAACTTTGGCAACAATATTTTTACAGAGGTTTTTGCTCTATCTTTAGTTTTTTAATTAATTTTTTAAACTTTTTTAATTTTGCCGCTAAGGGCACTGTAAGTGACATTGTAAGTGAAAACATGAATAATACAATCTCAGGGAATGCATCAGCATAACCTTTACCTATGGGTTTAATTAACATTCAGGGAATTCCTTTCCATTATTTAAATCGCATGAGCGTTTGAGTTTGTGTTAATTGCATTGAGTGTCACTTTGCTTTCTACCTAATTTATTTCAACACTGTAATGAGTTTCATCGATTTACACAGTCCAGCTAACGGCTACTCTGTTCAACTTGCTTAAACAAAAGCCCTTCCTAGTCAGTTTTCTAACTACACAAAAATTGGTTTCGAGTGCTTTTTCGTGAAGATGCTTAGTGAAAAAAGCCATTTTGTTCCTTAGAATCTGTAGTTTTTGAATCGCGATGGTGGACACTTCGGGTATGCGACTGGGGAGGGTGAGAGGCGCAGAAGTGGAAAATCGACGTGCTTCGATTTTGTGTTATTTGAAGTAAAAAATGTCCATTCTATTTTTTAAATTTTCTCAAATGCCCCACATATAAGAGAAGTGAGGAAGAAGTAACAGAACATAGAGTATAGAAAGGATCAGTTTACTCCTGTCGAAGGGGTGGAACGATGAATTCGAATGTAAAAATTTTTGTACCCATTTCTCTCTGAGGTTCGTGTTTAAAGTCGCGAATTAACATAATGAAAGGTGCTTTTCTTTTCCTTACTCTATAGAGAGTAAGAATTGTGATAGTAGAAATCTGGCAAGGCTTACTAGGGATAGGGAGAGGGGAAGAAAAAACCCACTAAAATCAGCAATATATACTCAAAAATAATTTCTTTTCTGCCCCAACTGCGGTTTAATGTTTTGTTAATTGACACCGAAGATGGGTGAAATGCATAAACCGATTTTGGAACGGTTCTTCTACTTAAAATAGGGTCGAAAAGGTGTAGAAACATTAAAGGGAAACTATCAATGTTTAAGTCGTTTAAAAACTTATTTTTCCTCATGAAGAAGCACACATTTCGGGCTATTTTTTCTTTATACACTTAACAATACGAAATACCATTGTAGATATCAGGGACCTGCGATTAGGGAGGGCGAGAGGGACAGAAAAAATATTCCAGCTTTTATGCTCTTCGTGGGAGTAAAATTCAAAATTTTCTACTTTTAGTAGATTCATAAGTGGTGCAAATAAAGAAGACTGATGCTTGACATACAGAACACCCGTTAAGAAAGGCGTTCTTCCCATTGGAAGGTGGGATGGAAGAGTTAAATGGACATTAGGAGTTATTTTGGATTTTTTATGACCAAATAGTATCTATTTTAGTGAAATAATGCAGAAATCTATACATAAACAGGTTCTATGTAGGGGAGAACGGGGCACATTCGCACAAAAAGTGCATTTCGGCATATTTCTCTGGATCTAGATGAGATATTGAAACAAACTCGGATTCAAATGAAAGTTAAGACCTTTCCCGATATTTTAAAACGATAACTGGTCGCATTCATCTAGAATTTCTAACCTATATCATCAATCTAAAAAACGAGAAATTTCGTGCGAATGTGCCCCATGGGTAGGGCAGTTTCGCACACGTGTGGGGCACATTCGTACACATGCAAAAAAATTATAAAATAATTATTTTTACAAACTAAAAAGTTTATTGTACTTTAAATTAAGGATAATTAAACGAAATATTTGGCACTTTTACATATTTTTCCTCTAATTTGAAGATTTTTTTTACAAAAAGAAAACAGCTTCAGAAAATATTGAACATCTAAGTTTTTTATGAGGAAAACAATTGTAGTAATGAAGAGTATTGAAGTAAAGAAGTACATTGACATACTTCACATAATATAATTAGTTAGAAAAGGTTCAACTAATGTTTTAACTGTCAGGTTTTATTCGAAAAGAAAAGTGAACCAACAGCTCGCTTATTAACACCTGAAACTGACGGTTGGGGAACTTTTAATACGATATTATCTTTTTGTATGAATGTTGAATCATTACTTACTGGGAAAATAAAAGTTTCGTCATTAATTTTAAAGTTCTTCATCATTAATTTTAAATAAGCACCATTCAATTCCAAATTTTCTATTTGACCAACATAACAAAATTTTCTTTTTAGTAGCAAATTCTACTAGAATAAAATCACTTAAGTTCAAGTCAATTGGTATTAAACAATTATCAGGGATAATTATTTCTTCAATGTTTAAATCTGGGTCTAAATTCCTTAAAACTGAAACTTTCTTTAAGATGTTATTTTCTATTATCACCAAATTTTGAAAAAATTACAATAAAAAACAATTAAACTTCAAGTTATTAAATATACTGCACTTATAAACATATAAATCACTTTCATAATCAAAAATGGGAAAGATGAGGCACATTCACACTGTCTGAATCTGCCCCATGTTTTGGCGTACGAATGTGCCCCATCTACCAGTTCAAGCTTACCACGTCCCAACAAGATATTTATAATAAAAGCAGGGAAATAAAACCTTTCTAGAAACTTACTTTAGTAGTTCCTCTACTGAATAAAATGCTGAATGTCCACTTGAGAACTATTTTTGATTGATATTTTACGCCAACAAAATGACAAGAAAATTTACTTTGCTGCTTCTAACGCTAGCAAATTTCTAGTACGTATACAACAAAATGGCTCAGATCTTTGAAAATTCATGCAAGAGGTGGTAGTCATGCTTCCATCTACTGGTATTTTTTTCAGATTTTTAAATTAATAATTACTAGGGGAAATGCCGTCTGTCTGAATGTGCCCCATGTGCGAAATAGCCCCACTCTCCCCTACTCTGTAGAACTGAAAATGCGACAATAATTATCTTTCATTCTCGACCGTGGATAATGATTGGGGCAGAAAAAATTTAAATTATATTATACTGTGAAAAAGAGTAATTATCCAGTTTAAAAGGTTTTCACACATATAGATAATTTTTGAGTTGAGTTGAGTTTTGTGTCTTGTGGGCACTTTTTGTTGAATTATTTTCTCATTTTTTATACAATGATAAAAACAAATTTAAAAACATCTTTTAATGTCCCAAGGTGCCCCACTAGACACTTTACATGTTAAAATTAATTACTCCTGTAGGTTTAGAAAATAATTTTCTTTTTCTTTTCTAAAATATTAATGGATACACGTATGTTAATATCGATATAATTATAATAACATAAATTCACTTCGTTCATCCGAAAATTATTTTGAAACTACAAGTGATTGTAACTTTGCACTTCGCAAAATAAGAAAACTGATGTAAATTATTATCCAGACGCACCAAAGATTCCAAAACACGTTGAAGATTATATTTTAGAGTCATTTATAAGTACCTACAAGGAGGAGTTCATAACTATAAAATTGTGTCTGAAAAGTGGAGTATCCCAATGTGTGCCATGTCTCAAGGTATCTTACTCTCAACTACTAAAGAATAGTAAACAAAAATATATATTTTTATAAAGAAAACCATCTTTAAAAACACTTATCTAACTTCTAATAAAAGTTAAAACTGGGGAAATCCTAAAAATTTCGAATTTTAAGAACCATATGGAACTTTTAGAACTATTAGAAATTTCATACTAGAAATAATCGATAAAATTAAATTTAAAACAACTTAAAATACTATATTTAAAGCCTAAAAAGCGTTAAAAATTAAGAAAATGAACTATAGAAAGGATTTTTGAAAAAATATCAAATCGGGCACCCCAATCTTTTATATTCAAATGAGCACCATCTACCATCTCAAACTTATAGAGTAAAAAATACATATTTATAACTGAATTTGGGAAACACAAATCTTTTTTTTGTACATAACTTTTTGATACCACAATAGAATGCAAGACACAATTTCTAAAACATTTTTGACTGAATTTTCCCACGAATTAAAGGAAAAGAAAATTTTGAACACAAAGGATTCCCTCAGCTAAAGTATCTGAAAATTGGTACTAATAGAGCTACCTATTGATATTTTTTCATATTTTTAAGTTGAGGTTAATATAGAGATATGTGGGTCGTTCTTATGTGCGCGTACAAATGGGCCTGCCTCTCCTCTACACCAATAAGTTTACTCTGTAACTACATTGAAGGGGAGAAAGGAATCAGAAGAATCTTTAGAAATACTATTTACTAATCATGCATCTAACAAAAAAATTCAAAATAAAAAAAGTAATGCTAAAAATTTGGTTTTTCCGTACATAATATAAGAAATTTTGTATTTTTCCCAAGCACATAAAATATGATTTCAAGTGTAATCAATAAGTATGTAGTTTATCATTCGATACCAGCACCATGTTATTGCTATCAGATGAAGCGTGGGTGGTTTCAATTTTCTACAAAAATCAATGGTAAATTCACAACAATAGGATTGAGATAGTTTCAGATGAAGAAAAAAGATTGATGGCGCAACAAAATTTTTATTTCATTAAATGTTTGAGTTTTTCTTATGCATAAAATGTTATCACATCAGTATGGAGTATGAAAGGAATCCCTTTTGGTTACTTCAGGAATATTATTTTTTTCATGAAAGGCTTCAAGTCAATTGCCTCTAAACTGCCCCTGAAAACCAAAATTTTTCAGATTTGAAAAGTTTTTAATAAATTTGTAAAAATTTATGGAATTTTCTGCAAAAATATCTTTTTAATTGTATCACATCAAAGGACCCACTTCATAAAATTACCACTTCCTCTTCAAGGCAACCTGAGTGTTCCAGAGCTACTGGCAATCCAATATTTGCAATGAAAAATATCTGACAAACCAAACATGAGATCAGGTTCTCATATTACGAATTGAAATTGGGAAACATGTCATTAATAAAGATATATTATGAATTTTAGATGCTCCATTAAAAAAGAGTCGTTGAATGTCGCTTTATGTTTACTCTCTGTGGTCAATACAACAACTTAATATAAGAGTTAATTTGAAACATTACGTAAATTAAACTTCATATCTGTGAAATAATTACTAGGTTACCACCAGACCAAAATCAAGTCTGCTAAAGACACGGTCTCAGTGACAACCCCAAGCAGTGTCCTGTTGGCGCCGGACTCCAATATACCCTAGTTCGGTGCTGGCCGTAAAGCCTCGCATTTATAGTCACGTTTTATTAAAAACGGACGCCGTTTGAGATCGGAATTTGTAGAAAGAATGTCCGACACTTTTCGAAAGGACGGACATAAAACTTTCGATGACATCAATCGATAAAAACACTCTCTGTCCCCGCGGTGGGATCTTTTATATTTATGTGGTTTTAATTTTTCCGTCGGAATGTGGACATCTCGTTCGCTTGAGGGAGAAGCGAAATGCAGTTTTATGTGTGTCGCCGAGGGGTGAAAAGAATTTGTTTAAAAAAAACTTTAGGGTGTAATGAAAGAAAAGCTGATTAGTTTCTGACTGGGTGTGATGAATTCTTAAGTAACGCTGAGATAAGTGTAAGTAGGATTAGTAAGTAGTTTTGGGATTATTGTTTGAACAATATGGAATGGCTGAACCATGGCTAAAAATAGACTAATAGGGCCAACAAAACTCACAATTAGATGTCCTGGCGACACGATTACCTACTCTTTGCCAACAACTCAACTTCACTCTAAAATCATTTATGATCTATGCCTATTTACTGTCCTCTGATTTGTTTGCCGAAAGCATGATCCTTTTGGGGACTAATCGCACGTCACAATTTTAAGATTCTTGGCTTTATTAGTCTAGTTCTAGTTGGTCATGGTTGAACAATGGCCAAAAATAGACTTTTAAGGCCAACAAAACTCACAATTAGATGTCCTGGTGACACGATTACTTACTCTTTGCCAACAACTCAACTTCAGTTTAAAATCATTTATGATCTACATCTATTTACTGCCCTCTGATTGGATTGCCGAAAGCATGATCCTTTTGGGGACTAATCACACGTCACAATTTTAAGATTCTTGGCTTTATTAGTCTAGTTCTAGTTGGTCATGGTTGAACCTTGGGCTAAATATTTTTGAAATTCTATGCTGGAGCACTTTCAGGGACTTATTTATAAGAGAAGAGAAAAAGTTAACATTTAATTATCTTTGTCCTACATTGATAATTAAGTAATTATTAAATTTTAATGACGGTTTAACTGTTTAAGCTTTTTAAAATATTTTCAAAGCATGAGAACATTTTGAAACTATGTGGTGATTGGTTTTAAAGGTCACTGTTTTTACTGAACTCCTTTGCAGTGAAGGCAGACGAATATCATCATTTCGGTTTTTACGGAAAAATAATTTAAGAGAAATTATATTTTTTTTATCTCAGGAATGGTCTGAAGATACGTGTAATAATGTAATCGTTACGATATGATTATACTATACTAAAGGGATTAATTTCAGTAAGAGGAAATTGAAAAGGGTCAAGCATATATCTTAATAGGGAAAAACGCATATTTCAATAAAATTGTTCCGAATACGAAAATTGTATTGATTTAATGATACAATCTATATGTATAAAGTTAAACATTGAATTTAATAAATAACTATTTATGGTTATCCATATTCTTCTCTAAATGCACACACATATATTTAACCTAATAAAACAAAATGTCGAAATAATGAAACATTAATTCCTAAAACACAATGTCCTTAATTTAAAAACATATTTAAATGCTTGTGTGAAAATATAAATCACAATTATTAATAAGATGGTATAAAAAATAAATGCCAAAAAATAAATAAATGATCGACTGAAATTCTATAATTTGTTTTTTTACATTTTGTTTTACAGATACCCTTACTTGCAGAAAGTTTTCAAACAAGTTTAAGTAAAATGGTGGGGTGGTCCATCTACCCTTTTAAACAAAATTCGAGAATATTTTTCGTTCCGTGTTAATCAAACACCAGTCTTTCTAGCTAGAGAATATCTCTGATGATATATTCGCTCCTTAAGCATGAATCATTATCCAGATGAAGATTCGGGAAATTAAGTAAACAGAATCAAGTTCTGAAATAACCTAATTTAAATACACATTTATGCGATCCAAACAGTTTAATCATGGAGTCTCTGCATTAATTATACGTTTACTATTGAGAAAAGTAATTGCAAGTTATGATTTGCAATCATGAAGGAATTGTGTCTCATCACAGGGAATTTGGGTCAAAACGCTAGTATTTGATTTAGAAATTCAAAGAAATTCTTTAGTTAAGGAAGCAATCTCACACGGTGTAAGTTTTCTTAATTTTGTAAGGTGTTTTTTTAAGTTGGTATCAAATTGAGTTGAACTATCCAGCTCGTTTTAAGTGGCACCTCAAAAAATGTATGTTGAACAAATACCTTTTATTATTAAAAAACTGGTTGGACTTTAAGAGTAAATCAAGGGATACAAAAGAGACATTATCGTTTGCTTAAGAATGGTCTTTTCAAAAAATAATACGTAAATTTGCATTGATACGCATTTGAAACGTAAATAAATTATTTAACAATTTAGAAGAAAAATCTAAAAAAAATACCTTAAATTGGTTTTATTTCGAGAGAAAACAAAATTTTTACTTTCTAAAATTAATCAGTTTTTTACCCGTTTGAAAATCGTTTATACTATTTTCAGACTATCTATAAAAAATCCAATTAATATTAAAGCATAGTCAAAAAAGTTTTAAATAAGAATGTTTCGAGATTCTAGGTCTAATTTCTATAAGACTACTTTGTATCGGTAAACTATGCTGTAGTTGCTCTATTGTTACTTATTTTGTCGTAAAAGGTCATAGTTTTGAAAGTATATTTAACTGACTTTCGTTTTCAATGACATTTGAACCCCCTTTTTTATATTATAACCTGTTATTAACAGAAAGATGTATTTGATCATTACAGTAATGATTAAGGGGATTCGGTACCAAAAAAAGTTAATTCTTTATTTTTGAGTTTTTTTATTAGTTTTTGGTGCCAAATTATCTGTTACCATCATGTAATGGAATATTAAACCCAAAAAGTTTTAAAAAAGTTTATTATTTTTAATATTAAAAAAACAACAAAAACTTCACAAATTTCACTAAATTTCGAAACGCTACTCCTCCTTCAATTTTCTCCTTTTTTACTAGATTTTTTCATATTTATGTTAAATATATGTTCTGTAGTATAATTCTATGTGGGGGATTTGGATAATGATAATAGTTTTTGAGAAAAAAAAACTTTTCGATGATTCCTATTTAAAAACGTGAAAATTCTATGAGTTTTACCCTATTTTGCACGATAAAAAATTCTGGACCAAAATCATTAAATTTTGGAACATACATTTGATAATATTACCCTATTGAATATAAATACCAAGTTTCATAACATTTGGTTGGGTAGAAAAAAAGCCTTAGGGGTTTAAGTGCTAAAAAAGTAGTTTTGAGAAATATTTATTAAAAAAAATATATGATAACTATGCTCAATAAACATTGGAAATTTGCTATGCTTAGAATTCGCGTATCACTATGAAAATTTTCTGAATGAATTATGAGTATAAACATCGATTTGAGAGCAAAATCCTTAACTTGATATTTTGACCGATTTAAAGGTTCTGAGTCCCCTCTAAGTTATAAAGCGCATTTAAAGAGAAAAATAATAAATCTGTCACACTTCTAGCCTTAGTTTTTGACACGATCTTCAATGGAAAAATGAAAGTCCTTCATTAGAATTTATATTGCATTTGCATGATACTTTATTAGGTCCTACTTAATGATAATAACTAAGATGTTCCTATGAAATAAACATATTACAGCCCGTATAGTATATTATTGCCTTAGCGAAATATATGTTACGGGTTAAGTGATTAATTGAGCATTATTAATAATGCCCAGAGGTGGAGGTGGGCAAAGTGATACATTTCATTTATAAATATTCCATTGAATTTATCACATTGCACCTCCTCCATTTCTGGCATTATTAATAATGCCCGATTTATCACATTGCCCGTAACATATATATTCCGCATAAAGATCAAAACAGTATTTAAATCTTTGCTTGGCTCGAATTTTAAAGTTTTTGAGCATTAAATTACTACCCTTTCTACCCTTTCAGCCCTAGTCGCCCCAAAATTTCCATAGGATTCAAAGGCAATCTGGGGCGCCTATAGGTATGAAAGGTCTAGGTCTAAATTAATCATTTAGGAAGGTGTGCAATTGTGCAAAAAGGTTTTAGTTAAACTTAAAACAATTAAAAAACTAAATTGTTGTATAAAGAGTTTTAAATTTTAGTTTTAAAAAAGTTCCAAGCTTCTTCTGAACCTAAATATATCCTCTATAATATCGATACAATTCACAAATAAGTCACTCAGTAATAGTATTAAAAATGTAGAGAAAGAGGCAAGTTTTTAAATTGATTCTTCGTGAAAAAAGTACTTAAAATAAATCAGATACACTGTAAAAAAATCTTTCTTCAATAAACGTAAATTTCCCAGCAGCTCAGCTGCCGGATTATTTTCATCATTTGAGAAGGTATCCGTATTTTCTTTTTCCGTCATTTGAGGGAATGTCCGTTTTGTATTATTCTGTCAAAGGAGGGAAACCTTCCGTTATTTTAGAGAACGTTCGTTTAATATCTTTTCGTCATTGGAGTGGAACTTTCCGTTATTTTAGGGATTGTTCGTATTATTACTAATATTATTGTGATTCAGTATATTCCTGATTATAATTTTGAAAAAAAAATGACAAAAAATCCGTAATATCCAAATAGACGATTCTTTTAAATAATTTACACTACCGATCACAGTAATACAAGTCTAATCAAAAGTTACAAGTTATCACAACTATTTAGATCACATTTTTGCGATCTAATAAGACTAGTTAGGTATGCAATATTTTAAGACTTCAGCTAAGTGGTGAAGAAAGCGATCGTACGATGTTTAAATATCTGTTAAAAAATAGTATATCAGAGTATTTCTATTTTAAAGAATGGTAACGTTTACTACGGCCGTTGCAAGGCTGCCGACGTACTGTTTTGTACTGTATTTCACAATCCCTGCAAGATTTTTATACTTTATTAGCAATGCGCATCCTTGTGGACTTGATTCTTGATGTTTCTATAAAATATTTTAGCGAAATAATTTTATTTTCAATTAATTAATAATTAAAAAAATTAGATAAAGTAAAACATTTAAAAAAACACAATGAATTTAATTAAATAAGAAATGACTGTTAAACAAGAGAAATTAATTCTTGCAATTTTTAATGGAATAATAAAAATTTAAAATTAAATTTACTGAAAAATAATTACTGGGGTTCAAACCTACGACCATGTGCACTCTAGACTGACGCGCTACCACAACCCCATTCGAGCTCCGCTAGGTTCCATCCTAAATACTTTAAAGCCACGCCTTTAACCCGATCATGCCCACAACGGTTACCCGTCGGCAGCCTAGTCATTCCCGATTACGGCCAATAATACAAAAAATAAAAACAATATATTTAACTTACTTACCCATAATAAATTTGCTGAAGGTTCGTTTCGCCTGAAGACGCTTGCACAAACTTCCATTACTTATTTACAACTATATTTGAGTCTCACCAGAACTAGTGGAGAAATCGTACAATACGCATGCGTGAGGAGAGGAAAATTAAAAAACGGAAACTTCACGATGAAAATTCCGTTTTGTAGTTTACGGAATTAATCCATGAAAAATTCACGGAAAATAATACGTCAAAAGACGTTCTTTTTTTACAGTGTACTTATCCTCTTTTTGTACTTGCAACAACAAAATAACTTTATAAATAATAAGAAAAATTCAGGCGAAATACTCATTCTGTAACTAAACAACTTACTATTAACTTATTAATTAATCTCTATTGTAGAAATATGTATAATTTAGCCTAAAAGATATTTTTTAAACTTTATTAAAAAAACTTTTAAAACTTTTAATAGGACTAGAGTTACGCTGAAATTACTTTTCAAGAGAAAAACCAAGCTATGATTACTACAAAATCCCGGGGTGTTTAATTATTCAGAAAAATATTTAGTTATAAGTACTTAAAATTAATTTTAAAAGAGTAATTTTTTAGGGGTTAAAAACGACCATACTAAAAATTACACAATCATTACGTTTTAAAAAGCAATGATCCTGAGTAAAGTTTTATAAATTTTTACATTACACCCTCGAAAAGTTTTGTTCAGTATGTACAGTAATAAACTATTTTAAATAAGTAATCTGGCAAACGTTAATAGAAACCTTTTAATGAATTCCGGTGCCCTAGAACAACTTTGGAGTATAGAATTTAATATGATTTCGCTACCTTATTACTTTAAAATTATTCACCCAGCCATGATTTTAATTTAGGCAAAGTTGCGAATAATCATCTCGCTTCGCGTAGCCATCAATAAAAGCTCTTGATATAGAGCTTATAAATAGAGAAGGAACTTAACCTCCAGAAATTGCCTTTTTGGTCGTTTGCTATGTTATAAAAAATCATTTTTAGAGTTGCTGTGTGGGTTTATTTCCTCTTAATTAGGATTAGGATTCATTCAAAGAAGAAAGTTAATTTTAAATGTAAAATTGTATTAAACAGCTGTGACTCAAACTGAGTACTTTTGTATTGAAATTCAAAAGGTGTAATAATAATGAAACTTTATTTTGATGTACCTCTCCTAAACTTTTGATAGCAAACCACTTGTTGAATCAAGATGTGACGTTCTTTGAAATACGAAGACAGATTTGAAAACATTTACTTATATAATAGAATTTAGTGTTAAAGAGCTCAGTTTTTATGGGAGTTTGAGTGAAAATATACTGATAATATATTTTTTAATAATAAATTTTGTTTTTAAATATAAATACAGTCTTATTTACTATGGAACTTTATAAAAATGACGCAAACTTAAAAATAAAAACATTTTCAAGAAGACTTATTGAGTAAGCTGTTTTAGTCATCGGTATTTAGTTTAAAGTTTAAAAAATTTAATTGGATTTAAACTAACTAGTAAAATTTAATTTTATTGATGAAGTTTATGTTGTATCAAGTTATTAGTTTTCCAACAATTACATTTCAGTAAATTAAAAGCTTTATCCTACTACTATTATAATTGTGAAAGTTTGTGAGTATGTGTGTGTGTTTGTTACTCTTTCACGCAAAAACTACTGAATGGATTTTAATGAAATTTTACAATAATGTAGCTTATACATCAGAATAAGACATGCTATAATTTATAAAGAGAAAATCAGTCCTTCATTCTTTTTTTCACAGAGTATAGAGCTTAACAGAGTGTTCATCTCCATAGACGCTAATGGCAACTTTTTTAATAGGGCTTTTCCCATAGACAAATCTCTGGCCACAAGACCCGCCTCCTTTAATACCACGCTATTCCTGCTAATTCTGTCATTCGCCCACTGAAGCTGTCACTCAAATCCAAATCGCCTATAATCAGAGTTAAAATCAAATCAAATACATTTCGAGTTCTCTGATTGGCTGCTAGTGAACTGAATTATAATATGCGTGCTAAATTAAATTAATGACCTAAAGAGGAAAACTGCGGTTTGACATCTCTGTTAAGCTCTCTACTCTGTGCTTTTTTCCCATTTTTCCTGCTTTTTTCACTTATTTTTCCGTGTTTAAAAACCTGTTTTACCAGTCATGCAAGCCAATAATAGGAAACTTTAGTACCAGTGTTGTAATAGTTACTAGGCAATTTTATTAATCTCCATATAAATAAAAACGTTTGTGGCTGTGTGTATATGTATGTGTGTTCCGCATCTCCTTTTACACCACGCCGAAGGCGTGGACATTTCCTCCATTTCAAGATTTTTTCCTTTGAAATAAATTTATTTACTGAAAAATATATTTTTTTTCATGGAAAACGAGTTAAAAATAAAATATTGTTTCAAACACTGAGCTATAAAACAAACATTGTTTGTTTTATAGCTCAGTGGTTTCAAATGAGACAGACCACTAGACTTTTTCATTTACTAGCACTGAGCTATAAAACTGAGTTTTTTTATAGCTCAGTGTTTACTAGATCTTTTATTTAAGTTTTAAATTTGTTAATTTGTTCACTAGACTTATTAATTTACTAGACTTTTTATTATAGTTTCAAATTTGTTATTTTATAAAGGCGCCAAGATATTAAACATTATCAGGAACATCGGGTTTGTAAAAAGTGACAAGAACACCGGGATTGGAAAATTAGCGGGAACATCGGGTAGGAAAGAAGCGCCTGGGATACCGGGATGATTTATAATATTGCTAATTTACAAAATTATAATTGTATTTTAAGAAAACTTTTTTAAAAATAGATTTATACACCCCACCCGTGCAAGGCCGGGTGGGTATAACAGCTAGTTAATACATAAATTTTAAGTAATGAAAATTGTCAAATAATACCAATTTTTTGACACCATCTAATAAATTATAATCGAAACAAAGTTTTAAAGCAAATAAATTAAAATTAAAGAAATAATTTATTATTTACTGAACTTCTAATAGCTTTCATTAGTTTATATAGTGAATTGTAAAAACTATTGTTACTTACTTTTTCGTTATCCAGGAGGATATTCAACTGAGACCGGAAATGGTTTAAAAAACTCCATCAATGAGAGGTGGTAGGGAACCTCTCCCTTTTTTATGTAACACTTAAGTCTTTAGCACAACTCCATGATCACTCCATGATCCATTTTCATTTTCACAAACAGAAGAGATAGAAGATACACAGTTATAATAATTTCGTAGGACTTCCATATCAAGTACATATATTTGTCTCTTTTTTCATGGTAGTAATTATTAATTAAGTTTCAATTTCTAAATGTTTTTCTTCACTCAGTACGCAAATATATAGAAGAAAGTTCTTGAGAGAGAGAAAATTTTGCTGGCTTGCGAATATTTTGAAACACCAGTCTTTTAGTTACATCAGACGAGATAATTTTAAATTCCTTAATTTAATTTCTATCATTCTTATCTATAACTATTCCGTATAAAGAATTTAACTGTATTTCTTGATAGTACACTACAAATTTTTATTTGAAAACAGCGTTTGTTTAGTGTTTTCTCTTATGGAAAAATAATAAAGGCACAAGAAGGAAAAATAAAAGTTTCTATACTACTCTTGTTCCCAGCCAAAACCCAAGAAGCTCAAAGATTCCTTAAATCGCTTAAATTTTAAAAATAATTAGGGTGTAACTTTCAATGAAAAAAGCTTGAATGAGCTTCAAAGCTAATTTGCACCCTTTATAAAATGCATAAAAATATCTAAAAAAATTCTAGCCTCAATTTCTATTTATTTTTAAGTATTTCATTTCAGGTACGAGTTGTAAAAAGCACATCACATACAAACGGATCTCATCAAAAAATTACATAGTAAAGATTCCTCATTGCACTAATTCCAGAATCAAATGAGATAAATAAGAAAGACAAGTCCACACAATTTCACCTATATTGCAGTTCCCATTTCACAATTCCAAAGTAAAAAAAGCATTTCATTATCCATGTCCATTACGGAGGAAAAGTAGCTTTGATGTTGCACGAATCCCACATAATAATCAGGACTTCAATCTGAAATACCTTTAACCGGTCTCTACAAAAACAACGAATGTATAATTCCTACCTACTCTACTTAACCTCTCGCATCACTTAATCGTACTTTTCTCACTAAACCCATTCATGAGTAGACACCACATGTCTCATGACGAGCGGGGGGCGAAATCGGAAAAGTACCTCCCCCTCATCGTATCCGGGGAGTTTTTCCCCCGAAACAAAGCGGGGGTGAAACTGCTGCTAATCAATAGGACATCGATTGCGAGGGCCGAAGTATACTCGGACACATCATCCGGATGGTTGTCCCCGCTGTCTGGTACCATGCGCTCGGTGGGGCGCGTAGTGAGGGACAGCCCCTGGGGCGCGCAAGCGTGGTGTGCCCCCCGAGAGGGGGCGCAATCGGCCGGCGCCGCCCTCCTCGTCTCAGCAAACTTCGGGAAATTGAGGGGTTTTCTAGGAAAGATGGGGGAAAGTTTCTTAAATCTGAAAATTAGGTGGATAATATGACTAAATGGGGGTTTTCCTGGTAGGAGTGGGTGGGTGATTTCAGGAAGACGTAACGGGGGTGACGTTTTCATCTTCAATATTAAAATTTTTCGATGAAAATTAAGTGGGTGAGAAGCCAGGGGAGTACTCCACTGGCTTCTCACCCCCTGATACGTATGAGTGACAATGAAGGATGGCTGAGGTGGATTGGGAAACTTTTTTGTTTACCGTAATAGTAGTTTCCAGTTTCCCTTTGGCTTCTTAAGGTTGTATATTGGGCACTTGTAAATTCAGAATACGAAACATCAAACTTCCCAGAAATTTGTTAAATAAATTTTTCAATCTTTACAATTTTATCCAACTCTCATATTTTATCTCTGGTCACCTCACCCTCACATGCTACCTTTGGCTTTTATTCCATGCACACTCATTTAAGACCTAATCATTGTTTTTGGATCATTGTCTTATAGGGTTTCTGATATTTCTGGGCCTTTTCTTCTTCCCTAGAAATTGCAGGAAATTCCGGGAATATAGAAGTCATTCCCGGGAGTGACTTTTGAAAGACCGAAACCTGTTTGGTGAGATATCTTATTGGGCGATTGTGTGTTCTGAAGCTCGGAGAGTTAAAAAGTACTAATTTTTGAAAGAAAGAAATTATGACGGCATTTTCTTCTAATCGTATTTATCCATATCTCTGGTTTGCTACCTTGTAATTGGTTGCTTAACTTTTGGCACCTTCTGCATCTTATTCAGCAGATGGTGTCGGTATTCTAAACAAATAAACACGTACATATTTTCATGTTTGTTTTAAATTATGAATGATAAATTGGAATTGTCTTATATTTTTTTTACTTATTTTCACTGGGTTTTAAACTGTTCCTAGAGATATTAAATGAATAAACTATAACTAATACCTCAAAGGAGATATTTTACATTCATTTATACTTTAGTTTCATAGATAAAGTAACAACTATAATACTTAATGATGAAAAATTATTCAATATTATGGATGTTACATTAGGATTAGATAACACTGTTCAACAAATTTGACCTCCAAAATTTTTTTCCTTGGTTAAAATAGTCATTTCCTATAGATTTTGGGTCACTGAATACGAAAATCACCATTAAAATTTTTAATTGACTCAGGATTTTCGGGGAACAGACCCTCTCCCTTTTTACGTTTTTCAATGACTTAATGACTTTGAATTCGATTTTCAGGATCAAAAAGCATTACTTTAGTCTTTAAATTAAATCCAAAGAGACAAAAGAAGGTTGAAATTTGTAAAATATGAAATTTTGTAGTAAATGGATAGGTTTAAAGGGTTATTACCCCCAAAATTGGCAAAAAATTGCTTAAAATTATAGAAGTTTTTATACGCTATTTTTTCCTCTTATTTTTTACGCAATTCACGTTTGAAGGGTCTAAACTCTCATCAAGGACCCAAATTTGATGGCAATATGCAGAAATGATTTTTACTAAAAGCGGCTGAGGTGTTAGCATCCCAGAAGCCCCCGCGGAAGAGTTCGGAAGACTTCCAGAATCGCGAAGGCGCTCGCGAGCTCAGGAATTAATATTAAGGATTTTGAAAAGATTACAAGTGACGTTTTTCTAATATTTTGGATCTATCCTAAGTAGAAACTATCCATTTCCTTAAAACTGACTGGTTTTAGGGAGTGAGAATTCCATGTTTCAAGCTATTAATAGATGCACGGTTGTGGATAACAATTAGGGGGCGTCCGCTTGAAAACTGAGGGGGATGGAGGAAAATGGGTGTCATATTTGAATTCAGCAGATCATTTTACACAAGAATCAGCTGAAATTCAGTCGGTGGCATTTTGACTTTTTTTTTGTACAGCAATTTATCTCTAAGTGCGGCATTGGAACCCTTCCGTGGGTGCTTTGGGGACGTTAAATACCTCAACCGCTTTTAGTAAAAATCCTTGCTGCATATTGCCATCAAATTTGGGTCCTTGCTGAAGGGTTTGGACCCTTCAAACGTGAATTGCGTAAAAAATAAGAGGAAAAAATAGAGTATAAAAACCTCTACAATTTTAAGCATATTTTTGGCAATTTTGGGGGGGGTAATAACCCCTTAAACCTATCCATTTACAACAAAATTAATATTTTACAAATTTCAACCTTCCTTGTCTCTTTGGATGTAATTTAAAGACTAAAGTAATGCTTTTTGACAATGAAAATCGAATTCAAAGTCATTAAGTCATTGAAAAACGTAAAAAGAGGGAGGGGCTGTTCCCCGAAAATCCTGAGTCAGTTGAGAATTTTAATGGCGATTTTCGTATTCAGTGACCCAAAATCTATAAGAACTGACTATTTTCATCAAGGAAATTTTTTCATTGTTGAACAGTGATAATAGAACTACTTATCGTAAAAACTACCGGAAACGTGTTTGCAGATAATAAGGATAAATAAATTTTAT
Organism: Tetragnatha versicolor; assembly: GCA_024610705.1. Lineage (NCBI taxonomy): Eukaryota > Metazoa > Arthropoda > Arachnida > Araneae > Tetragnathidae > Tetragnatha > Tetragnatha versicolor. The sequence continues at coordinate 32,756,922 of JANDEH010000005.1, forward strand.
TTCAAATATCATGTATCGACTATAAAAATGCCGTATTTTCTATTTTAATTATTTTAAGACAAAGAAAGATTTCTTACATATAATTTTAAATATTCCAGAGGTGCTTTTACGAAATAAGGTTTTTGAAAACTTAAATTAGATAAAGAATTCATTAAAACTGAGGTTCAATTTAAATTTAATCACGTGTCAATTTCCTAAGAAACATTAACAGCTAAATATGTGTACAAGGTCATCAAGTCCCTTTTTACTTCCTGAAAGCTTCCCTTATAGTAAACTTAAAAGTAATCTAAAACAGTTATATAAATAAACATTACCAAAAAAATAAAAATATCTGCTGAGTGGAACAAAATTATTTTCTTTTCTCTTTTCAAAAGATTTAAAATTCAATACATTTCTGATTTTGCTTTATGTGTAAAACATCATGAATTACTCCCATACAGTAGTTAAGAAACGATTTCTCTAATAATAGCTGAAGGTCGATATGATTGTGGGTGAAATAAAACCCCGAAAGAAGTGAAAGAAAATTCCGAAGTTCCTTTTAAGCTCTCTCGTGTCAAAGAGCTCTTCAAAAGATTAAGATGTTATTGATTAGTGCTTTCATCTCTTAATTCAGTCTTTTAAACTAATCGCCCTAAGTATATCTAAAACAGCCTTTCAGTGAATGGTTTTGGGGGAATTGTACTAGGGAAGTCCTTCAATTCTCGTTGTGGATTGAATCCTTATACAATAAAAAATAGTAAGAATTCTAGATAAATAACGAAATGAACTGATCCTTTATATTTTGAATTTGAAATTCAATAAACTAAATATTATAATGAAGCAGTACAAAAGAATTCCATTATATAGGGATATTTGTTGATAAATGTTTTTATAACAAAATTATCATTCGAGGGGATTCAAAAAGCATGGGTAAATATTATGGGCTGTAGACTACCCTAAAACAATTCAGAATCACCAAGGAAGGGGGTCCCGATCCAGGGGCCTTAAAATGCGGAAAAAATCGGCAAAAACCATGGAAAATGCGTAATTGTTGTCAAACTGTTAGGGGTAGAAATGAAATCACAGCGCAAACTTTTATGTTTTAAATTACAGTGTTAAGTTTTTGTGAGTGATCCTAAAGTGATGTGAAAACGGATCCTAAAGAGTTACAAAATTTGACAATAAAAATGCAACAATAAAAAAGCTATTATTCTCGCATTTTTAAGACTGACCTCCAAGAACGAAAACTTAACACAGTTTTTATGAATAAAACATAATAATCGGCACTTAAATTTTACTCCTATGCCAAGAGTTTTCCAACACAATAACCGATTTTTTTATTACTTAGAGTAACTTAAGTTTGCGCTCTAGACCATCATGATTGCTTTGTGACCCCTCTTTCTTGGGTGATTTTAAATTGTCATAGGGTATTGTCTAGGTCTTTTAGGTAATTATCTTCTAAGAGTCTTAAACTTCTTGCCTTTTCCCCATGAGTTTAGAATCTCAATATATTTATGCATTGAAAGAAAAAGTTACTTTTGTACAAGTTTAGTTAAGATAAAAATAAATTTCATATTTTATCATTTCCTACGATTTCAATTATTTAAATTTGAAGAAATGAGTATTTTCAAGAAATTAATGCTGAGATATAGGCTTACAACTTACAAGAAAAGAAATATTTAAATTTCTGATTAAAAGTTTCTCTTCTGTTTTAAAGTAAAAACTGAAACCCGCAATAGAATATATAGGGTATTTTAACAAGTCCGCTCAAATTCTGCAGTGCCAAATACCGTCCGTGGTGTACATAAAAATATTCACAAACCTTTACTTATACGACCTATAGTTAACTAGAAAATTGTGGCTGAAAAATGTAACATGTTTTGTACGCAAACAAGTCAAAATTTCATGACACTATTCTTACACACCAATCATCATATGTGGTGACTTCAATGGGTGGCATCCTGCATGGGGAAGCACAACTGAAAACGAGCGGGGGAAAGTACTATATGAATTCTTCTCATCAAAGCGCCTCACAATATTAAACGATGGTTCCGCATTAACAAAACAATATTAAGGTCATAATACATTTATTGACATCACAGTATGCAACTCAATGGAGCTTCGATATACGAAAAATTGGCGTGTGACTGAGAATGAGACTCTTTCAGATCATAGACTTATAGCTTTTGAGTGGAATGTCGATACCTGTTCTCATTTGTCCTCACTCACCAGAAGGTTTAAAACAAAAAATATAAATTGGACACGGTTTAACAGTTTACTGCCTACTTTGGCTTGTTATGACTAGGAGGTCAGTCGAATAAGTGATAAACAAAGTCTGGGCAACTTTTTAACTTCCCTCAACCTATCAATACTCGCCATTTGTAACCAAGCTCTACCAAAAATAAAAGAACGGAAGCGAATTGTTCACTGGTTTACACCTGAACTAAACAAAATAAAAGAAACCAAACGAAACCTGAGAAGGAGAATGAAGCGACAGACAGATCCCGACCAAAGCATATCCGGGTAGAAGAGTATCAGGAATTTCTTAAAACATATAAATCCAGTCTATCCTCAGCAAAGAGAACCTCGATCAGAGAGTACTACTCTGCTCAAAACCGAGACACAGTGTGGAGCGGAGCCTATAGATGGTGCAAGAATCCGTCTCGGGCGAATCACACTGTAAAAAATAATCCTGCAAAAAAACAGAAAATTTCTGGCAGCAAAAGTTGCCAGAAAAAATCTGTAGGTTGAAAAATCCTGTAAACAGAAAAAAGCTGTAACCTACAGGTAAATGCTGTAAAAAGGAACTTTCTGTCAAGTGGGCTACAGATTTTTCTGTTGCCTCTCAGTAATTTTCTGTTTGTGCGCATGCACTTATTTTAGTAGAGTTTTTTTAATTTTAATTAATTGATATCCGGGGATAGAACCAGCGACCTACCGCATGCTAAGCACGCACGCTACCACTGAACCAAAGAAGATTCAGTATAACGTTGCCAATAGCTGTATTGGTTTTCGATGCAGTAAGTTTCTGTTTAAGTACAGATAAGCTAAAAAACTAGGTAAAAGCTGTTATTTTACATAAAATAAATAGAATTGCGGTGGGAATGTTACATGACAGAATATCTCTGTAAACATAAAATCACTGTTATTGAAAATTTCTGTTTTTCTACAGTTTTTTTTTATAGTGCAGAACTTATCAACAGTAAAAACCAAGAACGGATGGACTATAGTAACACACAAGACACGGTCACCCATCTACTTAACCATTTCTTTCCGGATGACACAGCAGACTCTTACGGACAAGTGGAAATGAGGAGAGAAGTTGAACGGCCATACACTGAACACAATGATGTTGAATTCACAGATGAAGAAGTAAAAGAGGCCATAAAAGCGGAGAAGGACTCAAAAAGCCCTAGAGGAGATGGAATTTCCGCGAATGTGGTAAAGCGGATAGCCCAGAGGTATCCAGATCTATACTTCCACATATACAACAAAATGTCTACAGCTGTCAAATTTCCCAGCCATCCGGAAGGAGGCCATCATCAGGATCATCCCCAAGCCAGGAAAAAAGCAGCTAATGCGTACTGTCATATTAGCCTACTGCCAGTCATGGGAAAAATTTTAGAAAAAATAATAAAGGATCGACTGCTTTACCATCTCTTAAGACCACCATCCTTTATCAGTGAGCGACAGTATGGTTTTCTTCCTCAAAAATCTGCTTAAAAGGCTATAGATGAAGTCCTAAAAATTCAGAGACAAATACTAAGGCAAAACAAATACGGAATATTCATATCATTGGATATCACAGGAGCCTTCGACTCCGCCTGGCACATTGGAATCCTCCACACTCTAAAAAGATACAAAACACCTGGGAATCTATTTTATTTAATCAAATCTTATTTGGAAAACAGGACTGCAACCCTCCCATTGGGTAAAGAGAAGGAGACTAAACTTCTCCAAAGAGGGTGTCCACAAGGCGCAAAATGTTCTCCTCTCCTTTGGAATGTACTAGCAAATAATCTTCTAGAAGAAAAACTACCACACGATTGCTACCATCAGAGTTTCGCCGACGACACCTTCCTCATATGCCAACACGAGGATCTAGATCAGGGATTCCCAAACTTTTTTGGCCCGTGGACCCCCTGACGACATTTTTCGTACCCCGTGGACCCCCTGTCTTAGAGACCGTTCAAAAAGTACTTAAAAATCTTTGTTTATGATTTTTATATTTCTAAGCCACGCATAAATTTTGTAATTTTTTTCAAGTGTTTTTTCGTGCGTTAATGATCATTTAATTTCACACTTTTAGATATTTTTTAAAAAATGTGTAGTGCTTTTTAAACTTCGCCATATCATATGGTTACTTGATATTTTAAAGGATATTATAGCAATCAAACATTTTAAAAGTTTGAAATAAAAACAAATCTTAACTTTTAATATCCCTACATTTCCAAGACATAAAAACTTTTATTATTTTAAGAATAAGTTTTGGTTGCAAGCTTTTCAAAGTTAATGGCTTAGGAGTGAGTTATTCTTTCACCAAATTATAAATTTCAGAAATAATTAAAATTAATACATGGCATGTTAACAAACAAAAGAAATTAAATTGTACAGTACAAAAATTTAGTTTTTTTTATGAAATTGAAAAAAGCACTTTTTGCAATAAAAAAGATATGTGTTGATTTTTATGCATACATTAAGAAATATGTGCATTTACATATTATATTGAACAGAATTTATAAATTTTGAAAATAACTTCATGAGTTTTCCATAGAAGAAAAAAATACTGATAGGATTTTAAAAATTAGGTACCTGCTGGGTTCAAATCTTGAAAACACCCCTTTATTATTGACGTTTAACAAGTTACAGATGAGAAAATGACCATCAATGGCTAAGGCTAAATGAAACAGCAGTCAAATGATAGTGTTAGTTTTAAAGTTTTAATTATTTGTTAATATAACATTTAATTTTTAACAAAGATTCCATCTCCCCTGCTCGCGTTGCGAGGACTCAGCGATAACCAACTTTTCATATTACAAAATTTGATTATAAAAGACAAAATTTTTGAAACATCAAAATTTTTCATTTTAATGCGAAAATTGAAATTTTTCCCGTGGACTTCTGAAAGTTGCTGTGGACCCCCTAGAAGTCGCTGTGGACCCCCAATTTTCATTTTCATGCCTGTGGACCCCCTGGAATTCGCTGTGGACCCCTGGGGGTCCATATGGACCACTTTGGGAACCGCTGATCTAGATACATGTGTCAGAAGACCTAACTTGGCTCTTCATATCGTCGGCGACTGGGGTAGAAGATTCAAACTCGACTTCAACCCCACAAAAACTCAAGCGATGCTGGTCACAAGAAAGCGAGGAACCTACAACATAAACCTGCAAATGAAAGGAACACCTATAAAATTAGTTAAAGAAATGAAATATCTAGGAGTAATCCTCGACTCAAAGATAGAGGCATTGCTCAAAAAGTCTCTGATCAATAAATTATTATCGACACAGAGATTGTTTGCCTTGAAAGTCATCAAAGGCTATAAAACCATCTCCCGAGAGGCGGCTTTGGTGCTTGCAAAAATTGAACCTCTTGATCAGAAATTAAATTTCGTGATCGGAAGAGGAAAATTGAATGGCAAATCAACGAGGATTGACCTGCAGCTACCCATTTGCCCCGTCAGCAACGGTCACCCTGCACTCCGGACCAACTTCATTGAAACATCATGCTCTGAGATGCACGGGTACGAAATCTACTCGGATGGATCACAAATGGCCAAACAAACAGGCTGCGCTTTTGTGGTCTACAAAAACGGCTTGGAGGTGTATGAAGAAATGGCTAGAATGGCGGATGGATGCAGTGTTTTTCAAGCCGAGTTAATTTTTTTTTTAAATTACAATTTTTATTTATTTTTTTCACTTTTTCTTCAAATTTTTTAAACTTTTTGGAAGTTGTTCTTAATACACATCACTTTAAAGAGAATAAAGTTACGAACAAAAAGATCCCAATTTCATGCGTTTAAGTTAAGGGGTTATAGAGTAATATCTATTTCAAAATGCAGGAGAAACAACTTTACAACCTTTGCGTTACACTAAAAAAATTACTACTCCCGAATGAGGGGTGATAAAAAAACGAAACCTGTGGTATTATATCTCGAACAATAGTAGTTCATCATAAAAAAATTGCGAAAAAATTGTGAAGATTTTATCTTGGGTTTTTTCTCTGCTTTTAAAAAAAATGACCAAAAACTCAAAATTTTAAGGCGTTTGAGGGTCGGATTAATATTATCCGATTTCGCTAAAATCTTGCAAATATCCTTTTTGCGCATATCGAGGATCACCGGTTAACTAAATAATAGTTTCTATAGGATATGAGTCACATTTGTCTAAAAAAAATGATAGTAAGTTCTTCGGGAATTCATATTTTGTACCTTCTCTTCGCAAGGAATCTGGCTTGTTCAAAGTTTGGACGGGCTTGTTGAAACTCTTGAAACACAACAAAGGAAATATGCCAGAAAGCAAAAGAATAAATAGAATAATATATTGAGGGATGTGTCGTATTTTGTATTTTTTATCAGTATTTCATACGTTTTCCTTGGTAATCAAAGAACTTGGGAATTTTAGGCCTACTAAAAAACTTAAAACTTGGAATTCGAAAGTGCTTTACTTATTATTCATGTAAAATATTCAACTTAAAAATATCAAATGTCTGAGCTCGATACTTATGAATTCAACCGGAAAGACGTAGTAATTAAAATCTTTTTATTTTGAAGTAACGTATTCTTATTAGAAACTAAAGATCTTTGGTTCAGCCTCTTTTCACACAGTAGTTGCGTTAATTAATGACGGCCCATAATACCCTCATATAATTACTTTTTTTGATAAATTGCGAAGTGACAACCAAACGTTGATATTTTCAATCATTCATGTATTTACATGTTTTATTAATGAGTTAATTATCTAAATTTTAGGCCTCGAATTAATTTGTACGGATATTTTCTCGGAAATTGTGTATAAATTTAAGTGTCATCTTTTTCTAGGTTACTTTCAAATGAATCAAAATTTTCGTTTTGAGAAGAAACGTTTTTACACGAAAGCAGAATAAAGTATGGAATTTTAAGTTAAGTTTCAAACTAGTAGATACATGAATTTGGGGTTTAAATACTGATAATTTATTCATTAAAGTACAATATGTTAATCAACGAATTACGAAACTAATTATTTATTAACGCAACCGCTGTAAGTCGACTGACAAGCCGAAATTAAGTTTTCTATGAAGGGTTAGGTACTTGAAATAAAATGATTTTCAGAACTACAGCTGACCGGTTTTGTTCAAATGTAAAATAGCTTTAAACAAGCAGTTTGGATGTAGTATTTAAAAAATTATTGTAGTAAAAAGATCTTTGAAATTTACCCTATAACAGGATTAAGGATGCAGAATGAAGAAATTTAGGTAATTCCCTAAACATTTCCTAAAATTATACAGCAAGAGCGATTCACTCATAGAAAATTCATAAACTCGCTTGAGGGTGTTTATATGACTTGAAACATGCAAAAAATGTCACATAAATTTCAGAAAATACGAACATTAACAGATTGGTATGCTGACGTGCTGGCCTAGTGGTTAGAGTATCTAGTGGCTAGAGTACCCGCCCATTGGAAATAAAAAAACAGATTGGTGTCTTGTAAAATAAACCTACTTTATTTTTAGAAGAAGTTAAATTTTTTATACAGATGTCAGGAAAATCTCTCGTTACCAGCAACTTTCTTTCGACTATAACTTTCGACTTGAGTGCGAGGCTGAAATAATAAATTTATTGTTGTCCTAATGTTATTCTTTTATGAAAAAACTCTACAAATCAGTTATTCAAAAAGCTTAATATTATTAGTTTGCTAAAAATTTTTCAAGGTAAAAAATTTGGGGAAAATATTCAACTTTATAATAAAATTATATTTTTACAATGTGATTATTTTTCTCTTTTAACTATAATCTCTCACATACAAAATCATTTTTCCTCGAATACACGATTGATAAAATTGAATTTGTATTGGTTCAATGAAGCTTGGCTTATTAAAGTCACATAACCAAAGTTTTGTAGCATTAATAATTCATTTATTCATTTGTTTACCTGTTCATAGAATTAAGTCCATCTTAAAGTACGAAAGTCATACAGCTACTTCAAGTTTTATACACTTTGGTATATTTATAATTACTTCACTGACACGGATACTTTCATTACAAAATATCGCACTTAATTGCGCGCATTTTTTCCTTGAGAAATGAAAAACCTTACTATCAATTTCTTACTAAAATTGAAACACACGCAACGCAAAGAAAACCTCCAAGACACGCAAACATAAAATCTAGAATTTGAATTGCATTGCATTGCATCACGAAAACAAATCTATCTCGATGAATTCATTCTCCAAACAAAACCCATCTCTCCTTCTTTTTTGTCCTTGGATTTATAATGGAAAAGTAAAACTCTTTTATGTTCTCCCCTCCGAAAGGCAGCTAAGTGGCTCCCCTGTCCCCTCTAGTATCTCCGCAGATATGTGTTTGATTAAGGGTATTATACTATGAGAGCTCATCGATTTGAGACACTGGATGCTCGTTCAGAAGGAGCCATTGAGACAGAGATTGTTCATAAAAGTGGGGAGGAAACTTTTCGTGAGGTATATATCAGGAGAGGCAGGCGCCAGTCATGTGGCGCCATCGGTGACGTTTCCACAGATTTAAACACGCGGAGGGAGTGAATCAAGGGGTTGGGCAAAAATTGACTGCAGAGGCAAATATTTTTGGTGGTGGGTATGAGGTGTGCATTCACTGCAAAAAAACTATGTTAAATTTGCAGAAAAACTGTCTGCCAGAACGCCAGTTTATTCCCATTTGTTTCTTTTTCTTCTTCTGTGATTTTTTGCCAGAAAAGCACCATTTTTGAGAACGTATTTCTGTCAATATCACAGAATTTGATCAGTAATTTAGCTGTTTGATTTTAAGAATTATCAGATGAAACCTGCGCATTTAACCTAGTACGTATTATATTTTTCATTTTTTTAATAATTAAATACTTTTACATCTTTACAACAAGCGGTTTTCGGAACCACTAAGCTGTTAAAGTTTCAAAAGTGGGCCATAGAAATTGGGGTAGGGGTTCATTATATGCTACAGTTTGGGAAAAATGACGAAGGGGATATAAAATCTCTTAATATACCACCGAAGGTTGCGTAGTGAAACTTTTAATGATAACCTAGTATAGAGTATGCAGGGTGTTTCAACAGGTGAACCAAAACTATGCTCGGACTGCATGGAAATAATTTCAGAGCTGTATCTCTACAACCCATAGATTTCAATAAAATTGTGACTGAAAACTGACTGACGTCATATCTGGTTTAAGCAATGGAAAAAACTACAAACAGTAACGGTGTTATTTGCATGTGTTTGTAGGCAAAGATGTTAAAAATATTCACGGCCCATTTGAGTGCATGATGTAAAACGATTTTTATCGGATGTGATGTTGAATTTGAAAAAAAAATGCTTCTTAGGGCTATTGTTCTCTGGGCAATTAATGTAGGGGAGAGTGGGGACGATTGTAACAAAATTTATTATTTGATCTCAAACTATTTTTTATGTCCTCCATTTAAAGCATGGGTGTCTAAACTATGACCGTTTGAGGGCCACATTGCAACAAAAAAAATTTGCTGGGCCGCACATACAATAATTTTTCAACAAATTGAAATAAAATTTTACTCTATGTAGTTTTATTAATATAAATTAACTTCTTTTATTATAATTTTAAAACATTTTAATTAGATATGTATAGGTACATATTTAATTTAAATTTGTAAAAGTTTCGTTTCATTTATTTTGGATTCCATAAAGATAGAAAAAATTCAAATTAATGAGATGGATAAATTTGCTTTTGTTGAACGAGCAAATTGATATAGGGTTTAATAGACTAGGTTGCTATTCTTAATGCATTTTCAAGATGTTCGTTCACAAATATAGGTACTATACTGCCAAAAGCTGAAGACTTTAATAAAGCATGATGGTGAAAATTAGGATATTTATTGCGGTGCAGGTAATCTTTATAAAACTCCAGTAAAGAAACATTCGCAAATTTTTCTCTCAGTTGAATGTCACTTTGCAGTTCAATCCATTCTATTTGAAGGTAATTTATCTTCTAGAGAAAATGGGGTAAAAATATGTTGAAATGACCTTCATTTTTTTGAAAATCTTGAAATCTACTTCCAAACTCTTGAATTAAATCACAAATTAATGTAGCATATATTTTGTGCAATTCACATCAGGCTTATGTGCAGCCAAAGTACTGAAATGTGTCAAATATTTTACTTTTATTTGATTGTGCCAGAATGTCAACTTTCTTTCAAACGCTGTTATTGTCTGGATTCTGGAACATATCATTAATAAATTGATTTTTCCCTTGAAGACTCAAATTTAAACCATTCAAATGTTCTGTTACGTCTATTAAAAATCTAAATCTAAAACCGAATCTTCGTCTTTAAATTCAGTCACCAGGGGGTTCCCCTTTTGTTTCCATAAATATTTCTATTTCAGTTTGAATCGATTTATATGAAAAATATTGCAAACATTTATATTTTTTAATAAGAATGTGCAAATTTAAATATTTTCATAATTTGCGCTTGGGCCGCATTTTAAAGGCTTTTGGGCCGCATGGGGCCCGTGGGCCGCACTTTAGACAAGCATGATTTAAAGGGTCAATTGTAACATAACACAAATTCATAAAAACACATAGAAAATCATACAAATATTTACGAACAATATTTATATTTTCTTGTTCAATAATAATTAAATACGTTAAAATTAATCTAAAGCAATTAAAATTTGAAAGTTTGACACAACTATCTCTCTTTTTTAAAAAAAGTAACCGTCACCGCGGCCACCGCCGCCGCTGTTTCAGAAAATTTTATTTTTCAACTCTTTGAACTCTCATAACGCAAAAACTACTTGATAGAAATTTATGAAATTTGAAACGTTTGTAGAGGAATATTTGGGACACATTCTCCAACAAAAAGCTAACTAAGAGATTGGTGTTTAATTCTTTATAAAATTCTTATTAGTTTTGGAATTATTAAGCATCAAGGTTTCATTTTTTTTCATAGTTTTAATAGGTCTTTATCAGACGTGTTTAATGTTTATTTTATGTTTCTAATTTTATATTTGCATGTTCACTAGATTTTCGCGAGCACGGATATTAAATTTAAAAGTTTTATAGGTGCACAGGCCTCCGGGCCTTTTTATGGGTGTTGACAGGTGCAACTGAGTATGTCCCTAGGTAAAACAGGATGTACCTATGGACACAAATTTCATCAAGTTATAAAACACAATTCAAAATCGATTTTTAAATATTAGAGCTAATAAAAAATACCACCCTACTTTACTAAGGTTGGTAAGGCACTTAAAACGGTCGAAATGATATTTTGTCTTAGTCCAGGATCCACGGTACACTTTTTGCACTTGATTACTATCAAGCTAATTTTCCGTGAGTAGCTTCATTTTGATGAGACGCCCAACAACTTCCATTACGAAACTCTGGATTGTGGTAGCTAACAGAGGTAGCAAGGATACAATATGTCGATTTGATGATTCTCAAATATTTATTACTAACTGGATTATTTTTTATTAAATCTCAAGATAATTATCTAAATTATTAGAAAATATATTTGTCCTACAAAATGTAGGGTTTGATCAAAGAGTCCCCTCCTTTCAACATGTATCGATAACAAGGACAATATAAATTATTACTAACCAGCTGATTTTTTTTTGTTTTACTTAGGTAAAATTTATATAATTTAACAGTTATATTGTCCTACAAATTGCGTGGTACGTTATCCCGGTCCTACGCTCAGAAACTGTTAATACCACAAGACCATTTTTCTCATTACTAACTGTAGGACAAAAATATTACATAATAGGTTAGTGTGTTCTCTGCCCAAATGAAACAATGTCCTACAAGAAAACAGGTATTTTATCACTAGTCCGACAAGAATTGTCATTTTTTTCGTTTTCCTATTTGCAACATAAGATGCAGTTCAATTATTACGGAATTTTATTAGTGAACTTTTAAGGAGGTTACCGGCTATATAATTCACCTTTTGTTCTTTGATTTAGGGTTGTGGATCATTCTTTAAAGTGCCCTGTTTCTTATTCCTCATTTAATCAAAATTATGGGGTAATAAGGAACACTAGCATTTTATGCATGAAAATTAATTTATCAAAATCTTCTCTTTGTTATATTAATATTTTATTTTTCTTATTTCATTTATAAAGTTAAAAGTTTAAATTCAATAAATTTTATTTCCACTTAAATTTCCTGAAATAGGTGGGTTGAAAGAAAACTTTTACTCACCACTTTAAAGTTGGTTAAAAAATCATTAAGTAATTTGATCGATAGTGTATATAAATTTTACGATTTAATTTAAGTTTTGGTGAGTATATTAAAATATTAAGTTGGTTTTTTTATATTTAGTTTTCCGTGATATTAATTAAAAACAATATTTAAACGCAGGGGGTGGGGGAATAGGTTTAAGGGTCTTCGTAAACTTCCTGAACCATTCAAACTTGAAGAAATGGGGTAGCGCTAAGCTTATACAGAGGAAGTGGAACCAACCTTAAAAAAACTGAGCTTGCAAAAAAATTGAGTTGATTTTGGGGGATGATAACCAATCAGTATCACAAAATGAATGAAAAAAGAGAAACACCATTTGATTAATTTTGTCATGATTTTCAAATATTTTGTATTCTAGGGAGCTACCGCCCCCTGCTCGCTATCGCTCGCCAACCCCCGTTAACTGCTGACGCAGACACGTTTGGACCGCTTCGCAATTCCTCACAAAACCCTGCTCACTGCACTTACTCACTTTATAAAACATTCTTAAAACAGGGTTAGTACTTCTCTGGGGTATTCTTTCGAAAATGGTGGATATACATTCAGTAGCGGAAATTTAACAGTTCCTTTATGGTAACATGAATTGGGGGGTTGCCTTATAATTCCAAGAAAATTAACAACAGAGCAATGTAACATTCCTTTACCATTTCCCCAAGGTAATGTTTTTTTCACAGATCCATTAAGAAGCACTGAAACATCTCAGGAATAAATTTAACGTTCTTAAAATTTGTAACTATTTTCATCGATTGGCTGTGAAAAATGTAGTAATTACCGTAAACATCACGAAAATTTAGAATTTTATCTTCATGAGAACAAACAAACGTCGAAGTTGTGTCAGTTTCATAGCAATGACACGAATGTTTAGACTTCAAACATTTTGTATTTTTATCTTAATTTCTAAAACAGTCCCCCGTGTTATCTAGTTGTTTGCGTTTTGGCATTATGAAATAAGGTGTCACATTTTACTACCTTAAAAAACATACTTGCAAAAGAATATAAAAATAATAATAATAAGGAAGTTGCATGTGTCAGATTTTCAAAAACAAACAAGTGTTACGTATGGTTTTTTGTATGGTAAAATGAAATATCTAGTCAGTTTTTCAAAAAAATGTACAGGTAATTAAATATTTTAATTTAAAAGTCGAGAAAAAAACACGTGACTGAAAACGTTTATTGTTTAAACTATAAGATGACGTCAACAATAATACCATCTACTCCATTGCTTTACAACAATGTTTAGTATAAGATGACGTCACATCCAAACTCTTGACGTTTTCGCGCGGTTTTAAAAAGGGGATTTTTGTTAATTTTTTTGGCAATCAAAAAATTTCTCGATCGGCCTCAAATTTTGGGTAGTTGCTTATTTTTGCAAGAGGAATCGATTAAAAAAATAGAAAAAAATCATGCAACTTCCTCATTGTAAAAAATAAATGCAAAAGTTCAAAATTTCCGAAAGCGAGTTTATATTTTGTTGTAAATATGGTAATGATTAGGTTGCCACAACGACAAAGATAAATGTAAAAATATTAATTTGTTATTTAAAAAATAAAAGATAAATGATTTATACATAAGTTTTAAATATAATTAAAACCGTTTAAACAACAGAAATATAAATATTGTTAAAAATAACCCAAAATATATTTTTAAATTCGTGTTATAAATAGAAAGATGATTATTTAATTTATTTGAATATTAAAAACCAGTGAAATATGGTTTCAATTTTTTTTGAAATTCATAGTTTCTTGCTTTATAACTGCAACCTTATCCGTAATCTAAAAAAATGGAAATATTTTAAAATTGAGATTTTTTTTAGAAATTCTAAAGGCACTTTGCACATCCTCAAAAGAATCCGGACAGTTTGATACCAAATATGTGTTATACGGATCAGTAATTAAAAAGCCTTTCCCTGGAAACCGTTCACCAAAAACTTTTTTTTAGAATAGAGAGAAAAATATAGCGTTGCTTATAACTTTCAACTTGTACTTTACTTAAGACTTATTTTTTACTAGGCATATATCGAAAGGTTTTAATGAAAATTTTCGGCCAACATTCAAACCATATTTTTTGTAGGACAAATATTTTTTCGAATAATTTAGATAATTATCTTGAGATATAATAAAAAAGAATCCAGTTAGTAATAAATATTTGAGAATCATCAAATCGACATATTGTATCCTTGCTACCTCTGTTAGCTACCACAATCGAGAATTTCGTAAAGGAAATTGTTGGGCGTCTCATCAAAATGAAGCTCTTCACGAAGATTCAGCTTGATAGTAATTACTTTTACATCAAGGATATGTACTACTACTTTCGAGCGTAGGACCGGGATAACGTACCACGCAATTTGTAGGACAATATGACTGTTAAATTATATAAATTTTACCTAAGTAAAACAAAAAAAATCAGCTGGTTAGTAATAATTTATGATGTCATTGTTATTGATACATGTTGAAAGGAGGAGACTCTTTGATCAAACCCTATATTTTGTAGGACAAATATATTTTCGAATAATTTAGATAATTATCTTGAGATATAATAAAAAAGAATCCAGTTAGTAATAAATATTTGAGAATCATCAAATCGACATATTGTATCCTTGCTACCTCTGTTAGCTACCACAATCCAGATTTTCGTAATGGAAGTTGTTGGGCGTCTCATCAAAATGAAGCTACTCACGGAAAATTAGCTTGATAGTAATCAAGTGCAAAAAGTGTACCGTGGATCTTGGACTATCTGTATTAGAAGAGTAAAACTAAATTTTTTTGTCTGAAGGTACAACAGTCTATTATTTAAGTAACTGAATTTTTCTTCTTCTATTTAAAGAACTCAGGTATAATGAATGTGTATTTTTATAACTTTCTGTGTTTTTTTCCATGTGTGCATATTTCTTCTTAGGAAATCAAGATAATTAAATATTAACTATAAAAAGAAAATGTTATAAGTGAAGATGTCTACTCAATTTGATAAAATCAAGAAAACAAATATTATACAAATAATTTTAAAGAAATGCTGGATAGTAAATTTCTGTCTTATACTATTTTAATTTCTAACAGAATTGTGATATTAAAAAAATTTGAAAATTGAAAAGAGATTATTGACTTTTAAAAATATTTCCACTAATATACAATTACTAAAACAATAAAAAATATCCAGTTATTAAGATTAAATCAGCTAAAAAATTCATAGAAAAAATTCAGGACGAGCGAGTAATTTCAACAATGCTTACTTAGATAAAGTTTTCCCATTGTGAATTATCTGATTTTAGTAAAAATTAAAACCCTATAAAAACTAAATTAATTTAGTTATATCTATTATTTTGTTTTTAAAAATTATTTTGAACTATCATCTATCAGTAACAAGCGCCAAAAGACAAATTAAATTAGTAGAAGTTTGTTATTTTCGTCGGTTTTTATGCACACTTTCTCATAGGATTAACATTGGGAGACCAACTTTCTGTATGTTGTGACGTAGCGATATTTTATGAGCCAACCTTTAGTACTCTATTAACCTTGGGGTCCACTAATAAACGCATCCCAGTTATAGGTACACATTTTTTCTCTAAGTTTGCTAGCGATATAGTATAGACTTGGTTAATTATCTTTTAAAGACATTCCGATATTTTTTGAACTACTAAAGAAAGAAATAATTTAGCTTTTTTGAGTGCTATTTGTGCCGATGAAAGATAGAGGATTTTCGGTAAGTTGGTTTTACTCTGCTAAAGATCGATTGCAGAGATTACAGATCGCGAGCGATCTGTAAAGAACTGCATAGCATTTACGGGGTTGATGAGCGTAAGCGAGTAGGGGGCGGTAGCCCCCTATCCATTAAATTATTGATAAGTTAAAAAGGAATATTTCAGTAACAGTTTTATTTTGATATTTTCGTGGTAATGATCCGAATTAAAGTATTGAAAAGTTTGAGAGATGAAAAGTTTCGATAATAAATGATCATTAACTAAGCAGACAAGTTCCAGGTGGTACTGAATAGTTAAGATGTAACAAGCGATCTTCAAAGAACTGCGAAGCAGTTCCGGGGGTTGGTGAGCGATAGCGAGCAGGGGGCAGAGCCCCCTAGCATTTTTAAATAAAACACTTGAAAAATCATGGCAAAACAAATAAAAGGATGTTTCTGTTATTTTATTTGGATAAACTACAAAGTTTTCCCCCCAAAATAACTTTTTTCTGCTAACTCAGTTTTTTAAGATCGATTCTCTTTATAAAATCTGCGCTGCCTTTTCCACTCATGTTTGGATGATTCAGGAGGCTTATGAAGAAATCCCCAAAAATCCCTCCCACGCCATTGTATTTCAATACCTTATTTTACTTAATTTCTCGGAAAGTTGAATATAAAAACCCACCTTAATAGCTTATTTTACTCGTCATAACATAAAATAAAACGAAAATTGGAATGAACTTTCATAGAATTACTTATAAATTTTCCAATAAAAGTGTTTTATACCTCAACGTATTCACGAAAATGAAGTAATTATTATCTTAATTGAATTAAACTTTTGATTTTAATAAATAAAATAAAAAATATTGAAATATAATAAATATAACAAAATAAACAAAAATTATTAATTTATAACCTAAAATGGAAGTAATTTTATAAATATAAGTCATATATTTCAATTTATAAGAATAGAACAAGTTTTTACGAATGAAATAAGGGAACACTATAGGGAACATATACTTGGGCATTCGTTCTGGCGTCCCTTAAAAGGAACGGGTTTTCAAGGGTCCAAAACAAGTTCAAAATAAAATATTTTGGAAAAATAACGAAACAACCCAACGGATTTAGTGTATATGAACAATAATATATATCAGGAAAAATTGTTGAATAATTACTAAGATATTTAAGCTTTTTGTTTTAAAAATTAAAAAAAAAGTTCTTTTATGAAAAATTCTATCTTCTAACACTAAGTGTAAAAAAACCCAAAAAACATTATTAATTCTGTTTTTTCTTGCGTTCTTTATATTCTATGAAGATCAGAGATGAATCAGTGAAAATTTCGATTCAGAAGAATGATTCTTGTAGAATTAGCATTTTTTAAAAACGTCCCTTTTCAGGGACGCTATGCAGTAATGGGTTAAGTGCAAAGACAAGATAAATTAAAGAACTTGAAATAGCCTGACTTAAGGTAAATAATTTTGCTGGCGGCATCGGCATCAACTTCACACAGTAGAAGGTTTCTCTGAAATAATTATTCTAAAGCTATAAAAATTTTATGGATTGTAAAGTATGTTTTAAAGATATTCTATGAATTTTTTTTTCGGATTTTTAGGCCCACACACGAAGCTGGATATTTAATGTTTCTTTTTACCCTATTCTCCCCTAGGTTAGATTTCTTATTTTTTTACGTAGTAAGTTCTTCCATGGGGACATCTAACGTTTATCAAGTTAGTCAACAGATGGCAGTAGTAAGAGAGATAGAGAGAGAGAGAGAGAGTGTATTTTTTTGTGATACGCCTCTCATTAGTGAGACATAATCATAGGATACATAATTTATTAGACAAAAATTGCATCATTAACAAAAAATAAGACACTTAATTTAAAGGTTTAGTTTCTAGAATATTTTTATTTCCTTACTCCAATTCCTCCAACTTTGAATTAGATAAAACGAAAACTTGTCAATTAAGGACAACAATATCCTTTAACAATTTTATAGATCATTTTATCCAGATTTATTAACTTTCATTTTTAAAAGGCGTGGAAAACTTAGATAAATTGTATCCGCCTACCTTTGAGACCATTTTTTTAAATACTTGATTTACAAATTTTATTTTTTAGTTTAAATGTACATCAAAACCTTGATTAATGCTAAAAAACAAAATTAATTATATTACTTTCTAAAATATGGGGTAATTAGTGTAAAATTTAAGTGAATTTTTATAAAACCCCTCTCACTCTTGCCCAAAAACTATTACCCTATATAAATTTCCTTTGGACACAAGTATCCTATAACAATTATCTTCAGAATGAACTAAGGACTAATGGACTAAGGACTTTTCTAAGACAGATTTTGAAAAGTAATTGTTTTACAGCATAAAATGTAAAGGTTAATGAAAAATTTCAAAATTTCTACTACCATTTAACAAAAAAACAACAATAACAACAAAAATAATAAACTTACATAAAAATCTGAGGTTCATCTGGTTAATAACAGCTATGATTAATATACTGTTAAAATTTGGAGTGAATATCTTGGATAGTTTTTGAGTAATCGTGTAAATAGTGGAGGGTTTTTATGCAAAATTTAGTTCCGAGAAAATTAGCTTCAAAGTTTATATTTGTAACGATCACACACGACTATCTGTTTTAAAAATGCTGTAATTTCTTTTCTAATTCACCTATAAGTAAAATAAAAACAGTTTTGGAAAGATAAAAGTCTAAACTACTCGAAAAAGTAAGAAAAAAATTTTCGACGAAAAAGTCGAAAATCGTCATTTTAGGGGTAGGCGGATACCTTAAGAAACATTTAAAATTTATTGAACTTTTATTAAGTAATTTAAGTCTATCAACCAACCTGTATTCATCATTTGATGAATTTAGGGAATTAAAATTTGAATATTATTCTTGTTACTTTTCACATTAATTTGAAACATACAACTTTAATTTTAAACTATATTTCTGGTTTTCTTTTCTATTTCGATTTTTCACCTTTCAGGTAATTTACTCCCAGTTTTACCTGAAAAATAATAAACTGTAAGCGGATTCCCATGAAACGATTTTACAATGACATGGTGGTTTAGCCATGACATTTTCAACAATAAACTAGAAATGATTGACTCCATTAAAATTCATTTAAACCGACCATAATCGTTCCTTACGCCTGTAAGGCTGCAATTTAATTTCATTTATCAATCTATTCTTTTTTGTGCAACAAGCCCCTAAAGGCGGGATTAAAATAATTGTTTTTCAAATTAATAAATTGTTTCACTTTTTACGGTTTATGTTCAACTTCATTGATATTCATTAAGCAGCTTTAATGACCCACAGTTCCATTCCACACATTTTAGCAAATAATTTGTCTTAGTCTTTCTATTGTGATGTGAATTTCGTTAAATTAATGTGTGATTGTCAATTTAACCATTTTATACCACTTTTTATATAGCTAAAACTTTATTAAATTTAAGGAAGAAAACCAATTAGCAAAAAAACATGTTTATATTGAGTACTATTTTTTCAAAATGTGTATTTTTGATAGTTCCAGAGTTTTTTTAAAAATTTTCCTTTAGTAATCCTTCGGTAAAAAGGAAAGCTACTGGAAACATGAGTTCAGTTTGCACTTTTTCTCTCATATTATTGATTCTTCTTTTCTCCTAACTTTAAACACGGTTAGGTGAACTGAATCTTGTTTTTTTTAAATATAAAACAACTATTAGTAAAAAAAATTATTTAAGACATTCATTTAATAAATGTTCTTAACAAGGAAAAAAACAATCTAAAATTTAAAAGTAGGGGGAAATAAGTTTAATACAATATTTTTATGCATTTTCCAATTCTAGAAATATTTAATTGTATTAAACAACCCACACATTTGAGTTGGAATACTATAACAATTTCAGCATACTGCCTACCTATTCAATTCTACCTGCATCTATTCAAATACTCAAAATTGAAATTTCAACATAAAACCTTTAAAGCAAGTAAACTGTACATACATTCTTTACATTTTCTAAGTATTTGCTACATACTATACCTTACATCCAGCAACTTCTTATTTAAATTATTCACATGTTTTTCGGGGTTTTTTTTGCGAATGATAAAGAAATTTAATTTTCAAGATCTCTATTCGATAGTTTCTTCAGAAAAAAAGACAGAAAAATGGAGTTTTATTCGGCATTCCTTAAAATAGAAAACTGCCTTGAAAATTGCATCGTGAAAATAAATGCTTTTTATAACGACATCAAGGCTACAAATACTGCCTATAGCAAATTCGGATGGAAATTTTCTCCTGAACTTGAATTAGATACTTATTGCATTCAGAAAAAGGAATTTTATGCTTTTAAATTGATCTGTAAATCCCTTGTTTTCCCTAGAGAAAGAGAGTAAAAAGAGAGGAAAAGATGTGAGTAAAATCCCTAAAAAAGTCAGCCTGCTTTTATTCGTCTATCATTTTTGCATCAATTCAACTGTTTGGAATTTTTTAGGGTCATTTGATTTACTGAATATTTATATAATTGTAAATAGGATTCGAATTTAAAATTATTTGCCCTTTATACTCGGTATATTCAGATTTTTTGTCAACCAAAGAATCAAATTTAAACTTTTTCCTAAAACTAGCAATAGGGGAGAACGGGGCACATTCGCACAAAAAGTGCATTTCGGCATATTTCTCTGGATCTAGATGAGATATTGAAACAAACTCAGATTCAAATAAAAGTTAAGACCTTTCCCGATATTTTAGAACGATAATTGGTCGCATTCATCTAGATTTTCTAACCTATATCATCAATCTAAAAAACGAGAAATTTCGTGCGAATGTGCCCCATGGGTGGGGCAGTTTCGCACACGGTGTGGGGCACATTCGAACACATGCAAAAATTATACAATAATTGTTTTTACGAACTAAAAAGTTTATGGCACTTTGAAGTAAGGATAATTAAACGAAATATTTGGCACTTTTACATATTTTCTCCTAAATTGAAGATTTTTTTACAAAAAGAAAATAACTTCAGAAAATATTGAACATCTAAGTTTTTGATGAGGAAAACAATGGATATAATGAAGAGTATATTGCACATTGACATACTCCACATAATATAATTAGTTAGAAAAGTTTAACCAATTTTTTAACTGTTTAGTTCGAAAAGAAAAGTGAACCAACAGCTCGCTTATTTACACCTGAAACGGACGGTTGGGGAAATTGTAATACGATATTATCTTTTTGTATGAATGTATCATTACTTTTTGGGAAAATAAAAGTTTCGTCATTACTTTTAAAGTTTTTAAAGTTTTTCACCATTATTTTAAATAAGCACCATTCAATTCCAAAAATTTTATTAGACCAACATAACAAAATTTTCTTTTTAGTAGCAAATTCTACTAGAATAAAATCACCTAAGTTCAAGTCAATTGGTATTAAACAATTATCAGGGACATTTATTTCTTCAATGTTTAAATCTGCTTCTAAATTTCTTAAAACTGAAGTTTTCTTTAAGATGTTATTTTCTATTATCACCAAATTTTGAAACAATTACAATAAAAAACAATTAAACTTCAAGTTATTAAATATACTGCACTTATAAACATATAAATCACTTTCATAATCAAAAATGGGAAAGATGAGGCACATTCGCACTGTCCGAATCTGCCCCATCTTTTGGTGTACGAATGTGCCCCATCTACCAGTTCAAGCTTATCACGTCCCAACAAGATATTTATATTAAAGCAGGGAAATAAAACCTTTCTAGAAACTTACTTTAGAAGTGCCTCTACTGAATAAAATTCTGAATGTCCACTTGAGAGTTATTTTTGTTTGATATTTTACACCAACCAAATAACAAGAAAATTTACTTTGCTGCTTCTAAAGCTAACAAATTTCTAGAACGTATACAACAAAATGGCTCAGAGCTTAGAAAATTCATGCATGAGGTTGAAGTCATGCTTCCATCTATTGGTATTTTTTTTCAGATTTTTAAATTAATAATTACTAGGGGAAATGCCGTCTGTCCGAATGTGCCCCATGTGCGAAATAGCCCCACTCTCCCCTACTGGTCCAACTTTTATTAACTATCCAGAAAACACAAGAACGGTTGATTCTTCAAGCTTCATAGCCTTTGTTGATTTTTATTTTTGTTCCCCTTTGATAATCTTTTCAATTGGTTTACCTATTTTAATTTCCTGAGTTTATGAATAAACTTTGATTTTACTTAAAAAAAGTTTTTTTCTTGATAATTAGTAAACCAATAAGCACAGACTTGTAAAGTTAATGTGTTGGAAGATCACATTATTAAGGATTTTAGATTTCTGAGTGATGCAGTAACATATAAAAGCATCTAAGAGTAATTAAAAGATAAATAATATCTTTAATGTTAGAAAAAGAATGTGTGATAAATTAAATAAAAACAACGAAAAAAATTGCACATGAATTTATTAAAAGCCATACGGCGTTTCGGGGATTCTTTGGATCCCCCTATGTGTGATAGTTGTCAATATCTCTAAAGTTGTAAGTATACATCTTAAAATATATAGGAAAACGATAAAGAGATTAGTACACGTTGCACATTTATAAGAAATACTAGCTGTTATGCCCGGCCTTGCACGGGTGGGGTGTATAAATTTATATTTTTAAAAGTTTTCTTAATATACATTTATAATTTTTTAAATTAGCAATATTACAAATCCTTCCGGTATCCCAGGCGCATTTTTCCTATCCCGGTGTTGTCGGTAATTTTTCTAATCCCGGCGTTCCCGGTAATTTTCCTATCTCGGTGTTTCTGGTAATTTTTATATTCCGGTATTCCTGGTGTCTTTATGGTAAATTTCCTATCCTGGTATTCTCGGTAATTTTTATAACCCGGTAATTTTTCCTATCTCGATGTTCCCGCTAATTTTCCAATCCCGGTGTTCATGTCACTTTTTACAATCCCGGTGTTCCTGATAATGTTTAATATCTTGGTGCTTTTATAAAATAACAAATTTGAAACCATAATAAAAAGTCTAGTAAATTAATAAGTCTAGTGAAAAAAATAACAAATTTAAAACTCAAGGTATATAAACTAACAAGGTAGGCTCATAAGTGACGTCACCCAGGATATAAAATAACGGACCAATCAATGACGAGCATATCAGCCAATACAACGCCATTGCAATGCAACAGATCGTAGATACATCAGGATTAATAAGGAAGTTGCATGTGTCAGATTTTCAAAAACAAACAAGTGTTCCGTATGGTTTTTTGTATGGTAAAATGAAATATCTAGTCAGTTTTTCAAAAAAATATACAGGTAATTAAATATTTTAACTTAAAAATCGAAAAAAAACACGTGACTGAAAACGTTTATTGTTTAAACTATAAGATGACGTCAACAATAATACCATCAACTCCATTGCTTTACAACAATGTTTAGTATAAGATGACGTCACATCCAAACTCTTGGCGTTTTCGCGCGCTTTTAAAAAGGGGATTTTTGTTAATTTTTTTGGCAATCAAAAAATTTCTCGATCGGCCTCAAATTTTGGGTAGTTGCTTATTTTTGCAAGAGGAATCGATCAAAAAAATAAAAAAAATCATGCAACTTCCTCATTGGGTCGATATTATTGAAATTCATTATTTAGTTTGTTTTAAAACTTATGAATAAAATCACCCACTTATTTAAAAAAATTAGTATAAAAATATTAAAAAAGATAATTAAAGTGACAGACGATTTTAAGAATACTATTTCTGAATCTCAAATAAAAATAAACAAGCTGACTGGACTGTAAAAGGATCATTAAAGGTAAATGCACTAAAATTTTGAATAAATCCATTATTAAATTAAATTAATTAGTTCTTAGATTTTAGCTCATTGTTTTCCATATTTTCAAGTACTTGATTTATTTAGATATTGAATATTTTTTGTTTTAAAAATCTAAACTGCTTCGATACAATGGATATTCAAGTTTGACATAGCAGAACAGCGATATTAATTTTATCATAACAAGAATGTTCTGAAAAGTTTTCATGATTGAATATTTGTTTAATATTTTGTTTTCTTTGTATCAGCAGCTGTTTTAATTTCATTTATACAAGTTAGTAATTAAAATCAATAAGCAGAGAGATTGAAGCACATCGTTGTAGAGCTCAAGGTTCATATTTTTGATCGGCTATTATTGAGTTAAAATTATTGTTCTAATTCAAAACACTTGATAACCTATAAACATGTTCGTAATTGTGTCCCGTGTAAACTGTTATAAAAGTTTCTTTGGTCCTTATTTTAAGAAAAATCGCCAAAAATAAGCATTTTCCCATGCTGTGAATAGGGAATATATCCTGGGTGACGTCATTTTCAAAAGCCACGCCTTTTTCGCCGGAAGAGCATACCTTATTAGTTTATATACCTTGTTTAAAACTAAAATAAAAGATCTAGTAAATGAAAAAGTCTAGTGATCTGTCTCATTCGAAACAATGTTTTATTTTTAACTCGTTTTCCATGAAAAAAATTATATTTTTCAGTAAATATATTTATTTCAAAGGAAAAAATCTTGAAATGGAGGAAATGTCAACGCCTTCGGTGTGGTTTAAAAGGAGATGCGGAACACACATACACACACAGCCACAAACGTTTTTATTTATACTTATAGAGATTAATAAAATTGCCTAGTAACTAGAACACTGGTACTTAAGTTTCCTATTATTGGCTTGCATGACTGGTAAAACAGGTTTTCAAACACGGAAAAATAAGTGAAAAAAAGCAGGAAAATGGGAAAAAAAGAATGAAAGACTGATTTTCTCTTTATAATTATTGCCTATGTGTTATTCTGATGTATAAGCTGCATTATAGTAAAATTTCATTAAAATCCATTCAGTAGATTTTGCGTGAAAGAGTAACAAACATACAGACAAACATTCACAATTATAATAGTAGTAGGACTATATAAGAGTTTTTAAGTTAAACTTACTTCATAAAGTTTCAGTGCAGGTAATCGAGATTTTTGAATATAAATTTAAAACTGAATTAAAATTTTAACCTATCCATTCCTAGTTTTTCATGATTATGTACTGCTTTGATTTTTTATTATTATCTAGATTAATATGTGTAGGAGTGAATGAAAAAGTAGATAACTAACTAAAGTATAATAACAAAATCAAACATTTTATGCATCTCAATTCCTCTAAATCCCATTTCCCTATTTCATTCTAAAAATTATCCAACTTCATAACCCAAAACATTTTCCGATTTCCTTACTATCACTGAAAGTCAGCTGCGGGTTAAAAATAAGTGAAACATTCTAAGCAAACAGGGTATATGTACGTCTAAAGTCGAGATCGATTTCAGGTAACTTAAACAAGAGTCTAGATCAAACAGCGATCATTTTCAGTTGAACTAATCTAAGTTCCCAGAGTCTGTGCAGCGGGAAACCAGGTTCTTGGCTCACTAATAAAATAAATCGAAGGTACTCTCCCACTTTCGATAAGTGACATCATTAAAGTTGACTGCACCTGTTTAGTTCCTTTCATCCCTAAAGTAAAGGGCAGAAAAAGACTGTTTTAAGAGTTGTAAGAGCCCTATCAAATCTAGTTTCTTTCCCCTTGACTCATAAATCTCTTATTTAAGAGGAAATCAATTTAAGGAACACATGGATCACGGTAAATATTTTAGGTTTTTGAGAGTTTATTCAGTTAAAATAAATATTATTTTAAGGACCCAAGTAATTCTATTCAAACAGAAAATTTATAAAAATCCTCCAAAACAACAATTAACTTTTTTAATGATACACTACCATGGACACAAACAGCAAAATACTTAGGAGTCACACTAGATGCTAACTTAACTTTTAAGCCATACATAGATAAATTACTTAAAAGACAATCAGCTTGATTTCACCTTACTTATTCACTCATAAACAGAAACTCTGAACTTTCACTTAAAAATAAACTATTAATTTATAAATTAGTAATTAGACCTATTCTCACTTATGCATGCCCCATATGGGCTAACACAGCTAAATACAGACTAACACAGCTAGAAGCAGCCCAAAGCAAGACACTTAGAATGATAACTAACTCTCCATGGTACATAAGAAATGAATATCTCAGAAAAGACCTTAATATCCCTCCCCTCATAACATTCATTGAAAAAACAGCTACCAAATTCTTTAATTCCATTCCCAATCACACTAACCCGCTAATCACAATACAAGATATTCATCCTACTCTCAATGCTCCAATCACATACCCCTTCCAAACAACCATAATTTCCCAAAGATTGAAAAAATAATTTACAATTTTCCATAAATATTTTTATTTTAAAGGAAAATAATCTTGAAATAAAGGAAAATAACGTTTGAAAATAAGTTATTTGAATTAATTTTAGTAGTTTCACAACTGGTAAAGCTTTTAAATGGACAATTATAGAGTTTTTCTGTTAAAATATTTAATTTTCGAGGTTTTTATAATCTCCTTAACAATAATGAGTCGAGCAGATCTGGTAGAGAAATGGAGAAATAAGGGTTTTTGGCTAAAAATTCGTTTATTACTCGTAAATATTCTATTTTCAAGCTTGGAAAACTTGACAGTGATCGTCCTCGCCTCGAGATACGTCTATTTTTGAAAATTAATTATTTGAATTTATTTTGGTGTTTTCAGAACTGTTGAAACTTTTAAATGGACAATTATTGAGTTTTTTCGAATTAAAATATTTAATTTTGAGATTTTCATCTCATTTACAATACTGAGTCAAGCAGATCTACTCTAGTAGGGAAATTGAAAAGACAATAAAAAATCTAGTAAATATTTTTGGTCTAGTGAGTCGTTTCTTATAAGCTATTCCATTAATATTTAAATTTTAAAGGAAAAAATCTTAAAATAAAGGAAACTAACGTCTCAAATTAATTATTTGAATTTATTTTGGTGTTTTCACAACTGATATAACTGTTAAATGGACAATTATCGAGTGTTTTTGCATTAAAAATGTTTAATTTTGAGGTTTTCATGTTATTTACAATAGTGAGTCAAGCAGATCCACTCTAGAAGAGAAATGGAGAAATAAGCGTTTTCGGCTATAAATTCGTTAATTACTCGTAAATATTCGATTTTCGAGCTTGGAAAACTTTACAGTGAAAATAATCGACACCTCGAGATACGTCTATGTACCGAGTTTTTTCCACGCCTTCCGCGTGGTTTAAGAGGAGATGTGTCCTCCATAGTATAGTAGAGGGTCTTGCCTCCACCCAGTCACCCACCCACACACATAGCCACAAACGTTTTTATATATTTATAGATATACTAGCTGTTATACCCGGTCTTGCACGGGTGGAGTGAATAAATTAATTTTTTAAAATATTTCTTAAAATACATTTATAATTTTGTAAATTAGCAATATTACAAATCATCCTGGTATCCCAGGTGCCTCTTTCCTATCCCAGTGTGTTCCCGGTAATCTTATCCCGGTGGTCACGGTAATTTTTCTAATCCCGGCGTTCCCGGTAATTTTCCTATCTCAGTGTTTACGGTAATTTTTATATTCCGGTATTCTGGGTGTCTTTATGGTAAATTTCCTATCCCAGTGTTCTCGGTAATTTTTATAACCCGGTAATTTTTCCATCCCGATGTTCTCGCTAATTTTCCAATCCCGGTGTTCTTGTCACTTTTTACAATCCCGATGTTCCTGATAATGTTTAATATCTTGGAGCCTTTATAAAATAATAAATTTGAAACCATAATAAAAAGTGTAGTAAATTAGTAAGCCTAGTGAACAAATTAACAAATTTAAAACCAGTGTTTAAAACTAAAATAAAAGATCTAGTAAATGAAAAAGTCTGGTGATCTGTCTCATTTGAAACAATGTTTTATTTTTAACTCGTTGTATGACTGGTAAAACAGGTTTTCAAACACGGAAAAATAAGTGAAAAAAAAGCAGGAAAAACGGGAAAAAAAGAATGAAGGACTGATTTTCTCTTTATAAATTATAGCCCATGTCCTATTCTGATGTATCAGCTACATTATGGTAGAATTTCATTAAAATCCATTCAGTAGTTTTTGCGTGAAAGAGTAACAAACATCCAGACAAACATTCACAATTATAATAGTACTAGCTGTTATACCCGGCCTTGCACGGGTGGGGTGAATAAATTAATTTTTTAAATATTTCTTAAAATACATTTATAATTTTGTAAATTAGCAATATTACAAATCATCCCGGTATCCCAGGCGCCTCTTTCCTATCCCAGTGTGTTCCCGGTAATCTTATCCCGGTGGTCACGGTAATTTTTCTAATCCCGGCGTTCCCGGTAATTTTCCTATCTCAGTGTTTACGGTAATTTTTATATTCCGGTATTATGGGTGTCTTTATGTTAAATTTCCTATCCCAGTGTTCTCGGGAATTTTTATAACCCGGTAATTTTTCCATCCCGATGTTCTCGCTAATTTTCCAATCCCGGTGTTCTTGTCACTTTTTACAATCCCGATGTTCCTGATAATGTTTAATATCTTGGTGCCTTTATAAAATAACCAATTTGTAACCATAGTAAAAAGTCTGGTAAATTAGTAAGTCTAGTGAACAAATTAACAAATTTAAAACCAGTGTTTAAAACTAAACTAAAAGATCTAGTAAATGAAAAAGTCTAGTGATCTGTGTCTCATTTGAAACAATGTTTTATTTTTAACTCGTTGTATGACTGGTAAAACAGGTTTTCAAACACGGAAAAATAAGTGAAAAAAAGCAGGAAAAACGGGAAAAAAAGAATGAAGGACTGATTTTCTCTTTATAAATTATAGCCCATGTCCTATTCTGATGTATCAGCTACATTATGGTAGAATTTCATTAAAATCCATTCAGTAGTTTTTGCGTGAAAGAGTAACAAACATCCAGACAAACATTCACAATTATAATAGTAGTAGGAAGTAGGATTTGTTAATTTGTTCACTAGACTTATTAATTTACTAGACTTTTTATTATAGTTTCAAATTTGTTATTTTATAAAGGCACAATAATATTAAACATTATCAGGAACATCAGGATTGTAAAAAGTGACAAGAACACCGGGATTGGAAAATTAGCGGGAACATCGGGATAGGAAAATTCCCCGGGTTATAAAAATTACCGAGAACACTGGGATAGGAAATTTACCATAAAGACACAGGGAATACCGGAATATAAAAATTACCGGAAACACCGAGATAGGAAAATTACCGAGAACATCGGGATTAGAAAATTACCGGGAACACCGGGATAGGAAAGAGGCGCCTGGGATACCGATATGATATGTAATATTGCTAATTTACAAAATTATAAATGTACTTGAAGAAAACTTTTAAAAAATAAATTTATACACCCTACCGGTGCAAGGCCGGGTATAACACCTGGTTTAATTATAAAGTATTGGTACACTGTATCAAAAATGTTAATTATGGAGTGTTATGAATAAAATATAAAGAATATTACAACACATATTACTACACATATCTTTATTCTAGTCTTACAAGCTTTCACATTTAACTCATTTAATTAACTCATTCATT
The DNA here is from genome assembly GCA_024610705.1 of Tetragnatha versicolor. NCBI lineage: Eukaryota > Metazoa > Arthropoda > Arachnida > Araneae > Tetragnathidae > Tetragnatha > Tetragnatha versicolor. Next base: position 32,786,498 of record JANDEH010000005.1, read on the forward strand.
TTTATTGTGTAGAAAAAACAATTTATATTGAAAAATAATGTGTGAACACACAGTTGAACAAATTTGATCATCTTTCCATTAAGGATTTAGTATTTTTTAAAAGCAAAGGTTTTAGAATACTAAGTCTAGGTCCTTTCCTTAGAAATAAGATTCCTTTTTTCTTCTATGTACTAAAAAGTGTTTACATGTGTAAAAAAAAGGTAATTACTTCAGTTACAGACACCTGCAGTAATTTAATGGAAAATGTTAATCTAAGTTGTAAAAAAGTTGTGGGTTGTCAGGCATGTAAAAGTCAGTTTTTAATTGTAATCAAGTTTAATAATTTACTAGAAAAGTTTATTAAAAGCTTCTCAAAACTACCCTACGGTAATTATTTATTCTAAGTTTAATAATGTTTTTTAAGTATGAATGATAAACATCCTTTGTTATATTACTAATTTTTTTTAATATTTTACTGATAGTACTTATTTTAACGAGACTCAGTCATTGAAATTATAAAAAGTAAGTAGGTTGTGTTCAGATTTATGAGTAAGAAAACAATTGTATGCAGTAGTATTTCAGTATTGTATTAATTATTGACAAATTATATATTAAGAAAGAAAAACGAAGTATATTTTACAATAGGGTGGGGTCATTTTCCTATGGCGAAAAAATATTTTTACAAATTCTATCGGGCACAGCTATAAAAAGGTGCCAAATGGTCTCAAACTAACATGTGTGAAATATTATTCCATTATAATAACTCTTTTTGCCTCTGGATTGGCCTCAAATGGAACAAAAATAAGTAATTTTTCATATTTTAAAAAAATTTTATAAATTAATTTTTTTGTCGACAATTATTTAAAGCTCAAAAATAAGGGTATTTTAAAGCAATTTTAATCATATTAGTCACATTTATGCATTTTTAATAGAAAAAACCAACTTCCAAAGTGGCAATATAATGTATTACCATATTAACAAAACAGGCGTAGAATAGGAGGATCTTTTTTGCCAACAAACAGTGGATTGTGTCAAATTTTAAGTATTGGTAGATCATATACATTCTCCCTCAATTATGGCCAGTGTAAAACGATGTTTTTAAATTTTAAAAGTAGAAATATTTGTATTTTTCATAAATGTCGCACTTTCAAAATTCAACGGACAGTTATTTCATTGGCTGGTCTTGGGAACCAAATGTGATCACATAAAATAAGTTGAAACAAGTGTCTAATGGATAGTTTGTTAGGCAATAGCAATATCGTGAGGAGATAAGCCTCAGTAAAAAATTACCTAATTTTTTCTATAGCAATAGACTAAAACCCAGGCCTATAAATTATACATCTTTAGAGGGAGGATCGACTCAAAATAACTTCTTAGTATTCACTTATGCGTTCATAAAAGTTAAAATATAGCAAATTTAACTGTCTAAAATAAACACAAGTGAGTTCTAACAATTAATGTAGCTAATTTAAAAATTTTGCGGATAATGCTGAGCTTTGAGCTGAAAACGCTGATCTACCGCTCTTCTTAAGAAATTTGACATTTAAAATATGTTTTAATTTATTTTTTTAACATTAAGGACTCCTATGGGGACACTTGGGATGGACTATCCCTAATATGCCACTGACCACCTCAACCTTTAAATATTATCCAAATATTCTCCGGGAGTTGAAATCTTATAACCCACAAAAAGTACCCACCTTCTGACATATCCATTTTTATTAAATTTAATGTTTTTAAGATCCTACTCAACCGGGAATAAAGGTTTTGCACATTTTTATGATTCCAGAAAGAAATCTTTGATTGCCAGTTCTAATCATTGAGATATTTCAAAATATGCTGTATTACAACTAAAGTATTTCTACTTTGGTTTACTTTTTAATTGTTTTATAGCAGTGCAGTGGTTCCCAACAGGGGGTCCGCGGACCACTGGTGGTCCGTGAAGCCTTCAGAGGTGGTCCGTGAAAAGATTTTTAAATAACTTATAAAAAATGTGTGGAAAATTAAAAAAATAGTTTTCCTAATCACACATTCCAGGAAATAGTAAAAACACTACAGATACAAAAACATAAGTAAAAAATCATACGTCTCATAAATAAAAAATGTTAGGTTCTCGTTCTCTCTTATGAATCATTTGTTCCTTTCTATTATTTTCCACTGTTTTATTCAACAGTAGTTTAATACAGAGTAGAAACGAAATGTGATGATGTGGAAAAGTATTGCATCAGATTAATTAAAACTGAGTGGCGTCAGGGTGGGGCTAATAAAGAATCGAATGATCGGACTTATACTTGGTTTGATACGAAGCGAAGCTTGGAAGTGTTGAAAGATACTTCAAACTGGGATGCTATGGTCAGACAGGAGGTCTTCGAGAAATCGTGATATTATGAAAAGAGGAAATTTCTGAGATACACGTGAAATAGGTTTGCTCGAAGATATGAGAAAAATTTATTGCTGAAAATGCGAAAGTTTTTGAACACATAAATGATTTTCTATTTTAATCGTTCCTTTGAAATAATTATTGACTTTTGACGCTCTTTCTTTCGGGAGAACATCAGCCTCGTCTATAAAATTTCCTCTGCCACAACTAACAGTCAGTTAATGTCCAGTTTGCTTTCTTGTGATCAACAGAATTACTGGTAAATTACATTGAATTACAGAATTACATTTGATTTTCCAAGTTCTATTTGGAAACATTGTAAGACTCGGTTTCCCTTACTTCAGAAAAAAGTCAAAATTTTAGACCCTCCATGAGGAATAAATGCACTGAAAAAAGTCATAATTTTGAAGATACAGTTAGGGATAGAGATGGTCCGCGGAGGTTCAAATTTAAGTGAAGTGGTCCGCAGACATACTTGAGTTGGGAACCACTGTTTTATAGTCTTCAATGAGGATTTTTATTCCATTTTGCGCGTTTACATTCATGACAGATTCGTCCAATCGAGTTAAAAGCCCAATTTTCGTTTGAAAATTTGAATTTTCGTTTCATGGTAGTGTATCATGAAATTACTATATTAATCGAAACTTTGAAGTCAATCCGGAGGCAAAAAGAGTTATCGTAATGGAATAATATTTCATACATGTTAGTTTAAGACCATTTGGCACCTTTTTGTCGCTGTGCCCCTGGGAAAATGTAAAAAATATTTTTACCCACCCTATTCTAAATTTTGATTTTAGACTTCGTTTTTCGTTGTTAAATTAAATAACAAAGTCCGTTTTTGGTGAATAAAAATTTATAGAATTTATTTAATTTCATTCTATTTTGAAGATTTTCATTGAATTTAATAAGAAAAGATCAGTATGTAGGAAAAGTTTGGCTAATTTGAATTTTTTTCGAAATTATATTAGCAATTATGCAACGTAATGCACGTGGTTACACCATTCCTAGTTCTAATAAACCAAAAAAAATACTAATAAGTTGATTCAGTCATGGAATATTCAGTTATTGAAGAAATATTCCCACTTTAAAAAATTATTAAAATGTTATTAAAATATAGACATATTTTGAAAAAAAGAAATGAAAGACACTTCAAATTCTCCGTTTGTTAGAGATCATTTTTTAAAGTTAAATAAATATACTTATTAATGCATCGTCATAGACACACGTCACAGTAAATCGAAAATTAAAATTATCGAAGTACGACGCTTATCCTGGAGTCTGAATAAGATTTTTCAGAATTAAATTTAGACACGCCTTTATCTAGTCCAAACTTCAAACAAAAACTATATCGCAGATTTTTACGAGTAGAAATACTAGGTGAAAGAAAACTTTCCTCTCTACATCCACCATTTTTCACTCTTATATTTTATAAGTACTTAGTTCATCTGTCATCTTGAAGGATATTTTCGTAATTATCATTTCCATCTGTAACATATTTAGAAGGATTAAAAAATGGAATAGGCTTATCAGTGAAGCAGAAATTAATTGAGATAGAATGAAGCTTTAAACTAAAAACATGACGATGACTAGCATAATCTGTGTAATATGCATATTTACTTAAAAATTACTGGATATAATTGGAATTTTAAACACTTAATTTTTATTGAGGTAAATGTAAGTTATTTAAAGCTTAGTTCAGTGATATACTATTGAGAAAATTGTCCCGTACACAAAATTAGGCTTAATTAACGAATATTTCATAAATAAAATTGTGAAAAGAGAATTAAATTGATAAGAAGTGTTCCGACAAAATTTCAAAACTCCACTTACTATTAATACTTAGAGTCTAAGAAAATAAATTCCAAAATTAATTAACCTTTCCTTTTATTTTTACTTGTACATTAATATTGCTATAAGATGTATATTTATAAGATTACTTCAAAAATGTATTTAAATTTCGACTTTTTTACTTTATTTTTATTTTCATTACTTGCTTTTAGACCTCTACTCTCTGATGGTCTAAAAGTAAATAAAATTTTGTTTCATCTTAAACTTTGGCATATATTGCTCAAAAAATTTTAATATTTTGAAAGCCCACGTGTTTTAGCTGTATTAATTGCACATAAAACTAATGAACTCATAAATTTTTGGAACGTATATTAAAGGAGAAAGACAAGATACTTTTTATCTCCGTAAAAACGGATGATGGAATTATCGAATTTCGATATGAAAAACTATCCGTTTCTTTGCCCGAGGAGCTGATATATTTTATTGAAAAGTATTGAGAGTAGAAGAAAACTAAACTAAGATCTGAAAAAAAGTGGAATTATGTCATTTGACTAAAGTCTTCTTTAAACTTAAAACAAGCTTTATTAATAAATGCTTATTAACGTAAAACTTCTTTTTAATAAACCAAAAATCTATTAAAATAAAGAGAAATACCCTAGAACAAATAATTTTAATTCTTCTAAAAATGTTCAGTGTGTATTATACAGAATTGTGGACATTAATTAAATCAAGTAATTTAAAATATAGTCTAATTAAAATGGTAGTTCTTATTTTTCGAGAGACACCTTAAGATCGTACAGTATTATTGTTATATTACAAGAAATTGATGATGTTTTGATTACTTTTGATATAGAAATGAATTTTTAAAGTAAAAAATTCAAAAAAAAATCGTCATAGTTCATGCTTTTTTGTTACAAAAATGTGAAGAAAAACCTAATTTCCAAATTATTAAACAAATCTTTGAATTTTCTACAAAAACTAAATATACTTTGAAAGATAATATTAAAAGTTATACTTAAACTAAACAAAAGTGATACTCAAATTTTCTAGAGTATAATAAAGTACAACGAACGTGAGTGTGTAGCCCTAAACGCACAAGTTCCACAAAAATTTATTATTATACAATCTTTCCGGTATTTTTTCATCAGTAAAGGATGTTTTATGATCGTATTAAAAATTCTCGTAAATAGTTATACTTAACACACTATTTCGAATATAACAACATGAATTACTGTATGATTAATGTGTACTAATCCTTCCTGAACATATAACTACCTTAAATAGAGATGGTTAGTTTTTTTATTTCTAGAAAGTGGTGAATAGAAAATGAAAAGAATGGAATAAAATAAAGAACAAAGTATAAAATATCATTATTCATAATAACTAATAAAATAACCAAACACTTGGAATAACATCCATAATAACAAAAGCATGATTAAAAAAATTTAATCAATTAGTCTGGATGGAACAACATAAAACTAAGTAATTTGCAATTGAGAAATGCCGTTTTGATACGAGAGAACACATTGGTAAAAAATGATATAACATGACTGCCTAATTTATGGGAAGTAAATGGAATTGTTTTCAAACACAGTAATCAAGTATAGATTTTATTCTTACTTCAATTAATAAGTTTAATGCCTTTCTATGCAAACCTGAATTCACATAATAAATTGGTTTCAAAGAGATAAAAATCTTCTTCAGATGAGAACCAAAAGTAATTTCAAAAGTAATCTTTCGTTTTTAAAATTCTGTCTCTTTTTACAACACATTTACGAAAACTCAGAACCTGTAACTTCATTTTAATTTCGAATTATGGAGTCTTTGAAAGAATCCCCATGACACACTTAAGATCTAGAAATCGCACCACTATCTTTGAAATTTCCTCTCTTTTCTGCTGACACCATAGTTAAGGGTGGAAAAAAAGATGCTTTAAGTAAGGACACATCTTAACGAATCTCAGTGTGGTGGAAAAATGAGTCAAGAGCAGCCTTAGGGATGTAGAGAAAAATGGAAAGAAACCTTAGAAATTTATCGATAGGTTAATGAATGGCTTCTTTGCTTCTTGTATTATATTCTCGGAAATAATTTGAGACGTTGTAGCTTTATCCTAAAAAAGCTTTTTGGCTATGTTTTTTTACGATTTAGCATAGTTCTTACTTTATTTTTACTGTTAAGCATAGTTATTATTACTGTTTAGCCTATTTATATTTTATTTTTCTGTTATGGTCTGGGGGTTGGATCTTCAAATGAAGTATTTGGTAAAGTCTGAAAAATTCGAAGGCAGCAAAATTGTAAAAAGTGTTTCTCTATTGGTGAGGTTGTTCTTTTTTAGGAAGTAAAAATACAAGTAATTCAATCCATTACTTAATGAAGCTTTTCAGTTAAAGGTTTAAGGTAAACTGGAATAAACATTCTTTTTTTAGTGTTATACAATTCGAAATATAATAAGAGGTAGGCTCATATATAATACTGGCAGTTGTAGTTCATAAAAAAGTACTTGCATACCTAGCTTTTTGTTCTCTAGCTCACAGAGATCTAGAGATAAGAAATATCCCCGTCAATATGTTCCCGTCTATATTAATGAATCTATATTAAAATGAATAATGCCATTTCTTCGTTTCAAACTTATGAGTAATTTTTTTATTTGTAAGTTTTCTTTTTTGTTTGTAGTTCAATAAATTTGTTTGTTTAAAAAAATATCCTTTAATAAATTTTTGAAAACTTACTGGAAAGTAATTAAAAAATAAACTGGAAAGTAAGTAAAATAAATTTGTAAATTCAGTCTTTAATAAAATGAATGATTTAATAACTTAATGAGGAAAAACACCTGTCATACAGGAAAAGTATGCATGAAAATCTCTTTACAAGAACACTACTCTTTTGATAAAAGAAGCAATAAACTACACGCTACTTTTCAAACGAACAACCAAATGGATTAAATTAAAGAGCATTGCTTACATAAAAGGTCTAAAAAAGTTCCCTTCAGGTCTCATTATTAATAAAACCCTTTATAAACAAGAAACGCTCCCAGACCGACCCCATTATTAACGCAAGCGACTCCGCCGCCCACATTTCATAATCCAGCCCACTAATATATATTCATAAATTGTCCACTTTAGCTTTCAAACTCCGAGCTCCCTTTTAAGTGCCAAATCCATTACTCTGGGGCTAAAACACGGTTCAAGAAGGAAAGCTCCCCACTCAAAAGCCTGGCGTGCGAAATTTTTTCAATTTTTCCGCATACATGAGTCGTCTGAATGTGAGTCATATATATCCCCTCCTCATTTTTCTGATTCCTGACCCACGGATCAGTAACGCAGCCACCGTGAATACGGCTACGTTGGTAATTAACGAACTGCCGTGTAAACCCCGGATTTATTAAACCACCGTCCGATGAAACATCTAATGAGACTCCGTGTTCTAATTTCAGACTGTGTATATTTGCTAACTTGCTCCCGACTCGTAACCAGTGATCCTGCTGCTGGGTATGGTATAGCATAACCTGAGCGTCGTTAGTTATTTTTATGTGGTATGAAATAAATGTTGCTTCCTTTGTTAACTTAAAGCATTTCTGGTTATCATATTGGATGTATTTGCATTTTGGATGAGATATGAATAATTCTAATATAATGAAGTCTAATTAGTCTTAGTAATGTAACTAACAGTAATGTATATAACTGTTTATATGGTTGAAACTAGGGTTGGTTGGGGGTAAATATTAATATAATAGAATAATAATAGAATAATATTAATATATAACATTAAAATTGTAATAAAAAACCCCAAAATTTCAATACGTCCAAAAATATATAGGTAAGCTGAGCAAATTTTCCCCTCTAAGAGTTTAACTTCAGAAAATCCTATTTTCCGAGTTAAAAAAAATAAGCTACTTTTTCGAAGAATCCTATTTTTTCCATGCTTGATATGAAATGGAAGAAAATGTCAATCTTACGGCTGAAGAGTCCTATCTAGAAAAATCTAAAGACGTACAAACAGTTTGTCTTTGTCTCGGATAAAATATCATCCACGCTCCAAAAATATTCGGAGTTTTAGTTTCTTGCTAAAATCGAAGGGTGAAATCAAAAATATTTCAATATGATAATATGATCAGATTTGAAAAATGTTATTATATAGATTTTTAATTGTAAGCTTTCCTATAATAGAAACGAAGATTTAAATTATTTTTATAAATTACTAGCATAGCACAATTGCGGTGATTACTTAACAAAATTTTCTTCGAATTAACATTTTGAGTCTTATTTTTATGAATATACTAGCTGATTTGCCCGGCCTTGCACGGGTGGAGTGTATTAATTCCTTTTTTAAAGTTCTTCCAAGTTATATGTCCGATTTTTCGAATCACCAATAACCCCGGTGTCCCCAGTACTTTTTCATATTCCCGATAGTTTCATTTCCTATTTTCATGTTCCCGATAGTTTTCATAACCCGGTTTTCCCGGAAACTTTTCATATCCGGGTGTTCCCGGTACCTTTTCATATCCGGATGTTCCCGCTACCTTTTCATATCCCGGTTTTCCCGGTCCCTTTACATACCCCCGGTTCCCGATAATTTTCATATCCAGGTGTTTCCAATAATTTTCATCCCGGTATTCCCGGTTCCTTTTCCCCATCCCAGTTCCAACTGTGACATCTCATTCCATCAAATATTTATCCTTACCATGTGATAAAAACAATCACATTGAAATCATCTCTCTTTTTTAATCTAGTCTTTAAAATGTTTCTTTTAAAGTGTACCTTTTCATATCCGAATGTTCCCGCTACCTTTTCATATCCCGGTTTTCCCGGTACCTTTTCATAACCCGGTGTTCCCGATAATTTTAATGTCCCAGTTTTCCCGATAATTTTCATAACCCGGTGTTCCCGATAATTTTCATCCCAGTTTTCCCGGTGCCTTTTTCTCATCCCAGTTCCAACTGTGATATCTCATTCCATCCCGATTTTTTGTCTATTAAACATTTATCCTTCCTATGTGATAAAAACAATCTACTTGAAATCATCTCTGGGGCAATTCCACCGTAACTCACGCTACATTTTTTTCAAAATTGCAATTTCAGATAATTTTTTAATGTAGAAATAACTATTATGTTCTTTCTAAAAAAATCATACATATTGAAATTTATGTTAATAATTTAAAATAAGTATTGCGAATCTTTTAAGGATTTTAGTTTTTTAAATATTAATTAAAATAGAGTCGTAACTCACGCTACAAGAAAAAGACATGGATTTATGAGTATAAAATTCAAATTTGTTTTTCTGCTTAAATAGTGTTTCAATAATTCTATATGCTTGTCAGGGGTTTGAATATACTTCCTTTATTCTAAAATAGCAAACAGTTCTACTGGGAATGCTTAAGAAAATCAGAAATAAAATAAAATATAGAGATCTGTTCGTAACTCACGCTACAGTATTCGTAACTCACGCTACATGTGTATAAGCGTTCAGTTATTCATGAATATAAATATAATTAAATTGATTTAAACACTTTATTTCATTTTTACTATATAGTTTATGAGTATCTTTAACAAAAAAGTTGTAAAAACTAATTAATTTATTTTTAATTTTCTAAATAAACTATACATTTTTCATTAACAAATTAACCTTTAAAACAAATATTTCTAAATATTGACTTTAAATGCTGACATTCCGATAAAAAAAATTTTACACAAAATTTAAGCAATGCAAAACACAATTAGATCAATACTGCATAATTATTCCCTAAAATAATTAGAAAATTTTATTATTTTATTTTTTCATTTTTCTTGATCATGTCCCTGTTCATATGGATTAGCCCTCTGTCATTTGAAATCCAGTGTTTAAAATCTTAAACGGAATTTTCTTAAAGTATTCCCGCTATCCTTTTAAAATTCCGCAAAAAATAAATTTCAAAATCCCTCGATAAAAAGTTATCAAGTAAGCTTGTCTTCTTTTTAATAAAACCAACTTCTTTAAAAGCTTCTCTGAAAGAGTAAAAACAGATTGCTAGTTATAATAAAAATCTAGTGATTATAGTCTAGTAAACCAATTCCGCTATGAAATTTTTGCTCTGTTTCCTTGGAAACTTTTAAATTCTTGCTATTTAAATATATTTATTTTTGAGAAATTAAAATCTTAAAGAAAGTAAATTAATTACTTTAATTTACTTCGGTTTTCTGATAACTATTATAATATTTAAATACAGGTATTCACACTGTTTTTCTTCTTAAATTTTGTTGTAAATAATAAAATATGTATAAATGTTAATCAGTTATATTCATTCAAGTGAGGCAAGACGTCGCCTTAATATAGAGAAGTAAACACTGCAATTTATGCATTTCAACAATGCACAATGCTATTTCAATGGGTAAAACGGAGTCGAAAAAGCGCCGAAAAGCAGGGAAGGAGTCGTTCGATTTTAAAATCGTTTCTTAGTGCGCGTCTAATGGCTGAAAGGAAGGTCTCTGTCAAATTTCAAGCCAATCGGTCCGGCAGTTTTGGAGATTTCGTGATGAGTGTTATGAATGAATGAATCACCCGTATTTGGATTTTATATATATAGATTTACTAGCTGTTATACCCGGCCTTGCACGGGTGGGGTGTATAAATTTATTTTTTTAAATATTTCTTAAATACATTTATAATTTTGTAAATTAGCAATATTACAAATCATCCCGGTATCCCAGGCGCCTCTTTCCTATCCCAGTGTACCCGGTAATCTTATCCCGGTGGTCACGGTAATGTTGCTAATCCCGGCGTTCCCGGTAATTTTCCTATCTCAGTGTTCTCGGTAATTTTTATAACCCGGTAATTTTTCCATCCCGATGTTCTCGCTAATTTTCAAATCCCGGTGTTCTTGTCACTTTTTACAATCCCGATGTTCCTGATAATGTTTAATATCTTGATGCCTTTATAAAATAACAAATTTGAAACCATAGTAAAAAGTCTAGTAAATTAGTAAGTCTAGTGAACAAATTAACAAATTTAAAACCAGTGTTTAAAACTAAAATAAAAGATCTAGTAAATGAAAAAGTCTAGTGATCTGTCTCATTTGAAACAATGTTTTATTTTTAACTCGTTGTATGACTGGTAAAACAGGTTTTCAAACACGGAAAAATAAGTGAAAAAAAGCAGGAAAAACGGGAAAAAAAGAATGAAGGACTGATTTTCTCTTTATAAATTATAGCCTATGTCCTATTCTGATGTATAAGCTACATTATGGTAGAATTTCATTAAAATCCATTCAGTAGTTTTTGCGTGAAAGAGTAACAAACATCCAGACAAACATTCACAATTATAATAGTAGTAGGATATATTTCTCAATATTATAAAAACTTCAACCTTCTCATTTTTATTTTAGTTAGATAAAGCATTGCATACCAAGGTATACAGTGTAATATACCCAGGTATGCAGGGTAATATACCCAGGAATAAAGTGATTTATTTTGTCAAAGCCTGACATTTTTAAATATAACAATTATGGATTTATCAATTATAACTGTGAAATAAAAACATTAATATATCCACACAAGTATTGCGTATTTTACTTTTCTCATTTAATTAATTCAAATCAGTAGTCATCTTTCTTTAAATATATTTATTAACTAGCTTATATGCCCGGCCTTGCACTGGTGGAGTTAAAGCTTTAGGATTTCTTTTTTTTAAATTTTCAATATATTTTATACCTTATTTTACCAGGTGAAAGGTATTAAAATACATCCAGTTGTCAAGCATTTTAATATTTGAACAATTTCTACATTTAACCTCATAATCCCCACAAAAAATCATAAACAAATCTCCCAAAATTACTTAAAATATGCCCATTTAGAACCCTTGATTAATCATACAGGATTTTAATTAACTTTTTCTGTGAAATTATTTAATAACTAAAGCCACAGAGTATAAAGCTTAACAGAGTGTTCATCTCCGTAGACGCTAATGGCAACTTTTTTAACAGGGCTTTTCCCATTGAAAAATCTCTGGCCTCAAGTCCCGCCTCCACGCTATTCCTGCTAATTCTGTCATTCGCCCATTGAAGCTGTCACTCAAATCCAAATCGCCTATAATCAGTGTTAAATTCAAATCAAATACATTTCGCGTTCACTGATTGGCTACTAGTGAACTGAATTATAATATGCGTGCTGAATAAATTAAAGATCTTAGGAGTAAAACGGCGGTTTGGTATCTCTGTTAAGCTCTCTACTCTGTGACTAAAGCGTATTCCATTTTGCAATTTATGAAAAATTATCGAGTTGAAAGGACTTTCACATTTTCAATTGTTTTTGTATTGTAAATCAACTAGTGATAGTTTTTTATTTACATTTTCGTTTCCATGGAGACTATTTTAACAACAATGCTATTCCATGAAACTTTTTATTTAAAAGCTAGATCAACTTTCAAATAAAAATTATTAAAATATACTTAATTACATGTTTTAAAATTTAAAATTTAATTTAATTATATTTTAGGATATAGTTTTAATTTTTAATTAGACTTATATCTGGTTTTTCTTTTAAAAACTTGCTACTTTGCATTATGTTTTTTTTGCAACAATGGGGTGAACAGATATCTTCTGGAGGAGAAATAAAGCTATTTCAGCAAAATGACCATAAAAAGGGTCAGAAGGAGTTCAGTGGCTCGTTCTAGAACTTTGAAACATAACCTATGTTTTTTCTGGGATTCTTTTACGTTGGTATACCAAGTTTGGTCCCAATCGGAAGAAAACTGTGGATTTGTATTAAAGACAAACAAACACATACGCACACAAACAAACACACACACACATTTAATTTTATTATCTTAGACTAGCTGATGTGCCCGGCCTTGCACGGGTGGATATGGAGATTTTTTTCTTTAAAATTAGCACTCAGGACAAAAGAACCCTGTAATTATTACAAATTTAAGACATTTAATTATTTCTCAAATAATTAGAATATTATAAAGTTTTTTTGTCTTAATTTTGTAATAATTACAGGTTTTTTTGCCCAACTAACCTTCCCCTGCCTAATACTACAGATTTATCTTATACGTATCATATTCCATGGAGTAAAATTGGAAAATCGAATTCTTTTAATGCAATTTTTGCGAGAAATACTCACTTTTTAGTAAAATAGTAAAATGTAATACCCCCTAATATTCTATTTTATCCTCTTACCCTCCAAGAAACAGTTTTAACATGGGTCTCCTTCATATCTGCTATGAAATTTCTTATTTTAGGGATATTTTATCTTATTTAGACACAATTATACAAACTAAAATTTAATGTATAAAATTTTTCTGCGCCGACCACGGACCCTTGTCTTGATTCCCAAATTTCATTGTCGGGAAACCCATTCGAGAGAGTTGGAAAGAGGAATCGATTTGTTTATTATCACTCTCTTCCAAGAAATTTCACGCCATTTGTCAAAAAATCGAATTAGTATTCCATTTCATCCATTCAACCCCCAAAGATGAGTTTATGCTTCTCAGGATAGACCACCTTGAGTGACCCCAATCAAAAATTTCAGTCCATAAAACCTTTTAAACAGGATAATTACTCTTTTTCTCAGTAAAGTATAATTTTAACTTTTTTTCTGCCCCAATTATTATCCTCGGTCGAGAATGAAAGTTACTTATTGTCGCATTTCCAGTTCTACAGATTACATAGAACCTGCTCAAATAGATTTCTACATTATTTCACTAAAATAGACACAATTTTTTTCAAAACATCCCATATAATTCCTTATGTTCCGCTTAACCCTTCCATTTCACCTTCCAATGGGAGGAACTCTTTTCTAACGGGCTGTTAGACATGTCAGGTATCTATCTTCTTTATTTGCACCACTTTTGACTCTATTAAAAGTAGAAAATTTAGAATTTTACTCCCACGAAGAGCATAAAAACAGGAATATTTTTTCTGCCCCTGTCCCCCTCCTTAATCGCAGGTCCCAGATATCTACGATGGTATTTCGTATTCTTAAGTGTATAAAGGGAAAAATTAGCCTGAAATTAGTGCTTCTTCACGAGTAAAAATAAGTTTTTAAAAGACTTAAAAGTTGAGAATTTCCCCTTATTTTTTTCTACACCTTTCAGGCCCTATTTTAAGTAGAAGAATCGTTCGAAAATCGGTTTAATGCATTTTACCCATTTTTGGTGTCAATTTACAAAACATTCAACCGCAGTTGGTGCAGAAAAGAAATCATTTTTCAGGAGATATTGCTGATTTTCGTAATTTTTTCCTGTCCCTCTCCCTACCCCTAGTGAGCGTTGCCAGATTTCTACTATCTCAATTCTTTCTCGCCTGAAAATAAGGAAAAGAATGGCACCTTTCATTACGTTAATGCATGACTATAAGCCTGCACCTCAGAGAAAATAGGCTTACAAATTTTTACGTTCCACTTTATCCTTCCACCCCTTCTACTGGAGTGAACTGATCCTTTCCAAACTCTATGTCCCGTTAGTCCTCCCTCGCCTCTCTCGTATTATGGAGCATTTGAGAAAATTAAAAAAGTAAAAGGAACCATTTTGACTCCAAACAACACAAAATTGAAACTCGTCGATTTACCACTTCTGCGCCTCTCACCATCCCCTGGCGCAGACCCGAAGTGTCCACCATCGCGATTCGTAAACTACAGATTTTAAGGAACAAAATGGCTATTTTCACTAAGCATAATCACGAAAAAGCACGCGAAACCCATTTTCGTGAAGTTAGAAATCCCTCTATTATTAACTTTCTAAAAGAATAAACTCGTATGAAATAGCACTTTTCATGTTATAACGGCATATTATATTCAAAATTTAACTTAAAATTATGCAAATATTCAATAATTGGACCATATCAGCTTACCATAACTGTTATCACTTAAGACATACCTTAAAACAAATCCGCCCAACTTAGATTATTTTCGCCCTTAACATTTAACACATACTCTGCATACTCAGCTTATTTGATCTTCGCTTAAGCTGAATGCATTAAACACCCAATTAAGAATTCACTAAGCCGTATGTCGAACAGATTCAAAGCAATGTTAGCCGTTTTTTTAAAACCCTTTCAGACCTAGCCGCCCCAAATTTCCCATTGGATTCAATGGTAATCTCGGGCAGCTGAGGATTGAAAGGGTTGATCAGAGAAACAATGTACAAGCACTTTTCTGGACGAGATCTTTTCAAGAACTGTCCAGAGGGAAGCGAGACATTCATTCCTTATAAAACCATGTTGAGTTTGCAGGAAAACAAAATACCGCTCTCCAGCTGTGACGGCAATCAATATATTTTTTTTCGCATGGTTGGAACCTTCTCGAGATTGGGTCCACATGTTTCCTCACGGTCCTAATCGAGATTGAGGGGTTGAGAGGAAAAAGTATTCTGAGGGGCCTCTTGACATCACGATGCTACCTAAATAAAAATGAGACTACAAGTGTCCTGAATTACTTCGAGTGGATGAGTTTTGTTTTTCTTTAAATTTCTGAGCTTAGTTCAGCTTACAGGCTGGGAAATTTCGGGTGTAACAGTGTAAAATGTTTGTTTTTCTGCCAGTTTTGTTGACAACGAATACAAAAAGTTATAATTTCTTAATTTTGTAATTTTTTTGCAGGTTTAAATGATAGTAGTTTTAAAAATAAACAACAGGAAACACGAACCTACGTGATTTAAAGCAGTGTTCCCCAACCTTTTTACCACCACGGACCGGTCAACATTTGATAATTTTACCGTGGCCCGCTGGGGGGGACGTTGAATTTTATCGTTCTAGATTATTTTGATTTATTAATTTTAATTTAATTGTATTTAAACATGCTTTCAAAATGAAATACAGTTACACCCAAAAAATAAATTTAAAGTGAATAATAATTCGTTTCATTCATTAATTTGGAGGATAATCCTAGGAATTGAAATTCATTTTCAAAGAAATGGTCGGCCGGCGGCCCGGTACCATTTGATCCACGGACCGGGGGTTGGAGACCACTGATTTAACCTTCCTACCCCTTTGGGGTCTTTTTCGACCCCAGACGCACTTTGACGCTTGATATCTCCCATGCATTTTTGTTTTGACAATTTCCGATGCTACTATTCCTTAATTACGCAAAGTTTTACAATGGGTAAAAATTTTGGAGTTATTATTCCATTTTTAAGTGTCTTGGGAGAAATAGTCACATATTCCCCCTCTGGGGTCTTCTGAGACCCCAGCCATGAATGGCGGTAAAACAGTATCAAATAAAGGTTAGTATTTTATTTTTTGTTGTATTATAGATAAAAAAAGGTTTGCATGTTTGTTTAGAACGTTTGGAGAAATATTAGAAAGATATTTTCGTAGAAATTGTCATTTTTTTTACAAAAAGAAGATTGCGGCTAAATACATTGAATCACTAGCTATTTCTTAAATTTTTTATTCACATTCTAAGAAAAATATGCTATTTATAGAAATCTTTTGAGTATCTAACAGTTGCAGCAAAAAAAACTCAGACAACTGTCGCCATTACTTCCTGTTGAACACATTCTTTACAAAAACAATATAAATTCATGGTTGATTGTAAATAGGTTTTTATATTCAGTCTTCTTTGAAAAATAAGAATGCTTTCAAATATTTATGAGTGTTTACGGAAGTCCAGAATGTGATATCGAAGAATTATCAAGAAAAAAACCAATTTTATGTTAAAACTTACATAAGCAAGCGAGATACTGATTTCACTAAGAAATCTGAACCGATCATTTTTTTGTATTATTTCAATTTTAAAAAGAAGAATCCAAACTTTACATGTTTCATAATACTAAATAAATTAATCTGGGGTGACAGGTAGCTGATAATGCAGAATAGAGAATATATGCAGCTTCATAAATCGTTTAAAATAAACTACTAAATTCTACCCGTGCAAGACCGGGTATATCAACTAGTATGCTTTAAACAGTGTGATTATAAATATTTTAAGTAAAACAATTTCAATGTAGTTCATTTCTGTAATTTAATTCTTGTTTGAAGGTCCAGATGTTATAAAAAACGTGTATCAAAAGAAACCCAATTAAGCCGTAATAAGACGAAAAAAATGAGAAAAATACCAAAAAAATTGGATAAATTATTCTGAAGCATCTTTCTAGAAATAAAAAATGACAATTCTTCTCCCTTTAAGGAATTTTTAACCTTTATTAGAGTCATAGGCATGTTTTACGCATGGGGTCCTCAGAGACCCCACGAGGGGAATATGTGACTATTTTTTCAAGAGGGTAGGAAGGTTAAAGAACTCTCACTTCACAGCTGATAATTTTTTTTTGAAGTGCTTATAAATACAGTTTTAATGCATTATAGGTTCTTAAAAGTTATATTTGATTGAAAGGACTTCATTGGCTACTATATAATATATTTATTTACAGAAAAAAATTGCTAATAAAGAATTTAATAAAAACAAAAATCAAAAATGTTTCTGGCTAAGTTCTTCTAGTTTATGCTATTAACTTAAGTAAAAAAAATTAAAGAATAGTATATTTTCAATTTTCCACAACTTGCTATAAAATAGTTAGAGGTTAAAGTGTGGTTGAAGATTGCTAATAAATGAGACGAATTTTTTTTTCTAAGAAAGTAGAAGCATTTTAAATCCAAGGTAAATCACAAAATATGAAAATAACTAAGAATAACTGGCGCTAGTTACATAACTACATTTCGCATACTTTTTCAATAAGAAATACAAAAAGAAACTAAGAAAAAATAATGAGAAAAGATGAATATTAGTTAACGCGTTATATCGTCTCTCTATTCTAAAAAAAGTTTTTAGTGAGCAGTTTCCAGAGGAAGGCTTATTAATTACTGATCCGTATAACACATTTCTGGTATTAAACTGTTGGGATTCTTTTGAGGATGTGCAATGAGCCCTTAGAATTTCTAAAAAAATTCTCAATTTTAAAATATTTCCATTTTTTTCAGATTACGGATAAGGTTGCAGTTACAAAGCAAGTATACTATCAAACAACTTATGCATCCAATCACAAAGAACAATGGACGCCATATTTTATTATGAAACATGGAACAAATTGTTTACCTTTTTAAAAATATACTGAGTACTTTTGAAATTAAATAGCATTAATTTACCGATAAAAGTATTCTAAAAACTTACAGTTACGATATTTCAAGCTAAAATTACACACATTTTCTCTGAAATTATAATTTTTAGTCTGATAATCGAAATTAATTGTAAACATTGAGTGTCGTGTAAGTATTGTCTCTTATTATTTTAATGGATTAAAAAGTATTGTTTAGCAAGTCTAGAAGGTCTGGGTTGAACACTGAGCTATAAAACAAACTGCCGAAACCGCATCACACCGCGGAAAGGATTCCCATCTTCTTTTAAATTTCTCCATTTGTCAGCACAGTTGTATGCACAGAATGAAACGACCATTTTAAATTTTGCTCATAATATTTTGAAAAACAGGCATGGGCGGATTAAAGGGAGAAATGCTCTTCCAACTTTGCTTTCAGCTTGCCACGATTGCTTAAGCAATCGGGGCAATTTAACCTTCCGCGCTGGCACGATCAATCGCTTGTTATAGTATCGGAGGTTGTCACTCCAGTTGGTTTTATAGCTCAGTGGGGTTGAAACGAATATCAATGATAAAACACTGGTGTTCTGATGTACTAGGTACAATTAAAAATTCATTGGTACTGTTTTTTTTTCAGAATGTTGATTAACAATTTTTATTAGTAGCAATAGTTAATTCATATAATAACTGATAAAATTAATTATGCTGGATATTTAAAAACATTATGATTATATTATTAATAATGAGATACTAAATATTCAAACTTTCTAGGGAGATTTATTCGTGGAGATGGTCTTGTGATGTATGGAAAGTAGGTTGTTGTTTATTCTGCAAATTGTTTTTACGAATGTTTTATAAAGTGAGTTAAGTTCAGTGATTTGGGTTTTGCGAAGCAATTCGAAAGGTTCTGGGTCAGCAGTTAACAGGGGTTGGTGAGCGATAGCGAGCAGGGGGCGGTAACTCCCTAGTGTTACCAAACATTTGTTACGACACTCAAGTAGAATTATTCTTTCTATACAGCCTGATAAAATAGATATTTAAAGAAAACGTATTGGGGTTGAAAAAGTTTCAAACGTCTAAAATTACATTAACATTTTGGCTACATTTTATATTTCAAGACAAATTATTTCCAAACGCTTTGTGATTTTTTGGTTCTTTTTGGTAAAACTTTATACATTTTAAATGTGTCATGGAGTTTTAGTTTATTAAATAAATAAATCTTTTAAAGTAGGATTTCTCATAAATTATCATAGCTCATTTCAATTACCTAATACTTTATTTAAACTTAAATTCTAAGGATCGCGATTCCAAGTGAAGGATTTAAATAATTTCGTTAAGATAACAATCAAGGAAGATAAATGTTTTCTATGCTTTCCAAGGGTTTATACGAAGATAAGATATTCCGTTTCCCTCTTTTTTTACCATAAATAGACAGCCAGGTGAATCACTTTTCCTTTCCTGATAACCATCACACTTTATTCTGCTAGAGGATACTATTTCGACAAAAGCTATGTTTCCAGATAACGTGGTTTCGATAAACATTGTTTATAGCTTTTATGCTATGCCAAACATTATAACATTTTGCTATATTTTAGGCGAACATTGTTGATTAATAATTTTTCACAAGATAAAAAGTTTTGGTAGTACTGTTGTTGCTGTTGTTGTTAGCTTGTCCAACAAGCAGTGCAATTCCATCAAATTGATCCAAAAGTGTCCAAGACAGCCCTGGCCACATCAATAACTTCCGCAGAATACAGGAGTTGATGCGGGTGATCAGGATGGATCCTGATGAGCTTCACCAAAATGGCAGGGCAATCAAAGATATGGCCGGCAGATAGTTCCGTGTTTGTGCAGTGAGGACAATTTCTGTAGCTTCGATGGCCATCAGGAGATATTTTCATTTCCTTAAAGTGTTTAGTTCTCAATCTGGCTATAGTTGTTGAGATAGCACGGTTACACTTTAGGGCAGGGATGGAGTACTTCTGAGAAGAAGCATGAAGTAGTCTACGGCTGGCTATTAAATCAGCATCAGTAAGGGTCTGGCAGTTGGAAAGCTGAGGGCCGTCACACGGGCCTCCTTGGCGAGTATATCAGCTCTCTCATTACCATCGATCTCGACGTGAGCTGGTATCCATTGAAGAATGCAGGTTCTTTGGACTGTGGTTATTTTGTGTAAGAGTAGGATGATATCTTGGGTAAGTTGGGAGTTGCCTCTTATGATTCAAAAGTAAGGTAAAAAAATGCTTAGATTACAAGTGTTGAAGTATAATACAGTATGTATTGTGCAGTAGTTATTTAAAATTTTTCGTAATAAAAATTCATTTCTCTTTACCGAGAAGTAAATCTCTATTTCAGTATTTTTAAAGTATACTTTTAAATTGTAATTAAATGGCTTGAATAAAAAACACTGTTGACGTTAAAAAAAAGTACATCGTTTAGCAAGTGGAAACCTAATTTCTATTTTGAACATTCTCACCTCCGTGGCTCCGGTCCATAGGTGCTCGCTGGGTAACGCTAAGTAGGTACTTCTTAGGGCAGTTGAGAGGTCAAGGATAATGCCCAGTAGTACCCGCCCATTGAAAAAAAAACATTGTTTAGGGATAAATCTTGTTTATTTCTACTACCAAACGTGGAAACAAAAATATCAAGGTGAGGAATTTCAAATGCTGCAAATATTTCGTTCTAAAGCTTTAATTTGGATTCGTATCTTGTAAAAGATTAAACAGTTTGTTAAAATTAATAATATAAACGCATTTACTATTTCCATATGACTGTGTATTAAGACTGATTTTGAGATAAACTTTACTCCATATTTTTCCAAGTTCAAAGACATTCTCAAATGGAAGGAGCGTCCAAACACGGTTTATGCTCCATTTATATTCCATTCAACTTCCCAAAACATTTAAACTCCTTACCCAAAGCAATGATCTTAATTATCAGCCCGATGTTTGCTTAAGATGCCCCTCCTTTCATATCCACCTCCGTTGCCTTCCCCCAACCATCTCTTTAAGATGTCTTAGAACCCAGAAATTTCCGACCAATTAGTGCCTCTTTAGAGTCAATCACCTCTCTTCCCAAGAGAGTGTTTGATTATAGGCTGCTGGATTTGAGAGTCGACTATCTCTGGGGACGAACTGGAAGTAATCCCACACTTACACGAGATCGATACTTCCTAAATCAATGCGAAAAATCGAATAATCAGTGCGACATTTTACAGCAATGGATAACTGCAGCATCTCTTAAATTTTCTTTATTTAGTTTGTTCTTAGTAAAATTTGGTATTCTGATTCCGAATATCACATTTTTAAACCTCAAAAATAATTAGTTCTTTTATTATTAACAATTAAAAATGAGCGAAAAGTGATGCAACCAGAAACGCACTATGATTGGCTGTTACCATCGTGACGCTTCGGGTGCCATAACTCGCTCAGACAACATTTTGTTTTGTTTAGTTTTAGTTGTTTTGTTTATATAGTAAGTGTGAGACTTTCTGCTTTGCTTTTTATATTTATTTAATAGTAATTCTTAATTCAAACAAGAAGTGGAAGATAAAAATGGATCATTTGCCACAAAAATCCGAAATTAGCAGTTCTTCCTTCTTCACTGCTAATAAATGATTTTTTTCTGTGGAAATCTAAGGATCAAAGGTAAAATATTTTTATCCCCAAATAAAATATTCTTAATATTTGTTTTAGATTTTTCTAAACTTCTTGCAAATGAATTCGTAGATGAAGGAACTAAGAAAGTTCCAGAAAAATGCTATTTATATCAAATAGCATTTAGCAACATGCATATTTTATATATTTTTAAACAACTTAAAATAGAATTTGTGTGTGTGTTTTAAGTCGTATTTAAGAAAATTTAAGTTATTTATACTGCTTAATATTGTTGAGCTTAAAATTTCATGCATTGATTCCTTATTCAACTTAAATATAAAAAGAGGGGTTATCCTTGAAAAATAGCCTTATAAGCAAATTATATAGTATTCTCATAAATGTTTTTTTAAATGTAATGTACAATATATTATGGTGTTTGGTGTTTTAACCTTTTTTTGGGCTATGAATGTTAGTTCTAGCTATATTTTCTTCTAATTTTATCCAGATTCTTGTGGATGATATGAAACTTATATTCGTTCAAATCGCCATATTAATCCACAGCTCTCATGCCTTATCTTATAACCATATCTAATGATATTAATACGAGGGTAGTTAAAAAGATTTTCGGCCTGACCATGAAAATGATAACTTATGGTTTAAAGAACTGTTTATTTTTTAACATTGCTTCCTTTTAAGCTACCTCACTTCTTATTCGGACAGTCCGGTTATATTTCCCCCTCTTTTGGGGGTGCTTCTGGAATTTCGTCAAAAAAACCTATTCAACTCACAATTACTTCTTAATTAGAAGAAAAACGGTGTCCAGAGAGAAAAATTGTCACTTTGGGGGAGAGATATAAGTTTGAAGATTCCAAATGGGTGACGGGATGGGTGTTTTAAAAATTTTTAATCAAAATCCTTGAATTGCTAAATATGTATTTTTTTCTCTGAAAATCTTAGCAACCGTTTAGTTAAGTATTATCCTATTATATTCATAGCCTTCCCCCTATAATTCATATTCAAAATTCTCCTGAAATCATAGAATTCTTACGCCATGACTTTGCCAGCCGATAGGAACTTTTTGTGCTGAAAAACTGATTTTTATCCATTGCATTGATTATTATTTCACACAAAAGTTCTGAGTTATGTCCATGTTTGCCTATAGACGTATAAAATAGCTATTATTTTATGAAAATCGCGTTAAAAATCGCATTTAAGTCGTCATGTCAATGCACTTTTGTGCAGCAGTTTGGATTCTCATTAAAATAAATTGCCGACAGCAGTGTTCCGATCAGAACAACCCAAAAAATTTAATTAGGCTTCTTTGAAGAGTTATTGAGAAAAAATTCGCGCTAATTCTGGGTGAGAATAACCAGAAGAATTATTTCTAAATAATAAAACACACTACACCCTATGGGATATTTAACTAAAACAACTAGTATTCAGCACGTGTTACGTCACAGCCATTCAAGTCACATGATTGCCTTTTCAAAGTGATTCCGAAACTAGGTGATTTTTAATTGCAAATAATTAATTATTGGGCGCGTAAATCTAAGAAATAAAATGTTTTCTAGAAGTTTTAAGACATTCGGAACACATTAAAAGCAAAATTGAAAATTGTTGCAGTTATCCATTAGATTGATTTTCGGCACGTGATTTTTAATAAGTCATTTTTTGGGTTATTGAAATAAATATTCATTCCAAAAAATAATTTCGGATTTTTTAGCCCGTGTCTGATACTTAAGGATAACATTCTTGAATTCATGTAAAACCGATAGTCAGGCCCAGATTTTGAAAAAAAATGCAGTAGGCACCCCAAGCAGGTAATTTGAATTTAATAGCGTAGCGTTGTATTTTTAACACACCATTGCCTCTGCACTTTTAACGCACCGTAATTGGTAGCTTCATATCAGCCTGTTGAATTTTTCAAAGATGTCAACAAAAAAACCCTTTAAATCATAAGATTAGATTTTCATTTTATATTTAAGAAAAAAAGTATTGTATAATTGCAAAAATTATGAAAAGTTAATATTATACCTTAATTTTTAGAAAATTTTGTTGAAACTTTGGGGCCTGTAAATTATGCCCCCCCGGATGCCCGGCATTGTAGTCAGGAACTCTAACTATAGTAGGGTGAACTGACCAGTAATTGACCAGTTAGTGGAAATTCCTCCAAGTTTTATTTTTCTTTCTAAGAAAAAAATTTTTCTAAAAAAATTGACAGTGGTTTAATATCAATGAAGGTATGAGGAATAATAACTGATAATCATTTTTCCTTTCACTTTTATAGAATTTTATTTATTTATTTTAAAAGGAATTAATTGAGATTTTGCCAGTAGTTGACCACTTACATCCAGTATTTGACCTCCATTATTCCAGTAATTGACCATTGCCATATTCACCATTTCCAGAATAAAAATCAAAATCTACAGCTCAAGCACAAATCAACCAACTGATCCACAACGCAACCTATCATTTCCAAAAGAACTGTTTGTTCGGGTCCCACTGAAATTTTCCCCATTTCTTTAAAACAGGGTGTTCTTCCTAAAGTTGGCTGAAAAAATACGCAACGGAGAGGCTTGAAGAAAACGTTTCAGAAACTTTCATTCAAAGTGATGATTATAAAATTCCCTCACAAAAATTAAGAATAGGCAAATTTTAGCGAATTTTCAAGTTCATAGTTTTTCTAAACAATTTTAAGCGAAAAAATCAGTTGTTTTATTGAATGGTTTTAAAATTTTAAACATATCTAATATTTCATTCTTATAAAACCGTGCCTTTTGTCAGAAAATCCTATGATCTGAAAACCAACTGTTTGTTCGAATCCTACTAAAATTTCTTCCGTTTGTTGAATACGTCTTAGAAAATTATTAAAAATTTTTATTCAATATGGATTTTTAAGATGCATTTGCAAAATCATATATATTTTAAGCTAGAAATAGAACATGTGTTTTTATTGTTTAACCTTTTAAAACCAGATTGTAGGCCACCTAGCGAGCGCTTGCACCGCGAATCGTTCGATTCCCGCGTTTACTACAAAGGGCTATCTAAAAAACTAAAAATGCGTTTTCATCTGACAACCAACCAACCAGCTACCCGTAGGTACGTATTTTAGGGCTTAGCGAGAGGAGTGACATATTTTTAAAGCGCAGGTGTTGGAAATGTGAAGAACCAATGAAAGAGTTAGATTGAATAAAGAGTCCCTATTAACAAAACTGGTTAATTACTGGAAATGTAACTTTTTTTACAGTAAATCTAAGCAAAAATTGTACTGCAGGTAAAAATCTTTAAGATCGCTCTTGGTTTAAAAAGAAATCTCAAAAGCAAATAAAATCCAGTAGTTGACCACTTTGGTCAAATACTAGCACTTTTTCTATTTTAGACAGCCAGTAGTTGACCACCCCTCAAATATCAAATTCAATGGTTAATATACAAGTAATGATAGTTTTATTTAATTAAACTGTATATATAGGACCTAAATTCATCAATCAATAAACAATTGGAATAAAAACTAGCTGGATGATTTGAGATTGAACTAAATACTCCATACCATTATAGCTAGTAGTGAGAGCGCATGCTTTGAAGCTTTGTTGATAACTTTGTTTTCAACTATTTATTGCGTCTTTTAAGATCAATACTGGAACTTAAGACTGTGCATGAGCTTTTATTAAAATGTTAGCTATGTTTTCAACGCAACAGCTTCGAAATAAACACACAAGAGTTCTTGTTTTTTGTAAAATTATGCTCAAATGGTCAACTACTGGTAGGTGGTCAACTACTGGTCAGTTCACCCTATGTTCATTTAGAATAGGCACCTGAGACGAAATTTATTAGAAGCAGTTAATTATCATTTTCAAAAACAAACAAGCGTTCCGTATGGTTTTTGTAGGGTAAAATGAAATATCTAGTCAGTTTTTCAAAAAAAATGTACAGGTAATTAAATATTTTAATTTAAAAGTCGAGAAAAAAACACGTGACTGAAAACGTTTATTGTTTAAACTATAAGATGACATCAACAATAATACCATCAACTGCATTGCTTTACAACAATGTTTAGTATAAGATGACGTCACATCCAAACTCTTGGCGTTTTCGCGCGCTTTTAAAAAGGAGATTTTTGTTAATTTTTTGACAATCAAAAAATTTCTCGATCGGCCTCAAATTTTGGGTAGTTGCTTATTTTTGCAAGAGGAATCGATTAAAAAAATTTTAAAAAATCATGCAACTTCCTCATTGCTGTATTAGTTTCGTTGATGTTTTGTCTTATGTAAACAATGCTCAAAATTTGAATTAAATTATTATCTTTTAATGTTTTTTAAACTTCTGTAATTAATAAAAAAATCAGCTAGCATTAAGTCGACGGATGCATTTAAATTAAACTCATTTCTCGTCAGCTGATGCATTTAAATAGGCGATAGATGCTCCCACCTAACTCCTGCGTTATAACTTTCAAAGTATCAGCTGACAATCTTTCCACCGAGATTCAGCCAGCTGACGTATATATTTATTCATAGTTGCATAAGTTGTTCAAGCGACCGGCTGACGTATAATCCACCATGTTACAGCCGGCTGACTTCTGTTTTTCTTCGATTAATTGGTTTAGCTATAATATAACCAGTTTTCAGCCGGGATGAAATGACTGTAAAAAAAAATTTTTTACGTGTTCGGGGGGCTACCACCCCTCAACCCACCAACGGAACCGCGGCTGACGTTCACGAGGCTTTATGATACACCTCTATGATGCGTCTCACCAATTATCGATTGAGATGAAATTGGTCATCGAAATCTGTCACTGGCTCCAGGACTATTAGGTAGCTGAACAAAAGTAGTTAAAATACTTTGAAAGAATCGGTCACTCGTTTTTGATCCTGTTTCAGGCGCCTATATTCTATAAATGAACTGACTATATAGGTCACGCCTTCCAACCTTTTTTTAATCGAATGCGAATAAATTATAATCCGTTTGGGTTCAATTTAAAACAATAAGATCGATCTCTTTAGGTCTAGATATTTAAGACTTCCTAAGAAATAATGTATGTCTTCTATGGGCTTGTATGCCTTTCTATGGGCCTTGCGGCTGAAAAATCCAACCAACCAGCTCTAGATTTTTATTGTTGAGGAATCAATATTTTAGATGATATGCATTCCTAATAGCCATTTCTGAATCCAATGCGAAAAACATCGAGCTATATTTAAATATCGAGTCTATGATCGATTTTTAGATCAATAATGTTTGAAGAATCAATTTTACTGATGATTGAAACCCATAAGAATACGCTAATCTTCTCTTAGTTCCTCCGTCCCAAAGCGTGGAAAGTTTTCTGTCCGGGCGGTTTCTAATAATGGCGAGCAAGGAACTTTTCTTTCGCCGCTAAATTAATTGAGTCAGAGCGAAAAGCCGGATTTAATTCTAATCATTTACTGATGCGTTACTTCAGCCTGCTTTTGCTTGCGTCACGGATATGTAATCCAATCAACCAAGAGAGTGATTTGGGAGCCCCTTGGACTTGTTTGCTATGTACTTAGTTGATTGTTTCTGAAGTTAACAATCAGTTGAATCTCACTTTTACTGGGATTTTTAATGTTGTTATTTTCTATACCAATTGCCTATTTTCTATACCAAGCTTGAGTAAATTTATAAAAGGGATTCCAAACTAACTAATGAAAATGTAATATGAAGATATTTTTAATAATTCCATGTTTGTCTACTTTTTTTACTGCTTAGTACTCATTTATGAAATGCATAAAGAAATTATTTAAAAGTTATTGATGTTTAATTTATAAAAATAAATTCAAAAGATAGATCGATATATTTCAAATAGATAAAGGGCAAAAAAATTTAGAATTACTACTATGTTTGTGGTACTTCAGGATAAACGTTCCAAAATCTCACCAATGGGACTTTATTGGAAACTTTTTACAAACTACATTAAAAATATTAAAAATAATAAAGCAATTTTGGTATTTGCTTATATTATTTGGGGATTTATTAGAAGACAAAAATATATCAATGTCAAACATTAGATATTATAGCACCACCAATATTAAAAACACAAGATGTTTTAAATATTAAATACAGTGTAATTTTAATATTTCAATAAGTAAAAATATGTAAAAGTGTATACCTAAATTTACCTGATATATAGCCCTTTATTTTTTAATCTCTCAATAGGAAACCTTCTAATATCATATTTTAGCAAGTCTTTACTGATATCCCTTAAAATACATTTTTTTCTTGAAAAATAAAACGTTTTGTGTATTAATTGAGTATTTGAGTTTTATGGAGGTATTTTGTGGTCCTGATAAATATCCAATATACATTACCTTATCCTATTTACAAAACCACCGCTTTTTTGACACTCAAAAGAAAAGAAGAGTTTAGAAAACTTTAGCGTACAGGAATCGAGAAATATATCATCGGATAAAGATGTATCTGGTTTTGAGAGTCCATCATCTGGAGGATAATGTCTTTTTAATGGTTCTTAAATTGACCTAGATCAATTTAAGAACATTCTATTAGTGTAAACGTGGTGTGTGTGGACTTTATTTAACTAAAAGACCTTAAAATGATGAATAGCATAAAATTCTGTTTTATTTATTATAAAGTATTTTCATTTAATTTTCATAAATCACGAGTTCTTAAAAGCATAGAGATATTTTGAATGGGGGTCTATAACTAACGTTAACTTTGAAAGGGGGTAAACTTTTCAATAAAAAATTGAAAGAAACTTACGAATATTCTATTTAGATAAACATTTTCCATAATGAAAGAAAATTATCATGATATAACAGAATGCTTCTTCACTTTTATAAAACCAGTGAAAATTATTTTAAAACAAATCTCCCAAAAGAGAACGGTAGTACATGGTTTTGTAAAAAAAATTCTATAAAATATTTTCTTTAAGGATTCTAATACTATTTTTAATTGTTCTAAATTCATTTGAAGTTATAAGGAGTTATGCTCTTCAAAACAAAAGAAATTATGCGGTTTTAATTTATTTACTAATATGTCTTTTTATTATGTTAATAATAAGTTTAAACTATTTTGAACTTTTTTAAAATTGAAATATATCTCCACACCTACCTTCTTAAGAGGATAGTAAATATTTACAGGCTAATGGCTTAAAAAGGAAATGACTTGAGAAAAAAATCATAATTTTCACTGGAGTTGACAATATCATTTGTTTCGAAAATCTACTTTAGGAGGAATAATTAAATGAAGATAAATGTTTTCCTATGAAAATAAGGAAGTCTAGTGTTTGTTTAAAGACATGGATCTAAGTAAGGTACAGTAAAGATTACAATATACAAATTAGTTTGTTTTAAAGTTTTAAATTAAACACTGTGTGTCGTATAATTTTGAATATTTCCATAAGTATTTTTTCACTCTGGTGAAAGGGTGAAAATAAATTATAGTTATGCGTAAGAAATTCAGTCAACTGAGGTTAGTCTCTTTCCAGGTTGGAGTTAAATGCTTTTTTATGATGATTTCCATCATTTGTAGATTTTATTGGAGTTTTTGAGGTAAATAACATTTGGATTAATCCGTTTTGTCATTTCTACACTGTAAAAAAATCTTTCTTCAATAAACGGAAATATCCCGGCAGCACAGCTGCCGGATTATTTTCATCATTTGAGAAGGTATCCGTATTTTCTTTTTCCGTCATTTGAGGGAATGTCCGTTTTGTATTTTTCTGTAAAAGGAGGGAAACCTTCCGTTATTTTAGGGACCGTATACTGTAGTTGGCTGATGAGATTTTACTTTTGAATTTTAATGAAATTCCTGTTAAATAATGTTTTATTTTTAATTAACACAATGCTGGAGTTCTATATTCTAACCTTGATTAGGTAAAAAGATAAAATACTGAATCAGTCGGTCAGTTTTGTACTTTGATCGTTAAATAATTTTATCTGGTAAAATAACACAGAATTTAGTAATAATAATTAGCTGCTTTATAAAAATTGGTCATGATGTAAAAAATTAAATTGAAAACTAAATGAAAGTATAGTCAAAATTTAGATCGCCCGCCGGGATTCGAACCTGGGCCAGCCGCATGGCAGGCGAGTATCTTACCACCTAACAACCGGACCGAATACCGCTCAAGAAAGTTTTTGCATATAAGAAAAAAGCAAAAAATTTTAAAAAATAGAAATAATCATTTAAATAAACATTGGACCAGACAAAACACACCTCAAGAATATCGTGAATCAAAAATATTTTATTTCTAAAATACTAATCTTGTTTCGATTATTAACGCGAAATGCATTTCAGCAAGAGAGCTGTCAGAATACCGCCATTTGAGTTTCACCAAAACTATGACACAAAACGCATGCGTGGGGAGAGGAATTCATGTTAAAAATTCCGTTTTGTAGTTTACTGAATTAATCCGTGAAAAATTCATGGAAAAGAATACGTCAAAAGACGTATATTTTTTACAGTGTAGACTGTGTCATAGAGTGATAGCTCCGTTTGTTAAGAATAAGGAAGTTGCATGCGTCAGATTTTCAAAAACAAACAAGTGTTCCGTATGGTAAAATGAAATATCTCGTCAATTTAAAAAAAATTACAGGTAATTAAATATTTTAATTTAAAAGTCGAGAAAAAACACGTGACTGAAAACGCTTATTGTTTAAAGATGTCAATAATCATACCATCAATTCCATTGCTTTCCAACAATGTTTATCGTATGATGACGTCAACATACGATGATCTCAAACTCATGGCGTTTTCGCGCGCTTTTAAAAAGTTGATTTTTGTTAATTTTTTTGGCAATCAAAAAATTTCTCGATCAGCCTCAAATTTTGGGTAGTTGCTAATTTTTGCAAGAAGAATCGATTAAAAAACTCAAAAAAATCATGCAACTTCCTCATTAACTCATTTAATACTGCAAAAAGCGTTTTATTTATTTAAATTATGTTACAAAGAGACTACAACTCTATTTTGTAATGCCTAACAAGTCAAAAGTTCAAGTTTAAAAGTTATGTAGAATTTAAATTCACTTAACTTTTTGTGATCACATAAAATCCATTATACTTTTAATGTCTTCTTTAGAAAATTTTAATTTTGATGACTTAAAGATTTTTGTTCAAAGATGAAATTTTGAGTCTTTTTCAAAATTGATATATTATCATTCTAGAAGAAAAGTAGCAAGAAACTAACGATGATAAATACTTTGACTGTCAATTTGTAGTATTTTATGTGAGTTGGGTAGAAAATCTTATTTTTAATATGGAACAAGCACTGCAATTTTTTTTAAATTTAGATAATATTTATAATTTTAATCAAACTATTATCTGCATTAATAACTAAAACAGATCTGTAAAGCTAAATATTTTTTGAGAAATCTTAACATAAAAAATGCAAATTTTTTTCAATTAAAATAAAATAACCGTAATAATAGTACTACTTAAAAATAAAGTGAAAAGCATTCAACTATCTATAAAACTAGGGAGCTACCGCCCCCTTCTTATATATTAACCATTATATTAAAGTAACTCGTATATGTCTCGTGTTTATCATTAATATTTTTGTTTAAACGCAGACTTGTTAAACAATACCGTTTAAGCAATTGAAAATAATAAGAGACAAAACCTACACATCACTCAATGTTTACAATTAATTTCGTTTAACTTAGACTAAAATTATAAATATTGGACAAAAAGTGTGAAATTTTAGTATAAAATGGCGTACATGTAAGTTTTTAGAATAGGTTTTTATCAGTCTTTGAATGACATTTCATTTAGAAAGTACTTTTTTAAAAGGTGAAAAACATGTTTCATCTTAAAATATGGCGGCAATCGGTCGTTGTGATTGGATGCATAATAATTTGATTGACAGTACTTGCTTTGTAACTGCGACCTTATCCGTTATCTAAAAAATGGAAATATTTTAAAATTGAGAATTTTTTTGAAAAATTGAAGGGCCTTTACTCGGAAATTCGGAAAGAATCCGGACATTTCGATACCATATACGTGTCATTCAGTTCAGTAATGAAAAAGCCTTTCTCTGGAAACCGTTCACCAAAAACTTTTTTTTAAAATAGAGAGGATGCTTAAATATGTTTTTAAAGACAAATATATTGCATTCTTTCAATTTAAAATGGATGAGATAAAAAAACCTACAGTTCATTAATCCTAAAAGTTTGATAATAAAATCAATCATAACAGAATAATTTCATGGTAAAGCAGACAATTCCAATTCCCTTGCACTTATGTTTTTAGTTCAAAGATATTTAATAAAATGAAGTTTTAAGAACAAAACATAATAAGATTCCTATTTCACGCTTAAATGCGATGGTCAGCAGAGAGATTAGCATATAAATCAGGCCCATTAACATACCATGTAGAAACAACTTCATATAAAAAAACATCTTTTCCCTTCGTTGAACACTGTGAGACAGTGATTTGAATAATTTAGTACGTTTAGTTCGTCTTAAGGATATTTTTAAAAACATGTGGAAAGTATTAGAA
This sequence comes from Tetragnatha versicolor, assembly GCA_024610705.1. NCBI lineage: Eukaryota > Metazoa > Arthropoda > Arachnida > Araneae > Tetragnathidae > Tetragnatha > Tetragnatha versicolor. The sequence continues at coordinate 32,818,704 of JANDEH010000005.1, forward strand.
CGTGTAATGAGAAATAGGGAAATATCCGTGTATATAAAATGGTTTCAAATAAAGCTGTAGATTTGTGTAACATAGGCATAAACAAAGGAAGAATCTTGAAGCGAACTGATTTTATTTAATGGTTCTGAAATAACTTCACCTATGTATTGAGTTCAAAACTATTTATTTAAAAGGGTAGATAACTGCTTTTACAAGGTTGATATAGATTGATTTAGAATGTTATTTAGTAGTTTGAAAACTCAAACAATACTTTGCGATAACTATATTGTTGACTGTTGGATATTTTTTCAAATGTTCTGAAAGGTTACAACGGCATGGTTCAACTAAGCACGAATGTTTACGTTGTCTTTCAGAACTACCATAGGCATGTAATCATGATAGAGTCGTCAAAACATAGTACCCTATCAACCAGCTTACACTTGATTTAATATGGAACTTTGGTGTATAAGGATCGTAAAAAGTATTTTACGCTAATGGCCGCCTGTAGTAAAGTTTTCAAATGCTGACATAAAACCTTCTCTCGGTTGTTACTAAAATGGGAAATTTCCTTGAAATTCGGTATAATTCCTTGAAATATCTAGTATTAAATCTTTAAAAATTTTTTCATATAAGTTCAATCGTTATTTCTAAAAAATACTAAACTTTTTGTTAGGTTTTAAAATTACTTTACAGTTCGTAAATTGTTTTTAAACATTCCTCTTTCTAGTAAATTAAACCAACGTCAAAAATGAAATTATTTTTATTTCAATATTAAATATTTTATGAATTAAAAATATTTATTTATAAACATTAGAAAATTGGGAACATGGCTAACAAAAGGTATAATTTGTGCTCTAAGAATTGATTGATTAATGATGTGTAAACAAAAGTAAAAACTTTTAAAACTATTAGTTAAATAAGTTTGGAAATTTACTTTTAGCACTTTTTAATATAAATTCATTAAAACGCCCAATTCCATATACACCTACCTTACCAAGTACCAATTAACTTGAAAAAGAAAACGTATGAAACATCGCCATTACATTAGAAAAACTTAAAAATAAAAAAATGGATATCGAATGAACACCCACACGTAAACTTAATTGAAATTTATTTAGAACATAAAATATATTCTAAATTTCGACAAATAGGATATTCCCCTGGAGACACTGAAAAAACAAACTTGAATCAACTACAGTATCTATAAAATCTTCAAAGGTACAATTAGAATAGTTTTTACTCAGTTTTTGTCTTAAACTGATTACTACAGTTATAAAAACAGGAAAAAGGGTCTTTTATCTTTACTTCAGAGGACATTAGTGTTAAGAGAGATGTTCCAAATTAAAATAGGATCGAGGTTTTTTAAGACCAATTGATTTTGGCAAGTTGAATGATATGCACCTCTCTTTTTTTGTTCGATTCTTGATAAAAGAATGATGTTGCGTAAGAAAAAGGACATAGAATTTTTCTAGGATATTGTAATTGTTTTACGAGTTGTTACGTAAGACGTTGTTTCAAATTAAAAGTAGTACCATAAACCAAAATAACGTATTTTAAAGTACATAATTATGGAATTGATAATACTCTAGGAGGCTATAAAAGGCATTTAAATTTCTGTAATTAAATGGACATAGTATATTTTGGTATTTAAAACACACTTTTAAAAAGAACACAATGTTTTTTGTACATAAAAGGTACAAATGCATGAAGTATTAAATCTTACAGTTACAAATTTCACAACTAAATGTCTTGAAATACAGGGTGTGTTTCAATACAGGGAAACTATTGAAATGAATACAGGGTGTTTCAAAAGTCCGTTTCGCGACTTTTACTTGGAACCAACGTGTCCTAGGGTCACGGAAGTGACCCTGGGGTGTGGTAAGTAGGGTGGGCCGAAAACACACTTTATTTTTTTATTCATGTTCTAATAGCGCGGAAAGGGTGCCACTTTGGTCCAATAAGGAGGGTGTAAAATATTTTTTCGATTGGATAATATCTAAGGCTCCCGCATCGCACTTAAAGTTCGAAAAAATGGATGACTTTTTTACAAAACAACAAAAAAATCAAAGATTAAACTCTCAAATATTGTTCATGATTTTTTTTGTGAAGAACTAATATAGTTATAGACATAATGTTTCAGGTTCCATTCTTTTATCACTCTTGCTTCGTTAGATATAATTTTTTAATGTTCAAAGAAATCTTGTAAAGTTGTTTTTCCTGCATTTTTAAAAGCTAATAACTCTAGAACTATACAACTTAAAAACCTGAAATTAGTCCCATTTGGTTCGTAAATTTCTGTCTTTCATTTGATGGGCATCATGACCATCATTTTCAAAAAAATGTTTTTCAAAATTTAAAAAGTGAAAAAAAAAATTAATAAAATTTTTTTTTTGAAATTTTTTTTTTAATTTAAAAGCCTTTTGACTCTTAAAATGAACATTACTACCAAATTTCAAGTTGAAAATAAAGTTTAATCATGTATAAAAAAATATAAAATCTCGAAATTTAGGCAAGTCCCTAAACAATCACCAAAATTATAAAGCAAGAGCGATTCACTCATGGAAAATTCATAAACTCGCTTGAGGATGTTCATATGACTTAAAACATATAAAAAATTCAAATAAATTTCTGAAAATAAGACAGGTAACAGATTCGGTACAAAACCTTTCAGAGCTAATTTTCAACTTTAAGTTAATTCAATTTGCATGAATTTTAACTGAATATTCCTAAGAAATGTGTTTATATCCAATTTTTTATGGTCTAAAACTTTAATTTACTTTGATTTGACTTTTAAAAGTAACATTCTCAAGCAAGTTTAGGAATTTTTTATGAGTGAATCGCTCTTGCTGTATAATTTTGGGGATTGTTTAAGGACTTGCCTAAATTTCGAATTTTTTTATTTTTTTATACATGATTAAATTTTATTTTCAACTTGAAATTTGGTATTAATGTTCATTTTATGAGTTAAAAGGCTTTTAAATTTTTTTCAAAAAAATTTTCAAAAAAATGTTTTTATTAAATTTTTTTTTCACTTTTTTTAAATTTTGAAAAAAAATTTTTAAAAGTGATGTTCATGATGCACATCAAATGAAAGAAAAAAATTACGAACCGAATAGGACTAATTTCAGGTTTTTAACTTGTATAGTTCTAGAGTTATTAGCTTTTTAAAAATGCAGGAAAAACAACTTTACAAGATTTCTTTGAACATTAAATATTATATCTAACAAAGCAAGAGTGATAAAAGAATGGAACCTGAAACATTATATCTATAACTATATTAGTTCCTCATAAAAAAATCATGAACAATATTTGAGAGTTCAATCTTTGATTTTTTTGTTGTTTTGTAAAAAAGTCATCCATTTTTTCGAACTTAAAGTGCGATGCGGGAGCCTAAGATATTATCCAATCGAAAAAAAATTTTACACCCTCCTTATTGGACCCAAGTGGCACCCTTTCCGCGCTATTAGAACATGAATAAAAAATAAAGTATGTTTTCGGCCCACCCTAGTGGTAAGTGACCCTGGAGAATCCATTGAGATGACTTACAGCGCTGTTAAAAATTAATTTAAAAACTTAAGTAGATAGAGCGAAAGGATCAGTGAGAATATTGTTGCCAACGTTATGAAGAACCTACAGAAAAAATATCATGAAAATATCGTGAATATTCGCGGAGATATTAGCATGTAAAAATAGCACTTTTTGAGACCTCAAAAAAGAAAAAGTTTGCAAATTTGCAATTTTTTCAGTGTTATTGTGTAGTTTTGTGTTTTTTTAGTTGAATAAAGGCCAAAATTAATCAAAAAATTTAAAAACTTGCAAATTTGTGAACTTTTTCTTTTTTGAAGTCTGAAAAAGTGCTATTTTCACACGCTGATATCTTCGCGAATACTCACAATATTTTCATGAGAATTTTTTCAGTGAGTTCTTCCAAACTTTGGCAATAATATTCGCACTGAAGTTTTTGCTCTGTCTCCTTTAGTTTTTAAATAAAATTTTTTAACTTTTTTTATTTCGCCGGGGCGCTGTAAGTCATCTCAATGAATTCTCCAGGGTCATTTATCTAGAGGCAGACCTTACTTTCGTGACCCTAGGGTTGGTTCAAAATAAAAGCCGCGAAACGGACTTTTGAAACACCCTGTACAAACCTATCTCTGTAACAAATTAACAAAGATGATAATAAAATAAATTTAGATTTAAAAGTTTTAAGTTGCATTTTTAACCAAACTTTTTATGTTTACATTTCTTAAATAAGAGCAATTATAAGCTTTAGAGCTTAACATAACTAATTCAAAGAATTTAAAAAACTTAATATAAATTAAATCAACATTAGACGTGGAAGCATTCAAAAAATCTATTTTTTTCTCGGAAAAAACCTCTTGTTTATTTATGTTTGAAATGTCATTTGAAACCATTCTCATTTCGATGTGGTATCGAGTCTACAGTATGTCTGGTACATCATTTTTATTTTTTTAAAATATTATTTGTTTTTTATTTAAGCATAAGTTCTGAAGTAAGAACAAACACCTACTCCCAAACTAGCAGTTTGCGTGTTTGCCATGAAAAATATCCGCGTCTGCAACTTGGAGCTATAGATTGATGATCACATTTATTGGTTTTCTTTCTTGAATCGAATCACGCATTCTCTAAATCCTGAATATCTAGTTTAACTAGAACTCTGTCAGCTATGAAACTTCCTGAGACTTCTCTAAAAACTCCTAAAAACTGGAAAATATATATTTCCTTTAACAAGTTACTTTATAAAACGATAAGATGGGAACAATATTTATCTTGCTTAGAGCTTTCCCACAATTTTTATTTTTTAACAACTTAAGTTTTCGGAGAAACCAGTATAACAAATTCAAAAGAAATAAAATTAATAGTTTCATAGTGACAAATTCCAAAAAAAACAGGAGCTTGTATTTTCATGAGTTGTAGTTTCATACTTTAAAAAAAGTTTCAGGAAATTCATGAAGAAAGGAAAAACAGATATTTTTTCTAATTACAGAAACTAACCAACAATAGAGCATTTTCAATCACATGACTCGGAACTAGCAATGGCCATAGCAACATATTGTTTGACCTCAAGGTATATAAAGTAACAAGGTATGCTCATAAGTGACGTCACCCAGGATATAAAATAACTGACCAATCAATGACGTGCATATCAGCCAATACAACGCCATTGCAATGCAACAGATCGTAGATACATCAGGCATCAGGATTAATTGGGTCGATATTATTGAAATTCATTATTCAGTTTCTTTTAAAACTTATGAATACAATCACCCACTTATTAAAAAAAATTTGTATAAAAATATTAAAAAAGATAATTAAAGTGACAGACGATTTTAAGAATACTATTTCTGAATCTCAAATAAAAATAAACAAGCTGACTGGACTGTAAAAGGATCATTAAAGGTAAACGCACTAAAATTTTGAATAAATCCATTATTAAATTAAATAAATTAGTTCTTAAATTTTAGCTCATTGTTTTCCATATTTCCAAGTACTTGATTTGTTTAGATACTGAATATTTTTTGTTTTAAAAATCTAAACTGCTTCGATACAATGGATATTCAAGTTTTACATAGCAGAACAGTGATATTAATTTTATCATAACAAGAATGTTCTGAAAGTTTTCATGATTGAATATTTGCTTAATATTTTGTTTTCTTTGTATCAGCAGCTGTTTTAATTTCATTTATACAAGTTAGTAATTAAAATCAATAAGCAGAGAGATTGAAGCACATCGTTGTAGAGCTCAAGGTTCATATTTTTAAACGGCTATTATTGAGTTAAAATTATTGTTCTAATTCAAAACACTTGATAACCTATAAATATGTTTGTAATTGTGTCCATTGTAAACTGTTATAAAAGTTTCTTTGGCCCTTATTTTAATAAAAATCACCAAAAATAAGCATTTTCCCATGCTGTGAATAGGAAATATATCCTGGGTGACGTCAATTTCAAAAGCCACGCCTTTTTCGCCGGAAGAGCATACCTTGTTAGTTTATATACCTTGGTTTGACCTATAGTAGTTAACAGTTGAAAAGAAAATAACTGGCCATGGAAGGATTCTATTGGAGCATTTGCAATCACATAACACCAACAGATACCGCAGCACCTAGCAGCAGCCTTAGCAACAGACTGTTTGACCTACAGCACGGAAGAAAATAAATGGTCGTGATATCACCTAAAAACACTCTATAGTGCTGCCGGTAAATTTCCGTTATTTAAAGAAAGGGTATTTTACAGTGTGCGTCAAAAGAGATTAAGGGAATGCTATTCATTTTGGTAAATTATAACTTATTGTTGAGTTAATATTTATCACTAAATTATACATAATGTTCGGCACTAGTTAACTAAAAGTAGTTGAAAAGTAGTTAACTAGTAGATCAACTACTTTTGGTTTAGAGTAGCTGAACTAGAGTTCTACTCAACTACTAGTTTCAACTACTTTCAAAACGTTCAACTGCTTCAAAAAATATTGAAAGATCAAAATTTTAAAAAATACTAGGGAGCTACCGCCCCCTGCTCGCTATCGCTCACCAACCCCCGTAAACTGCTGACGCAGGACCTTTTGGAATTGCTTCGCAATTCCCACAAATTCCAACTCGCTGAACTTAATACACTTTATAAAACAATTTACAGAAAAAGCGTCAACCAACTTTCCAAAAATACGTCACCAAATCCCCTTCATGAATAAATCTCCCTTAAAAGTTTGAATATATATTAATTATTTTTAATCTATGATTATAAAAATAACTAATTCTAATTGTTTATCAATATTAGGACCAAACAAAAACCATTATTTTAAAGTAACCCGTTAGTATAATATGCCTAGTGTTCATCATTCACATTTTTTTTAAACCCAGACTTGTTAAACAATACCGTTCAAGCAATTGAAAATAATAAGAGACAAAACATCACTCTATGTTTACAATTAATTTCGATAAAATCAGACTAAAAATTATAAATATTGGACCAAAAGTGTGAAATTTTAGTATAAAATGGCGTACATGTAAGTTTTTAGAATATGTTTTTATCAGTCTTTGAGTGATATTTCATCAAGAAAGTTCTTCTTCAAAAGGTGAAAAAACATGTTTCATCTTAAAATATAGCGTCAATCGGTCGTTGTGATTGGACGAATAATAATTTGTTTGGCAATACTTGCTTTGTAACTGCGACCTTATCAGTTATCTAAAAAAATGGAAATATTTTAAAATTGAGAATTTTTTCGAAAAATCGAAGGGCCTACTCGGAAATCCGGAAAGAATCCGGACATTTTGATACCACATAAGGTAAATGTGGGTATAGTGGACACTGTACCAATAGTGGCCACATAGCTGATTAATTTTAAATAAAACGAGTTAGAGGCATCACACAGCGTCAAAACACATAAGCATAGTAGATTGTACAATCAGGTAAGCTGATAAATTACCACCGATACCACAGATCAGCATGGGAAGGATATTTAAATATTTTAAAATAACAACATCGGTCGAGTGACTGAAATTTGATTTCGCTTATTGAATCGCGTAAGGAAACGGGTATTTAGGAACTGATTTTTTCGTATTTATTACCGCTTGATTGACTTTTAAATTTATATCAAGATAAATAAGAGTGTGTAAAATAATACTGAATAAAATTTATTTGAAAATGTTGACTTTACGAGGATTTATGGGGGTGTCCACTTTACCAACACATAATCTTAGATTTTCCAATAGTGGCCACCGCAATGGCTTCTAATAGAAACATAAATAATACTTAATTTGAATAAGTTTTTCTTCCTAAACTGTTGACTGTGCTTTAAAATGAGTGTTAAATAAATTTGGTTTCATTCTGGTTTCGAAAACCAATGTTTCTAAAACATTGAACTATATGCTAAATTCCTCTCAAATCAGCTACAGCGTAGCCTTTGGGCCGAAAACTATCAATTTTTTTAAAAATAAAGCTAATTTGATTGAATCTAAAATACATTTCGTTGGGAAGGAAGATTTAATTAGAACTAGACGACTATGCCAAGAAAACCCCCTCAATTTCATGCATAAACCCCTCATATAGGCAGAAAAAGACAGGTGTCCACTATTGATGCAAGAGGTGTCCACCATAGAAGCAACAGCTTCATCTATGTGGCCACTATAGATGCAATTTGGAGTACTTTTAAAAAATTAATTAAAAATACTTTGCCCAATCTAATTAAAGTTTTTAATGGTAAAATCGAAAGAAGAAGATCCAATTAACCTAAAAATAGGATGATAACCGCTTCGAAGCAAATAGATTGGTATTTATTAAGAATTTAAGCAAAAATTTTCCTTAAAGTGTCCACTATACCCACATTTACCTTATGTGTCAATCGGTTCAGTAATTAAAAAGCCTTTCTCTGGAAACCGTTCACCAAAAACTTTTTTTTAGAATAGAGATATGTTACATCTACTTACAATGCCATTTTTCGTGACACATTTTCATATTTAGCAACCTTGAAATATATTTCATCCCAGCAATTGACATATAAATGCAACCCCTTTTTTGAAATCCTCTCTATAGAGCTTTTCACATCACGTGATTTGGCCCTAGTAACAGCCCAAACAACCGCCTAGCAACAGGTTTGGAGGGCTAGGCGCATGCTCAGTGCATGCAAATCTATTGTTTTCCACCCTACGGGTGCCCTCCACGGTCGTGAAAGTAGCTGGAATACGTGAAAATAACTGGTCGTGACGTCATCTTGAAAAGCTCTATTAGGTCATCCCGCAAGTTTTGTCGCTCTTGGGAGCATCTGTATACAAGATATTTTTGACACTTTTCCATTATGTGATACCAATATAAACTGTTTAACTTTATCTACCGTCAATTTGGCATCTTCGCTTGATTTTTGGGACTGATCCCCGACAACTGAGCTTTCCTTAAATCTATGATAACTTGTTACTTCATTTCTTTCTACTCAAAATTTTACATTTTTTCTAAAGTTAAGATTTTTAAATTAAAATTAGCTGGCTAATTCCATAAAAAATTAAGGGGACTCAGTACCCAAATTTTTTTGAAGTTTTTTAACGTCAAAACACTTGTAATGACGTTTCAAACATAATCCAAGCAAAAAATCTACTTTTTAAAAAGCAGTTTTTAAGAAATTCTGAATTTTTCAAAAATTTTAACCAAGTTTTAAAACCATACTCTTTCTTTAATTATGATAATTTTGGTATGATGTTTTACCCCAACATAATCTAATTTATTGTCCAAGGAACTATGAATTTACATTTTTGATACTTGTTATAGTTTTTTATAAAATTTTTTTTTATCCAAACACCTCCAAAATATCATGAGAATAAACACATTTTTCATTTTAAGACCTTATAGTATACTCTGAATCCCTAATCGGAATTCATAGTTTTATTAAAAACATTATGGTTAATATATATGCAGAGTTTCAAGTTAAATAGTCCAGTAGAAAAAGCCTTAGGGTTTTAAATGCTAAAAAGTAGTTTTGAGAAATATTTATTTAAAAAAATATGTGGTAACTGTGCTCAATAATAATTGGAAATTGCTTGTGCTTAGAATCTGTGCATCAATATGAAATTTGCAGAATCAATTTATGAGTATAAACATCGATTTGAAAGCAAAATCCTTAACTTGATATTTTGACCAATTTGGAGGTACTGAGTCCCCTTAAAGTTTTAAGTATTTTCAACAAGTGTGGAAAATTTAACTTAGATTTAAATTTTTTCTGAGGCATCCGGAGAGTTTGATCACAATCATCCATATTAAATTGCTGGATTGCTACCTCTAACCCTCTATTGGGAAATATCCGGATGATCCATTTGCAGGAATCTAGATCGCTAGAAATTCTTCCACCGCTCTTCAAAAGTAGTATAAAATGAGTTTCAATTTATGAAATAAATAAGATCTTCCGTACAATCTTAATATGACTTAAAATTAAAGTAAAATTCCTTTGAATTTTAATTTTGAACGTTTTCAATTAATGGCAACTTGGAGTAAACAAAATTTTATTAATCGTAGAAACTAGGAAAGCTTGAAAAGTGAGCCAACAAAAAAGACCCGAAATTTGCCAAATTGGCTTTAGATAGAAGTAGAAGTGCTTTACTGGTTTACTGTAATGGAAAAGAACCAAAAAATACATTTTATAGATGCTCCCAACAGCGACAAAACTTTCGGGATGACCTAATAGAAATTAGGGAGTTCAGGGTTTTCACTCCTGGAAATTTCAGCACTTTGAAAAGCGATTTTAGGCTAGGTTTACGAGGATTCTAAATGTTTTTCCTGCATTAAAAATGAGTAAGGCAATACTTAAAGTTAACGGCCCAATTTTGTGCTTAAAATATTGTTGTTCAGGCTAAGGGGGTTTAGAACCCTTAACCCCCCTTTATACGACACTGTACTGACTAATATAAATACAACTTAAAAAACTTTAAGACACCAAAAACCTGTATACCTATCAAAAATTTCCGAATCTTTAGCCATGATATTTTTGCTACAGGTAAGAAAAAGTAATCAAAAATTTGGAGAAAATATCTTATGAAATTAAATAGACTAGTTAACTAGTAGTTAACTTTGGGAAATAATCAACTACTAGTTACAACTACTTTCAAGAAAAAGTAGTTAACTAGTAGTTACAACTACTTTTGCGCAGACTAGTTGGTAGTTGGTAGTAAGCTACTTTTTGACCAGTAGTTGCCGAACACTAATTATACAGAATACTTCCCCGAGTTATGTAATATAAAAGTGCAATTTAATATTTTTTGAATAAAACTGCATAATTTCTCCGGGTTAAAAAATAATTTAAGCATTAGCATTATATCACTGCGAACGTTCTCAAGCAGCTGGTTTAGATAAACGTGTAAAATGCTTAATTGTTGAATTCATTGTCGTAATCGAAGCCTGCATAATTAAAACCCAATGCCACCTTCCCTTGAGGTACCAAGAGATTACGACGCTTACTTATCCTCCGAGTTCTCAAATTTGAGTCGTGATTCCATTTACATACAATTATGCAGATACTGTAGCTTCTTTCCAGTCATTTGGATTCCCATTTTCCCCAATTTGCGAAATCGAAACCACAATTCCAGATATCACGGTGTGCACAATGTACTGTGTAATGCACCAATCGAAAAATTCTATTTCAACCATCAAATGGAATTGAATATCGGGGAATATTTACGTCTTGCCAAATGGGCCCCTCTTGGAGAAATATACTATTTCGGGGTCGAACGAAGATTTGAGATGGAGTAGGGGCGGAGTGTTTTGAATGCAATCTTTGATAAGTAAGCATTAGCTCTAAAGGAAAATAGTTTACCGTGATCGTGAATTTGAAGTGTTAAAGACAGAAATATATTTGGCGATACAACACAATCTGCTACACAGTGATGATCTGTCAATGAATGTTAATAATTTTTTTAAAAATAATAATTATAATAATAACTAACTTTTAGTTTCCAAAAACCTCCACTGATTCATTAGTATTTATGAAGGAATTAGTATTTCCGGGCTTATTTCCATAGACTACAGGTTCCCTCCATCCATAATACCGGAAATTTCTTTCTTTAAATATTTATGTACAATTGGATATAAAGCTAATGTTTCAACAGGCAAAACATGTTTTTGTAAGCAACTTTTAGCATTAATTAAGACTGTTATATTTTATGAAAATATACTAGTTTTAATATAAACTCTCTAATCATTGAAGAGTGATTTAAATTATGCATGGCAACCAATTTCGAACTTTTAAATTAAAAGTGTCACCTCTTAGAGAGAAAATTTATCGCAGAGTTCTTGAAGTGAAAGCAGATTAGCTTTAAGAAGTTAATACCCCTTAGAGATGTTACACAAGGGACCCTATGAACCTTGTTAAAGTGTTTAATTATTAGGAAATTTAAGACTACTTTTTTCTAACTTTTTATCACGCTATGACTCCCTTTTTTGAACATAAGTGTAAAAATAATAAAGCTGATATATAATTGTATGGTTTATAAGCTTTCGATACTATAAAAATTAAACTAGTAGGTACAAGATCCATAGTAAAAAATAAAGATAAAAATACATATCTATCCACTCTATTGTTCTCTTAAACATTAGCGTCCTTTCAAAACCTAGTTACTGGGAATCTAATAAAAGATAAAGTATTCTTGCCTATGAGTATAGAGTGCGCTATGATTGAAGAGATCGCAGTAGGAGGAAAAATAGATCCGTGTCATAATCGTGAAGCCATATCTATTTTCTATCACACCTGCGTTTCCTTTTTGTCTGATTTCTTTGGTTTTATTCCCCTTGAGCTTTTCTTATGTACTCATATCGCTATAATCTTCATAGTTTTCATCTTCAAGGCATTGTAAATGATGTTATAATTTAATTAACCTCTCATAAAATTTCAGATTTTATAAAATTATAAAATGTTTCATCACATAAAAATAATAAACATACTAAAAGCTTTCAAAACTATATAATAAGGATTTACTTTTCATATAATCAGCAAACAGAATGTTCATAAATTTTTATTCGAGTTACATAAAAAATGTTATTTGCAAAAATGATTATAGTTCATCCTCCATGCAAGATTAATCCTCTATTAGAATCTGAGGAGATTTTTTAGGTTTCTTAGATTATAATTGAGTACCAGACTTACAGATTTAAGGAAAATGACAGTTTAATTCATTCAGTTTTATGAAAATTAATGTTTTACGTATTGTAAAGAACTTTTGTGTTGAAGCTATTTATGTAAGAATAAGTCAAAAAATTTGTATCTAGAGCTATCGGCCTTCAACGTTTGTGTGTTGCAAAAACCAACTTTTTTGTGTTACCTAATATAGGAGAAAGCACAAAACAAATCCCTGACTCAGTTTTCTTTTCGACTCAAGCGCTTTCGATCAAAATACACTCTTACCCAACTACTGTATGAATGCAATCCTTCTTCTATATCACTCGTCTCTTCCCAACACACCTATTAACATTTGGAAAAGCTATTTCAGGAAACGTAAAGGCAAAAATTCCTAATGGATTTTCCAATCCCTCTCATCAGCCATCTAAGTAGCTGCAGGAAAGTTTCATTGGGGTTGGGTACTTTCGTAAAGGCCTTTCTGCTAACAAAGGATAACAGATGTTCCGAACGGAAACTATTCTGACTCACGCATCGTCTCGTTTAATTAGGTTGATTCGAGGTGACCGTTCGGTCCTTTGGCCTGGCCAACCTCCACAAAAGGTCGCAGGTATCATCACGATATTCAGGAGCGTTCACGATAATTCACTTTTAGATTGAACATGTCTTTGAAGTGGCTATTGTTAGGCGCCTTTTAGGTTTGGAATGCCATTCATGGTAAGTTTGTATAGAGCTAGGCGAGAGACTGTGGTATTCATGGAGGATTCCAGTGTGCTGGTTGAAAAGTTTTAGATGTTCCGTTCGAATTGTTTGATAGTTGAATCGTGCAAACTGAAATTGATAGGGAGAAAAAAGCTTGAAACTACGTTTTAATCAATTATTTTACATTAAGTTGCTTAAGGGAAAGGCTTTGAAAATGATAGAAACTCATTGAGAATATTTTCATAGTTTTCAAATTTGATAACGAAAGTGTTTATTTTACTTCTTGTATCTCTGTATTACTATCTTGTAACTCTATATATTATATATATATATACGTTGGTTTACTCGCTCTAGGGAAGGTTTCTGAAAAAAAAATTTAAAATCGAAGCGTTCCTACAACTTTTTTGGTCAATTTTATGCTTAAAAACCCATATTTCATGGATAACTTCAGGGCAAAACCACATTGTTGTAAATATAACAAGAGAAGATGTAACATTAATTGTTGCAGGCATATTCTGGATTGTTGCAGTTTAAAAAGCATTGTTGTAGCATAAACATAAAAGTGGCTCCTTTATTTAACTATTTCCACATTTGGACTGGCAAAGCTCATCTGTAACACACCAGAAGAATTTTTTAAATGGACTGGCGAAGCCCATCTGTAACACACCATAATCTATATATATAAAAATCAATGTCTGTCTGTCTGTCTGTATGTTTGTATGTATGTATGTATGTTTGTATGTATGTCCTTTATAGTTTTAAACTTTTCGAACCTACATTAACTATTAAACTATACCACGTTGATCTACTCCCTCCAAGGAAGGTTTCTGAAGAATAATAATTTAAAATCGATGCATCCTAATAACTTTTTTGGTCAATTTTATGCTCAAAAACCCATATTTCGTGCCTAACTTCATGGAAAACACCCATTGTTGTAAATATCATAAGAGATGATGTAACTTTAATTGTTGTAGGCGTATTCTCGATTGTTGCAGTTTAAAATCCATTGTTGTAACATAAACATAAAAGTGGCTCCTTTATTTAACTATTTCCACATTTGGACTGGCGAAGCCCATCTCTAACACACCAGAAGAATTTTTTTAAATGGACTGGCGAAGCCCATCTGTAACACACCAGAATAATCTTCTTTAAAAATGGACTGGCGAAGCCCATCTGTAACGCACCAGATGATATTTATAAAAAATAAAATAAAACCCGGGCGAAGCCCGGGTCTAGCGCGTCAGCGCTACTGCGCCCGGGCAAAGCCGGGTCTAGCGCTTTAGCGCTAGTAATCTATATATATAAAAATCAATGTCTGTATGTATGTCTGTCTGTATGTATGTATGTCCTTTATAGTTTTAAACTTTTCGAACCTACATTAACTATTAAACTATACCACGTTGATCTACTCGCTCCAAGGAAGGTTTCTGAAGAATAATAATTTAAAATCGATGCATTATAATAACTTTTTTAGTCAATTTTATGCTCAAAAACCCAAATTTTGTGCCTAACTTCAGGGCAAAACCACATTGTTGTAAAGAAGATGTAACTTTCATTGTTGTAGGCATATTATCGATTGTTGCAGTTTAAAATCCATTGTTGTAACATAAACATAAAAGTGGCTCCTTTATTTAACTATTTCCACATTTGGACTGGCGAAGCCCATCTCTAACACACCAGAAGAATTATTTTAAATGGACTGGCGAAGCCCATCTGTAACACACCAGAATAATCTTCTTTAAAAATGGACTGGCGAAGCCCATCTGTAACGCACCAGATGGTATTTATAAAGAAAATAAAACCCGGGCGAAGCCCGGGTCTAGCGCGTCAGCGCTACTGCACCCGGGCAAAGCCGGGTCTAGCGCTTTAGCGCTAGTATATCTATAGGGGAGAGTGCTGTACCTAAGGACGGTTGTACCTTCAGCCACCTCATTTTAAAATTCGGAAAAAAATGGAAACTTGAATTTGTGGTTGAATTTGAATGTAAACAGATGCTATCTAGTTGCTAACGTGAAATAAGCTCCTTAAAATAATATTTATATTTAATATAATAAATTTACTGTTTTTAGGTGCTCAAAGTTTTTTTTAGTGCATCACTACATTAATATTTTTCTTCCCCTTAAATTATAATACGATAAAATGTGATATAAGGGGCGAATCCCGAGATTTTGACTTTTTATTTTTGATATTAGAAATTTTCAGATCTCATTTCTTTAATTTTTTATAGAACTTTAAATGCAAAAACACCAGGGGTTGTACCTTTGGACACCATACGTGTTGTACCTACGGACACGTTCTTGTGGGTGTCTGTAAGCTAATCGGCGTTTTTGAATCAGGTTTCATTAAAGTGAATGCATTTTAATGCATATTAAATAATTCCTAAATGGTTATCTATTTGTCGGCGATTATTTTCAAGTGATTTTTAGATGAAAATCAAATATTTTGTGACCTAAACTACTTTTTTAAATTTTTTATTTTACTTTGCATTTAATGTGAAATATGGTATAAAATCTTAAGCACCCTATCGCACTTAAGTATGATGATTACAAAAAACTTGAAATTTCCACCGAAGAAGATTTGCGGAAGTTATTACCACCAAATGCTTGCACAACTAAGGGTCGATCGAATTGTTTTTATGGATCAGTGAAGTGATCAGATCTATCAGCATGATTGATAAAACTATTACCTCAAACTTCGATCTGAAAATCCCATGTGATTTATGTATTTTTGGTAAAAATCAAGACTTTTATCATTCAACTTCGTTTTAAAGATCATTTACGATCTAAAACTACATTACTTTTAAAAATCTATTCCCAATTTTAAAAATGCTTGAAATAGTTTATTAAAAGGTAATGCACCAATAAAATGTTCATTTTTAGCTTTTTTCAACTAAAAATTTCCTTTTTCAGGGTGTCCACAGGTACAACTGGGTCTGTCCATAGGGTGAGCACGTTGTTGTACCTATGGACACAAATTTCGTCAAGTTATTAAAATGAATAAAAAATTCAATTTTGAAGATTTTAGCTAATAAAAAATATTACCATCTTTGCTAAGGTTAGGACTATAGGTTGGGCACTTTAAATGTTAAAAATGTGATTTTTCCTGTCTTAGAAAAATCCAAACGTGATTTTTGTCCACAGGTACAACACTCTCCCCTATATATGAAAATCAATGTCTGTCTGTATGTCCTTTATAGTTTTAAATTTTTCGAACCTACATTAACTATTAAACTATACCACGTTGATCTACTCGCTCCAAGGAAGGTTTCTGAATAAAAATAATTTAAAATCGAAGCGTTCAAACAACTTTTTTGGTCAATTTTATGCTTAAAAACCCATATTTCATGCCTAACTTCAGGGCAAAACCACATTGTTGTAAATATAACAAAAGAAGATGTAACATTAATTGTTGTAGGCATATTATCGATTGCTGCAGTTTAAAATCCATTGTTGTAACATAAACATAAAAGTGGCTCCTTTATTTAACTATTTCCACATTTGGACTGGCGAAGCCCATCTCTAACACACCAGAAGAATTTTTTAAATGGACTGGCGAAGCCCCTCTGTAACACACCAGAATAATCTTCTTTAAAAATGGACTGGCGAAGCCCATCTGTAACGCACCAGATGATATTTATAAAAATAAATAAAACCCGGGCAAAGCCGGGTCTAGCGCTTTAGCGCTAGTATCTATATAAAAATCAATGTATGTATGTATGTATGTATGTATGTATGTATGTCCTTTATAGTTTGACATATCTCATAAATCTATATATATATAAAAATTAAATATTTTTTTAAATGGTATGCAATACATCTTAAATTAAACCATGCTAATGCTTTGCTGAAGTGACAACAGACACAGGAAGATTTAAAACTATCATAGTGTATTTTAAAATTTACGTTCAGTTTTTCCTTAAAGTATGTAATTAATATCACTTGTGAAAATTTGATAGTAAACATTTTTCGATGAAGGAACTGCAGAGAGATAAACAGGGAACTCTGACTTTTTAATTTCTTTTAGAAGTTGGTTTAGATTTTGACATTTTCATTCCAAGACAATCATTCAATTACAAATATAAAACACAAAAATATACCTGTTTTAAATATTCAAGCATTTAGATAAATCTAAAAACAATTTGCTCATAATAAATAAAAATACAAAGAAGCAGATTATGAATGGAATGTTGAAAAAATGTCCTTTGATGTTTATCCAAAGGTTTGAACTTAACAGGAGATAAAAGTATCTCCCTTCTTCAAGTGAATTGACAGGCTTTCTAATCTGCTTTAATTAAATGTGGAGCTGATTATTCATTACTAAGCACGCAAAGAAGAAAAAGAAAACTTATTTTAATCACCAGGATTAGATGGGAAAACTATACCAGATTATCGACTTCAGTTCCTCAAGGGAGTATTGATAGTAATTTGAAGCATGTCCAAGTTTCGTAGGGAAAATACTTAATTGTGCTCATAGTTAGTTGTTTATGTAAACTATTACGTGAGTTTAAAGAAATAGAACTTCGAAAAGCTAGTTTCTAAAAACTTTTAGAGGAATTATATGGTGATAACTTCATATTCATTTTAACACGTGAATCAAAAATTAAAAAGAACAAAAATACTGGAATGAAAAGAAATACTGGCAACTAAAAACTATTGGAAAAGAAATTTTTAAAGTAAATTTATTCTTTAAACACTATCACTACTAGCATTTGAATAAAAACCTATGTTTTTATTCTGCTAAATTGAAATGAAAAAAAACACTAGTAATATAGGAAAAATATTGGGAATCACATAATTTTTTTTCCTTTAATGAATCCCTCTGGAAACAATCCTGAGTAAGTATAGAGTGCGGACAAAAGTTGCAAGGACCAATGAAAAATAGTTTATGGCAGGCAAAAGTTTTGAATTCAAACTATGGTGACACAAATTTGAACTAATTATTTATTGTCGAAATAGACGACCCCCTAAGGACAAAAGCTTAATGCAATTTTTATTAATAATTGGATAAGTATATGAGAGTCGACACTAGAGTTTATTTTTTATCCCCAACCGTTTGAAGAAAACATGCGATTTTTCATTGTTTCTGGAAACTTTGGTTCGCAATTGCTTCGGAGACCTCACTTTCCAGGGAATTCTGAATTGTGTTTGGAAAGTTTATGTCCCCTATCGTTTTTGCCAATGAGTTTTGAATCACCTGGATAAAACAAAAGTAGATTTTATATTTTTAAGGAAATCTTTTAGCTTATAATATATTGAGAAATATAGTTATTTTTGAGCAATATTTATATAAAAAGGGATGCACTTTTAAGTAAGTAAAATTTTTTATTCATGACTAGAAATCAACTTCTTTTGCTGTACTAATAAAGGAACAGGTCAATAATACAATAAACTGATAATAATCTAATACTATATAATAAAAGTCAATGTGTGTTTGTTTGTAGGTTTGTGGGTTTGTCTTTTATACAAATCCACAGTTTTCTACCGATCTGCACCAAACTTGGTATACCTACGTAAAAAAACTCAGGAAAAAACATAGGCTAGGTTTCAAAAACTTTAATTAACTTTTAAACTTTTTTTGTGTTACTTGGCTATTTTAAACTTTTTTTGTGTTACTTGGCTATTTTAATGCTTTTTTTGTGCAATTTGCGTGTTTTGTGTAACATTAAAGAGTACCGAGCCCCCTTTTTTCTGAATCTTCACTGTTACTTATTACACCCAAAACTAGTTTGGTTATAATTAGGGCAGGCGGGGTATGGGGGGGCGAAGCCCCCCCCACCTACCATAAACTTTTTACAGTTCTTTTAATGTTGAAATTCAAAATTTTATTTTCTGTTTGAGTGCTTATTTTATTGAGTTTTCCTGCAAAAGAGCATTGAAATAGCTAATATTAATACAAATATTATACAAATGGCATACAAAATCACTAAATTACTGATTTTATTTCGATTTTCAATCTTGATTTTTTATCAATGTCTGCTCAGAGAACGATTTTCAGATGTCCGCTCACAACACGCAACCGTAAAAACTAAATCTACATCTGAGATTGAAAAGCAACATTTTTTATAAAGGAAAGAAATAGTTTTGAAATAGTTATCATAATCAAATATCATAAACTTATCCCCCGTCAAAAATTCTGTTAAAATCCTTTCAGTTAAAAAATGATTTAAAATAAGATTAAGGAAATAATGAATTTTTAATGCCCCGTTACACTTATAGAATAACTTTTTACAGAAAGATGGATTAAACCTTAAACTCTTTCAAACAACCCGTGTACCGCTTGTTACAGCAAAGAAAACTTGCTCTTCATTTCTTCTTTTATCATGAGAGAACAATCCCAAGAACTCAGCTATAAAAACACAGAGGGATTATATAAAAATCTACTGCAAAGCCTCACAGAGGGTCAGGTTGACTTTTACGAGCGTGATCTAATGAAGATGAAACTTCAGAAATCCGTCTCGTAAACTAGGTGCACTCTTTCCATTTCTACGCACATTTATTTCATGCTCTTGAAAGCTCCCCAGGAAAGAAATTATTTCGCTAGTTAGAGCGATCCAAAGTGTTTTGTAGAATTCCGCGAAATGCTTTAACGTGCTCTGTAGCGTCCTCATTAAGACGTTTTATTGAATAAAAACCCGGCAATGCAAATTAGAATTTCATGGCTTTTTGTTAGTATACTCTAGAGTAATTGTTATAAATATACGAACTACGTATAGGAATAAGGGAGAAAAGAAAAATACTCCTCCCCAATATATTTAACTGTAACTAAAGCAAAACTATGCAAAAAAGTAGTATAATAATTATTTAGGCATAATTTATTGATTTTACTTTATAAATAAAAATAATACCTAGGTATTTCAAGTTTAAATTTTTACAGCCCGTATACATAATAAAAGGAAAGGAATCGAAAGAATTTAATTTGCTGTGAGAATGATTGATGAAGTAAAATAAATTTTATCATATGCGAGTAGAGGAGGTTTTATGGTTATGTATTTTTCAAGAAATATTTAATTAAGAGTGTAAATCGGCATATTATAATTATAGATGGAGTAAAAATGTTTATAATATTTTGTTTCTTCGAATGGTTAGCTTCTTTTTTAAATTTATTTACATAATATCTCTACTCCTCAGAATCACTTGTTTAAAGTATTCCCCTCAAATTTAATCAAATACAGATTTTTTTAAGAAACCATTATTATTTGCTCTTATTGTAAATATTTTATAGAATTAAAATTATATTTCCAAATACCTATAAAAATTTATATATTTTAATTATAAACTCAAAATTTTAAAATAATCCATTACTTGTAATTGGCAGATATATTTTTACTTCATTTATGACGACACCGCACATACAATGTATACCTATCTTTAAAACAAAGTAATTTTTAAGAATATTGTATTTTTGGGATGTACGATTTAAAGATTACAGTATATTAATGAAAAACAAGTAAATTCTGATTAACATGAAATTAAAGTAAACTGATGAAGACTTCCACTGCCTGAAGAGTAACAATTTATTCCATTTTCCGGGATGGTTGGCAGTGTTGATTGGGTGTTTTAATAATCAACGTGGCCATCCATCCTGGAAAATGGAATACATATGAAAAGTAATGGTTTGCAAAGTCCGTCGTATAAAAAATCTGCTAGTTTTCTACCTCTCTATAAAGGATTTCCGGTGGAGGTTGTAACCTTGAAAAACAAATTGAAACTTGCTAAATTCACAATCGAATTATTTTTTCAGGAAAAGAAATCAAGGATATTCAAATAAAATCCAAATTTGTCTAAAAGTATCGATGATTATTATCAATGTGGTTGTGAGTTGTCGATATTTTTATTGTGTTTTAGATACTCAAATATGTAATAACAATTAATTCTGTGTGACCAATTGAATCGTCAGTTTGAAGAAGGGAATAAGTCCAAAAATCAAGTTTTGAGAAAATCGAAAAAAAAGTAATGGAATTTTCATTGTATGGACATCGATTTCACAACTTCAAGGGGCGATATCTCCCTAAAGGGGTTAGTTATTTTCCCCCTCTTTTCACCCATGTATAGGGCAAAGCTTGGAGATTGTTTTGAGCACAAAAAGTCAATTTGTCATTTTTTGGACTTATTCCCTTCTTCAAACTGACGATTCAATTAAAATAAAAGTTAATAAAAACTACTTTTTATTGCTTCAATTATAATGACTGAAATTATAAAAACAAAGGTTCTTCCAATAAATGCTTTTCAATATAAGTACTTCCTTAATACCTAACCTTTATAACAAAGCTTATTTCCTTTTCCATTCCTTTAGGTGTATTTTAAAGAAAAACATTTACCAAACATATAACTCAACTCGTCGAATATTTTAAAGCGAAAAGCTTTTGAATTTGTTTTCCACCTTGAATAAAATTTAGGTAAATAATTTTCACAAGGGAGGAATACGCAATATATTACAGCATAAATTTATTATTTTTACGCCTAAGGTTTTTTTTTAGTTCTGCTCTGGTTCCAGGTTAGGAAGAATTTATTTCGATGCATTTTAGGTTTGAAGGATCTAAAATACATCGGTATTTCCCAATGGCATGGTACATATTTTATAAGGGCAGTGGTCCTGCCATAAGAAAAATAAATCATGTTTTTAAAAGTCAATATCCAAAATGTATTCTGAAAGCATTTGAAATTTCTAGCAAACCTTCATCCGAATTTAGGATCAGTTAATATAATTTCCAAGAACACTCTCATATTGCATCCACCGCAATCTTTCAATGCTTTATTCAAATTCTAATAGTGTACGTTCACTGTTTCATTTATTACTTTAACGGTTTTTATATTAAATTTTATTATATAAAATTTGAAATAAGACTACTTTTTACCATAATCAAGCACTCATAAAAACATGCTCACAAAAGTTGTAACGAATAATCTCTTCTTAATGGAAATTATATTTTTTAATGTACCATTTTCAATTATAAAAAAGGAAAAGTGTTATGCTTTTAATGAAAAGACTTCTAAATTTTGATGATCTAGAATAATTTCAAATGTTTTTAGTACGAAAAAGATCATTGCTAAGCATTAACCCCTATAAAAGAATGGAAAATAATAATCAAATCTTTATTTTCCGGTGTGTTCGGCTTACTTAGTAAAACACGAGTAAAAATTAGTTAACTTTACAAAGAATATCAAAGAACTCGGTTGAGAATTTCACGAAGGTTGTTAAAATTGATTGGTTGTTCATTATTCAAGTAAGAAAAGTTTAATAGACTTTTAAGTTATAGTGGTAAAAACTTTTCAAGTTCCGATAAACAAAAGAGTTATTCAGATGAAGGAACAAATTTATTTTAACCCAGGAATTTATCGAAACACAGTTATGAAATGTTCTCTCTGTGGGTAAAATTTCGATTATATTCCATAAAAGTAATAGTAAATCAAAACAGAACTTTAATCTCCAAGGAATAACAATATAATTTTCACATTTTATTTATAAAGTAATCAGGTATCTCTCTGCCACAAAATTTTATTTAGCTTCCTTAACAGAATATTCATTCAAAATTTTTGACATATTGTAAAGCTAATTATGATAAAATTTTACCCATAATTTTATGTAATTTATTCCAAAAACTGTTATGACATAGACAGTTAAATTTAAAGTACGTTTTAAAACATGCTTTTTTTTAATTATTAATTTCTACTTCTTTAATTGTTACGAATTAATAAAATTGAAGCTTATGCATTTTTGCTTTGATAATTATTTTGAATACTTTGCTGTATGATCTGAGAAAGCTTATTATCTAGTTTCTATAAATTATTCTTGAAACTCTAAGGCTAAGCGCGCACTAGAGACTTTTGTCTCGGCGACAGACACAAAATAATCACCCTGGCTATTGCAAGAAGCTAGAGCGCGCGCATAGGCGACGAGACACTTGGCCCATTGCCAAGAATATCACCATTGAAATACTTAGCTCTCGAATGACTAGTGTTATAAGTCACCGTGACAGAAGTCTCTAGTGTGCGCTTAGCCTTAGGTGAAAGAATTACAGATTGATCATACACAAAGTTTTTGATAATTGAAAAATAATTTTCCAGCCAGATTGCATAAAATTGTCAGATTGGTAAAAAATTCTTACATCCTTACAAATAGAGCATAAATAAATACACTATACTTTGCTTATTTTTAAATGTTTTATATTAACTTCGGCAGAGTAAAAACTTTCGAGGGTGTTTAAAAGAACTTTTTTGCAAAAAAAATAATGACATTTTCCAGCATGTTGACATGAGAAGAAAGAAGTTTGATGGCTTCAATAGTTTTTTAAGCATTTAAAGGAGAATGGGTACGAGTGACTATGAAGATTTACACACTCGTCGGTTGGTGAACATGGTGTAATTTCCCTACATCAGGGGATCTCACCCGGAGTGTCTTGCCCCCTGGGGGTCACAGGACTTGTCTAGGAGGTCGCGTAAAACCAGAAGAAAACATAAATTAACTAATCCCATTGTAGGTGTGAGAAATCACTGTATTTATTACTTGTTTTACTTAAGGTAATGTGTTATACAGGGTGTCCCTAGAAAAGTGGTCCAACCCCTTTAACTTTTGAACCCCTGCAGATATAGTCATGAAAGTGGGGTCTAGGTAAAGGGACCATGCCCTATCCGATGAAATAACTTTCAACGCCCTCTAGCGGAAACTTTAGGAGTTATAATTTTTATTTTCAAAACTATTTGAGGTATGTGAAAAAAGTCAAAGACTAAGTTGTCGAGCAGCATCAATTCAATGGGAAAATACACCTAAAGCAGAAAAATATCTTGAATAAAACCCCTAAAACGCACGCTCAATTAGGTTGAATTTACGTAGATTTTAAGTCTTAAAACGCTGCTCAAGAGGCGAAAATGAGAAATTTTCAATTTAATGAACTAAAAATACTTTTAGTCACTTACTTAAGTCATAAAAATGAAAATTTCTTATTTTTGCTTCATACCTAATTGAGCGTGCGTTTTAGGGATTTTGTTCAAGATATGTTTCTGCTTAAGGTGTCTTTTCCTACTGAACCGATGCTGCTCTACAACTTAGTCATTGACTTTTTTCACATACCTCAAATAGTTTTTAAAATAAAAATTTTAACTTCTAAATTTTCCGCTAGAGGGCGTTGAAAGTTGTTTCATTGGATAGGGCATGGCCAGTTAACTATACCTAGACCCCACTTTCATGACTATATCTGTAGGAGTTCAAAAGTTAAAGGGGTTGGACCACTTTTCGTGAGACACCCTGTATGTTTATCAGTGGGTTACACGGGACTGTTTCAGTTAATAAATTACGACTAGTATCTGTTAAAAAAATAAGATTAAACATTATAGTTCGAGAGGGTCGGTAAATATTCAAACTAAAATGGAGGTTACAGTAACTATAAAGTGAGAACCCCTGTCCTAGATTTACGATTACAAACTTAGATTAGATGGTTTGGTGATTAAAAATGTTATTTGGTTACTCATCGCACTTATGAAACATTTTCCATCTTATAAATATATCTTCGCTTTTCACTTGCTAATAAAAAAATTTAACTTCATTTAAAGATATATTAATGATATTTTAATGAGAAAAAGTTTAAGACCTTGAAAAAATCACTAAAAATAATAATGAAATTTCTTTTGATAAAAATTGCTGTTAATATTTTCACTACAATTGCACATAGGAATGTATTTTTTATCTTTATTAACCCTTTAAGACCTGACAGCCCCAAACTTTCTACGGAATTCAATGATAACTTAGATCTTGGACTGTAAGCGTAAAGTAATGATATAAACTATCTCCACAAATGAAAAGTGAAATTATTTTATTACTAAATCTAAATAACATTTCATATTTTATTTTCTAAGCAGAAGTTAGAATTATCACTCTGCATAAAATCAACAAATTTCATTTATATGACAACGATTATTTTAAACTAAAGGTTATCGTAAAAAGCTCAACATGTTGATTATTTTGTCAGTCTTTAACAGTCATATTCACAGACATTGGTGAAATGATTCTTTGACCAAGGATTTAAACCAACTCTTATGAATATGGATGTAAGTCACATTGTCATGAAACTCTACACACAGTAAAAATAGGACAAAAAAACCTACAAGTGTGCAATAACATTCAACTCAACATAATTTCAGATAATTTGCACTAATTATTTCGTCATTTCATAACATTCAAACACATAATTTGAAAGATAGCAATACATAAAATACTACTTTTATATAATCGCCTTAGCAAAAAAATTCACTCACTTCGTAGTCAGTATCGTAATCCAAATCATAATCATCATCATCCTCTTCATCATCCGAAAGGTCAAAACTGACCACCCTTGCCCTCCTAGGGGGCGGTGGGGACATGAGCCGATCACTGAAAGCCTTCCTGTAGATCCCCGTATACCTGGGGGGTGCACTGCTGGGGAGCAGGCAACTGTCCAGGCTACTGCCCCTGCGGGCAGGATTGGTAGATCCATAGGAGGACTGCCGAAGTAGGTTCAATCGCTCACAACTGGCACGGTAGGTCAGCACGCTTAGCTTCATAACGAAGGAGTCTGCAGATTGTTGGTTTATAATAGGGTAATGCGATGAGATTATTCCATAGAAATGGATATGTGGTTGGAATTCTCAGATTTCAAAGTACTTTGATGATACGATAGTTGATATGTGTGGATATATTTGTTAAAAGTTTAAAATGTGATATTGTGCTTTGATCTTGGAGGTAAGTGTAAATACTTTGGGAGTGATAGACAGGATAAGAAGCTTAAAAAGTTTATTTCAGTTCTAGAGTTAAAATATGATATTATTAAAAAACATTTATTCATTTGGTGGGTATTATTTGGATGAGTTCCCTTATTCTTACACTAAAAGGATATTCGTAGTCAGGAGAACTCCGTTATAATCACTCGTGATTAGTCGAACAACATTTTAGGAGGCACCGAAAGAATTCCATAAAATACCTTATTTGTTATAAAATGTCACCACTAAATTTCAGGTCTAATTGATACTTTCTAAACAGGTTTCTTATCAGGTAATCATTGTTTTAAGTAAAACTTTTATATTTTTATAACAGTACATTGGATTGGAATACTGATAAAAATTTAACCGTGTGCGATTTTTTTTATTTCCTGTGTACTTATTTTGATCAAAGTGTTAAATTGTTACTTAGGCTTCATTTAAATTTGTATTCATTCTGAATTTTGTAGACAGTCACAAAATCTCATGACAATAAAACTTTCATAATTTCGTTTCAAAACTGAAACCTTACCACTAAATCTAGTCTTCTGCTTCGCGTTACTACTATGTTTTATTCATGTACGAAATGGACACATCACGCAAGAAATAGAGAGAATCGGGAATCAGTGCATTCCAATATGTCACCATAGAGGGACTTGTATTGATCAGGACCGAACACACAGTGTGCTGACTCGATGGCAACTGCACATACCTGTCAAATTGTGCAGTCATTCATTTAGAGATTAGAGACGCAGGAATTTGTGTTCACTTGATAGAGATGACTGAGTACTGAGTAATCCTTGGTGACATGTAGAATACAATTGGTTCTGAGATTATATGACTTGGAAATAATAGTATATGGGATGCTATGTATAAGAGAAGGCATGGCAGATTGGGATTAAAGGTAGCTGGATATTTATAAAATATGCCTATTTAGTTTGCTAAATTTTATATTGAAGAAATTTAGGGAAATAGTCACTCCAGTTATATATCTGAATTAATGTTTTAACTATTTCTAAAATATATGTAAACACATATTTTCTACCAAAATTAATTAGGAATAAAAGTTGTTAGTGGATATTAAAAGTAATTGCATTAATAATATTGAAACTACTTATAAAATTGTGAAACTATGTTAAGCGTTCAATTAACACTAACTATATATTATTAATGTGATCACTACTCACTTAATATTAGCTAAAAGTATCATGTGAGTTTAATAAGTTTGCGGAAGTTTTTTTAAAGACTTGTGGTAAAAACATAATCAAGAATTCCAAACCTTAAAACCACGTAAATAATCCGAGTATAAAGAGCTTTTGTAAACTTTTCAAAACTTTGTATCTTCACAAGTAGTTTTGCACTTCCTATTCTTCACTGTCTTAGTTAAAACCTTTGGATTATATAAAGTTTTTTTTACTATATATGTGTTTATGGAACACAATTATCAGCTGTACTGACACATGTAAGCTATCGGTTTGCATACTCATTGATTTTAAAAAATGTACAATGGGAATTTTCTAAAGTTCAAACGAGGTCAACATATCGTTGTCATCAAATAATTTCCAATCGACAGTTACTAAATAAACTGATTTTCAACGGAGATAATGTTCATTTTTGATAACAGTTGATTACCACAAATTCATACTCGTTGCTTAAAAAAGAATGTATGATGGGAAATTTTCTAAAGTTCAAAACGGATCAACATCTTGTTGAAATCAAATAATTTCCAATCACTTAGTAGATAAACTGCTTCTCAATGGAGATAATGTTCACTTTTGATTAAAATTAGCATTGAAATCCATTGCACAACTAGTAATCCAGGTTAAAATAATCACTTGGATCCTTCTTGACACGGAAACCAATCTTCCGAACACCGCAGAAAAAAAATCCAACACCAATCACACTTTATCGGCGCAAAGTAATAACTGTTTAACAAAAGAGTAAACTTTCCTCAAAGTATCTCCATCGCAGCTCTCCACACTTTTTTACCCGACCACTCCGCACGGGCCGGACAGTGGACGTGTGCGCGCTTTGAGGGAGCGAAAAGGGAAGTGATAGGAAAGGAACTTTGCCGCGGCGATCGGCACAGACGGCGAGGAGGGGGAGAAAGTGTGGGTTTTCGGGAAAGCCGTATCGACCCGCACTGCCATGAAGGGGGATGATTTTCGTGCCCTCTCCCCGTTATTTCTTTCGGGGGTTGGTCTTTTTGAGGTTCTCAGATGCTCTTTCTCAAGTACTTTAAAGAATGGGCGGAGATATTGGAAGGGATGCCATCACAGAATTCCTCTTTTGGTGCGAATGTTATTTTGAGCGGCAGGGGAGGAAGTGCGCGAGTTTAGAGGGGTGAGTTATGGTGGGTGTTATGGGGACCATTTCGTCTTGTAAACCTTTTGGGGATTCAATGGGTTACTTTAAAAAATACGGAATTTTCCGGTATACCCTCAAAGAAACCTTATTTGCAAGTAATAATTTGACATAAATATTTTGGAAATAAGTTTTTGAGAAAATAATTGAAGTGTTTGAGGCGATAACGAACAATTAAAGTGTTTGCAGATATAATGAACTAATTGAAGTGTTTGCAGTAATTATGAGCTAATTACATCTCTTTCCAGCTTTCCATGGTTTCCTGCATTCCAGTTTTTCGAGTTAGCTCATTGTTTGTTAATGCAAGGATCTCAATTACATTTACGTCGTCTTTTAAATTTTCTTCTTCTTCATGGTGGCTTGTTATCCCAGAGTCAAACTCACAACTACAACTTTACAGATATTATTTTTACGTAACTCTTATCTGGAATATCTCTTATACCTTCTATAAGTCTGATATCGAAATTTAAACCTCTTATCGTATATGTACTGTGGTGATTTTTTTGGTAAATTTTATTTACCTACTTCTGTAAGCCCCGTGTGATACATTGCGGTACACGGGAAGTTTTTGTTGGTTTTAATAAAAAAATAGATAATTATTATTTAAACCGTTGCCATTTTTAAATATTCATGGAAAATTTAACTTTTTAGTAATTATAATATTAATTCTACATTGTAACACAGTTTCAAAACAGAACATTCCAGTTGAATGTATTAGAAATTTGTGTGAAAAAACCCTGTTTAGGAAATACTGAAAGGCAAACTTCTTGCTTTCTAGCAAATAAAATTACATTATTTTTAAACTTTTTCTTAGTTTATTCTTCCCAGAATGCGTTGCCCACTATCTTTCAAACTACCTCTAAAAGTAATAAGGAATAAGATTATAAAATGCTATCTTCTTTTCTTAAAGAAAAATTCATATATTTTTTTTAAATATGAAAGAGAGACGATAATCTTATACTCCAACGTACAGAAATTACAAAAAACAAACCATTTTGCTTCGCCTTCTTGAAAAACACTTATATTTATGTTTTCATTCAAACACATTTACATAAAATTGTAGTTCGAAGTTTTGATGTTAATTATTTCTTGTTTTGTATGATATATTTAATGTTTCTTGTTATTATTGTTGATAAATAAAATGTAATTTTAAATTAACATTAAGTTTTAACCCTACAATGCATGATTTTTTAAATTCACTTGAAAATCATTTATGTGACTTCTATTATGGTGTAAATTAGTAAAAAAATACTAAAAAAATTAATTTAATTTTTTTCTACTTTTTATTTGCAAAAAACTTTGTCCTTGAGAAATTAATTTGTGTCTCTTGTGAAATTAATTGTGAAGTGAAATAAAACAAAATGCTCTAAAAATAAAAAAAACAATTTATCTTTTCAAAACATTTTTTTCAAGCTGAAAAATTGTTTTATTTTAAGTTATAAGGTCCTTTTATTTTGGCGTTTTCTGTGTCTTGACTTTCGTCTCACTAGCCACTAACAAATGTCTCAAAATAGTGCCCCTGCTGTGATCTACTGGCAGTCTCAAGTGCTAATACGATGAAATGTTATATCTATTGTACTTATTGCATGTTGTTGCTGTTTGGAAATGAAAGTTCGAGTAGGAAATGGAGAAAAATGTCGTGTTGCCAAATGGCATCAGTATGCACTGTAGGGTTAAGACCTCAACATGTTTCATGAGTGTCTAAAAATAATCTTCCCAAAAATTTTACATTGGTATTCAAAATTAGTAGTAGGAACATTACATTAGTAGGAACAGCTGACACTTAAATGTAACAAAACTTACACGGGAAACTATTAATGAAACAAACTAAGCACTTACTTATTAAAATCACATATATGGACTATATTAAATCCTCTTTATATATTTTCTTTTTGATTAAATAAAAATATTCTACTAAAAACAGTTTTCTCAGATGTTTGTAACTATAGGGACACTCAAATGTTCACCCATTTTTCACCAGATATGAGTTAAATTGATTTCTTAGACATCCTTTTAAAGCGATAATCTTAACCAGTCTATTGGAATACTTTTAAAAAGTTTCTCCTAAAGAGTTAGAATATTATACTTATTAATTTATGCAATTTACTTATTACGACACATTTAAGAATAACTTTTTATTACTGATTTGAAAAGTTTAAATGGAATATAAAAGCTTGAATATTGAATAAATTTGTAAGTTATAGTTATAATACTTTTAAAGTATAAAATATTTAAAGAAATAATTAAAGGACTAAAATAAAGGATCATAAATAATTAACGCAGAATATAATACTTTGAAGAAGTACACTTCGAAAATATTTTATTAATATATAGGGAATAAGATTTTACTGTTAATGCATACTTCAGTGTTTTCAAATCTGAAAAGTACAATGTGTTTAATAATTGGAATTATATTTATTATTTTTTTATATGAATAATGCTAAGAATATAGAAGCAGAAAAACTTCTGCAACATAAAAAAATGTGAACGCTAATCCTATATGAACCTTTAGCAAACTATCTCTATTTATCGAGACACAGTATTTACTGAAGGTATTAAGAAGGATTACTGAAAGAGATATAGATAAGCATTCGATTTCTTTGACCAAATGATTTGTTGTTATGTAAAAGCAATTGTATGTAAAAGAGAAGCGATTATAATAAACAGTTGTTATAAGTATTTGTTTTCGCTTTATAAGACTTTTCTTGATTGCTCCCTTGCAGCTTAAAAAAAGTTTTTTTACTCAAACTGTTTTACTTACATTTATTAGTAGTGTAGCTTTATTCCGATGAAGCCTTTAGGAGGATCACAGGCTAAGTTCATAACTCTGATAAAAAAATAAGTAGATATATAACGAACTTTTCTTGAAAAAATTATAAAATCATAACCTCCAATTCATATACAGTTTAACTAGATTGATATCGGGGCAGAAATTTCTAAACAATATTTTAAAATACTGGATGAAATATAACAACAAGCCCTTTACACATTTAAAGAAACCTCAAGATGTGTGTAACAAACCGAGAAATTCTTTTACAATCGAAACAAGTGTTTGATTGTAAATATGGCACAACAGTCGAATTTAGCACCTTTTTTAAAAGTTTCATCACTTAGCATTATATTTATTTTTCTTGAAGAAATGACATTTTAAAGAGAAACAATAGCGGTTTATGACGTCATTGACTGTGAATAATAAGGAATAAAAATTTCCAGCGTATACATTATTCCAGCCGTTTGTCAAAATCCAGCTTAGCAGTTTTGGAGCCTGAGGCAAAGTGAAAACCGCTTGTAGACGTAAACTAAAATAATCGCAGATTGTTCAAGCAAGCTGGTCTTCAAAATATTGCTACAGGGCAAACGCAGAAAAGCCGTTTTTGGGCCATGTTTTCTTTTGAAAAGAATAGAACATTATTTTTTTCATGGACTATTGTAGCGGACTCTAAGAGAATTTTCTCAACTGGAAATACTTGCGGCTGTTTAATTTGTGTACAAAAATTCTTGGAGAAAATTATTATATATTAGCTTTTTTGGTTTGATTTTTAAATGGACCTTCGTTCTTCGTAGAAAACGAATTTAGTACTTTCATTAATTAATTTTGTTTTCTCTCAGATATATGGTTGATGTTTTTCAGTCTCATTTACTGTTTTACTAACATTATTATATATAGTATAAAAACAGAATAGAGAAGAATAATGAATATAGAAGAATAATGAATATAGAAATGGCGTTATTAAAACACATTTCTTTTAATCATTTTAAATTATAAAAACTTCATTAAAACTTACTGCATTGTAACAAAGTTTAAATTATAATTAAGGCATAATATATGAATCATATGTAATTTTATGTTATATGAAATTTTAAATATTATATAAAGCGGATTTTATTTTTCTTCGACTTTATGGAAGGAAAAAATAGTATAAAACATTTAAAGATGTAAAAGCTATGTTCATATCAGATTTTTAAATCTCATAAAAGCTAAATTTTGATGGATTTCGATGACATCATCGGTAGGTCTAGAGCTGAAAGGGTTAAAGGTTAAAGCTTTAAATATTTGTGAAATTGACGTAACTAAAAACTTCAAAAAAATTTTCAAAATTTGCTCAATTTTTTTTCTGCTGAATTTTAGATTGAGGCAATCAATTAATGGCTGCTAGAATATGGTTTTATCAGCATTATAATACTAAGTAACGGAAAATACAGACCATTAAGATTTCGAGATACAAAATTTAAGTGGGGATAAGTCCACTAAACCAGGCCTGTACCACATAAGGCTCCCTGGCCACCAGCCCTGTTTTTGGGGATCTTGAGTAATATTTAAATTTTAAATGGTCAAGGAAAATATTTGAAATATCATTTTTTTTCTGAGTTAAGTAAGAGAACTTTCAATAGTTTAATAACTCTAAATGTCTAAAACATAGAATGTTTTTAAAAATTAGTATAATTTAAAGAATAAAATATTTTTAGTAAACATATTATGATATGAGTGACCGAATATTCTCTAACATGGAAACATTTTATAATTATCCCCATCTCTTGAATAATAAATAATTTAGAATGATGTTTTGACCCACAAGATTTGCCCAGATTGATATTGAGGCCCGCGTCAGAGTTAACAAGCTTGTACAAAATAATAAGTTTTAGGTTATTTGTAATACGATTTCAAAAAGAAAAATTACCATATCTCGATATTAATTTTAGAATGACCTTGTGTGTATTAAATATGTAAAACCTTGCATTAAAATTCCGTAGGAGAAAGACATTTTTATTCACCCTTTAGCCCGAATGCTGTAATTTCTACAAGAGTTCCAATTAAACTAGATATTCGGACTGAAAATGAAAGTCAAAAAATCTATACCCATGCTTCATTAGGTACCTATCCTAGTTTTGAAAAAAGCAATTAATTAAAAATAGCTTTTGATGTTGAAGACATCCCTTTAAAACACTTAGTAACGTCTCTAATTATTTTTAACAGATGCGTTTCCTTAAAAACTTTTCTGACACTGCTTTAAAAAGTAGTATTTGCAATTTAAAACTACTTATTGGTTCATTAAAACAACTTTACAAATGAAAGTTATGAGTACTTCTAAAAAACATTCATCTTTAAGGCGAGATCATATAATTGGAATATGTAGAGGCATGATTATAAACTATTTAATTGTATGCATTATACAACCATTTAGTAAAGAAATTATCGTTGGATTTTAATATTTTTGGGGATTTTAATCAGCAAGTTCAAATAGTTAAGAATTTTACAAATATTTGACTGCATTAATGTAAATTAAATTTTCAATAATAACCCTTAGAATTAATTAATTTAAACATTTAAATCGGATCGAAAAGTAATTTTTTTTACTTCTAAAGAAACGAAACTTCTGTTTACATATGAAGAAAGTATAATAATGTCTTGGATTTTTTTCTTAAGGTATTTCAAGGAAAAAGGTTCTCAAACGTTTTGCTTAGCTTGCGGCGCCCCTCTTTTTAAGCGGGAATAATTTGGCGTCTTTCGACTTTCAAATTGAAAATGAGAGACTAAAAACAATGGAAAATCTTGAACTAACATTAAATTGAGACTTTTTACATTATATTTCTTCAATTATAAGTTTATAAAATATACACATACGATTATAATTTATGAGATGTGTTAAATTAGTTTAGAGTATTTAGAAATTTTTGGTTGTTTGTTTTTGTTTCAAAGATATTTCTGGGAAAATTACGTATTTTCCTGGGAAAACTGAATAAAACATGCTTTAAAGGCATTTAAAAATAATAGCCCTTAATATACCGTTAATATGGCCCATAATTTATTAACTGGTCATGAAGACCCTTACAAGAATATGGAACATACTGATGGGAGGTCATATTTAGAAGAATGCTCATAGTAGTCTTATATGTAATTGGTTTCTAATAATAAGTACGTCCCTTCTCAAGCAATTTAAAAACTATTTTTAAAAGAGAGGGCCGGTGTACTGGCTTAGTGGTTAGGGCATCTGACTGTGAAGCCGTACGTCTGAGGTTCGAATCCCCATTAGGTATGGATGTTAGTTTCTGTCCTTGTGTGATGGATAAATTAGGCACCTGTGAAAAGGGGTTGTGCGAGCGTATGGTGTGTGTGTAGTGGAGCGGGTAGCTGTTTCTCACCTCAGTTGCTTCGATCCACATGTGCCCACTGAATTACTCTGAGTAGGTACTTCATGGGGCAGTTTAGTGTATTCTATAGTATCCTCTCATTTTCAAAAGAGAGTATGTTCGTAAAACTTTTTTTTATAATCATTTGAAAAATTTTAAACTGCTCTTTTCGTAAATGAAATATTGAGACATCTAACTCTTTGCAACATTTAGAAAATTTAGACAAAATTTAGACTTGGTAAGCTATTGGATTAATATAACCCCAACTAGTTTTACTATTTTTAATTTTTATGAAACATTATATTGCATTGAGATTATCAGTAACTGTACTGGGATGCAATTAAAATATATTTAGATTAAAATATATCATTAATTCAATGCAAATTATTATTATATTATAATATCCAACGAGTTTGGATAAATATAAGACGTGCTAAACGCTGTAAGGAATTACACTAAAGGAATCTAGATCTAATTTAGAGTCAAAATTATGAACTAATTCGTTTTCTGCTTTTAATATTATAAAAGAGGTGTGAGCACTTATGTTCCACTCTGAGCCATGTGTTGTCATCAATTTAAGACATTATTGTAAAGAGATTATTGCAGTTCCTAAATTTGATTTGTCTTAGATTACGTAGCAAGTGGGGGAAGGTCGGACAAAATCGGGACCCAAACTTTATTTTTTTAATATTCACTTAATGTGTGATTAAAACAGTCAAAATTGGTGCTTAAACGATAAACTGGTTCCTTATGAAGAAATAATAATAATAAATTAATCATAAATATAATATCAATATAGGTCATAAAAGCACATTTTTAAGATGAGTAGAAAATCCCGGTTTTATCCAACCAGGTTGGACGAAACCGAAAACTGGATAGAATAATCAAAATAACATAGTAACTTCGAAAAAATATTGTTTAATATATGAAAACTTACATGGTATGACATAATAAAATTCTAGAATTTCAATTTGTATAAAATTTTAATCGTATAAAAATTAATTTACTCTCTAAGGCTGGAAAAAGATTTCTAGTTTGGTCTTGTACATCATTGCCCACCCTTTGTTTTGTGAAAGCACTGTATTAAAATCTCCCTAGATTTAAAATTTTCATATAAGCAAAAGATGCAAGCTTCATTCGAATTTACCCACATCCCGGTTTTGTCCGATCGTGCCATTTTCAAGAAATTTTATCTAGCGTTAAAAAAACTCTTAGGCACCAATATAACTTTTAAATTATCAAATAAATAATCAGGTATCATACGCTTTGCTTACCGAGAGTTAATCCTTAGGTATTTAGGATTGGTGGCGTAATATTGCAGACGCTAAAATGGTGTGTCCTTTTCTCATGAACTTAAAAAGGATTCCCTCTGCAAAATGGGTTGATTTATTTAACTTCTTTTTACTGGAAGTTTCCAGGGTTCATGTCTGGAAATAGTTCCAGCAGCGTTCGCTAGATATCACTCCAAATAAATGAATAAAGCCCATATCTTTGTTTTGTCCACCTACCCGGTTTCGTCCGACTCTCCCCTACCAGAAGATAGATTCAAAAGCTATCACCAATATCTTTAGTTAGTAGTTCAAAAAGCAGAAGAAATTTAATTACAAATAACTGGTGTAATCGGTTCATTCATTCATTTATTTTAACAATACACGCTTTCTCTTTCAGAGGTGAAAATTTTAATTTACATATAAAGATAAATTTTAATAAATAAATAAAAATAATGAAGTGTTTATATCCATGAAAGTTGACCCATGCTAAAGTATTAGCAAAATTCGTTAGAGTCGAGTTGTTACTTTCGTGGATTTAGGCAGTACCTTTTAATAAATACTTTTACTGGCCATGCATTAATTTTTTTGCATTAAAAATTTTATAAGCATTAAAAAGTTTATATTTTATAACATTATACTTTTTAATTATATTACATTTTATTGTTTTTATATGATCCTGATCATAATCACCGCTCATTAGTTTTTATTCATTTGAAACAACTAAAGATACATAATATTTTGTGTGTATTTTTTGTAAACTGCTTCAGCGAAAAGTCTGTCTAAGTCAATATTCCAGAAAGATTTATATTTCATATCCTACGAAACATTCTAAACGCACAAACACCGAATCATTACGTTTAGATTATCTGAGGAAAACATCAGCATTAGCCCATTCTGATAGCCATCATACAACCCACCCCACACCCTAAGGTAACACCAACTCCCTGGATTAGTGCATCCATGTCAGACACCTTAACTCAACAGTTGCAAATCAATCAGTGTCCCATATTGGATTAGATGGTGACCTATAAGCTGGTGGAAATACGGTGCTTGATTTACCTTGCCTCTGTATTAAATATGACATATATTGAAGCCAAAAATATTATTTTACTTACCGATTTTTCCTAAAACCCGATACAACTTTCTTAAAAATACAAGATTACATACTTTCAGAAAGTTACTTAACTTGTAATCTTAACTTAAGTCGTGAGAAATAATATTTTGTTTAGATTATTGAGGAGTTTAATCGCGTATTTTCTGCACTATGAATAATTTAATTTCTATTGGGAAAAAACCTAACATTAACCTTTTTATAAGAGGTTTTTTATTTTTCCAATTCCATCATTTTAAGGTGATCTTTGAAAAGTCTAATAGAATGTTAAAATTTAAGTTCTATTTCTAAAGAGTGTGTATATATTTTTCTTTAACTTTATTGATATAAAATTCATTCCAATTAATAAATAATTTAATTTATTAATTCAAATTAAATATATATATTTGAAGGGATTTTTATTATTATTTAATACATTCTTAACGTTTTCTATTGATAATTTATACGAACCAGTTTCTTCAATAATTAAAAAACTTAAATATTATGTAACATACATTTCTTCTTAGGTAAAATAACCGATTACAATGAACTAATTAGCAAACAATCGGGCTTAGAAAATCAAATAAATTAACAGCTTTAATACATTTTAATGAAACTCCCTATAAGTATCCATCTTTTAGGTTAATCTGCAGAAACTGCGTGTAAAAATCTATCACACATCCCTCATATAACCAGCAAAACTAATCTTTTAATAAAATAACGCAACCCTAACCGGATGAAAATAATCTTAGGATTAAAATCTCTCAAAAATAGTTTTCTTCGGACAGTAGAAAAAGTTCCGAAAGGAAGTTGATGATTGATGTAAGGAGCAAAATCCCTGAATTCATAATGTAATCACTATAAAGAAGGATTAAATTCCACTCAAGAAGAACATCTTCGGGATTATCAGTCATTTTTTTCACATTTCAAACCTCGTGTGATGAGAATTTGGCAGTTAACTTGAGAAGAGTGGGGGATGTTGAATTTATTTACTCACCTTTTCTATCTTAGCAAACTTATTTTTGAAATTATTTTTAGCTAAGGTTGCCGCTAAGCCGTTCTTATATTATCTTCAAGAATTCCGAGTAAGTACTAAATAAATTGTTAAAAAATAGTCGACTAAATCTATAAATTTACTTGTTACGGATTACTTGTTTTTTGCTAATGACTTGAAAATAATGAAGACTGTTAAAACAACTGCTGATGCTAAAATTTTACAGACTGATTTGGACAGTCTTTATAAGTGGTGCATGCATAACAAGTTACATTTAAATATTAATAAATGTTTTGTTATGAGTTATTTCCGCTGTCCACACCTTTACTACGTAATTACAATATTAATAATTCAAATTTAATCCGTCTTAATGAAATAACAGATCTTGGTATAATTTTTAGATGTGATTTTGATTTTTCTCTTCATATTGATTCTATTATTTCGAAAGCTTACAGTAAACTTGGTTTCATTAAGCGTAAAACGAATAATTTTTCAAACTTAAAAACTCTAACTGTTCCTTATTGTTCTTTTGTCCGCTCAGGACTGGAATATTGTAGTATTATTTGGAATCCTTATCAAAATATCAAAAACCTCATAATTGAAAGAGTACAAAATAATTTCTCCGTTTTCTCCATTTCAAAAAATTTAAATATTATCCTCTTTATACCCCCTCGTCCACTCTTCAGAGTCTGTTTCATATGCCCACATTAAAATCAAGAAGGGATCTTTCTTCTTTGTTGTTCTTTTATAAAATTATTAATTACATGGTTGATTGCCCTGAAATTTTGTGTTTGATTAATTTTTCTGTAAAAAGTCATGTCTTGCGTAAAAATGATTTATTTGTTGTACCTTTATGCAAATATAATTATACAAGTAATCATCCACTGTATAGATTTTATCGGAATTTTAACCTTCTTAGTAACGAACTTGATTTATTTTCTTCTTTTAATGTATTTAAAAAAGAATGTCTACGGATTTTATGTATTTAATTTCATGTATTTGATTTTATGTACTCTTCCCACCACTATAATTGGGTTGTAACCTGTTGTGTGTGTTTTTCTAAATAAATAAAATATATTTCACAATTTGTTTTTCATGTTTCATAAAAAATCAACACCAAGAAGGAATTGTCCAATCAACTTGAAATTTTCACGGTAAGTTGATCATGGTTTGCTTATCAAATGATTACAAATTCAGATGGTAGGCTGTAACGGGACGCTAAGGTGTTGTAATAAGGTTGTCTGCCGCTGAACATCTTGTCATTTAAAGTCATTACACCCCTTAAACTGAAAGGATGTCATAAGAGCCTTTAACAGAGTTTGAAAGAGGATAAATGTTAGGCCCCCTTAAAGGGTGTCTTTTACACTGCCGTCCTAAGCAAAAATGTACATAAACTAGTTTTCTTAAAACTTCATTTTCTTTCTCCCTTGGCGCGTTTTTAAATTGGCGATAATTTATGGCGAGTTGAAAATCTGGGTCTGGACCCCTCATAGTGACGTCAGCACGGGAAGAAATATACTTTATTCGCATGGCAGTGCCGGATCACTGAGCGACTTTTGGACTTGTTTCAAATTGTTAGAACATTGCTACAGGTCTATCATTTATCTGCTCCAACAGTTAATCGGTGGTTGTTGCACCGAAATCCGAGTATTATTGTTCTGTTTTACAGTGCTCCATTGATGGAATTCTATTGGTGCATTTAGTTACCAAAGAGTTCACAAAAATATTTTTGCACGATTATAGGCAACAAATGATCCTTTTAAACCAGTCCCACTTCAGTTTTGGTTAACATGACACCCTAATCGGTTTGGACGGTGTGCTGTAAAACGCTACCTTTTGAAGTGTTTTATACCCTACCTTTGAAGCATTCCTGAAGCGTTAATTAACCAGGACAAACCCTGAACGCATGTTTGTTGGAATGTTCCTGACTTCCATAACATACAACAACGAGAATTTATTTCTTGCTGAACTTCTTCACCCAAAATTTCTCCCATGGAGCTCGACCGAAATTTCACTGATTTTTCCTCATGCTTAAAATGCTTGTTCTATTGCCAATATTGGCAAACTTTGGGTTTGCGACGAATCTTTAAAGAAAATCTCCGCTGACAAAAAAAATAATCTATTTGGTTCGATGACGTGTCGTGAAGAGACCCTCATTGCAGCTCGTATGGACTACAAAAAAATACTGATTTTCGATATTTAATTTTGTTTTTTTGTTCTGAAAATTTAACTATTTATTTGCATCTACAAAAGTCACTTTCTGTACAAATTTCATCAAAATTTAACAAGTCCTTCATGGTGTTGCATTTTTTATGAACTGGAGTACACATTTGTTGTTAAATTTTAGTATTTAACCTCTCAACTGTGACATTTATTTCAGAAAAATTGACCTCAAATGGAAATTTATTTTTACTGTTTCATTTTGTTCTTTATATTATTATTAGTGTTAGAAAATAGTTTTTATAACAAAAATCAAAATTTAAATGAAATTACAAGTGTATTAATTATTTCAACATACACATAAAAAAGTATTAGATTACACACACACATCTTATTCAATTAGGAGGAAGGTTATCCAAACATAATGTCTCCCAATCTCTAAACGAAGAAAAATCACTATCATCATCGTAACGAACTCCGTTTGGGCTTCACAAAACGGAAACGTTAATTTTTCTCCAACCCGAACTCAGTTCGGGGATCACAAATTCTGCACGTAGTAGTTGCCCGAGCTCAGTTCGGGCGACACTGTTAAGGGGTTAATTATAGTAATCGTAAGATGTATAAATAAAAATATGGAAAATTTATTTTTTAAAGTTTGTTAATTAATAAAAATTTTTCTAATAATGTGCAACTAAG
Source organism: Tetragnatha versicolor (assembly GCA_024610705.1). Lineage (NCBI taxonomy): Eukaryota > Metazoa > Arthropoda > Arachnida > Araneae > Tetragnathidae > Tetragnatha > Tetragnatha versicolor. Next base: position 32,859,418 of record JANDEH010000005.1, read on the forward strand.
TAACTAGAAAAGAAAAAGTTTATTTAAAATAGTTCATTATTGTAACATTTACCGAGTTAAACAAGAATTTCATAATTATTTTTATAGAGTAGATTTTTATACGTATAACAACCAACAAATACTATACCATGGAGAGTAATAGCCAATAAGGATTTATTTTAAAACAATATATTTAATCTTCAATAATTATCCACTTTATATTAATTTTGTGAATCATAATATTTAAATTTATAAACCAAAACAACAGTTTTGCTTTAAATTTTTCTATTAAATAGACAATATACAGCACCATTTCATTTATATATCGCTACAATTAAGGTTTTGGTTATGCCCTACACAAAAATATGAATTTCTCTCATAGGAGTCATGTAATTCAGGACATAGATGAAATAATTGTAATAAAGAGGAACAAAAGGTTGTGGTAAAGGTAAAGGATTATCAAAGAATAAAAAAGGGAAACTATCTACTTATTGGTTTACTATCGACTGGGGTTACATCCAAGGTTAGGTTTGGGGTTCGAAGGGGGCGATATGGATTGGGGACTTTTGTTACTGAAGCTACGATTCAGTAGGTACACACTGTTAGAAAAAAGTATGAAAAAAAGTGTGAAAAAAAAATCAATAAAGTTTTGGCCACTCTGCTTATGCATAAAAATGCAAAACTTAATTGTGCATAAAAATGAACACTATAGGGATATAATTTATGTACTTTTTATGCATGAGATTTTCTTAGAAAAATCTTACGGAGATACCTAGTTCTTTCACCGACCGACGGCTTCAATTGTTTAGCGGGGAAATATGAACAATTTTTGCAAATATACTACACTAGCTGTTATACCCGGCCTTGCACGGGTGGGGTGTATAAATTTATTTTTTAAAATATTTCTTAAAATACATTTATAATTTTGTAAATTAGCAATATTACAAATCATCCCGGTATCCCAGGCGCCTCTTTCCTATCCCAGTGTTCCCGGTAATCTTATCCCGTTGCCCGGTGATCATGGTAATTTTTCTAATCCCGGCTGCGTTCCCGGTAATTTTCCTATCTCAGTGTTTACGGTAATTTTTATATTCCGGTATTCTGGGTGTCTTTATGGTAAATTTCCTATCCCAGTGTTCTCGGTAATTTTTCCTTCCCGATGTTCTCGCTAATTTTCCAATCCCGGTGTTCTTGTCACTTTTTACAATTCCGATGTTTCTGATAATGTTTAATAATATCTTGGTGCCTTTATAAAATAACAAATTTGAAACCGTAGTAAAAAGTCTAGTGAACAAATTAAGAAATTTAAAACCAGTGTTTAAAACTAAAATAAAAGATCTAGTAAATGAAAAAGTCTAGTGATCTGTGTCTCATTTGAAACAATGTTTTATTTTTAACTCGTTGTATGACTGGTAAAACAGGTTTTCAAACACGGAAAAATAAGTGAAAAAAAGCAGGAAAAACGGGAAAAAAAGAATGAAGGACTGATTTTCTCTTTATAAATTATAGCCTATGTGTTATTCTGATGTATAAGCTACATTATGGTAAAATTTCATTAAAATCCATTCAGTAGTTTTTGCGTGAAAGAGTAACAAACATCCGGACAAACATTCACAATTATAATAGTAGTAGGATTAACAATGTAAATATTTTGTGCAAAATTTTTGTGCTATTTTTGACTTGAATACCTATAATATGTACGTTTTATGCATAAAAAGCGCAGTTAATCTGCACAAAAAATGTATGCTTATTTGAGGCATTAAAAATGTAATAACTTTTTATAAACAAATTGTTCTCAATAAAAACTTTTTGCAAACAAAGTTCAAACATTTTCTAGCTAGACACGTACGTGTTTTTAACGTTTGGAATCTTTCCCATTTATGATGCGTTAATATTTTATAAATTACGTTGCAGGTACTCGGAAAATTTAAAACACGATATATCGCGCAACGTTTCTTTTGTAAAAAGAATTTCAAACTGTTCTTTTTTATTTTGAAAGTCCATTTCTATACACAAAACACAGTTGCGATTAACTCGCTTAACTAATTTATATATTGTTGAAACATAGTAGGATTTAAAAAATTGGAATAATATAAACCTATTATCAAATTAATAAATAGATTACAATATACTTATCACAAAGTGCGTAGATGAGCTGAAAGTGTGTAGTGCTTTCTTCTTTAGAGCTCTGAAATGTATTACAAGTTCAAATAATACGAGGATTTAAAGGAAAAACCTATTTAACTCAAGACCCGAATTTCACGGCTCAGAGTTTCTCAAACTAATAACCCCACCTTCTTGAAGAAGTTCCTAGACTGGATTGTGTGAGAGAAAAATGTTTTACTCTTTTTCAACTGTAAGGCAATTTACTTCTTATACACATAACAAAAAAACAACAACCTTGAAAAAAATTTTAACGAATTGAGTAAGAAATGTTGAAATTAGCAGTCTTGGAAATTGGTCAATTATAATGTTACCTATCTATCCTTAAAAATTAGTATATAAGGGTATTATAATAGGAAACATTTTGAGTCTTTAGAAAACCTAGTAGTAGCTATTATCAACTATTGTTTTTCAATTTTCCTTTTCTCAAATGTTTCATAAAGTAAGATGCCCCATTTACAATTACAATCGATTTGTAATTTTTTTATTTCCTACACCTATAGCTTTCATATTTATTAGGGAGTCTTTAAACATTTAAGAAGGGATTTTTCAGGAAAGAAACTTGTATGTCAAGAAATATTCACACACAGAAGGATTTTTAGTGAAGTATTTGGTTTTATGCATTTCGTCTTGTAAGTATTATCTAATATAATTAATAAAATTAATATGAGTATTTTTCTAGAATAAGGAAACAACAGATAGAAATATAGTTATTCTTTCAAAACTAGATTGATTTTTAAAATTCAGACAAGCATATTTTAATTCTAAGTAGTACTGACTTACTATTTAAAAATAGAACTGACTTCTTATAGATAAATTTTTACGTTGATCACTTAGTAACCCCCATCCAAAAAGAAACAAGGAACTAAACTCAGTCTATAAGTAAGAATTACGTCTTGAAAAAAAATGAAATGTGTAATATGATATTGGGAAGTCTGAGAACCGTTGCATAGCTTGTGAATAGTTGGCGAAAATTCACTTAAATCCGTCCACATTGAATTCTGTTTACACATTTTGAGGTCTTTCATGCTTCGCGGAAACATTTTAGGGATGTCATTCCAGACAACCATGTCTGATGCTTTGCTGAAATCGCTTACGTAATGTTCTCGGCCATGACTGCTTACATCTCTCATTGGGTGTAAAAGCATTATCCATTAGCAAGCCTGGAATGTGGTTTGTAGGCGTAATATGAGTCCTCTCTCACCTTGAGTTGTCAGTTATGGTGCTTTGAAGTTATGAAATATATTTATCAAACATATTTCATTAATAAACAGTGAAAACAAATTATGCCTCAAATGAAGATATTTATTTAAGAACATTTAGAAATTCAAAACATGGTAAGAACATTGGAAATCAGCTTTAACATGAAGATCAAGAACGCTTTATTTTATCACCAACACTGTTAGTATTTGCAATATTTAAAATAATCTTCCCCACAAAGATACTATCTGAAGATATCAATTCATAAACTTTTATTTACTAGAAATTCAAACACTTGTTTATACTTACGTTTTCAGAATTAATCTGAAAACGTAAATAAAATAATACCGTAATAAAAAACGAAATAAAATGAGCAAATAAAAAAATTATGAGACAAAAAAATAAGTTTTTCTTACATGCACGATACAAATCGTAAGTTTTCAAGTTATCAGTCTACCATGTGTCATTTCATTTTAACAGTTATACACTCGAATTAACTAAACGGCCTCAAACAAGATTTAATTAAACTATTCATGTTTCAAAAGTTCTAAAAGGAAGCTTTTGAAAGACAATCATTAGAGAATTCGGGATTAATTCAATGAATTTAAATATATTTGTTTTTATGTCTCTGCACGGTAATTTCCCATTAGGTGTCTATGTATAACTATACTGGTGAGATTGCGCCGTATCAATTTTGAAACACGCAGAACTTTGTATTCATCAGTGCATTTTTTCAACTTCTGCATGATCAGCAGGGTGGGTCAAAAAATCGTCAAAAAAATCATTTTCATACTATAGAATTGTTTTCTCATTTCACACTATACCTTTCTCTACAAGCTCACGTCCTAACTTCGGAAATGAACGAAAATAAAACGTTTGGTAGAAATAAGTTAGAAGTATCTTTAAAAAATCCGCTTGCAGTTTAGGTGAATTTGAGGCCAAATGGATTAAAAAACACATAAAAGTTATCAACCTGATACGACGAATCCTTCGGTTAACCTTAGGACCTAATATGAATATGAGCCAAACAAGGTTTTTAAATAATCAGTAAAAATCCTTTTTTAATCCATTGGCTGTTGGGATAAATTTTATGACAAATGGATTCAATAAAACTATAAAAATTTCAGCTTAATACAATTTTTTCCTAATATTGACCTGCACTACAGAATGGACACTCTAACAATAAAAAAATTATTTCTTCCATGATTACAAGGTGTGGCAATTAAATAACGAGACTGATGCTCCTACGGAAGAACTATTACATGTGAGAAACTTGATCATTAAATAATTGTTTAGTATGGAACCTTCTGTTTTAAAATCACCAACTCGCTGGTTTCTTAACAAATTATTTTGTCCGTAGTGTATGCTTATATACAAGCGTGTTGTTCCATTTTGCCGGGAAAATGGTAAGTGTATAGTAATAGAGCGACACATTTTTGTTAAACTTCACACGAAATTTTGAAAAAACGGCAACGAATACTCATTATTTATTAAAAGAAGTGGATGGAAATAAATACTTTTCATATACAAGAATTTTTAAGGGGTGTAAGTGATTTCAAAATGGCTGCGAAGTTATAAAAAAGGATTTACAACGCCAGAAGCCCTTTTTTGAATAAAAATGGTTGAGGTTATTGGAAAATTTTTTAATATGATTCAATTTAAGAGTCTTTTATGTATCCGTGCAATTGTTGAGATTGTTTGAAGTGACAAATAATGTGTAAGAAAAATTTTGCATCGAAATTCTCACCCGCAAGTTATGTTATCTCCATAAAGACGTGTGTTTCAAGACGTTTCTTGCCAAATACCACGTTCCAGAGTAAAGCCATCACCATTTTTTATCTGAACTTGACACATGGGACTTTTGTCTAACTCTCAAGGTCAAATCTGAATTAAAAAATGTTATTTAAGTGCGTTGAATCTGTTATAAAAAATCCGGCAAATGTCAGAAAGGAGTTTAGCGACGAAGACTTCCAGATTATTTTCAAACAACAAAAAATTCACAAAAAGTGGTCTTAGAATAGAGGAGGGATGTATTATAAATGCGTTTATAATTAAATATGAATAAACTAAAAGTAATGTAATTTACAGGAGCAGTCTCGCGCGCGTTATTTAAAAGCAACTCCTTGTATTAAATGCATTTTACTTTTAATTCAAAACGGTACTTATACAGCGCTTCAAAAATAGGGATGTAACTAAAAAAACCTCTGAAACACTAACTAAGCTGAAAGCTAAGCTATTCTTCAAAGCGTGGACAACAATTTTTTTTAAAAATCACTTTACCACTAAAAAGTCCAGAGAATTTTCCTTTTACGAAAACTCCAAAGGACGGGATCCGACGTTTCTGTGATTCCTATTTTATTCTTTGCCTAAGACCCGGGACAGTCCATTTTTTGAGTAGAGGAAAGGATAAAGAAATTCAAAGAAAGTTATTTCTTTCGACATCTGCTCTTTGCACTCCAATACTTTAATTAAGACACGTACTGCCCTTGAGCCTCTCTTTGGTAACTAGTTGATTTTCTTTTCTTCTTTTCAGAAAGAATTTTCCTCCCATTTTCAGTTTTTTCCCCAACCTAAGCCTTTTCATCATAAGAATGAGAAACGTGTTACTCCTATCGAATTTCACATGAAGAAATATTGTTTTGCAGAACCATGGGAAAAGACGTGAAAACGCAACTCTTTTGTATTGTTCACCTCGTCTTACCTATCATAAAACCATTTAAAATGTTATTGGAACCAAATTATAGTTTTATGTTTTACATGAGGGATTAAAGCATTGTTCGCCCAAGTTGATAAAAAATCTTTTATTTATATCTAAATGTTTATGAAACAAACTTCTGAAAGTTATGTTTATCTCATGCTTTATTATATGTTTTTATTTATGTTTATCTCATTAGTAGAATCTAAGGTTATTAAAATTAAAGTGTTTTTAAAAGATAAACTAAAAATATCATTCCAAAAATGTTATCATTTTCTAGTAACTTATTTAAGGAAAAACAATAAAGAGATCAAAGTTTGGATTTGGATATTACCAACTTTAAATACTTTTCACAAATGATTCGTTTTAAAGTGGAACAACTTGAACTTTTATTTTTTTAAATTAAAGCATATTTAATCATTTTGTTTTGAATGTTTTTACAGGTCTACAGGAAAGGATACACTTATGGTGATACGTCTGATAATCATAACAGATGTTAAACCGTTTCTTTATATTAACAAATTACTAATATCCTACTGTAAATATATGGCATTTAGTCATTCCATACCTAAACATTTAACCCTAATCCCTTCAGAGACAAGCGAAATAGTTATTTACTACTGATTTGGTGGTAAAACGTACTTGATACGGGACCCCAGATTTAAGGGGATGATTCGGTTTACATGACTGTATGCTGTTTAATTGTACCTAATTTGTTATATGATTCTAAATGAACGTCAGTTTCCAGAGGGCTTTATTCAACGTTCAAGATTAGTGTTCCAAGCTTAGTGAAATGGTAGAGAATTTCGGTGGAAGATTATGAAGGATGGGAATGACGAGTCTATGTTAAAATTTTAGATAGAATACCTGTCAGTAAATTATGTGTCTTAAACTTAAGGCCCGTTTTACGAAATAAAACATAATAGAATGAAAAAGTTTATTGCATGAGGTACCGCAGCATCCATACTACCTCCACTATAAATTTGAACAAAATTGGGCCATTCTTAAAGCCGTGGGGTGAGTTATAAAACTTGCAATATTTGTTCCCTTAAGGCGACTGCCTACGTTGGGAGAAGTTTTTTAAAAAACATTATATGTATTACATAACACTGTTTACATATTTTTTCTTAACCAATGTAGTTTAAATAACTAATATATGTAAAAATTACCCTAATTTTATAAAAAATATTTTTTTTAAATAGCAATTTATACTAAAATTTGGTGGAAATTTAAAATTACCCCAACACCTCTATAGGTAAATATATAAAAGTTTTTTAAAAAATTCTTGAAATCGCATGTTCCTTAGATAAATACCTGTGCATTGAACTGAAGGCTAAGCAAAATTTTGAAAATTAAAGGAGCTATGCTATTTATCGTAAAATGAACCTTTTTTTTTAGATATTTTTTAAACAAATTTTACGATAAATAGCATAGCTCCTTTAATTTTCAAAATTTTTATATAAGTACAATAGACTGTTTTCCGATTGGAAATACGTCTACTCACAATTTTTGGGGACTAAAAGGAATTAAATAATGCTACCAGCCATTCTCTTCGCTTGGTGCTTAAACTACTAGTATATTGTGCATATCAACTTTTGAATTATGTAGAAACCTATATTTACCTATAAAGTACATACATGCATTGCATAGGTTTCTCAAATTGATTAAATTTTATTTTGAAAAATCTATAGCTAAACATGCCAGGGAAGTGTTACTTATACGGATATTGTAAGAGATCAGATCGGTCTGGAATGTATCAAGAATAACTATAGATAAAAATAATTAAGTCATAACGGTGTCGTGTTGTGAGCGGACACTTAAAACTCGTGTTGTGAGCGGACATTGATAAAAAATCGAGATCGAATAGATAAGTTATGCTATTTGTATTCATAATGGCTATTTTAATGCTCTCTTTGTGTGATTTGCGTGTTTTGTGTGAGATTAAAGAGTACCGAGCCCCTTTTTACTGAATCGTCACTGTCACTGATTGGTTATAATTAGGGCAGGGGGTTGGGGGGGGCGGCAGCCCCCCAACCACAATAAACTTTTTACAGTTCTTTTGATGTTGGAATTCGAAATTGTAATATCTAGTTTAGTCCTTATTTTATTGAGTTTTTTTAAGTTGCCGAATGAAAATGCTTGAATGTTTTCCAAATTTTTGCTTTTCTCAAAGTCGTAAGTAAAGTAAGGTAAGTTATGCTATTTGTATTCATATTGGCTATTTTAATGCTCTTTTTGTGTGATTTGCGTGTTTTGTGTAACATTAAAGAGTACCGCATCCCCTTTTTTCTTAATCGTCACTGTTACTGATTACACCCAAAACGAGTTTGGTTATAGTTAGGGCAGGGGAGTTTAGGGGGTGGCAGCCCCCCAACTACCATAAACATTTTACTGTTCTTTTGATTTGAAAATAGCATAGTGTTGCATAGTTCAGTTGAAAATAGCATATAAACCGATTGCTAACCGATATTGCTAACCGATTCGATCTCGATTTTCAAACTCGATTTTTTTATCAATGTTCACTCACAACACGGCACCAGTCATAACAGTGTGTTTCATGAATAAATATGTCTACAATCATTATTATTTATAAATATTTTAACACTTTTTTGCAATTATTTTCACTTTTTAATATTTAAAAGTGTCTTAAAACTATATTCAGATGAATCTGGAAATAAATAATGATGTAATTTTCACTTATAAACCATTCAATGATGTCAGTTTACCCATTACTGCCTGACGTCCCTTTTTAGGGACGTTTTTTTAAAAATCCTCCTATTTCTACAAAAATTGTTCCTTTGAATCAAAATTTGCACTGATGTATCTCTGATCTTTATAGAACATAAAAAACACAAGAAGAAAGCAGAATTTTAAAAAATTTTCACTTTTTTTTAAAGTTGGAAGATAGAATTTTTCAGAAAAGTGCTTTTTTAAAAATTTTAAAATAAAAAGCTTAAAAATCCTAGTTGTTATTTAAAAAAATTTCAATGCCGATATATATTACTGTTTATACATTAAATCAGTTGGAGTGTTTTTTTATTTTTCCAAAATATTTTATCTTGACCTTATTTTGGACCCTTAAAAAGCGTCCCTAAAAAGGGACGTCAGGCAGGAATGCCCTCGTGGTTTTCCCCATAGTGAAATGCTAATGTTTACTTATTTTCTTTCATAAAACGCGTTCGATTCTTATGAAATGAATTAAATAACTGATATTTATAAAATTACTTTAATTTTAGCTAATAAATTTAATATTTTTGTTTATTTTTTTTTGAAAATACTGTTAGTTCTGCTAAATTAATGGAATAAAAAGTCTTAAATTATAAGAAATTAATTAATTTGTATTAATTAAAAGGAATAAATTAATTATTTTACTATATTTATTACTTATGCAAATATATTCCGGTTATATTTTAATTAAAAGTTTAATAATTATTAGTTATAATGACTTTTTTTGTCATTAAAATTGCCAAAAAAAGTCGCTTTTATGATAAGTGTTTTGCTTTTTTTCTAATTAGATGTCGCTAATCATTGTGTTCTATACTGCAGATCAATCTATATCATCTGGCTTGCTAATGCACATCCCACTAATGCTTTATTTTTGGGGAGAAATTTATGTTCCGCACAATAAAATTAAATGAAAAAAGTGTGGGCATTTGAAAGACTTAAACTTCACAAATTGAGATATTCTGATGGATTTGAGGTGTGTAAAGTAATTATTACTTAATATTAGGTAACATATAAACAAATAATGCCTTTTTCAGTTAAAAATCTTAAATTATTTGCAATTATTATAGATTTGGGAGGAAAAAAACGTGTTTTAGAGCATAAAAATGCTCAAATTACATTAATTAAGGTTAATTTTACAGTTAATTGGAAAACTAATTAATATTTTTTGTTCATATTCATGTTACAGTATGGTTCCGATCACTTTTGCTGCACTTAAAAAGGTAGAAGATGTTTTTGAGGCTTTAACACAGTTTTCTACGATGCGTTTACTATAGGGAAAAAACACGGGGGCATTTGTGCCTGACGTCCCTTTTTAGGGACGTTTTTTAATTTTGGTGTAGAAATTAAAATTTTAACCTGGAATTTTTTTCACTATTTTTCCAGTTGTTTTGGGGCGATTTACTATGTTTTTACCAAATATTTAAGGTATCCGTCTACCCCTAAAAAGACGAGTTTCGATTTCTTCGTCGAAAATTTGGTTCTTATATTTTCAAGTAGTTTAGACTTTTATCTTTCCAAAACTGTTTTAATTTTACTTGTAGGTGAATTAGAAAAGAAGTTACAGCATTATTTAAAACAGATAGTCGTGTGCGATCGTACAAATAACTTTAAAGCTGATTTTCTCAGAACTAAGTTTTGAATAAAAACCCTCCACTATTTACATGATTACTCAAAAACTATCCAAGATATTCACTCCAAATTTTAACAGTATATTAATCATACTGTTATTAACCAGATGGCCCACAGATCCACAGATTTTTTATAGAAGTTTATTATTTTTATTTTTATTGATGTTTTTTTGTTAAAGGGTTGTAGAAATTTTGAAATTTTTCACTTACCTTTACATTTTATGCTGTAAAACAAATACTTTTCAAAATATGTCTTAGAAAATGGTCCAATCTGAAGATAAGTGTTATACGATACTTGTGTCCAAAGGAAATTTATATAGGGGTAATAGTTTTTGGGCAAGAGTGAGAGGGGTTTTATAAAATTTCACTTAACTTTTACACTAATTACCCCATATTTTAGAAAATAATATAATTAAATTTGTTTTTTAGCATTGATCAATGTTTTGATGTACATTTAAACTAAAAATTAAAAAATAATTTTTGTAAATCAAGTATTTCAAAAAAATGGTCTCAAAGATAGGCGGATACCTTAAGAAAAATAAAAAGTTGGGCATTAATGGGTTAGTGTTATTTTGCAGCTATTAAGACGTTATTATGTTTAGTCAATTATTTTTTTATTATTGTAACTAAGGTGCAAAAACCCTTTGAATAGAAACAGAACAACATAAATTCATTTCATATCACGAAACCTTTAAATACATGTTGAACTTACTTCACCATAAAACCCTCAAACATACGTAAGTGTTGCCCTCGTTTGACTACCAATATTAAATAATTCTTGCAGAAATATGTTCTGAAAATAATAAACTTGTACAAAATTAATAAATATATTTTAAGTTAAAAAATAATTATTAAATTCTAAGTAGCATTGCATATATATTTTCTGAAAATAAAAAATTAACTTTTAAAAAATTAATAAATTTCTTCTTTTAAGTAAAGGAATAAATATAGAGTTTTATTTGAATTCATAATATATAAGGTATAAAACTCAATCATTTTTGATACTATGAATATAAATATATCAAATGTTCAAATAAAAAAGTTCTCTTTAAAAATTAAAATTAGATTTGCAACTAAATGATATTTTGATTAATTAACTGGACTATTTTAAATTCATTAACATGTTCCTGTCTCAGTTAAGAATAGTTTTAACTGTGAAAAGTGTGAAAACATAATTTTTTTTCGACTTTTAAACTTTTTTGCTGTAGTTTTTTTTTATCTATTCCCTAACCTTTTACTTTTATATCATTGCTGGAGGGACTAGATAAAATTGAATGATGAAAATATTCATTGGAACGAATAAATTCACATCCAATTTTAGATTTCTGGAAAGGCAATTCTGTACGGAATATCGTTTAACCTGGTATTAAATCAATTTGGCTTACCAATTTAGATTCACCGGTTTTGATTATACGCTTTTATAATATACGTCATGATTTAAATATATCAGGGATTCTTTGAAGGGTTTTTGATTGTTCCTTTCTTATCTATCAATACTGTTGTAGAATTAAGCATAAACTTAATTTTATTATTTTGGTTTTGAAATTAACTCATTTAAGGTAATCGTAACTGAAAATAACAGAATTTAAAGAGTTTCGTATTAAAAAGGGGCCACTTTAACATTAAAAAGATTGTAGAAGGCCCTCATAGATAATACTTCTACACAACAGTTAGAAAACAGGAAAATTAAATGAAATCATGACGTTACTCGTTACTGTAATCCTTCTTTCTTATCTCCCCCCTCTCTCTTCCCTACCCTCTGTAATCAAGTACTTCACCAGTACAGTCATGTTCGGCTTTTTTAATCGAAATTGTTTGTAAGTCCTTACAGAAAAGAATACGAAATAAAAAGGGAACTTAAATGTGGTAAAAGGAGAATTAATCTACAACTCCTCAACTTCCTTCTACCGACACTACGATACATTTAAGGGAGATAATAGTAATTTGGCAGGTTGATGTAGCAAAAATTTATCAAAATTTTCTTGTATTTTTAATAACATTTTTTATCATTACTAAGTAACTACCATAACTGTCATCTTTGAAAAAACTCATTTGAACTCTGATGAAAATGAAGTATTTCATTTAAAAAAGTAGTTCTTCAAATGTTATTTGACCTTAATCTAGTCAACTTATTTGATTTCTTCAAAACATTAAAAGTCCAATAACCATGACTCTCTTCACGATCTCACTATTACAACATTCATTCAGTATAAGACTTCATAAAAAAGACACGTACGTTCAATTCAAACTTTTTCACGCCCTTTCCATTTTAGAAACGACATAAAAACCACACTGTTGCGGATAGAAATGTTAGATAATCCCTTGCAGAGAAAATTGGATAGTGCATAAAAAAATGTCAGAATCTATCAGAAATGCTTGTTTTATGATCATGCGCCCAGTCTCAAATGAAGGGCATAAAACCTTAATAAAGTTGGCTTAACGGGTGCTTGTGTGGAAGTAAACTGCCCTGTTGGGTTTTTCTCCCATGAAACAGAAATGTGCATTATCTCGTTGATGCCTTTCATAAACTGACCTCTTGAGACACAAGGGAAGGATTTAAAAAACTTTATACCGTGCTTACGTGGCCAAATCAGGGTACTTTCGGTAGTTTTTACCTCTCCACTTAGATGTACTTGGTAAAGGGAGATCAAATTGCTTTTGTCAAAGAGAGTGTACACTTTAAACTTTTATGCATACTGTAACAACTATGGCAAACGCCAGCATTTGATACTTTTTAAATCATGCATACCGAAAAGTTTTACATTAATTTAATGATATTTTTGTCTAAGAGAATTGAATGGAAACATATAATACTTATCTAAAATAAAAGTAAGAACAATAGGACTTTTTAAATAAAATAATTTAACTGTTATCCAACAAATTAATATATTTCTGGGTATTATGACTCTTAAAATAACAATTTACAGAAAAATTTACTTGCGCATGTAAAACGCCAAATATGAGCGAAGAAAAAATGAAAATATTTTTCTCTTAAAATGTCAACAATTTGGGTACTATTAACTTACTTAGTACTACCTAACTATTTACTTACTTAACTTACTTAGGGTCATTGCTTTAAAAAATAGTGGTTTTTGAACGCAATAACCAACAATCAGCTTTTGATTGGGCATATAATGACCGTGGAACTTATATTCAAAACATGTCACCTTTGACTTTCGGATTTGCAAAGTATTGATTTATAAGTTTTGCGTGCCAGAAATTAGTAATTAACTTATATGTGGTATTGAAAAAATTAATTTTCATACTATATTAAATATATCTTGGTTATTATACTAGTTTAGTAAATTTTATGCAGGGGAATTTTTTTATTATTAACGTATGAAAGACACCTATCAAAGTACTTATATCTAACATCATGCTATTGTTTTTTTAAATAAAGTTTAAGTAAATAGATATTTAGTGCATATGAAGCCTTAAAATTATGAGGGAACACATCTTATCATGCAAATATACTTCATTTATTCAGTCTAATTTGGAAAAAGACTAAGTTTTTTGCCTTTTCAGAAACATACGCCCAATTTAGGTTCACGTTGTAATAAACTCCTCTTAAGTTTATAAGATCATGATCAATATTCAAAATAAAAGTTTGCCTTACAAAAGTAAACTCCCAACAAAAACTCAATTCCAACAGATGCAGTACTCTTCTTCTTCCCTACTCTCGAAAGCAGACTGCAGCGAGTAATAAAAAAACGCCTCTCGGATCCCCTTCTACCTCATCTTCAGAGAAAGCGCTCCATTTGCATTTTCAATTTTCAGATCCAAAATTGTGTTTCGTATCAGAAGTTAATTTCCGAATCTTTGAAAAAGGATGTTTTTGTCTACACTGTACACACGGTATGAAGAAGAGAGGAAAAAATATGGATAGAGAAACACTCAAGTCGTTAATAACACTTCTTCTCTATGAATGTTTGAAATTGATCATACAGTTTTTGTTTCACTTCCTCGAAGTTTTTCTACAACGCGTCACGATGGCAAAATATTTCCGATTCCTTTCCAAAGGATGAATAAGTATTTCGTATAAAACACCCATGACTTTATTAAATGTCAAAGGTCGGATGTATTTTTTTTGAACGAGCGACGAAGGCATTTTTATCTTCATGCTGGTATTTGACAGAGTTTCAAAGAGGGAATTTTTTTAAAGATTATTTATCATGACGTAACCAAGTAAGGCTAGGTTCAATATTGGGGAGCCGAACTGATGAATTGAAAGAAGAGGTATTTTTACCATCTTAAACACACACACATATAAAGCAAACTGATACGCATAATCTATATCATTAAAACTTTTAATAATTCTAATTGCAACTTTTCCCCTTATTTATTTTGTTAGCATTTACAATCATAAGAGAAAATCAGCAAATCCTTTCATGTACTTGATTCAAAGTGGTTATTTTCTTATAAAACACACAGGTTTATTTTATACAACTTTTTAATAATCTGCCCTTATGAATAGCAAAATATTGCCGGTTATTCTTCTTTCAAGCGATGTTTATATAATATGTTTTGCCTTTTTTATGATATAGAGGAGTTTTATTCTAAAGAAGCTTAGTAATTTTTGTCTACTGTACCAACTTTTCTTTTAGGAGAGGTTTAAGTTATTTATATTTAAATTTTTTATGGTGTAGATTTTTTTCTTGTTTTCCTTCCTTTCCTTCTAATTTTGCTGTGTTATTTTATATTAATTCTCTTAAGCAATGTATTATGTTTTCTTATCATGTTCTACATTATTATAAGCATTATATTTCTTAGTTACCAGGATGGGTATGTTTCCCTTGTCAACAAAAATGTTTTTTCTTCATGATTTTGATTTTATTCAACTTTAAATAAGATTATTATTGTGGCCACACCGACTTCCTACCCTCGTATGCTTTTTCTCTTCTAAAAAAATTAATTAGAACTAATTCTGTTGTTTCCACCAAATAATTTTTATTTTACCCCCTCTATTCCATCAGTCATAAAACTACAAAAACTATTGTTTTTGGATTGATTGGTCGTTTGTAAAATATGTGTACTGTTATTTGCACTTAAATTTCATATAAAATTATGCACTATTTCTATGCATAATTTTTTTTTTCAAATGTGATGTACAAATTATTTGAACAATTATATTTTATATGATATAAGTTAATCACCTAGTAATATTTTTATACGCAAATAACATTTCTTACACATATTCTTATAAGTAATTATCGTATTTATATGTTAGAAAGTTATATATACAGAATTTATAAGATTTTAGAGAAGCTGTAACTTCTGATAGAACTTAAATGCAAACCTTTAAGGGGACGCAGTACCATTTTTACCAAAATCTTTAAAATCATTGTTATTTAATACTTCTTTATATTATTATATGTATTTTCTTCATCTAAAACAGATTCCAAACTCAAAGTATCTTAAAACTCAAATTTTATGAGTTTATTTTAAAATAATCAAAAATTTTAGAGGTGATTTTAAAATGCTACTCCTCCTACAATAATCGACATACATTCTTGAAATTTGGTTTTCAAATACATCAAACTATGTGTAACAAAAGTTGGCATCGATTTAAGGTTTATAGTGCCCTGAATTCTAAACATATTTGTTTTTCTTGAATCACTAGCTAAAAAAGCAATAAAATGCTCAAATTCGAAATTCAGTAATTTTTATAAAATAATCTACAATGCTCATTGAAAAAACAAATGCCAACTTTTATTATACATACTTCTAACAATAGTCAGAAAAAATTTCAAGAGATTTGGTCGTTTAGATAAAAAGCCTTAGCATTTTAAACAATGAAACAGTGATGTAAGCATGAAGACTTTCACAGCCGGTTTGATTAATGAAATTCATTTCTTTCGGGCTTGTAGGCCGTGGTCTAAAAATAAAAGGTCCAGACGTTTCGTCGGAAGCTGTGTCCGACTACATCAGTGGAAATAAAACAGCGTCAGTTCACCGATTCAATAAGTTTGGATTGGATTGGAGGTTGCGAGAGGCTTCAGAATACGGCCGTTAGTAGACTTGGCGAACTCTCGTTAATATCTCCTGCTTGGCCGGTGGGAGGATCGGGCGGAAATGACGTAGGGACTCCTGAGGGCCGGATGCCATCCTGATCCTCCCACCGGCCAAGCAGGAGATTTTAACGAGAGTTCGCCAAGTCTACTAACGGCCGTATTCTGAAGCCTCTGGCAACCTCCAATCCAAACCAAACTTATTGAATCGGTGAACTGACGCTGTTTTATTTCCACTGATGATGTCGGACACAGCTTCCGACGAAACGTCTGGACCTTTTATTTTTAGACCACATCCTACAAGCCCGAAAGAAATGAATTTCATTAATGAAACAGTGATTCTGAGTAGAAGGACTTTGAAGTTTCCATTAGCCATAGGGACCTTTATACTTTCACATATGAAATCAACCATAACTTGGATATTTTTCAATGAAAAGTTTTGAAAACTCGTAGGGTGATAAACAAATGCATTTACATTAGTTTAAAAGAAATTTTTTTTTTCGAAATTTTGTCAAAACATGGTACTGCGTCCCCTTAATTGTAAAAAAATGAGTAACTTTTACGATTCGAATTTTATATATTATACTTATACTCTTACATACACTGTGATATACTACAATGCAAATCAAAGAATGCATCATCCAACTAATCAATAGAGATCCGAAAAATGTCAATTCCAAAGGACAAATGATGTGACACGCATTAACTGCTGGTCATTCACTAGGTATAAGAGGAAACCACCCTCCCTTCCAGTACCTTTAACGTCTCAAAAAGCTATTTATTTCACTTACATTTTATTATAGATAATTGTCTTTTTGGATAGTGTAGAAGGGTAACCTAAATGGAGGATCTATCATACAGAAGTACGGGTAGCTTTGGGAATCCGAAAGAAAAAGAGTGCTTGAGAAATCGTCAATTTCAGAAAGAAAAGAGTGATTTTTATACTGAAACGTCTTGTTCTGTAATGGGAGTACGAATGATGGCCAAATGGATGTTTTCCGTCTTCTAACTTCCAAAAGAAAATATGTCTTTTCTGGTTTTATCAGAAAACCTAAGGATTCGGACTTTCTTGCCTTTTCTTGTACAGCGAATTCTCAGTTGCATAAAAAGGTGGAAAGTAAAATGTGTCAGTTTGTATATTTCAGTGTTATTTCAAAGATTATTTTATGGCGAGAAATTGATTATTTTTCAAACTCTATTACTTTCCGTCATGATTGTGAAAAAATTACTATATAACCTTAAACATTATGTATACCTTATTTATAAACTTTTCTGTGAATAATACCTATCAAATGCATTTCTAGTCCTTTTTTAATCTTTTTTCATGCCTCTTTAGTCTTTTGTG
The DNA here is from genome assembly GCA_024610705.1 of Tetragnatha versicolor. Lineage (NCBI taxonomy): Eukaryota > Metazoa > Arthropoda > Arachnida > Araneae > Tetragnathidae > Tetragnatha > Tetragnatha versicolor. The sequence continues at coordinate 32,877,163 of JANDEH010000005.1, forward strand.
GTAACAAATATAATTAAAAATCATAGAAATATTTCATTTTTAAAATTAAGCTTGAATCATGAAAATTTCCGATTAACAATTTTAAAATATACAGTAGAACCCCGATTATCCACGAGCAGGTGATCCGCGGTGTGGATTATCCGCGAGTGCCACGAAAAAAAATTTTTTAAGATGAGAGCAAATTTTAGATGAGATTAGAGACATTTTAGTTGTAGAAGCAAAGGTTTCTGCTGTTCTGTACATATTTTAAAAGTTTTACATATCATGTTTCTCGTACACTAAAACATAGTTTTTATACTGATATATTTTTTTCGTGTTTTCGCCTCATTTTTAGCCTTTTTTCGGATTATCCGCGATTTTCGCTATTCGAGGTACCCTTTCCACCCAATTGCGTGGATAATCGGGGCTCTACTGTACACTACTTATTTCTTAGTTTATCAACGCTATCGTTTCACTACATAACACCACTGCTGCTGGTTTTTTAAAAACCAGGGGAAAAGTATAACTAAATTTTTAAAATTCCTAATTGTTAGCTTCTCTTTTAAGGAAAAACATACATATGAAATGTTATTAAAATTATTATTAAATAGTTCATACTATTCTTCAGCTTTCATTGCCTCACATCTGAAAAATTTAAACTGAATATGAAAAAAAACATTGCTTTACTTTTATAACCCCATTATGTTTATCATGTCGTGAATTCATTCCTTTTTAAAAGATAATTGATAAATTTCTCTTAAAAACTAAAATTTTGATATTTTAAATAATTTTATAATCATCATAGAATTACATAAAAATTATATTTACAAGTTATATTTATTTTGTTAAAAATATATCCCAAAAAACCATTGCTATCTTCAAAAACAGTCAGAAAGATGATTGATTTCAGAACGAAAGAACTTCATTCCTGTTTGTTATGCCAGTAATGTATACGAAAATGAGAAAACATGGAGGGCATTCAAATTCATAAGATGACAGGATGAAGTGGAAGTGAAGAATCACTACACTACAATAAGAACGCATGCATCATTCACAAAATAATGTATAAAAACCTCAACAACAGGCATGTGTTTGAAAATACGAATACTTCCTATGCAGATATTTTGTTTGTGTCAAAAAAGATTGAACACGTGTATCTTTTCAACCATTCAAGGGATAGCATATCAAAGCTGTTTTCTGTCATTCATGATTTTACAAATAACCCAAAATAAGGAATTTTCTATAAAAGGTTTGATTTTGGTGTATGGATGAGTGGGCTATTTTTTTATAAGTGCATACTTTACATTAATGATATTATTCCCCCATTGCTGTAAATAAATAAGTTTTAGAGAGCATAGCGTCCCATCCGATACTCTCCTGAAATTTTAAACCTTTAATTTAGCTTTCGACTATACAATTAGTTATCTTTTCTAATTCTTCTTTTCTAATTATACCTACCATAAATAAGGAATACCATTTAAATACCATACCATAATTTACCAAAATACCATAATTTAAATCATTGTCTAAAATGACCAAAAAACTGCATTCTTCTGTTAAATTATCAACACAAATTTTCTCACATGCAGTTTATTGTCAACTTGGATATATCTGTCGTTTTTTATATGGAGATATTGGTTGATAAAACAAAAATGAAGCTTTTACCATGTGAAAATAGTCTATGTATTAAATAGAACTTAACTGAGATTCAACAAACAATAAAAGTTTCTAGAAACTATTAAGAGTTGTAAAACTCGGATTATTATTTTAAAAATTACCATCATAACAATATCATACAAAAGTTGAGCAGAAAGTTTAGTTTTGTTTAGGAGTTTGTTGAATTTTAGAGAATTGAGCAAATTTAAATTGAAGTTTGAATCTGTTTAACTGTAATCAATTTGAGTTCAAATTTTTGATAATTCTTGTAGTTCCATTTAATCATGAATCATTTCTCACAGTTTAAGTGTAAATATGTTTGGAGATCTCTCTAAGTAACCAATATAATACCCATTTTATTTTGACGTTGTTAGCAATTTAAACATTCATTAGGACCTGAAATTGGGGTTGTTTTTACCCGGAAGTTGTTTCACTGTATAAAGTTAAAAAAGTTTTTTAAAACAATAATGAATCTCTTCAAACAAATTCGGGACAACTGTTATTAGCTTTACTTTTAAATAGTAAAAGGTTATTAATTTCAGAGATGAATAGTTAGGAATGCAATATCAGTTATTAAATTAAAGTCTGGTATTTAAGACTTTAAAGAAATATAAAGGAGAAATATTTTATGTTTAATAATTTTATTTATTATAAAAAAACTTTATTGAAATAGGTCATGGTAAATAACAAAGTCAAGACTTATTAAAATCTAACATTTTGAAAAGGTTTAACTAATCTGATATCTTGTATAGTATATTGGCTTTGTTTTTGTACTAAACTAGGGGGCTCTGCCCCCTGCTCACTATCGCTCACCAACCCCCGGAACTGCTTCGCAGTTCTTTGATTGCTTCGCGATCTTAGTGAGCAGAGCTCGCTTGTTTCATCTCAACTATCCAGTAAAACCTGAAACTTGTCTGCTTAGTTACTGATCATTTAAAATCGAAACCTTTTATCTCTCAAACTTATCATTAACTTAATGCGGACCATTACTACAAAAATATCAAAATAAAAATGTTACTAAAATATTCCTTTTTAGTTTACCAATAATTTAACCGAAATGTTTTCAAAAATATCCAGCAAGTCTACTAAATATCATCAACCATCTTAGAGAAAAAACACATGCCATTAAAAAAACTTTTAAATTTATAAAATGCAAGTGTGTATCTAGTGAATCATTGGGAATAAGAAAGCAGACTCTTAAAAATAATCGCCTGTTTCTCTAGTGAACGAACTGAAAGAGAAGAAAAAATTGAAACTTGGTATCTTAATAATTCTAAAACTAATTCGAATTTTTTAAAAAACGAAAAGCCAATCTTTCTATAAAAAATAATTGTATGCGTGTTTAAAATATCATATATCTACTGTGATTAGTTTTTCTATTATAACGAAAAAACCGAAAAAGAGTAAAAAATTTCGAAAATTTAGAATTTAATTACTCCAAAGATAATTCGAAATTCAAAAAAAAGGGCGACGAGGTGCAAAACTTAATACCTAAGAGTATGTGTCTGCAAAAAATCATGTTTCTCCTGTAAATAGATTTTTCTGGGGGCAAACTCGCAGCCGAAAAAAATAATTTTCGACTTTGACATTAAATAACTCCAGAACTAATTATCTAATTAATTAGGTCTGGAAACTGAAATGACCCTCATACATTTGTCTACCAATGGTCAAAATTTCATAATATTCCTTCAAATAGTTTTTTCGTAGTGATAGTTCAAAGTGTTCAAAAATAAAATTTTCAAAATCAGCGGCGGTGACGGCGGCGGTCACTGTTACTTTTTTTTAATATAGAGAGAAACTGGAGAGAAACAAAATATGCTTGCATAAGATTGCCATTTTAATTTTTTTTATCAAAACTTCTCAATTTCAAGCTTATGTTTAGTATTGCAAAATAACTTTCTTGTTTACGTTATACTATATTTCATGGATGTTATTTATTATTTACTTTTTAAGTATCCTATCCTATATTCATAGTATCTCAAGAGGAGACAGCATATTTAGTTTTTGAGATTTGATCCTAAGTAAGATGAGATGCTTCAACAGTTGGCTTACTAGTGGGATTTCTAGTCTTTTCACGTTCGGTAAAAATATGTGACCAATTTTATTAGGGTATGTAGCAAAGAAATCCTGTGAGCAGAATTTCAAATAATGGTATCCTAAATGGGAATGCCAGGATTGCCAGTGTAAAAATATTTCCAATCATCATTTATGGGCCATGTGAAACCAAATGTCCTTTATTACTAGAACTGGCATCGGCATGACATCAAATATTTCTTTATTATTATTTCTATAAGTTTAACATAGCATCTTGACGGTTGAACATTTTGCTGAAAGTTTTATACGTACCTAAGGGTTTAACTATTTTATGGGAATGTATTTTTTAGAACTTTCAAGGGAGTATAAAATAAGCTATACACATAAACTGGGAGGGAATAGCAATAATAAATCTCTCATTCTTATTATGTCACTTAGATCTCCGTGTTTTTATGCTTCTGCATTTTTGAATACTAAGAAATGAAATATAGTTTTTATTCAACGCATTTCCTCCAAAAAAATGAAGAAATTTGATTTATGTCTAAGGTCCTCGTTAAGAAATATTATACGAAAATTAATCGTAAAAAAATATTTTTCTTCTTTATATGTGACAATGTTAATTCCATACTTAGTAGGTTAAGTCATTTTTAAACTACGGCAATGGGTTAAATTAAAGAAATGATTATAAATTGGCTAATAGATAAAATTATATTTGTGCTGCTTTATCGTGCTTTTATGAGGATATTTTGATATTTCATTTTAACCAATAATATTTTATTTTAATACATATAGTTTTTGAGGACAGTGTGTATCTGCTTATTTAAATAAAAAAACATAATCATGAAAAATTATATTTAAAAAAAGTAAGTCAATTTGGCAAAAATATTTCCAAAATTTTCTGTAAACAGCAGCTAATTTTCTAACGTCATTTTAAAAATAATTTTCAGAAATTTTCTGAAAATATCTTGAATTGTATCCCCTATTTAACCATTAAACAACTCTTTGAATGCAAGATGAAGAGTTGAACTATTTTAGTAATTTTTTGCACAAACACTTTTAAAAGTAGGATTGTAACTTTCAAAGTGATACAATTTTTCTCTTAAAAGGTAATTACTCATTTGAGTCATATCTTAAAATAATCCTTCTATCGATATTTATTGTTAAAATCTTATTACTTATACCTTACCACTTTGACATATCTTTTTAAATTTTTTACATACAGATGCATCATATAAGTTACAAAACATAATGCTAAGTTTTAATGTTAAAACTTACTCAACTTACTCAAAACTCACTTTTCAAAGTTAAACTAATAACTGTTTACTCAAAACAATGCGCGAAAAAAATCGTCTACATATTAAAGTGTACCGTTAATGAGAAGGCTTCCGTATTCCAACGTAAGGTAAACAGTAAATCCAGTATGTTAAGTGGGTGTCTGTTCATGCATAAAACAAGTAATGTGTTTCCAGAAAATTCAAATCCGCGAGGAAAAGGAGATAAACTCATTCTAATGCTATATTTTGAAAGAATAAAAAAAATTTTACGAGCATTAAGTCTGCATGTTGATACTTTACACCCTCTACTGAATTATAAATGAGGTATGGAAGTCACTTGGGAAACCTGAAACCAAGAAAATAAATGGGAATGGAGCCATAGATGCAACTGGAGTATATGGAACAAGATTTCTTCAAGTTCTTTTTAATATAACACAAATGACGCTACTTTTGCACAGTCGTGTTTATTGTGTCTCAGTGAAACATATTTAAAATATTAATTTATCCAAATCAGGAAGTGTTAAAAAATTATTTTTCATAATTTGCTTCTTCACCTGAAAACTTAAGTTTTAAATTAATTTGATGGTTTTAAGGTGTATTTAACTAAAATATTTATGACTTCCAAAAATTACTTTTAAAATTTTTATGAAATTTCAATTTATAAAAAAAGTTTTATACTATGGAATAAAAGGAAGGGTAAGAGGTAGAGGAACATACTCAGAAATTATCTCAATTTAACTGATATTTCCGAATTATTTTTTAAACAGAATAGAAGAGTTAGGTGTGAAAGCCTTATAAAACTGAACTGGTTCATCAGTTTTCTATTAGAATACTTTTGTGTCAGTAAAAAAAAACTACATTACCATACATTGTAAAATATTATATAAACCTATCATCGAATTGTTGAAATATCTGGTCAAAGTTTAATTTTCTCGATACAATTTAGTTTAAATAGTTCCAAAGATTGAATTTTTGTTTCAGCTGACACATAATAACAAGGCAAAACATAATTAATTTATATTAACTAAAAGCAAAAATGGAGGAAAATTAAATGCTCCATTTCAAAATAAAACGAAAGAATCCAAGAAAGTTAAAGCCATTCACAAAAGGTAAAGAAATTATGAGTGACGAAACATCAAAACGAAAATTGAACAGAGAGTGATTTCAAATACATTTCCCGCTGTTATTTTGTTCCGTTTAATTAACGCTCCCATTCCTCCCCACAAAAAGAACCACCACTACCACCGGACATCCCCTTATTACTCTTCGTTAAGAAACTAATTAATTTATAGATACATGCAAATATAAAAAAAACGCTCTTCATGCTTACAACATTGATGGAACCAGGCGACATCGCTTAATTTCTTTCAAATTAATATTTCTCGGGATAGGAAAAAAAATAATACTCGTGGAGGGGAGAGGTGGAAGATAATCCTATTTTGTCTTCGAGCAGAAAATACTTATGGTTATTCTTGGTCGACTTGAAAACTTTCAGAAGTCTGAAAGCTATGGAGGAACGCCTAAAGCAAGCAATTTTCCTCTAGTGTATTTTAATTAAATTTTGTGTGAGAAATCACACGTATGTTACCTAAATTAAGCTTCGTTTAATCTCTTTGGAGGTAACATTTTTCTTAATTATTAATACTTGTTAGAAGTTAAAAAGAAGAGGTCTTAGGGCTGGCATTTCATATGCACCATCCATTTGGTTCTATTTTTTTTTGCGTACTTTTAAAATTTTTTGCATCTTTTGGATTTATTTGGTTGCGATTTTTTTCAATTTAAGCGTTTACATTTAGTTATTGAATACGTGCGTAGGGAAATAAACTTGAGAAATAAGCAAACAAATAGTGTGCTAAATTAATGTTTTTTTCAGGTGACCCTAAAATAACCTATTGAGTAAAAATTTGTAAAGAGTAATTATGTGTACTTAAATAGTAATTATGGTGTCATAACGTTTGACTTCTGAATCATTTTCTTGAAATTTAACTTATACAAAAAGTTAACATTTAGGGTTTTTGTTAGTAATAACCTTACTTTAATTACATTTTCTGTGTTAGTTAATAAAAAATTCAAGTTATGAATAAGATGTGTTTCTTAGTAAAACTTTCTCAAGTTATATATAAAATCAAATTACATTGCTCTTCAAAAATACGTAAAATTTCTTCTACTTATATATTTCCCCCCTTCTTCTATAAATATTAAAAATAAGACTAGATACTTACTGTAAGAAATTCCGTAAAATTTAACAGCAAAAACTGCTGTTAATATTTTACGCATTTGCTGTAATCTCAAAAAACTGCATTTTATGCTGTAAATTTAAAGCGCCACCTGCTATAGTTTACTGGCAACTGCCGTGCTAGTGACCAGATACAGAAGTTGTAACTCTCTTTTCCACTCTGCCGCTCTCTGTTATTTTCAAACAATTTAATAGTCACTCAAGTTATGCTTATTTTTATATTTGAAAATTGTTTACATTTGTTTATATTTGAAAATTGAAATCTTAGCAATATATCGAAAGAAACATTAAGTTAATGTGTTGACGTGTACCACAACGTTGTGACGTCGCATGAGTACATGATGCTTTATTTCTGAGTATCTGCACATTTTCAAAAATGAGTACATGCATGTTTTCAAATTTGAGTAAATTTGGATCGGAGCCTTTTTGAGTGCGTGACATACTCAGATTTGACTAATTTTTACTCATTTTTGAGACTGCCATTTTAAGAGTGTACTTAAATGCTGTTTAAAACAGACTTCTTGTAAAATTACAGTATCGTTGTAATGTGAACACAAAAATCTGTAAAATTACAAAATTGCTGTAAAAATACAGAATTGCTGTAAAATTTACAAACTTGCTGTTAATTTACAAAATTGCTGTTAAAGTCAAAAATTACAAAATTGTTTTAAAATCACTGCAAAAATAGCTGGCATCCATTTTTTGCTGTAAAATTACTGTAAAATTTTTTGCAGTGCTGTTAGTTGTCCCGTTTTTGCGAAAACGACGTTTTAAATTCCGTAAACTCAAGGAAAATTTTATATTAGATAATTTACAAAAGTAATAGAAAATTTATTATTTTCTCTCAACCCAAACCTACATATTTTCCCTCAATTCTACAGTATAATTGAGTGAAATAATATTTAAAAGTATTCACATACATAAATTTTGATATTTACAAAGAGTGTGTATTCACAATTAGTATACTACTTACTAAACCTACAGATTCTAAAAAAATGTTGAAATTATGCCACGAAAATTGAAAATTATTTCCATCATTAAAAACAGTCATTAGACTATTTGTTGAGTATTTTGTAATTTAAAGTGGTTTTTAACCTGAAGATGTGTTTAGTGAACCCCTAGTTATAATTTTACAATCTTTTACTTGATTTCTCTAAGGTACAAATAATTTATATATTATATTAAAAAAACATCCACAACTTAATTGATTCATTACTTCTTCATTATTACATTAAAAGAGCTCCTTATACAAAAGTAAAATACTATGTAGCATATATGCTACAGATTATACAAATACAAATACAAATTAAGTCGACCAACTACAGGCGTAAGCCCAGCAAGGTTGGTCCAGTCTTTTTAACCCAAACTACCGGAATCCCAGTAACTGTCAATTTTCCTCTTGAACTCGTATACCCCACTTGAATTTACAATTGTTTCAGGCAACGCATTCCATCTATCCACTACCCTATTAAAAAAATAATGCTTTCTACAATCCGTCTTAAATTTGACTTTATTCAATTTGAAATTGTGACCCCTTGTTCTAATACCCGTATTGAAATCTAGTACCTCTGTGTCCCCTTGCTTTACCATTTTAAAAAGTTGAATCAAATCTCCTCTAATCCTTCTTTTCTCTAGAGTGAACATATTTAGCTTCTTTAATCTTCCCTCATAACTTAAACTGGATATAACCTTGACCATTTTAGTAGCCCTATGCTGAACCCTTTCAATTGAATCAATATCTTTTTTTAAATATGGAGACCAAAATTGAACAGCATACTCTAGATGAGGTCTCACCAAGCCTCTGTATAGTGGCAAAATAATATCCTCTGACCTTGAAGAAACAGTTTTTTTAATGTATCCCAATATCCTATTAGCCTTTTTACTAGCAGATGAACACTGATGAACCCATTTAAAGTCCTCATTTACTATCACCCCTAAATCTTTGATCATATTTCCTTCTTTAAGCTTGTCCCCTTGTAGATAGAATTCAACCCTACATCCCCCCGCCCCATATGAAGTACCTGACATTTACTTATGTTTAAGGACATACCCCATTTTTCAGCCCATTGTGATATAATATCGAGATCCCGTTGTAAATTTTGTACCTGCTCCTGAGTATCTACCCTCCCCCATATGCATAATTTAGTTATGTGCAAATTACCTAAGTAAAGTATGAAATATTTTGTACTTTGTCGTAGGTAATTCGCATTTTACCTTAGTCTGCACATTACCAAATTATGAACATAAACTGTTATAATATAAATTTTCAAAAACAAAAAGAAAAAGTTTCTCATCTTTGCTTTTTTGTACGTAATTCCTATGTAACAATTTTTCTAATATAAGCATTTATACTAATTTCCTACTTTATAAGATCACAATAAAAATGAAAAACATCAATAATGTCTAACTTACTTATACATCTAATGTTACCATAAATTTAAGAGTTGTATGATAAGCCTGATTGTTAAAAACAACAATTTCTTAACAGAAGTAAGACTTTTGACACTTCAGATTGAACGCTTAAAATTCTAGATCTTACGTTGTTCTTGGGTAACCGACAAATAACTAGTCAATTCAAGGCAAGATTGATCACACTGTCGTATGCATTGATGGATGGCAAGCATGGATCATCATCACCCAGTCTCACTCTTGTAGACTAACTAAAATCTATTTTATAAAGATCTATAATTACATGCAGTGTAAGTAAGCCCCTGAAATGTTCAAAAATGTTAAAGAACAAGATGATGAATTAGTATCAAGATCAACGTAGATAATTACATGCGCAGCGACTAAAGAATGCAGTAGTTAGTAATCGGAAACACTGTTACGGAAGTACTGTTATTTCTCTAGGGAAATCAGAGAAAGAAAGCAGATTGATATACCTTGCTTGATTTGATGCTATGGGAATTCTGGTAAAACAACTGTAGGTATTCTGTTTCCATAACGCAATAAAACATTCACATATAAGATATTTATAGATGGTTCTGGTGGTGTGTAAGCTGTAATAACTCGAGTGATTTCCGGAACTGAATTTTTAAAGCAGACGTTAGTTATATTTTTCACTTGGATATATATAAGTTTAAAGAAACTATTAGGTTATAATTTTTTTATTTAATTTCATATTGTGGATTTATATTTATAACGTATTTAGAAAACAAAGAACTAGTGTGGCCTTTAGAAGACTTACTAAGCAGTTAAGGGATCATGGCATTTCTTTATTAGAATGATTTCGAAGAACATCTGTTAATTAGATAGATCCTATTAACTCTTCCCAACGTGATTATAGCAACAATATACTCGTAAATTTCTAAAATTTGGAAGACTTAGTATTTCTGTAAATCTTTAAAACCCACCGTTCTTAGTGCATGTGATCCCTATCTCTGTATAAATAAAAGGCTAACGGGCGATGTATGTATGTGGGTATGTGTGTATGTATGTCCGGGGTAATCTCTTGAAATAGGCCACGGACCGAAACCAAACTCGACGTATACACGTATTCCGAGTCGGGGAGTAACTTAAGATAGTTTTCAAAGCTCTAAAATCGAATAATTACGAGTAATTAGCGAATTTATAGCCGAAAACGCTTATTTCTCCATTTCTCTACTAGAGTAGACTGCTCGACTCACTATTGTTAACTAGATGAAAACTTTAAAAAATAAATATTTTAACAGGAAAAACTCTATAATTGTCCATTTAAAAAGGATATAAGTTGTGAAAACGCTAAAATAAATTCAAATAATTTATTTTGAAACGTTAGTTTCCCCTATTTTAAGATTTTTTCTTTTAAAATTTAAATATTTATGGAAAAGTGTATTTTTTTTTCATGGAAAACGACTTTAAAACAAAACATTGTTTCAAATGAAGCGGTTCACTAGACTTTTCAATTTACTAGATCTTTTATTTTAGTTTCAAATTTGTTATTTTTGTTCACTAGACTCATTAATTTACTAGGAAACATTGCCGAGAACACCGGGAAAAGGAAAATTACCGGGAACATCGGGATAGGAAAAAAAAGTCCCGGGATTACCGGGACATAAAAATTACCTCGATCATAGGGATAGGAAAATTATCGGGAACATCGGGATAAGGAAAATGATCGGGAACATCGGGATAAGGAAAATAACTGGGAACATCGGGATATGAAAAATTACCGGGAACACCGGGTTAGGAAAATGGCGTCTGGGATACCGGGATGATTGGTAATTGCTGATTTAAAAATTATAAATATATTTTGAGAAAATTTAATTTAAAAAAAAATTATACACTCCACCCGTGCAAGGCCGGGCATATAGGTTTTAAATTTGTTACTTTTTGTTCACTAGACTTATTAATTTACTAGACTTTTTATTATAGTTTCAAATTTGTTACTTTATTAAGATGAAAAAAGACACCGGGATAGGAAAAATTACCGAGAACACCGGGATAGGAAAAAATTACCGGGAACACTGGGATAAGAAAAATTACCGTTACTTTATTAAGATGAAAAAAGACACCGGGATAGGAAAAATTACCGCGAACACCGGGATAGGAAAAAATTACCGGGAACACTGGGTAAGAAAAATTACCGGTAATACCGGGAAATGAAAAATTATCGGGACCACCGGGATATGAAAGAGGCGCCTGGGATAGTGGGATGATTGGTAATTGCTGATTTAGAAAATTATAAATGTATGTTGAGAAAATTTAATTTAAAAAAATTATACACTCCACCCGTGCAAGGCCGGGCATATCCGCTAGTCTCTGTATAAATAAAAGGCTAACGGGCGATGTATGTATGTGGGTATGTGTGTATGTATGTCCGGGGTAATCTCTTGAAATAGGCCACGGACCGAAACCAAACTCGACGTATAGACGTATTCCGAGTCGGGGAGTAACTTGGGATAGTTTTCAAAGCTTTAAAATCGAACGTTTTCGAGTAATTAACGAATTTATAGCCCGAAACGCTTATTTCTCCATTTCTCTACCAGAGTAGATCCGTTTGACTCACTATTGTAAGCGAGATGAAAACCTTGAAAATTAAATATTTTAACAGGAAAAACTCTATAATTGTCCATTTAAAAAGGATATAAGTTGTGAAAACGCCAAAATAAATTCAAATAATTTATTTTGAAACGTTAGTTTCCCCTATTTTAAGATATTTTCCTTTAAAATTTAAATATTTATGGAAAAGTGTAAATTTTCTTCATGGAAAACGACTTAAAAATAAAACATTGTTTCCAATGAAGCGGTTCACTAGACTTTTCAATTTACTAGATCTTTTATTACTGTTTCAAATTTGTTATTTTTGTTCACTAGACTCATTAATTTACTAGACTTTTTATTATAGTTTCAAATTTGTTACTTTATTAAGATGAAAAAAGACACCGGGATAGGAAAAATTACCGAGAACACCGGGATAGGAAAAAATTACCGGGAACACTGGGTAAGAAAAATTACCGGGAATACCGGGAAATGAAAAATTATCGGGACCACCGGGATATGAAAGAGGCGCCTTGGATAGTGGGATGATTGGTAATTGCTGATTTAAAAAATTATAAATGTATGTTGAGAAAATTTAATTTAAAAAAAATTATACACTCCACCCGTGCAAGGCCGGGCATATCCGCTACTAGGAAACATTACCGGGGATTACCGGGACATTACCCGGGGATTACCCGGGGGGATTACCGGGACATAAAAATTACCTCGATCATAGGGATAGGAAAATTATCGGGAACATCGGGATAGAAAATGATCGGGAACATCGGGATGAGGAAAATAACCGGGAACATCGGGATATGAAAAATTACCGGGAACACCGGGATAGGAAAAAGGCGTCTGGGATACCGGGATGATTATAAATGTAAAAAATTATAAATGTATGTTGAGAAAATTTAATTTAAAAAAAATTATACACTCCACCCGTGCAAGGCCGGGCATATCCGCTACTAGGAAACATTACCGGGGATTACCGGGACATTACCCGGGGATTACCCGGGGGGATTACCGGGACATAAAAATTACCTCGATCATAGGGATAGGAAAATTATCGGGAACATCGGGATAGAAAATGATCGGGAACATCGGGATGAGGAAAATAACCGGGAACATCGGGATATGAAAAATTACCGGGAACACCGGGATAGGAAAAAGGCGTCTGGGATACCGGGATGATTATAAATGTAAAAAATTATAAATGTATGTTGAGAAAATTTAATTTAAAAAAAATTATACACTCCACCCGTGCAAGGCCGGGCATATCCGCTACTAGGAAACATTACCGGGGATTACCGGGACATTACCCGGGGATTACCCGGGGGGATTACCGGGACATAAAAATTACCTCGATCATAGGGATAGGAAAATTATCGGGAACATCGGGATAGAAAATGATCGGGAACATCGGGATGAGGAAAATAACCGGGAACATCGGGATATGAAAAATTACCGGGAACACCGGGATAGGAAAAAGGCGTCTGGGATACCGGGATGATTGGTAATTGCTGATTTAAAAATTATAAATATATTTTGAGAAAATTTAATTTAAAAAAATTATACACTCCACCCGTGCAAGGCCGGGCATATCCGCTAGTAACTTAATAAATAAGTATCAAATTCCAGGGAGTTGTAATCATTTGCTGTTCAAGAAACTAAATTTTATAATAAAATCAACCATCCTATTGGTTGTACTTGACACTAATTTTCAAATCAACCAAGACTAAAATCGTAAATTTCTGAGATCGTTAGTAAAATTCTTACCTGAAAGGCTTCCTAAATATCCAAAGAAGGCATGTAAAAAAATAAACATTTAACTACCTATTAATAAATTGTTAATAAAGTTTAAAAAAAATTTAATTCTATCCCTCAAAATAGGATGGATATTGAGTAGGTTAAAAATACTGGAACACTTGAAGAATTTATATATGTAGAATGAATAGGCCAAAATAAAATCAAATTTGAATGAAGTTAGAAGTTTTTTCTTTAAAAAAAAAGATGATTTTAAAAAATTGAATTACAGAAAGTAAAAAAATTAAATTTCAGAGAATAAAAAAATTAAATTTCAGAAAATAAAAAATTAAATTTCAGAAAAATAAACTTTTTGAAATTATAAATGCATGTTCGAACGTTGTTTTTAATCTGAAGCTTAAAATATTTTCGAATGAAATATTGCCATTGCAATTACCCATTGCAAAAAATACTCTTAATTATGTATTCCCGTAAGCATTTTTCACCACTTAAAAAATCTTTACACTTAACTCGTATTTTTTAACGTTTCATTAATAGTCACAAATTAAAAATGTTCTTAATACACAAAACGCAAAAATAATTCAGGTTTTATGTTTCTATGCAACGAAAAATGTAACCAAATGTTTACTTTATTGTCAAAAGACCTAAGTGTTACATAGAATTACATTTTATTTTTAAAACTAATTATTATTCCTTATCATCATAATTTCTTAAGTATTGGTAACATGTATTTAGATAGTTCAAATAACAAAGCGATATTTTTCATCGATTCATGAATCTAAACCGATTCTTTAAAGAAATTACACCCCCTTTCCCTTTTACGTAAATAGATACAAGTCAAAATAAGAATAATCGCAGCATCTACGGAAGACGAAAAAGAGAGAAATTAAATTATTCAAATTTAACGAGAACGATGTCGAGGAAATAAAATCGTGTTAGCCTTAGTTGTAATAAAAACTATTCCGACTGAAATTAAAGTAATTTATTTCTACTGTCATACAGTTAAGAGAAGAAGCTATTCTGTCTAAAAGAAATCGTAAAAGTCAGATTATTTGGTTCCGTTACCGTGAATTTGATCGCAGTTTTCTTTGTATGCTAGAGTAAAACTAATCGCAAAAACTTTTCATTTTAATATATAGGAAATTAATTCAAATGAAATAAACTCCGCTTTTTTTAATCAAATTCAGTTACAAAGATGTCTTGTGTTTTTAAAAGTGTGTTGTTAATGAAAATTTTAGCAAATCTTTCAATTTATAAAAGAGCAATATTTGCAATTCAATTTTTGGATTATTACAATATTTACTGTTAATAACGAATACGAAATTAAATTCAAATTTCTTATAACTCAATCATAGAATATAGAGCTTAACAGAGATGCCAAACGGCCGTTTTCCTCCTTAGGTAATTAATTAATTTCAGCTCGCAGATTATAATTCAGTTCACTAGCAGCCAATCAGAAAATAATAAATGCGTGGAAATAATAAAGTAATTCCTGATTGGATATGGCAAGCGGCATTTAAATTTCATCGGTGTTGTTTTTCCAATTTGGATTTGAGTGACAGCTTCAGTGGGCGAATGACAGAATTAGCAGGAATGACGTGGAATTAAAGGAGGCGGGTCCGTTTGGCCAGAGGTTTGTCTATGGGAAAAGCCTTGTTAAAAAGTTGCCATTAGAATCTATGGAGATGGAGATGAACACTCTGTTAAGCTCTATACTCTGTGCACAAAATATACTTTCCTTGTCAAAATTAATAAAAAAAAACTATGCCATAAAATTAGAAGTAAAAACCATATAGGGGAAATCAGGCTATAACGGCATACTCGGGTAAAATGACTTTTTCGATTTTCTTGAAATATAGCAGAAGGGAAGCACGTGTCTGTAGCTTTTTTTCTTCTTTTATTGCATCCAAAATGCAATGTCATGCGTTTTTATAATGAGCTCTTTTATTCATAGCCACTATTTTACCATAACTATGATTCTTGTGTGGATTTATATCCAATTAATACTATATTTCATGCGGTAGGAAGTTGATTTATCTTTTTGTTTTACAAGAAATTGGAAGTAAATAAAAATACACCTTTCAGGGTAAAATGACATAAAACTCATTGGTATAAAATGACATAGTGTGTTACCCTATGGACACACATATGTCATTTAACTATGTCTATCCCTATGTCTATCGTGGCTAGTTAAACTTTCTAAAAATGTAACTAGAGTTGAAATCTCATAACAGTTCTTGTTTTTTTTCTAATAAAAACAAACTTTTTATTTACTAGGGGGCTCCAGCCCCCTGCTCGCTATCGCTCGCCAACCCCCGTTAACTGCTGACGCAGTAACTTTTGGACCGCCTTACAAACCCACAAAACCCAGCTCAATGCACTTACTCACTTTAAAACATTCTTAACACAGGGGTAGTACTTCTCCGTGGTACTCTTTCAAAAATGGCGAATATTTATTCAGTGGTGGAATTTAATCATTTCCTTTATGGTAACATGAATTGGCGGATCGCTTTATAATTCCAAGAAAGGTTCATATATAGTTCCCGCTAAATATGAACCTTCCCTTAATGTTTCAGTGCTTCCCTTAATGTATCTGTGAAAAACACATTACCTTAGGGAAATGGGTAAAAAAATGTTTACATTGCTCTGTTGTTAATTTTCTTGGGGTTGAATTCCGTTATAGTTCCCGCTAAATATCACTAATCTCTTTTGGACACTATAAAGTATAAATATTGCTAAATTGTTTCAAATTCATAGATTAAATTGTTTAATTAGATCTATAACTATTCAGTTTATCATTAAAAATTAGAAAAATTGGTTTACATTTGAATATTGAGCGTTCGAAAGAGATTGGCGATACTTAGCGGGAACTATAACGGAATTGAACCCCAAGAAAATTAACAACAAAGCAATGTAAACATTCTTTTACCCATTTCCCTAAGGTAATGTTTTTTCACAGATACATTAAGGGAAGCATTGAAATATCTCAGGAATAAATTTAACTTTCTTAACATTTGTAATGATTGACTGTTAAAAATGTAGTAATTATCTTAAACATCGCGAAAATTTAGAATTTTATCTTCATGAGAAAAAAACTTCGAAGTTGTGTCATTTTCATAGCAACGACACCGAATGTCAAGACTTCCAACATTTTCATCCTTATTTCTAAAACATTCACCCGTGTTATTTAGTTATTTGCGTTTTGTCATTATGAAATAAAGAGTTACATTTTACTACCTTAAAAAACATATTTGCAAAAGGATATAAAAAATAAATGCAAAATTCAAAATTTCCGAAAGCGAGTGTATATTTTAGAGTAAATATAGTAATGATTAGGTTGCCACAACTACAAAGATAAATATAAAAATATTAATTTTTTATTTAAAAAATAAAAAATAAATTAATTATATATAAGTTTAAAATATAATGAAAACCGTTTGAACAACAATTAAACCCTTTGTGAACAACAAAAATATAAATATTGTTAAAAATAACGCAAAATATATTTTTTAAATTCGTGTTATAAATAGAAAGATGATTATTTAATCTATTTGAATATTAAAAAACCAGTGAAATATGTTTTCAATTGTTTTAAAATTCATAGTTTCTTGCTTTGTAACTGCGACCTTATCCGAAATCTAAAAAAATGGAAATATTTTAAAATTGAGATTTTTTTTAGAAATTCTAAAGGCACTTTGCACATCCTCAAAAGAATCCGGACAGTTTGATACCAAATATGTGTTATACGGATCAGTAATTAAAAAACGTTTCTCTGGAAACCGTTCACCAAAAACTTTTTTTTAGAATAGAGAGATAAGCACATTACAGTTTTTTTTAATTTGCTGATTATATTTCGCACAAAAATTAATTATAGATTACGTCAAAGTGCTTAACTACTAATATAGCTATTGTTTGGAATAAAATAGAATTGTATTTGCTGAAGAAATCACTTTTTTCTCTTCCTTTACTATGTCGTTTTATCCTTATATCGGGTAAAATGACATATTTCCTACTTTTTTCGAAAAGTAATATTTTGTGGAAAGGAAAAAAGAAAGATTATGATATTACTCAATTAGGGGGTGTTAGAGCATTAAATAAACATTTCATTGGTTTTAAAAACTACAAGAAATCTAATCAAATCGTCTCTCACGGTTGCTTTGAAAAAGTGGTACTATGTCGTATTAGCCGGATCTCTCCTAACAACTTTTCATAAAGCTGTTTGTCATGCCGGCAAACGTCAGCATTCTTGTTAAGATCCAGAGACGCACGAGATGCGCTGTATTTATTTAAAAAAGAGAGGAAGGTACTGTCGAACCAACGATAGTAAAAGGGTCACGTGATTTTTTTGCTTCAGTATTTTTTATTTTATTTAAAACATACTGATTTTTATGCATATAGAGGGTATAACTATAAGGTTAGAGGGAGTCTTCTTTCGATCAATTGCCCCTCAGCTTCTTCCTTTCTCCCCTCCGAGTATGTCAAAATCACGTGACCCTTTTACTATCGTTGGTTCGACAGTATTATTATGATTTACGATGATTGTTACGAAACGATTGTATCGTGTAAATATATCCTCTATCTTCTAAATTACTGTAAATTACCGTAAAATAAATATTTTAACGGTGCACATACGTTACGTATGTCCTAATCACGAATAACCTACGCCCCTCAGCACAAGGCTGACACTGTTCTTTCTCAAAAGCTGACCCGGCGTCATCTAAATGAGATGTAGTAGATTATTATTAGATTAGGTAAATTTTATAAAATGTGTAAGGAAATTTTGGGGGAAATCAAAATTTAATTCTAAAAATGATCTAAATATGATCATTAACGGTGCAATAAAAATAAAATTTAATAGTATAACAAATATATTCTTTTTTCTTCTTACTTAACTATCGGATCTGAATTAGATCGGATCCATAAATCCTCGTTCTAAAAATCTACACGGGTTCTCTCGTTTGCGCAAAATATCTATAGGAGAAAAGAGGGCCTCTTATAAATAAATCCCCACGCACTAAGTTAACGCATTTAGTTTAGATGTGTGGAAGTGGCCCCTTCACACTTAGGTACCACTTCCAGGGAACAGGAAATGTTCCTAGTACCAATGGAAAACCTAAGGGTTTTTAAATATTACAAATAAAATATTAATATTATTAATATAATAATATTAGTATATTGCATCATCGATGCTAAAATATGACTTTTTTTACAAAAATCTTGAGAAAAATTTCATCAAATTACCTTAAAAAAATGGAAAATTTTTGAACACTTACGATATTTTTTGTCGATATTTTATTAAAAACCAATTTCTGATGCACCTATATTAAAATTTGTCCTACTATCAGAAGCAAAGGTGTTTAAATATTTTGTTTTCTAACATTTTAATAATTTTCAAAATAAATATCTCTAAACTAATTCAATTTCTATGAATACTTAAAAAAATTTGTAAACGTTTACCCCCAAATGATCTAAAATAAACCTAAGCGTAGTCACATATATGCTACTCCCTCTCATGGTAATATTCTGAACTACTTTTTATGCCTATATAAATAAAATACTTTTTCACAGTAGACTTGACTAAGATTTTTAATGTTATGTTTTTCAAAAAAATTTTACCGGAAAATCTAGAGCAATTTAATATTGTGTATTTTATTCACAATGAAATATGTGTCAACTGTGTTTGAGGTATGTATTTACTTTTTTAATTACTGAATAAAATAGTGGTCCAATCAACATTTGACAATATACTTATAATATAATGCAAACAATTTTAAAGAAATTAAACAAAATAACTCCTTTTTACTTCGTTCCTAAAATTCACTTACTAAATTCTCATTTTCGATTCTCCTGTTGTGCTGCCATCTATTATGCAATATTTTATGACAAACAATAGAGACCATATTTGATAGAAAAAAATTAAAGTGTACGACCCTTTTGAAAGATATTTCTATCTAACAATCTATATTCCTCCTTATAGATTTAAAGTAGTTGAAATATCGATATTTTATGACAAAAAATAGTTCTTTAACGTAATTTAAAAATAAACTCATTTGACCTTTCCAATCAAAATAATAAAACATAAGTATTATATTCACATTAAAGTTTATGCATGCATGCAGTTTTAGCTTGGTTCCCTACTAAGTGGTCCATATCGCTTCAGACTTTACATCAACAATTTTAAAGGAGTCGCCGATTTTAAAGGAATGGTATTTGTGAATATGAGACGTAAAAAGGTGTCCACAAGACTTCATCCTTTAACATGATATCTAAATTTAGGCAGTATTCGTGCATTGACTTTTTTCTCGAAAATTATGCGGTATTGCTTCAGTTATTCGTGTGTATGTCACCAAGGGATCTCAGACGTCAAAACTGAGTTGAAACATTATTCATAAGAGTTAAATTTCAAAAATTTTCTCTTCTCACAGAACTCTGTGTTAAAAATTAGCGGATATTTGCAACAAGGATCATAACAATCTAATGTACTATATTTTTTAATAGAAGACATTAGGTGAAAAAGACACAAAATCTATATAAATATATTTATTTCACTATATGATATTTTAAAGATATTTTTATTTTATAAAACGCCTTAATGATCTTAAAAATTCCAGAAAAGAGAATTAACTGTATCTAAGATATTTCATTCAAAACATTTGTTTAAATCAAACAAAAAAAGGGGAAACACCTATATAATAAAGCGTAATGTAGTAAAATGCTTAAATATCTAAAAAGTTTATATTTTGTATATTTCATTTGTCTTATAACATAAATAGCAAAGAACTTTCCTATCCCACTATTTTAAGCGTTATATTAGTAAGCATAAAAAATCTCACAGAAAAATAAATAAAAATCTGGAAAGTTTCTCAATATTATTGGTAGAGATAAGAAAAGTTTTGAAAAGGGATGCCTATATAAGCAATTATTAAAAACTCTTGGAGTATCTATCTATTTTGGAGTATCTATTGGAGTATCTATCTATTGTATCTATCTTGGAGTATCTCTAAGATCATGTCTTTTTGGCAACAGCGGGTTGCTTCGAATGTTGACGAATTTTTGCTGCTCTCCGAATCTTTAGATTTTCTGCTTAAATTATACTTAAATTTAAGTTTATTTTATATTAATTTATGTCTTAGGCAAGTATTTGCGCTAGTATTTTTGAAATTTTGCTTCCAACATGTCAAAATTAATCTGTAAAGCCTGCAACGATGCTATACCCGTCAAATCTGAATCCCTGCTATGCTCTGGCCCGTGTGGCGGTCGATATCACCTTATATGTGGAGGCTTCGACGATACTTCGTTTCGAAAATTGAACCAAGCCAAAAAATCTAAATGGAGATGTTGCTCTTGCCTGGATCTTCAGATTGCTCCTAATCTCCTGACTGTTCCAAAAACTGCGACAGTAGATCGAAATACCCGGAGCACAGTTCCTACGCCTAGCCAAGTTTCTTCTGTTGATCCTACTCCTAGCCAAGTTTCTTCTGTTGATCCTACACCTAGTCAATTTTCTTCTATCAATCCCGAGATATTGGAATTCTTTACGTCGCAGTACAAAGAACTCAAGGAACTCATTAACACAAGCGTAAACGATATCACCACATCACTTGATTATAATACTGATCTTATTCAAGAGCTCAAAGACACGATCAAAGAGCTACAGACTGATAACAAGAATCTGCGTACAAAAAATCAAGAACTTGCAGCGGAAAATAAGCAAATAAAATCTGAGTTGAAAGATCTTAATTTTGCTGTGATCGAGTTGAAACAATATTCAAGGAGGACAAATTTGGAAATATCTCTTCTTCCGGAGGGCGAGAATGAAAACATCATGGAAGTTCTCACTAAAATCGAAAACATATCACAAACGAAGATAGTTGAAAATATTACTGCATCCCACCGTGTGCCTAGCTACAGTGCCGATAGAGCGAAGTCTATCGTGGTTCAATTCAAAACTAAAGACTCCCGCGATCAACAACTCAAAATCCTAAAAGCCTGTAAGCTAAAAGCATCTGATATTAGTCCAAGATTTCCTGACACCCCAATTTATGTTAACGAGCACCTAACTCCTGAACTTAAGTCTTTATTTAGAGATGCAAGGAAAACTAAGGTAGAAAAAAATTTCAAGTTCTGTTGGGTTCGTGATGGGAAAATATTTCTAAGAAAAGACGAATCATCTAGAGTATTACGTGTTAAGCATCACGACGATCTACTAAACATTCAATCCTCCACTTGATAGCTGTGACTTTCCTGTTGTAGATTGTGCTAACTTGAAAATCTAGATGATTTTGAAAACTTTCTGTCTTCGAACCCGTCAAACTGTAAGCCTGATTTTTTTGCCTTACATTTAAACATTAGAAGTTTACGCTCAAATTTCAATAGCTTTATTTCTGTTGTATCTAAATACCTAGATCATATCTCTGTAATAATATTATCTGAAATATGGATATTTTATTATGAAACTTCTTTATATTCTATTGATGGTTTTGACTCGTTTTTTTGTTGTCGCGATATTAACCGCTCAGGTGGAATTGCTGTGTTTTGTAAAAGATATCTTAAATTTAATCAATTAGATGTCAATATTGTATCTGCTGAAATTATTTTATTGCATAGCAAACTGTTAAATTTAACAATATTATCTATTTATCGATCCCTTGCCTTTACAATAGATTATTTCACTTATGAGCTAAATTCAGTTTTATCAACTCTAAGTGATCCTAACGTAATGATCTTGGGTGATATTAATATAGACATTCTGAAAAATGACTTTGATACTAATGAATACCTAAATTGTTTATCGGAATATGGATATATTAGTTACATTAATAAACCCACTCGAGTTAATACATCTTCTTCCTGCATTGATCACATTTTTGTTAAATCAAATATTTTTACAACAACATCGGGTATTTATATAAGTGATTTAAGCGATCATTACATTACTCTCTGTTAATTAATTGGTCCTGAGTTACCTAAAATAGATATATATACTAAAAAGCAAATTGATTATAATGGATTTTATGACTTCTTAACTAGATATAATTTTAGATACGATCATATACAGTGCTTAGATCAGCAGTACAAATATTTAAATCTTTCGCTTACTAATATCAGAAATAATTTTAAATTCACTAACAGGACCAGAAAGAAGCATAAAAATCCTTGGATAAATAATGATATATTAATTCTTATTCGCAGGAAAGAAAAACTGTTTCGAAAAGTTCGTAAATATCCTTGGGATGTTGTTTACAAAATGGCATATCGTACCCATGTCTCGGAACTAAAAAGAATTATCGAGGTAACAAAATCAAATTACTATAAGAATAAATTCGAAAAATGTAGCACAACCAAGCAAAAATGGAATTTTGTTAATAATATATGTGGCATAAAAAATAAATCTTCTGTTTTACCTCAACTTAATAGTGATCATGATTCTGCTTTACAATTCAACGTTCAATTTAATAATTGTACTGCATCCTCAATTGACAATAGTAATGAATGCATTTTATATATTTCTCCATGTTTAAATTCTTTTGTTTTTCTCTCTTTATATGATTATGAAGTAATCAATATTTTCAATACATTTACAAAAAATATTGATTCACTCGATTCTGATGGCATTAGCCTGAAACTTCTTAGGGTGTTTGCAATTAATAACTCGAATTTTATTTCAGATTTTATAAATAATTCAATTACTACTTGTGAGTTTCCTGACTCACTTAAAAAGGCTACCATAACTCCAATATTTAAATCTGGTAATAAAAATATACTGTCAAATTACCGTCCTATATCTATTCTACCCTCTTTCTCTAAATTAATTGAAAAAACTTTATCAATTAAAATGTATAACTTTTTAAACCATACGAAGTTTTTCGCAACTAATCAATATGGTTTTTTAAAGGGCAAAAATACTGAATCCGCACTTTTAGAATTTAATAAATTTGTTTTTAACAGTATCGATAAAAATAAGAAAACAGCTGCAGTTTTTCTAGATATCTCTAAGGCTTTCGATAGTGTAAACCATTCCTTGCTAACTTTAAAATTAGAACACGCTGGATTCAGAGGCAATATATTAAAATGGTTTATATCGTATCTATCTAATAGAAAACAACGAGTAAAAATAGGGAATAGTTTTAGTGATTATATTATTGTTAATCGTGGAGTGCCTCAGGGATCTATTTTAGGCCCTTTATTGCTTTTAATTTTTATAAATGATTTTTGCAAACTGAAACTATCTGGTAAAATGATAACTTATGCAGATGACTCGGCATTACTATATTCTTGTGATAATCTCCTAGAACTCAAATCACAGATTGAAAATGACTTAATCGAAATCAGAAAATGGTTTACCATTAATGACTTATCTCTAAATTTAAATAAAACTAAATATATTTATTTCTATCTTAAACAACCATTTATTCAACTAGATATTACATTTCATTTAAATTCTTGCGATGGCTCTTTTAATTGTAACTGTCCAAAGCTAGAACAAGTTAATAGTATTAAATATTTGGGTTTATTTATCGACTCAAATTTAAAACGGAAAACTCATGTTGGTGAGTTATGTAAAAGGCTTCGTTTCGCATTGGTTAAATTTCATCACCTAAAAAATAAAGTTACACAATCTTTTTTAAAAACCTTGTATTTTTCTTGGTTTTTCTCTTTAATTAATTATG
This sequence comes from Tetragnatha versicolor, assembly GCA_024610705.1. Lineage (NCBI taxonomy): Eukaryota > Metazoa > Arthropoda > Arachnida > Araneae > Tetragnathidae > Tetragnatha > Tetragnatha versicolor. Next base: position 32,901,738 of record JANDEH010000005.1, read on the forward strand.
GAATAATAATTTGGGGTGGAGATTATAAAACCAATTTATTGCCTTTAATTTCTATTCAGAATAAGTGTTTCAAAATCTTATGTTTAAATAATTCCGACTCAATTGACTTTAAAAGTTTAGGTTTACTCCCCGTGCGACATCTCGTTTTTTATAGAATTACACTTTACTTATTTAGCAATAGAAATATTTGTAATCTAAAAAATACGATTAACCAAAGGAGAATAAATGAAATTTATCAGATTCCTCGCTTTTACAAGGAGATATATCGTAAACATTTCTTTTATCTTGCACCAAAGTTATTTAATAGTCTACCTGCTGAGCTACAAAATATTTCTTCCTATCCCTCATTCAAACGTTGTTTACATAATTTTGTAATTTTTTTAAATAATGTTGAAGACCTTTTCTAAAGGAAGCATAATGTATTTTTTTTTGCCTTAGCTGTTTGCCAACTTGTAAAACTTTAATTTAAATAATTCTGTCTTTTGTAAATTAAATTAATCATTTATTATTGTTATTTGTACTATGTTTTTTTTTCTGCACTAGGGAGCTACCGCCCCCTGCTCGCTATCGCTCGCCAACCCCCGTAAACTGCTGACGCAGGACCATTTGGAATTGCTACGCAATTCCCGCAAATTCTAACTCGCAGAACTTAATACACTTTACAAAACAATTAAACAATTTACAAAAAAACGTCAACCAACTTTCCGAATATACTTCCCCAAATCCCCTCCATGAATAAAGCTCCCTTAAAAGTTTCAATATACAGGGTGTTTCAAAATTGCCTTGCACGGCTTTTATTCGAAACCTACGCCTCCTAGGGTCATGGAAGTAAGGTCTACCCCTAGGTAAACGACCCTGGAGAATCCATTGAGATGACTTACAGCGCCCCTAGAGGCGAAATTAAAAAGTTAAAAAAATTAATTTAAAAACTAAAGGAGATAGAGCAAAAACCTCAGTGAGAGTATTGTTGCCAACGTCCAGAAGAACTCATTGAAAAAAATTTGATCAAAATATCTTGAATATTCACGGAGATATTAGCATGTGAAAATAGCACTTTTTCGGGGTTCAAAAAGTAAAAAGTTCGCATATTTGCAAATTCTTCAGTGTTATTGTGTAGTTTTGTGTTTTTTTAGTTGAAAGAACACAAAATTTAATCAAAAAATCAAAAAAAATTTGCAAATATGCGAACTTTTTACTTTTTGACCCCCGAAAAAGTGCTATTTTCACATGCTAATATCTCCGCGAATATTCAAGATATTTTTATGAAATTTTTTTCAATGAGTTTTTCTGGACGTTGGCAACAATACTCTCACTGAGGTTTTTAAATTAATTTTTTTTTAAATTAATTTTTTAAAGTTTTTAATTTCGCCGCTAGGGGCGCTGTAAGTTATCTCAATGGATTCTCCAGGGTCACTTACCTATGGGTAGACCTTACTTCCATGACCCTAGGAGGCGCTGGTTCCGAATAAAAGCCGTGCAACGCAATTTTGAAACACCCTGTATATCAACTCGAACTTATCAAAAATTTAAACGAAATGTTTTTAAAAATATTCATCTTAATTAATTTTAATCTATGATTATATAAAAATAGCTATTTCTAATTGTTTATCAATATTCGAACCAAACAAAAACCCGTTATTTTAAAATAACTCGTTAGTATAATATGCCTAGTGTTTATCATTCATATTTTTTTTAAACCCAGACTTGTTAACCCAGACAATATACCGTTTAAGCAATCGAAAATAAAAAGAGACAAAACATCACTCTATGTTTACAATTAATTTCGATAAAATCAAACTAAAAATTATAAATATTGGACAAAAACTGTGAAATTTTAGTATGAAATGGCGTTCATGTAAGTTTTTAGAATATGTTTTTATCAGTCTTTGAGTGATATTTCATCAAGAAAGTACTTTTTTTAAAAGGTGAAAAACATGTTTCATCTTAAAATATAGCGTCAATCGGTCGTTGTGATTGGATGCATAATAATTTGAATGACAGTACTTGCTTTATAACTGCGACTTTATCCGTTATTTAAAAAAATGGAAATATTTTAAAATTGAGAATTTTTTTGAAAAATCGAAGGGCTTACTCGGAAATCCGGAAGGAATCCGGACATTTTGATACCATATATGTGTCATTCGGTCCAGTAATTAAAAAGCCTTTCTCTGGAAACCGTTCACTAAAAACTTTTTTTTAGAATAGAGAGATTTTTGAATCTTATTATTGCTATGTAATTCAACCCACCTATTTATTTATTTTATTTTAAATATCACTCTATGTTCGCACTTTTTTTGGTTACCTGAACGGGACTGTTTCCCCTTGGTAACTCATATTATTTTATATATTCATTTGTAATTTCCATAGTGTAAAATAAAGATTATTATTATTATTATTATTATTATTATTATTATTATTATTATTATTATTATTATTATTATTATTATTATTATTATTATTATTATTATTATTATTATTATTATTATTATTATTATTATTATTATTATTATTATTATTATTATTTATCGCACCATGGCTTTATATCAACCTAAATATTACAGGTTTAATTACACAGATTTATACATTTACAGATTAAAATAAAACATATAAGTATTTTTTTATATTTTTAATGTGTTAATTATCTTTGATTTTAATGTTAACTAGATTTAATTTTAAAAGTTATTTAAAGTTTTTTTATGAAAGAAAAAGTTTAAATACTATAAACTTTGAGATCCCTATGAAAACCCTTTAGTTATGACTACTAATAAATTATTTTGCACTTTATAACTCAAGGAAAATGTTTTAAATATGAAGTAGTAAACAAATCGGGTGTTAATTAACTTTTTGTATACCATCTTGTTTGTTTTCTCACTTATTAGTTACTATTTTTACTACTCTCAATTAAATTCCTTCAAACTAACATACTATTTAAAGCCTCTATCTCATAACCAATGAACAGTTTTGCTTTACTTGCAAAAGTCAATTTCTTTTTATGGTTGTTTTAACATAAACGGAACGATAATATCAGCAATTATTACATTTTTCATGTCGGTGAAAAGCTCTAAATCTTTTTTGAGACTAGTTTCGAAAGATCTTCTCTAGAGGAAATGGATTTTCCTTAGTAAAAAACCCAAAATTGGTTACATGGCAATTGACCTCATTTCAACTGATAAGATAAAGAATTAGACTCTGCGGAAATTGCTCAAAATATACCAATAAAAAGGAATGAGGATTTAAAATAAAGTCTTCCGAATTTCTATTAGGTAACTTAAAGAGTAATTTTTAAATAAAATTATTGGACTATTCCAGAATCCCGGTGCAAGCGATAAAGTTGCCAATAAAGATGCAACCGCTGGTAACCCTTGTTTCTATTTCGGAAGGTCAGGTGTGAGCTGTCGCCAAAAAATCTGCTTGGCGAAATTATTTTGCGCCGGTATTCTAGAAGAGTACCAAATTATTTTGATAGATAACATTGAAATACATTTTGCTAATTAAAACTGCATTTTATGATGGAATAGTTTAAAAACAGTTGCTTTAATATATCATTTAAAAAAGTTAGTTATTATATTAAATGAACCCAAAACCATAAGGTTGTAAAAGAAAATGCTTGGGAAACTTTAATAGAATAATACAGGACAGATAAAAATTTTGTTAAATAACTAAAAAAATTAAAACTTTAAATAAGTTCACTCTCTTTCTCTTCATTGATAGAAAATGAATCCTAAATAACTTAAATAACAACATTAAAACATTGCTAATTCAGAAAAATATTGTGTACTTGTTTCTTCAGTCAATATAAGACATAAATATTTTTGTTTGTGATTGATGACATGTCATTAATTTAGTTGTTTTTATAAAATAATGTTGCAATTTGAAATTTTAATATCTAGTTTAGTGCTTATTGTATTGAGTTTTCTTGTTTTTTTAAGTTGCCGAATGAAAATGGAAACATTCATTCATTCAACATCAAACATTCATTTTTATATACATACTAGCGCTGACTCCCTAGACCAGTGTTTCCCAACGTGGGGCGCACGCCCCACAGGGGGGCAATATAATTTTCTTGGGGGGCAATTTGAAAATTTTCAACCAAATTGCCCCCAGGTGGGGCCAATCCAGGGGGAAAATTAACAAAAAAAACTTTTTAAAAAGAAGTATACCAAAATCTGATTCTATTATCCTATCTGAGAATGTATGTCTGAAATCTGGACCAGTATGCATCAAAACCAAGTTGAAACCCTGTTTTTAGAGTCTAATTTCCAAACCTTTCCTGGGGAATGACCCAAGATATCTTTGTTTTTAGAACGCTTATATTTGAAACTTTTACATTAGGTTCATCAAAATGCAAATCTTACCTAACAATTTATATCCAAAATTTCCCAACTAGGGGTACCAAACTAGTTAAAAACCTGCTTCCTAGAGTCAAATTTCCGAAAATTTGCTGGGGGAGGACCCCCCCTGGTACTTAGAACTTAATAACTCATAACTTGATTTAGTTCTTTAGCATGCAAATTCTACCTAAAAATGTTCTGAAAAGCTTCATTAGACTTATTAAATAAACATAGGAGGGAGGGGCTAAGAGATAATTTTGGCTCCCTCTCAAAATATATTTCTACATATGCCACTGAGACCGGGGGGCATGGAAAATTTAGAGGGGCGTTGGTGGGGCATGGACCGAAAAAGGTTGGGAAACACTGCGCTAGACCCTGGCTTCGCCCGGGTTTCAGTTTTTTAATAAATATCATCTGGTGCGTTTCAGATGGGCTTCGCCAGTCCATTTTTAAAGAAGATTATTCTGGTGTGTTACAGATGGGCTTCGCCAGTCCAAATGTGGAAATAGTTAAATAAAGGAGCCACTTTTATGTTTATGCTACAACAATAGATTTTAATTAGCAACAATCGAGAATATGCCTACAACAATTAAAGTTACATCTCCTCTTGTTATATTTACCACAATGTGGTTTTGCCATGAAGTTAGGTATGAAATATGGGTTTTTAAGCATAAAATGGACCAAAAAAGTTGTTGGGACGCTTCGATTTTAAATTATTTTTATTCAGATATCTTCCCTAGAGCGAGTAGATCAACGTGGTATAGGTTATTAGTTAATGAAGGTTCGAAAAATTTAAAACTATAAAGGACATACAGACATACAAACATTGATTTTTATATATATATATAGACTAGCGCTGACGAACTAGACCCGGGCTCCGCCCGGGTTTCAGTTTTTCTATAAATATCATCTGGTGCGTTACAGATGGGCTTCGCCAGTCCAAATGTGGAAATAGTTAAATAAAGAGCCATTTTTATGCTTATTCTACAACAATGGATTTTAAACTACAACAATCGATTTCAATCTACAAAATCGATAATATGCCTACAACAATTAAAGTTACATCTTCTCTTATTATATTTACAACAATGTGGTTTTTCCCTGAAGTTAGGTATGAAATATGGGTTTTTAAGCATAAAATTGACCAAAAAAGTTGTTGGAACGCTTCGATTTTACATTATTTTTTCAGAAACAGTAGATCAAAGTGGTACAGTTTAATAGTTAATGTAGGTTCGAAAAGTATAAAACTATATAGGACATACATACATACATTCATTTTTATATATATAGACTAGCGCTGACGCGCTAGACCCGGGCTTCGCCCGGGTTTCAGTTTTTAAATAAATATCACCTGGTGGGTTACAGATGGGCTTCGCCAGTCCGTTTTTAAAGAAAATTATTCTGATGAGTTACAGATGGGCTTCGCCAGTCCAAATGGAGAAATAGTTAAATAAAGGAGCCATTTTTATGTCTATGCAACAACAGTGGATTTTAAACTGCAACAATAGAGAATATGCCTACAACAATTAATGTTACATCTTCTCTTGTTATTTTTACAACAATGGAGTTTTTCACTGAAGTTAGGCACGAAATATGGGTTTTTGAGCATAAAATGGGCCAAAAGAGTTGTTAGGATGCATCGATTTCAAATTATTTTTATTCAGAAACCTTCCCTGGAGCGAGTAGATCAACGTGGTATAGTTTAATAGTTAATGTAGGTTCGAAAAGTTTAAAACTATAAAGGACATACATACATACATACAGACAAACAAACAAACAAACATTGATTTTTATATATATAGATATATAGATATAAATATATAGATGATTCTTCCTTATCTATGGGCTCGAACTACTTGTTTTGTTCATACATTTCAGATGTTAGCCATACTATGAGAAATTTGAAGCTTTCATTTCCGACACTTTGCGCATTTGACATGAGTATTGCATATAATATGTATTCAATGAGTATAATCCAATCGTAGGTCCATACTTAAAGCTAAGTTATAAGGGTATCAGTCTTTCACTAAAATACTTGCATCACAAAGTATTTGCTATGAGAAAACTATATTTTCAAGCAAAATTTTCGGGGTAATATAATCATTAGGGCTCGAATGGTTAAAAAAAATAGCCATCTGCGGTCAAAGGTAACTTGTGAAAAAACCGGCCCTTCGTCCAAAAATAAATTCGATAATAATAAGCCGATTTTGGTTTTGTAGTTTTGTGATTTTTTTGTTAAACAAACTTAAAATTTAATAAAAAATGTATAAAAAACTTGCACACTTGCGAAATTTTTTTCGAGGTGGTATTTTTACATGCATATTTTTAATTGTAACGCCTTAATATTGGCAACAGTATTCCCTAAGTAGTCCAGTAACTTGGTAGTTTTTTCAGGAAAAAAATACAGAAGTTTTTTTCTCTACGGTTTTATATGTTTTCGAGGGTGCTGAATCCGAATCTGAACTTTGCATACAAAATTTTGAATGGCATTTTGGTGAAAATTCGAAAAAACCCTAAAATTTCACCTCAAATTTTGGTTTTTTGTTTGTAGAACGGAAAGTATGGGTTTCTCATGAAAACGTTAAATACAAAAAATAAAGATGATAAAACAATCTACAAAATTGTTAATTACAACTTTTTTGTCAGACTAATAGTTCGGCCGCTACAGTGCGTTGAAAATAGGGCAAAATTTGCGCCTGCGAGTAAAAATTCAGAAAATCGAATTTTCATCTAAAAATTAAAGTATTTTTTGAAATAAGGTACTTTAAAAACTAGTTTTATAATGTTTCACATGAAATAAACCATATATTTAGTCTATTAATTAGTATTTAAATGCATTTTCCTCAGCAATTTTCCTTAAGAACGCAGTTTCAATAGAAGACAATAGTGTAATGATGAGTTAGTCGCTTGTTGAAGAAAACGTACAAAAGTTCTTTTCTCAACGGTTTTATATGTTTTCGAGGGTGCTGAATCCAAATCTGAACTTTGCATACAAAATTTCGAATGGCATTTCGGTGAAAATTCGAAAAAACGCTAAAATTTCATCCCATTTTTTGGTTTTTTGCTTGTAGAACGGAAAGTATGGGTTTCTCGTGAAAATGTTAAAAGTAAAAAATAAAGACGATAAAACACGCTATAAAATTGTCATTTACAATTATTTTGTCCGACAAATAGTTTGGCCACTAGAGCGCGTTGAAAAAAGGGCAAAATTCGCCCTGGCGGTGGAAAAATCCAGAAAATGACCCTTATATTCCTAAAAAAGTCATATTTCGATTTAGATAACTAAGAAAAACTACATTTATAATTTCTTACATGATATAACTCCATTCCCGAATGGAGCAAACCATTATGTTCATCACTTAAAAGAATATACTAGGATAATTTTCTGTGACCATGTAATTTTATAATATAACCAAGTTATGCTTAATTTCATCCCTAATCAATTGGATTCACGTTCATGGGTGTAGAAACTGATAAATAAGTATTATAATTGCACGTGTCAAGAAGTTATTGTGAATTTTGGTATCATTACCAAAGGCATTCCTGGCATGAGGAAATCATGCCAGGAGTTTTTATAATCTACAACAGAAAATAATAGTTTTCCAGGAAGAAAAATTATTCATAGATTTTATAAGTTTGAGAGCAGGAGAGTTTAATATAAATAGCAATGAGTGTAGTAGATAAAAAATTAACTTTTAATGCTTAACAAAAGTTTTCATTGGGAATCGGTGCCTAGGACAAAAAAGAAAATAACTGGATTTTTCTTTGCCTAAAAAACCTGCGTTTTTGGGAGGGAATTCCTAAAGAACATTCATTGAATAAATAATATTTGAGATAAATAGTAGGATTATATCAAGAAAGAAATAATAAATGTAGTTTTTCTTAGTTATATAAATCGAAAAATTACTTTTTTAGGAATATAAGGGTCATTTTCTGGATTGTTACACCACCAGGGCGAATTTTGCCCTTTTTTCAAAGCGCTCTAGTGGCCAAACTATTTGTCGGACAAAATAATTGTAAATGACAATTTTATAGCGTGTTTTATCGTCTTTATTTTTTACTGCTTACGTTTTCACGAGAAACCCATACTTTTCGTTCTACAAGCAAAAAACCAAAAAATGGGGTGAAATTTAAGCGTTTTTTCGAATTTTCACCAAAATGCCATTCGAAATTTTGTATGCAAAGTTCAGATTTGGATTCAGCACCCTCGAAAACATATAAAACCGTTGAGAAAAGAACTTCTGTACGTTTTCTTCAACAAGCGACTTACTCATCATTACACTATTGTCTTCTATTGAAACTGCGTTCTTAAGGAAAATTGCTGAGGAAAATGCATTTAAATACTAATTAATAGAGTAAATATATGGTTTATTTCATGTGAAACATTATAAAACTAGTTTTTAAAGTACCTTATTTTAAAAAATACTTTATTTTTTAGATGAAAGTTCGATTTTCTGGATTTTTACCCGCAGGTGCAAATTTTGACCTATTTTCAACGCGCTCTAGCGGCCGAACTATAAGTCTGACAAAAAAGTTGTAATTAACAATTTTGTAGCTTGTTTAATCATCTTTATTTTTTGTATTTAACATTTTCATGAGAAACCCATACTTTCCGTTCTACAAACAAAAAATCAAAAAATGAGGTGAAACTTCAGGGTTTTTTCGAATTTTCACCAAAATGCCATTCGAAATTTTGTATGCAAAGTTCAGATACTGATTCAGCACCCTCGAAAACATATTAAACCGTCGAGAAAAAAACTTCTGTATTTTTTTCCTGAAACACCCTATTTTTGACACCAAGTTACTGGACTAAAGATGCTTTCTCTCTTTCTCTTTTAGATTTTTAATTAATTTTTATTTCGCCTCTAAGGGCGTTGTAAGTCAGTCCAATGGATTATCTCTGGTAGACTTTACTTTGTTTCAAAATAAAAGCGGTAAAACGGACTTTTGAAACACCTTGTATATAAAAATATGTTAAAGTAAATGTTTAAAATATTAAATTTCAATGCTAATCCCTATAATGTAAGATGTGTCCTTAAAAAAGTTATAAATAAATATATAGAGATTTTACTGCACGTTGAACTTTACCATTAATGCCGAAAACAAACTTTAAACCGAGTTAGAAACTTTGTTTTTAAAAACATCTATAAGCATCTATAAACATCTTTAAGCAATACTATTTTTAATTTGAGATAATTTACTAGAAAAGTAAATTGAGGCACCTTTTTATCAAATTAATATAGTCCGAACATTTACTATAGTATAAATAATGTATTTGATTTCATACTTTGGTTTCTTTAAAGCGTTTTTGAGAAATTTGTAATTTCCACCATTTTTCTACACATCTCATTATACTAGCTAACTGAGCAATACTTGAACGAAGCTTGCTTTCAAGTCATTCAATTTCGGAAGACATCAGTGAAAAACAAACTTTTTCCTCAGTCTTTTTTCAAAGAGAAATATAGAATCTCCCTACGCAAATGAAGACAATAACTTTTCTTCACGACATCATAAAAATCCTTCTCCATTGCCACCGAACCATGCAAAATAAAACCCACGCAATATAACTGCCAAATAAATAGCCCTAGCAATTCCAGCGGGCGAATCAAGTTCAACATAAATCGAAACTTTATTCATAATCTATTCAAATCAGCTCGCTCGCTGGGCACAGAGTAAACACGACACCCAAAGAGTAAGCATCAGCACCCCTGAACCTGATTAGGGAGGCAGGCACCTCACCTAATTACCCCCTGCTGCCCGAAAAACAAACTCTCCTGTGACAAAAGAAAAGGGGACATCAGCTGACATATGTGAAACGAGGCATCGTAAATAAATTTCGTCAGCTTCCGACAAGGATATACTGCATCCATCAGTTAGGGATCGTAGAGTTAGAAGAACTTGTGTGAGCGTAGAAAGGGCCTTAGTAGGGCCAGCATAAAAAGTGGAATAAAAAACTTATAGGTATAGAATAGTTTTTCACATAAAAAGAAAGGAAAATGACAAATTTCCTACAAAACAGAGGGTGAGACTGGGAGAAACGACAAGACGAAAATGAATAAATCTCATCCCAAAATTAGATGCATTTAAGAATTAGAATGGGGAGGTCTGTGTGATAATGGAGTCAATGAGTAAGTATTAATGTAGAAAAGAGAGTATGAAATCACAACCACCAATAGAACAATTGCTTAAATTTCCCCAATGCACAATATTTAAAAAAATGGTAGCTTCTTGAATACAATACTACTAACCCTTTTAAAAAGAATATACCAGATTGATTGCAAATACTATAGCTCTCTAAAACATTTTTGGCCATCTAAACTGATCTTTATTTGCGAATTACCTATGCAAAACACTAGAGATTCAATCAGAAAACTTGGAATTGTATTCAGAAAATGCTTCCAGAATTTTTCAAACTAACCATTATCATTCTAAAGAGCAGTTTACAGACCTGTTATTAGTAAAAGAAAATCTATTCTCAAGTAGGTATTAAAATGGAGAAAACAGGTTCGAAAGCGTGCGTTCTTCGGTAGAGTACATTTATATGACCTTTTTTAATGGTTATTTTTATTTTCATTTGAATCTGTAAGCCCCCAACTTGTCAAAGAAAAAACATCAATAAGTAATCACAAAGAACAAATTTCCCTCTTTTTCCAGCAAAAAGGATTTTTGTGGGGAATCCCTTCCTTTTGAAAATAACATACATCAGAAGCTCCCTCAATTTTCTTTTTACTCTATGGTTAGGATGACATACTCGTCCTTCCCCAAATCTGTCAAAGATGGGGCAGAATCCGTTAGGGAGGGGGTAAGGATTTTCCGATCTGTTGGTGGGCAATTTTCGGTGCCCCTCGGCGAATCGTTACAACCCCGGATAAATATGTTAACGGTGCAAATAGCGTGGTCGACAACTCGCGATCTTATTTGCGAGCCCCGATAAAATTAAGAGAAGCTATTTCTGTTGATTTTTTTCGGAGGGGATGTATGCTGGTGGTTTGGGGGAGATTTATGCTTCTTATCGCTTGTCCGGAGATGGAGGTATGCGTGGGGGTATTTGCCCTGTCTCGTGTGGGAGGACATTTTGTTGGAGTGGTGATGGGGGAAACTATACTTTTAGGAATTTGATGTGTAGAGGGATTTAAGTATTGGGAATGTATGCTGTGAAACGTCCACGGCAAAACAGAAATTACATTAAAACTATCTTAATAATATGTTTTCTTATCCATGTTATTATTGTAAGTTGAAAATTTTGCGAGAAAGTAAATTGTTCTAAATTTCATCTTTAGAAAACTGATGATTAATTTCTCTCAGTCCTTAACTTCGCAATTAGGGGGTGGTTCCTAACTTCAAGGAGGTGATTTTTAACTTCATGGGGGTGGTTCTTAACATCGCGGGGGTGGTTCCCAACTGCTCGGGAGTGGTTCCAAACTACTAGGGAGTGGTTTCGATCTACTAGGGAATGGTTCCCGAGAAGTTGCGATTAAAACACTACTCCTAAGAAGTTGGAAACCACCCCTGTGATGTTAAGAACCACCCTCGAGAAGTTGGTAACCACCTCCGGTAACTCTCTATTGTGGTAATCAGGTAACTCTCACCGGTTGGTAACTCTCTATTGTGGATGGTGGTTTAGTCGCAATTGATTTAATCGTAAATTAACGGTAAAAATTGAATTTTGCCCATTACTGCTGTGGGAGTAGCAGTAACCTTCTTAGAATCCCCCCTGGATTTGCCTCTCAGTCTACTCATAGGAAATATCTTTATTGAATTAACTCCATGAACTGGTAATTTGTATAATTGTACAGCACCACAAAAATTTTTATTATTACTAACTACCTATAGAGCATTCGCACATGACGTCACGACCAGTTATTTTCCTTTAACTGTTAACTGCTGGAGGTACGGTGTTAGTAAACAATAGCTATAAAATGTCATAGGGGTCACGTGATTGAAAGAGCTCTATTTCCAATTCAATCGTCCAATTCAATAATCACTCAATTAATCACCTCATTGTTTTAGTTTAAGAAAAAAATAAGAATCGTCTAAGAAATTATTCAGATCCATCGCAGTAAAAGGCTATAGAGCATTCGCACATGACGTCACGACAAGTTATTTTCCTTTAACTGTTAACTGCTGGAGGTACGGTGTTAGTAAACAATAGCTATAAAACGTCATAGGGGTCACGTGATTGAAAGAGCTCTATATTTATTCCAAAAACTAAAAGTTCATGAAATAACCATTCATCTACCAAATCCTTCTATTATTTTTTATTTACTATAGTACAGGATTAAAACTGGAACATGGTGTAATGATATCCAGTCAAATTGTTTATTAATATAAAATATTTTAACGTTTTTCATTGTCCCTTACAAATACTCAAAATAAATAATAAAACCACTCCACAAAAATATGTGTAATTATAAAAACGAAATAAAAAAATGATCATAAAATAATCTTAGCTCAACCCAAGATTTTGTTAACTTTCAGTATTTATTTTCAAATCTAATTTTAAAAATCTGGAATTCATGATAAAGGGAAAGTAAATAAATGGATCTTGTTCGGGTTAACAATATCTCGAACTGAAATACACTTTTAAGTTTGCATTTGAAATTGAAAACTTGAGAACTTTCTGGAGTATGATTGTATGCTATAGGTTTAGGTCATCAGTGTGCATAAAAATCAATGAATTCTAGAAAACAACTTGTTGGTCATTGAATTAGGTGTGTAGAAACTTGTTGGAGGATTGTATAGTTTTAATATGTTTTTTTAGTTTAATTTATTTGCATATAAAATTCTCCGATTTGTGTGCTTTATTTTAAGGATCTGCTTATAAACCTTTTTCAAGAAAGACAAACACAAGCTGAAATTTTACTGACACAGAGAAACAAAATACACCCAGGTCAGGTCAAGGCCGAGAATCAAACTGCTAGCGTAGTTGGCAGCACGTAATCCTATTAAGCCACCCTGTTCTGAAAAATGGGTATATACTAATATGATGATTCTGATTATTTCTTTTCAGTACTGATCCAAAAGCACAGGGAATTTTAGATCAAAGAACATAGTACGGGAGCTGGCGTTAAAATGAAAAATTCATCTGCTCGTGCACGATTTTATAATGACAAGATAGTATTAGTGGTGCTGATCACGGAATCGATCGTCAGCTGGTCAGGTAGCGGTGGGTTGAGCGTGGGTAGGGGGTCAAAGTTGCAAAAAAAAGTGAAAAATAAATTCATTTTTCTTTTCATTTCATCTTTCTCATTCATTCATTTATTTTATTCATTTTCTTTTTCTTTTTTTGTACCTTGGACCCCCTCCCCACGCTCAACCCACCGCTACCTGACCAGATGACGCTCGATTCCATGATCAGCATGTAAAATTAAAATCGTGTACGGAGCAGATGAATTCTTGAAATTTAACGCCAGCTCCCGTACTAACACAATGGTTGAAATTTTAACATCAAGGTTCATATTTGAAATGAAATTATAGTCTGTCTATCACAAGAAGAGCTCTGGCTGTGGCTAGTTCTCATGAGCGGTAGGCGGTGGTATGGTGTCGAATGATAAATCGTAAATTTCGAGATCACGATCATGAATAACGATCATGAAAAATCATAAATTTGTATTTTTATGCGCGCGCTATACTGAGTTGTCGCCTCTAACTAGCGAAGGCCAGAGCTCTTCTTGTGATAGACAGACAGTACATAATTTTTTTTCTGTAACATTCTAAATTTTTGTTCAAAACTAGATATAGAAACTAGGGTCTCCGTAGAGTTTTAAAAGTATTTCTTGATTAATTAGCTTGTTAGTTTAATTCAAATTACTTTTTGAATAATGGGGTGTCAATAACTATTCACTTTAAAATATCATTTATAAATTAGACATCTTGTAAGTCGGAATCGATGTATGGTGATTGAATTTTCATCCTCAGCAACCTACCTCGAAATGTCACCATCTCGATCGGGTAAAAGACGTTTCTTTGTCACCCTCGGCCGTCCTCGGGAAATTTAATTACGGGGGCTGCTTCCATTTTGCGCCCACTAAAATGTTCGAGAGGGTGCGCAATAAGAAAAGAATTAACACAGATTGTTTCCGCAATAACGATTCAATCATCGCTTCGCTGGAGAGGTACGCTGTCACTTCATATTAAAAATAACAAACCTCCTCAAAACGTTCCCTGTTTAATGAGAGGGGAGAGCTGCTGTGACACAGTTTTTATTTCTTGGAGAACCGAGAAGATTTTGTTGTTGTTGTTGTTGTAGCGGTCTGTTAGCTGGTGATTAAATAGTATGGGATTAGTGACGTGTCGTGACAGTTGCTTTCGTGGAAGAAAAATGGAAATGAATGAAAGGATTCTAACATTATTTGAAGTGCGTTTTTCGAATGTCGCTTTAATTAAATAATTAATGACATCTGTTGATTAGGAAGAGTTATTTAGGGTGGGGGAGGTTTGAATTATTTATGGATTTTGTGAAGGGGGAATAGGTCGATATAAAGAGTACCATGCATTGGGTTAGGATTATACCGTTTTAAAGTTAATGAAAAAAGTTAATAGAGAACCCTGTAAAATGTGTTCTTTTCGTTATTGCATTTCCTTAATTTTATGAAAGGGAAGAATTAAGAATCATGATTGCATAAAAAATTAGGGATAGCTCTCTGGATATTTTTTATGTACGAGAGCGTACAGAGCGAGAGCGATATTTTTATGCGAGAGCGATATTATGTACGAGAGCGATATTTTTTATGTCAAGCGATTTTATTTAAACACCCGGTATATAATATTATGTAAATATGTATATTATATGTACCATACAGAACTAGATTTGATTATGGACTGAAAAATATCATAAATCAATTCATCAATCAATAAATTTAAATTGAATTTTAAAAAAAATTGCCAAATTATGTAATTTTAAAAATGGCGTGTTTGTAATATTTTATACTTTAGTATAAAATCCACACAGATAGTTTAAAAATAAATGGATCTTTTAAGACCTATTAAGATCCTTAAAATCTATTGGTATTTTTAATATAATTATCTGAGTTTATGGAATATCGTTTTTAAAATATATCCACTGTGAAATTTTTTAAGTTAAGTTATCAAGTACACAAAAACAATATATACCTCTACATAAATTCATAAAAATTTAAAGCGGATTGGGATATAGCTTTACTTTAGACAGCATAAAATGTTTACATTCTTTGCACAAAAAACATTGATTTTCCAAAAGGATCTTTTTATATGAACACGAAACAAATTTAGTAAGTACCACTCGATGAAATCATAATAAAACTGCTTCCTACAAAATATATAGAATTTATTTATCAAAGAGAGAAGGAAATACAAGCAAAGAGAGCGTGTAAGGTGGCAACGAAGACACTATATCAAGGATCCTCATTCAGCAGAAAGAGGATTTTCTCGGATGACCTTGAACGTACTCCCTCAGAGGAATAAAACAAATACTGAGTTCCTTTCCAATATCTTGGAAAAATGTCGTCGGCCCATTTTCTTGAACACAAATATCCAGGGGCACAGAGATCGAAATTTGTTCAGGAAAACCGAGAGAAATGGATGGAGGATCCGTTCAATATGTCATGTGCACCCGATATATAGCGTTCGCCGTGTCTTCGAGATTGGTTCACACACAGTATGCAGGTAGAGAGAGAGGAGTCGCATTGAGATAGCTCTGGAAATTCTGTTTTGGAAGGTATGGGGAGAATTGTGATGTGTACACATTATGCTCTACTAATTCATTCATGGGTGAATATGTGATTCTATAAACCCTGGAGAAGAGGAAATTTTTTATGGAAGGTAAGATGAATGAGTAGGCGAGTGGAAATTTCACATTTTGCTCAAGCTATTCATTCAAGTATGAAAAACAAATTTTAGTACCTAAACTCTTTTTGTTGTTTACTTGAATTTGAGGTTTGAGTACTCGTAGATGTAGTAAGTTTTTCGCACTACAAAAGTACTAATTACGGCTAGAGAATACGTGCAGAAAAACCCTATCTTTCAAGTATACAGGGTGTCCCAAAACGACCGCATAAACTCTGCACAGCTAGATTCCTCGTTGGGAGTACATAAAAACTGCCCAAAGAAGCATTCCTGTACGATCCATAGTTTACGAGAAAAATACGAAAAACATAGTATGACGTCACTGCCGGTGCAAGAAAAACACTTTATTGAACATATCAACAGCATTATGCACAGTTTAAAGCAGATGTTCAAAGTGTCCGCCGTATGGGGCCATCTCAAGGAACTGGTGAATCGAGACGTAGTGACAACACAAATGGACTTAGTTTCTCGTCTGCATGCTGCTTGTACTTCGGTGGACCCCGCGATGCTGCAACGTGTGATGACAGACAGCCATTCCACGGCGTGCTCAAAGCCTGCCTCGACATGCACGCAACACTTTGAACATCTGCTTTAAATTGTGCATAATACTGCTGTTGATATGTTCAATAAAGTGTTTTTTCTTGCACCGGCAGTGACGTCATACTTGGTTTTTCGTATTTTTCTTGTTAACTATGGATCATACAGGAACGCTTCTGTGGGCAGTTTTTATGTACTCCCAACGAGGAATCTAGCTGTGCAGAGTAGGGTGTATCGAAAAAAACTTTTTTTTTATTTTTATGATGCCTTAGTGCGGAAAAGTTGTCTAAGGTGGCAGAGAGTACCTGTGAATTTTTTCAGAATTTTCGGATAATATCTTGAGGTGCCGCCAAAGCCCTGAAGGTCCCCATGTTAATCCAATGGAGCGCGCAAGCCAAGAAGGCCGAAAATCGGTTTTTCGCCCCTCATTTCTACCCTAATCACACGACGAATGTCTTCACTCGAGTTATGGACCCTATATTATCTAGGCTATCCGACAAAACTTGAATAATAGCCTAAATCTCTATATTACGTTTTTTTGTATGCTCCAATTTCGTCGAAAATCGCGTATTTCCTCGTTCAAATCAGAGCCCACAATCAACATAATATAGATATTTAGGCTGTTATTCAAATTTTGTCGGATAGCCTAGATCATATAGGGTCCATAACTCGAGTGAAGACATTCGTCGTGTGATTAGGGTAGAAATGAGGGGCGAAAAACCGATTTTCGGCCTTCTTGGCTTGCGCGCTCCATTGGATTAACATGGGGACCTTCAGGGCTTTGGCGGCACCTCAAGATATTATCCGAAAATTCTGAAAAAATTCACAGGTACTCTCTGCCACCTTAGACAACTTTTCCGCACTAAGGCATCATCAAAATAAAAAAAAAAGTTTTTTCGATACACCCTAGTGCAGAGTTTATGCGGTCGTTTTGGGACACCCTGTAAATACAAAAGGTATCGGGTTTATCCATTCATAGGTTTGAGACACTAAAGTCACGTGTATTTTGAAAATATTTATTCAAAGTTATAGGGGAGTATAAAAGATGATTGAGAGGGCCATGTTCCCCACGAAATTCGGACTAGGTGTACTAATAGGAATTAATATCCTTTTATGGGGTTGAATTTCCAGAATTTCCAAATTTTCTGGAGGAAGAATCGCAACCCACTCTTATTTACTTGGACAACGGGGGTTGGGTTTACAATTTTTGTACATTAAGTTCACCAATATGCATCTCTTGCCTAAAAAGGTCTTAAAAAGCTACATTGAACCCATAAAATATACAGGGTGTCCCAAAAAAGACTGACACATTTTAAAAATCAATAACTCGAAAACTAAAAAAGATAAAAATATGCGGTCTTTTGCATCCTTCTTAAGGGGGCAAAGAATTTTTGCTCCCAAAATTTCAAAATTTTAGTTCATAAATGCATTAGTAGATGGCAGCACGAGAACTATTTCTGAAATTTAGGTATAAACTATCAGCGGAATCCCTAT
Organism: Tetragnatha versicolor; assembly: GCA_024610705.1. Taxonomy (NCBI): domain Eukaryota; kingdom Metazoa; phylum Arthropoda; class Arachnida; order Araneae; family Tetragnathidae; genus Tetragnatha; species Tetragnatha versicolor. Next base: position 32,919,923 of record JANDEH010000005.1, read on the forward strand.
TGTCTCGTGATAGGAAAATCGAAGTTGAGAGATAGAATCGATTTCAGAATCGAATTAGATTGAAATGCTTTAGCTGGTTGGTTGTTTGATTGATTTTTTATGGCACAGAGGAGATATTGTTAGGAATTATTACTAAATAATCAGATGATCGGGAAATCGAACTTCTATTGTCAAATGGAAATTATTTTTAAGGAATGTCATGAAAATGATTATATCGTACACATGATTTCTGGCCAAGGCTGCGCCATTAATGGTTTTATTAAACTAGGGGATTTTACACATTTTAAGTCAACGGAAACTTTTTATTGAAAATTTCTTTGTGAAACGGGGTTTTTCTGCTTTTTTGTCAGAGGATGTAAAAAAAAATATTTTTAAGTTTTTAAGGAAAAATCGAAATTTTAGAATCTTTCAGATAACATGCAATAGAGGGAATATTCAATTTCGACTTTGTGTTAAAGTATTGATCCAATTAGACTAAAGACTAAGTTACAGTATATTGAAACTGCATTTATGTAAGGTATTTAAGAAATATATGAATTAAGCAAGAATTTGGGTGAAAGTGTGGAAATTCTTAAGCACTGAGCCAATGAGAAATGGTTAACTTTGCGTTACGCTAACTTTTGAATTCAAATGCGGGTTCAAAGGGTTAATGAGACAATGCCTAAAACCTAATCAATTTAAAATAGTTTTATCCATTTTCAGACATTTCTTTAGCTTTTATTTTAGCTTACAGCCTCGACCTATAAAATTATTTCTCAGTTTTTGAAATACCTAAACGTTCAAAAAGTATTTTAAGCAATAAAAAACAAACTTTATTTGGAAATTAAGACACATATTTTTTATAAGTAAAACCCTGAACAAAACACAATCTCTTTCAACAAACGTAACGTCCCCCCGGTCGTCGTTCCCGGGGGCGGACGCATCCCCCACCTCAATAATTAGGAACATTGTTTATAAAAACTTTATTTTTAACTTTTGAGGAAAGACATAAAGTTTTATGAATATGCTTTTCCAACATTCAATCATAAAGGATGATGCCAGTTTACCATGGCACCTAACATAAGAGGGCCGCATAAAAAGGGAGACGGACTGCCCATGATTTAAAACACTGTTTTTTTAGAATTGGTTAAAGCCAGTGGCCAGTGCTGAGTTTGGGGGACATTATTTCAATAAAAAAGTTGAAGAAAAAAAGTGCGTAATAATACGGCGAGCCCTTATCCCAGAAAAAAATCCAGCTACATCACTGATTGAAGCATAGTAATTTGATTTTGAAATTGTCTAATCATAAAGCACTAAAATGAGTTTGACCCTGTTTTAAGAGTTCAAATTTCAAAAAATTTTCGGGGACAGGACCCCCCAGACCTCCCTTTTTAGTTGAAAGTTAAAAGCAATTCCCAAAAACTTGAAGTGAAAGTTTATTAATTGATTCACAAAACTACCTTAAAAATCACTGGGCATTATTAAATCTTTAAGCGAAATAAAAGATTTTTTAAGGGTAGATAATCATGATTTTGTAAAATCCCTCTGTTGAGGAATCAAAAATCCTTGAGCTCCCCCCATTTTCAGTAGCCGGCGACTCACCATCTTCCTTACAGCCCCGACACCCCCTTATCTTCAGGTCCTAAAAACACTTGAGCACTCCTTAAATAAAAGTACAAGGAGTGATCGCCGTGACTGAGAGTAAAACCCTCGATATCAGTAAAGGCACTGTATATTTGCACGGCTATTTTTCAACTAAACTCTACTATAACTTCCACGGCTAGGCGTACCATTGGTTCCATCACTAAGCGCCGAGACTGCTACGTCATCACGAGACCTACAGCGCATGCGCCACTGGCCGTTTTGGCCGTCCAAATTCCAGTTCCCGTCCAAATTTGGCCGTCCACTTCGATCGGTAAAATCCGATAAATTACAAGTGATACACAACGGATTCAGAATGGAGATCCTCAAATGCACATAATCTAAATTGATTTCCAAAGCACATCATCTAAACTTTTTATTCCCGCAATAAAAACGTTTAAAGGATAGATTTGGATTTCCACTTATTAGAAGAACTTAATGCGTATATTAAACAAAATTAATTAGTTGTTTGGCGTTTCATGGCGCATGATCCACCATCAGGATAAAACAAAATCAAATTCAGTAATTTGTAAAACATTCGCTGAAATGCGAGACCTGTCTTAAGGGAAGATTTCAGTTAGGTTTAGTTGTCAAACTAATTCAAAGCGTAATCCAAATCTTGCTGCTTTCCTTCGATCAATTCTTAAATCTTCCCAGAATCGAAAAAGATTCTTTCAGAATCGAACAACATTCGATTCAATGAATCGATCTTTTACCCTAACTTAGGTTTTCCTATCACAAGTTAACTAACAGGGATTATTCCAATACTTTTTCCCTTTAGTCCCTCAAAAATTCTTGTGCTGCCATCTAGTGAAAAATTTAGAACTAAAATCAAAAATTCTGGGATGAAAATTCTTTGGTCTGAGAAGAAGGGGGCAAGAAACCGCACATTTTTTTCTTTTTTAGTTTTTGAGTTATTGATTTTTAAAATGTGTCAGTCTTTTTTGGGACACCCTGTACATACGTATAGGGGGAGTAATTTGGTTCCTCTTCCCCGGTGAAAAATATCAAGCTTTAGGCCAGAATGAATTTTTTAAAGGATTTTTGGACCTCTCCTGAAATAAATTTTTACATAATTCACTACAAATTAATACCCTTTGCTTCCAATTTATCTGTAGTGGAAACAATAACTAGGACAATAAACGAACCGCAGTAAATTTCTAGCATCAAGTGGTATCAGTTCCATCTATTCCGTCCTTAGCTAGACCGTAAGAAATTTAGAACCCTCAGTCCGTCTTTATTCTTCCAAACAAAGACGAAAGCGGCGAGGCGGTCAGGGGTTTGTGTTACCAGATAGCTATTCCTGATTCCGCTGACCACGGACAGGTGGATACGTAGGTGGTTGCTAAGCAACTGACTTCTGATCCACCAATAATGACTTCCAGAGTTTTCTGAGACAGGGAGAGATGTGACCACAGACCTAACCGCTTCAGAAATTTAAACAGAGAAGCTTCTCAAGGTGATTAATCCGAAGAAGCTAAAAAATAAATTAATTAATGATGCTTCGGTGGAGCTTTGTTTGAGGGCTATCCAATTAAACCTGGACGGGGGCGTAATTCAAGAGGCGTTCTTGTTTTGTTTGGAGTGTTTTTAAGAATTTGAAGAAAAAAATGTTCAAAATTCCTAAAGTGTCCAGAGTGAAATCACTTGTTTAAGTTATATTAACGAAAAGACACGTACTTTTTGATATGTTTTAACTCATAATATTTTTATTCTTCTTTTCGAATTTTGATTCATTGAACTAACTAGGATTATAGTAGATTTCAGTTGTTAAATTGTATTTTTCTTATTTTGGGATCATATGAAGGGGTTTGTGGATAAAGGATTAATGAAATTGAGAGTAGATGAGTCACTTAAAATTTAGATCGTATCTTTCCTGTTTACTTTTCAGGGGGAGACAAGATACTATTTAAGGTAAATGTGGGTATAGTGGACACTGTACCAATAGTGGCCACATAGCTGATTAATTTGAAATAAAACGAGTTAGAGGCATCAAACAGCGTCAAAATTAATAGGCATAGTAGATTGTACAATAGGGTGTATCGAAAAAAACTTTTTTTCGATTTTGATGACGTAATAGTGCGGAAAAGTTGTCTAAGGTGCCAGAGAGTACCTGTGAATTTTTTCAGAATTTTTGGATAATTTCTTAAGGTGCCACATTGGCCCTGAAGTTCCCCATGTTAATCCAATGGGGCGAGCCGCCAAAAAGGCCGAAAATCGGTTTTTGGCCCCTCATTTCTACCCTAATCACACGACGAATGTCTCGTCTCGAGTTATGGACTCTATATGATGTATGCTACCCGAAAAAACTTGAATAATAACTTAAATCTCTATATTATGTTGATTGTGGGCTCTGATTTGAACGAGGAAATACGCGATTTTCGACGAAATTTGAGCATACAAAAAAACGTAATATAGATATTTAGGCTATTATTCAAGTTTTGTCGGATAGCCTAGATCATATAGAGTCCATAACTCGAGACGAGACATTCGTCATGTGATTAGGGTAGAAATGAGGGGAGAAAAACCGGTTTTCGGCCTTTTTGGCGGCGCGCCCCATTGGATTAACATGGGGAACTTCAGGGCCAATGTGGCACCTTAAGAAATTATCCAAAAATTCTGAAAAATTCACAGGTACTCTCTGGCACCTTAGACAACTTTTCCGCACTATTACGTCAACAAAATCGAAAAAAAGTTTTTTTCGATACACCCTATTGTACAATCAGGTAAGCTGGTAAATTACCACCGATACCACAGATCAGCATGGTAAGGATATTTAAATATTTGAAAATAACAACATCGGCCGAGTGACTGAAATTTGATTTTGCTTATTGAATCGCGTAAGGAAACGGGTATATCGGAACTGATTTTTTTGTATTTATAGCCGTTTGATTGACTTTTAAATTTATATTAAGATAAAGAAGAGTGTATAAAATGATAATAAGTAAAATTTATTTTAAAATTTTGACTTTACGAGGTATTTACCAACACAAAATCTTAAGATTTTCCAATAGTGGCCACCGCAATGGCTTCTAATAGAAACTTGAATAACATTGAATTTTGATCAGTTTTTCTTCATAAACTGTTGATTGTGCTTTAAAATGAGTGTTGTATGAATTTGGTTTCATTCTGACTTCGGGATCCAAGGTTTCCAAAACATTTAATTACATGTTTTAACTCCTCTCAAATCAGCTACAGCGTAGGCTTTGGGCCGGAAACTTTCAAGTATTTTTTAAAATAAAGCTAATTTGATTTGATATAAAATACATTTCGTTGGGAAGGAAGATTTAATTATAAATAAACGACTACACCAAAAAAACCCCATCAATTTCATGCATAAACCCCTCATATAGGCAGAAAAAGAGAGGTGTCCACTATAGATGCAAGATGTGTCCACCATAGATACAACAGCTACATCTATGTGGCCACTATAGATGCAATTTGGAGTACTTTTTAAAAATTAATTAAAAATACTTTACCCAATCTAATTAAAATTTTTAATGGTAAAATCGAAAGAAGAAGATCCAATTAATCTAAAAATAGGATGATAACGACTTCCAAGCAAATAGGTTGGTATTTATTGAGAATTTAAGCAAAAATTTTCCTTAAAGTGTCCACTGCACCCACATTTACCTTAGCACCAATTTTAAAATAAGTCTTTATTGATACTTTATATTTTTTTTTATTTATGTAATATTTAAGTATTTTTTCAATAGGGGACTTTTTAGGGTGTACTAATCCATAAACACATGATGCATAGAGATAGGAGGGTGAATAAACCTTATAGTAAGTAACCAACATAAGCTTAAAAGAAAATAATTTACATCGGCTCGAGTATATTGGTGAATTATGGTGGAGAAAAATTGGGAATAAAGCTAAGGGTCTCTCATTTAAAACCATCTCACTCTTTATCCTATAGAAATTCCCTCTTTTTACCTATCTGTGAACTTTCATCAGCAAAAGTGTAAAAAAAGGATACACTCTGGTGTATAGTTCCCATTGATTCTCTGTTTATATTGTTATTGTTGTGTAAATAGTTACAATAGCCAAGTGCACTTCCTACTTCCTACTTACTATTATAATTGTGAATGTTTGTCTGGATGTTTGTTACTCTTTCACGCAAATACTACTGAATGGATTTTAATGAAATTCTACCATAATGTAGCTGATACATCAGAATAGGACATGGGCTATAATTTATAAAGAGAAAATCAGTCCTTCATTCTTTTTTTCCCGTTTTTCCTGCTTTTTTTCACTTATTTTTCCGTGTTTGAAAACCTGTTTTACCAGTCATACAACGAGTTAAAAATAAAACATTGTTTCAAATGAGACAGATCACTAGACTTTTTCATTTACTAGATCTTTTAGTTTAGTTTTAAACACTGGTTTTAAATTTGTTAATTTGTTCACTAGACTTACTAATTTACCAGACTTTTTACTATGGTTACAAATTGGTTATTTTATAAAGGCACCAAGATATTAAACATTATCAGGAACATCGGGATTGTAAAAAGTGACAAGAACACCGGGATTGGAAAATTAGCGAGAACATCGGGATGGAAAAATTACAGGGTTATAAAAATTACCGAGAACACTGGGATAGGAAATTTACCATAAAGGCACCCAGAATACCGGAATATAAAAATTACCGTAAACACTGAGATAGGAAAATTACCGGGAACGCCGGGATTAGAAAAATTACCGTGACCACCGGGATAAGATTACCGGGAACACACTGGGATAGGAAAGAGGCGCCTGGGATACCGGGATGATTTGTAATATTGCTAATTTACAAAATTATAAATGTATTTTAAGAAATATTTAAAAAATTAATATTTAATAAAATTAATATTTCACCCCACCCGTGCAAGGCCGGGTATAACAGCTAGTACTATTATAATTGTGAATGTTTGTCTGTATGTTTGTTACTCTTTCACGCAAAAACTACTGAATGGATTTTAATGAAACTTTACAATAATGTAGCTTATACATCAGAATAACACATAGGCTATAATTTATAAAGAGAAAAGCAGTCCTTCATTCTTTTTTTCCATTTTTCCTGCTTTTTTCACTTATTTTTCCGTGTTTGAAAACTTGTTTTACCAGTCATGCAAGCCAATAATAGGAAACTTTAGTACCAGTGTTGTAGTTACTAGGCAATTTTATTAATCTCTATATAAATAAAAACGTTTGTGGCTGTGTGTGTATGTGTTCCGCATCTCCTTTTTAACCACACCGAAGGCGTGGACATTTCCTCCATTTCAAGATTTTTTTCCTTTGAAATAAATATATTTACTAAAAAATATATTTTTTTCATGGAAAACGAGTTAAAAATAAGACATTGTTTCAAATGAGACAGATCACTAGACTTTTTCATTTACTAGATCTTTTATTTTAGTTTTAAATTTGTTAATTTGTTCACTAGACTTATTAATTTACTAGACTTTTTATTATAGTTTCAAATTTGTTATTTTATAAAGGCACCAAGATATTAAACATTATCAGGAACACCGGGATTGTAAAAAGTGACAAGAACACCGGGATTGGAAAATTAGCGGGAACATCGGGATAGGAAAAATTACCATAAAGACACCGGGAATACCGGAATATAAAAATAACCAGAAACACCGAGATAGGAAAATTACCGGGACCACCGGGATAGGAAAAATTACCGAGAACACCGGGATTAGAAAATGACCGAGAACACCGGGATAGGAAAGAGGCGCCTGGGATACCGAGAGGATTTGTAATATTGCTAATTTACAAAATTATAAATGTATATTAAGAAAACTTTTAAAAAATAAATTTATACACCCCACCCGTGCAAGGCAGGGTATAACAGCTAGTAATTTATATACTTATTAGAAAAAAACGCCTTGTCGCATTCTGATAAATTTAAAATTTATAAATATGCAGCAATAAAAAAACAAATTGTATATTATCATAGAAATAAATAGTATTTTGTATTCTAAACAAACTGGTGGCAGTAAGATTATCTTAAAACTAAACCACGTACATTTACTATTTGTTATATTTGTTCTTTTGTGTTAAGAAGGTTTGTATTAAGAACTGTTATTGTTTTAGATATTTTCTATACACATAACCAAGGATTAAATATCTAAAAAGTTTCCAAGTATTATTGTTTACATAACTTTGTTTTGCTTACCACTCTGTTTTTATACAGGGTGTATCTGAAATGGTGCAACAAACTTTCAGGGATGATAGTACTCATCAAGACGAACAAGAATCGGTATAGAAAGGGGGTCCCAGACCAAATCCCAGGGAGTTAAAAATGGAGCGACACCCCAAAAAAACATTGAAAAATTCAATTTGTAGAAGAACTACTATTGGTAAAAACTTAATTATGGTCTGGAAAATTGTGGTTTAATATGATCTTTAAAATGACCTCAAAATTCTTCACTTTAAAATTTGTTTTATTATGAAAAAAGTTAAAAAACACAAAAAATGTGAAAAATCTGCCAAAACCTTATTTTGTATTTCGAAATCCTTTCTTTTGATTTGATAATCTGAAAGATCATAGTTGAAAACCCTTAAGTTCAAAGTTTCACGCAAATACAATCATTATTAAACGCTTGAGATCCTGTTAAAGTTTGTTTTTTGGGTGCGTAAGCAGTTTTCTAGAGCTGTTTCCAGAACAGCTGTTTGCGCACGCAAAAAACGAACTTTAACAGGATATCAAGCGTTTAATATTGATTGTATTTACGTCAAACTTTGGGCTTAAGGGTTTTCAACTATGATCTTTCAGGTTATCAAATCAAAAGAAAGGATTTCGAAATACAAAATAAGGTTTAAGCAGATTTTTCACATTTTTTGGTGTTTTTTAAACTTTTTCATAATAAAACAAATTTTAAAGTGAAGACTTTTCAGGTCATTTTAAAGATCTTATTAAACCACAATTTTTGAGACCATAATTAAGTTTTTACCAATAGTAGTTCTTCTACAAATTGAATTTTTCAATGATTTTTTTGGGGTGTCGCTCCATTTTTAACTCCCTGGGATTTGGTCTGGGACCCCCTTTCTATACCGATTCTTGTTCGTCTTGATGAGTACTATCATCCCTGAAAGTTTGTTGCACCATTTCAGATACACCCTGTATAGGGTTACTTGGGGTAAGTGGGTCACTGGGGTAAGTGGGTCACCCCCCTAAAACCATAATATGCACAGGAAATTTCTCACTTACTGGCATTGATTATGTTACAGCTTGTCGCATCGATGAGTCTTGCATATATTTGAGATTTGTTTAATTTATTTTTAAGATTATAGAACTAATTTAAATAAGATTCCCAGAATGGATTTTTTGGAGAGTTCAAGACGCATTTTTCAAAGAAGTATTTCCAGGTAAGTTTTCATTACATTTTAATGTTTATTGAACTGTTTTGCAGAGTTTGACCTAAAATACATACTGCAATTTGAAATTTTTCAAAATTTTTAATTTTGAAGTGTTTAAGAGGGGTGTCTCACTTACCCCATAGTTTTAGCATGGTTGGGGTAAGTGGGACCCCTCAGTGTGGGGTAAGTGGGACCCCTCTTTATTAAGTAAGTGAGACCCCTTATTATGATATAAGTAGTTCTAGAGGGTCCCTTATGATATAGGAACTATTACTGAAGACATGGGCGGATTTCAGGGGGTTATAGGGACAATTTCCCCCAATATTTTCAGAAAATTTCTATTCATAGTAGCAATACCTTTTACTCGTCACTTCAAAATTCATTAAAATTTATAAATAGTTTGATCGACATTTTATATCAAATTTGCGTTTTAATTTAAGTTATGGTGAGTAAAGTGAAATATCTCATCAACAGTGTTCATTCTCATTTAGTGTGTCCGATTTCTTTTTTATCTTAAAATGTGTATTGAAGTGCCAAAATAAATCTTAATCAACCTTATTATGTTTTTTCAACACTATTTTATAAGATAAAGTAAAATATCCCTTTGGCTTTTCGAAACATTCTTTAAAATACTTATTTTGCTTTTCATTCTATTCTTACCTTGTCATATTGATATTGATGTGAGTATATTTCTCACTCATGGATACAGTTACAATAAAATATTTTATATTGAAATTTACTGTAATTTATCAAGTAAGACCCACTAACTTTCATTTACGTTTTGCTTGCTTTAAATATAAATGAAGAGGGGGTGACCCACTTACCCCATCTCTTGGGGTAAGTGGGTCACCCATCTCATTATTGATAAAAAGACCAGAGTTAAGAAAAATGTAAAGCTTTATTTTAGAAACTACTAATAAATTTTTGTTTGTCGATTAGACTCTTAAAAGAAATTAGTCAACAAGTACAAAATAAACCCTTTCAAATTTTTTCTATAAAGCTCCAAAAATGTTCTAGGCCAAAAAGGGGTCCCACTTACCCCAAGTGACCCTAACATGAGTTAATTTGAAACTAAGGTGACGTTAACTATTGGTGAACTTAATTCTCATACTTTAAAAACTATATATTTTATACGTTTGACTACTTTTTTTCCATTTTTACAATCACATAAATCCCAAACAAAATATTGTGATTTAAACTTTACCTCAACAAGAAATTTAATACCGGCGTCTGAAATAACCTTATTAAAGGAAATAGTTTTGATAATTTTATAAAAAAGGATTTTTCTTACAGATAAAATTTCTTAACAACGGAGAATATTTACGACTCCTTATGTGAAGCTTATGGATTATTTCTCTCCACAACGATAAATTCCAAGAACCATAAATCTCTCTTGAGAATTATTCCTTTTTATTATCTTGAATTCCTTAAAGTCAGCAAAAAATCCTTCGATAAAAATATCTGTACCTTTTAGAGAAAGAAAGTGGAATTAATTTGCACACAATATCTGAGCGTAAAATTATCACTTCTACTATTTTTAGAAACAAAACGCTCTAGGTTTTCCAAGCAAATAATGGTTAAAGACCAATTGAAACAATGTTTAATGCTGAATATTATTATTTATCTTAATTAAATCCCCTGTAACAAGTACAATGTTCCATGAACACGATAGTTTTCCTATACATATTAAAATGAGAATGTATATCTAACTCAAAATAACCACATTTCTCTGGCATGAATTATGGAATTTTAATTGCTGAAACACATTTATACTACTTAATTTCTGTTCAACAAGCGAAAAGAAAAATTCAAAATATTATTGATGTTTGGTTATAAATAGTTAGGTCATTCCATGTGAAATCAACAAGCCACTCAACCTGACCCTCTCAGATTTCAATGAAACTGTCAGAAATTGTTCTCTCTTATGATATAAATGAGAAAATGTCATTATTATTTAATTTTATAGGAAGTTTTTTATTAAAATTTTTTGAAAAAAGGAAGAAATGCAATTTTCATGTATCATAACTCCAGTCATAGTTGTCTAAGAAAATCTATAGCCCCTCATTTTATAGATAATTTTTCAAGCTTTAGTTTAATATGAAGTTTGACTATGTCTACGAAAAAAATTATTCGCATGATGTTTTAATTAAAAAGATTTTTTAAAAACAATGTTGATATCCTTTAATTTTTTAGAAAATTATGCATCCTTCTAGCAATTACAGAATGGGACAGCCACGGTATCAGGAGTTATAGCAAAACAGTTATTTTAAAATACCCCTTTTTAAGATAAAGTGAGAAAATACGTAGTACGCAGCGCCACATTTGGTCACTCTACACTCCGAAATAGTACTTCAAAACAACTCTTTTCACTGTAACTCCTGATCTCGTGGCTGTCAAATTCTGTAATTTTCCGATATCATACTTTATAACGTTATTATACGTGTCCTATATGTATACTAACTTGTTTTACTAACTTACTTGTTTTACTAACTTACTTGTTTTACTTGTAATACTAACATTGTTTTTTAAAAGCTTTTTTATTTAAAAAATCATGAAAGTAAGTTTTTATAATGTCAAACTTTATATTAAATCTTGAAAAATTATCTTTAAAATGAAGGGTTATAGATTTTTCTCCTACAAATATAACTAGAGATGTGATACATTACAAAGAGTAAAAAATTGCATTTTCTTTCTTTTTTAAAAATTTTTTAATAAAACAATTACCAATAAAATGGATAACTGCAGCATCTCTTAAATTTTCTTTATTTAGTTTGTTTTTAGTAAATTTGGTCTTCTGATTCCGAATATCACATTATTAAATCTCAAAAATAATTAGTTCTTTTATTATTAACAATTAAAAATGAGCGAAAAGTGATGCAATCAGAAACGCACTAAGATTGGCTGTTACCATCGTGACGTGTCTTGTGCCATGAATCGCTGGTTACACGATCCCTCTAGCAAAGCTTTTAGTTGTTTTGTTTATAGTGTGGGACTTAATGCTTTGCTTTTTATTTTTATTTAATAGTAATTCTTAATTCTAACAAGAAGTCGAAGATTTATTTCAAAAAGTTAAAACGCATCATTTGCCACAAATTTCCGAAATTATGATTCCATACAGTTCTTTTTTTTCTGTGGAAATCAAAGGTAAAATATTTTTATCCCCAAATAAAGTATTCTTAATATTTGTTTTAGATTTTTCTAAACTTCTTGCAAATGAATTCTAGATGAAGAAGAAAGTTTCAGAAAAATGTTATTTATATGTAATAGCATTTAGCAAGAAATGTGGATACAAATACTTTGGTGGCATATTTTATATATTTTTAAACAAACTAGGGAGCTACCGCCCCCTGCTCGCTATCGCTCGCCAACCCCCGTTAACTGCTGACGCAGGGCCTTTCGGATCGCTTCGCAATCCCCACAAAACCCTGCTCACTAAAATTATTTATTTATAAAACATTCGTTATAACAATTAGTAGAAAAAACGGCGCAAGTTTAGAACTGCTGATGGTTGGCGAGTTTTGGCTATTTGGCGCCATATTTAGAAGCCACTTAATTCATTTAACATTAGTTGGGGTTACTATATATTGATTTTTATCGCTAAAAACTTGGCGCATCAGCAGTTCTAAACTTGCGCCGAAAAAGAAAAAACGTCAACCAACTTTCCAGAAGCACACTCTCTTAAAAGTTAGAATATTTATTGGTTAAATTATGCATATTTCCGATTTCAGCATGAGAAGCGCAACAATGTACCGATCGACCAATATGATTCAATGATAGCTGTATTTTAGCACCTCCCTTTAACTACGTCATGTAAAATAAAAAAGGGATCAAAATAAGAACACGTGATACACAAGTATGTTCTGATTTTTTTTTAATGAGACGGGGTTTGTGAATTAAATTTAAAAGTTGTGAATGAATAGTTATTCTTTTATTTCTTTTTTGTTCTGATACTTTTTTTACAATATTTTTTTATTATGAATCAAGTATATTATGACCAATTCTCTGAAAATTCATTCATTTAATAATTTAATTCAATATAAATAGTACTACATCGTTTGAGTAGATTGAGATGATTAAGAATAAAGTTTTTGAAATCACGTTGGTTCTGATAATAAATTTACTGTAAAGATTTCTTTCATATGTTATAAAAAGCTTTATTCTATAAATTAAAATAATTTTAAAATAGAAACACTTTATTTTTTCCAAAGTATGCTTATCTCAAAAGATAATTAGGGATACTCAGCTATACAAGTTAAAAGCAAAGTTCTAATGAAAATTAAATGAATCCAAAAACATATTTTATTTGAAAACTTTAAACTTTCGTCTTTTCATGCTCTCCTGACATGATGTAGTAGAAGGGAGGAGCTAAAACTTCAATCCTATTTTTCAGTTGATACACTGTTGCGCTTCTCATGCTGAAATCGGAAATATGCTTAAATTATCAATAATTTAATCAACACGTTTTCCTTCAAAATATCCATCAAGTCTGCTCGTGCTATTGTTATTCAATATTTACAAAAACGTTCAGCAATGAATCTGTTAAATTTAATATAGTACCTAGTAACTCGTCAAAATATCTAGTGTTTTATCATTCAAGTTTTAGTTTTGAAACAGACTTTTTAAACAATACGATTTAAGCTATTAAAAATATTAAGAGACAAAATCTACATTGCACTCAATGTTTACAAACAATTAATTTTGGTGTGTGAAATTCTATACTTGAATAGTAGATCTGTGAGTTTCTGGAAAACTCTTATCAGTCTTTTAAAAATATTTTATTTAGAAAGTACATATTTTGAAGCGCATTTTTAAAGCGTGAAAGGAATTATTTTCATCATTAATGAATAGCGTCGGTTGGTCATTGTGATTGGAGGTATAATAAATTGTACGACAGTTTCTTTCTGTTAACTGCAACCTTATCCGTAATCCAGAAAAATGGAAATATCTTAGAATTGAGAATTTTTTTAGAAATTCTAAAGGCACTTTGCACATCCTCAAAAGAATCCGAACAGTTTGATACCAAAAACATGTTATACGGATCAGTAATTAAAAAGCCTTTCTCTGGAAACCATTTACAAAAACTTTTTTTTAGAATAGAGAGATTAATATAGAATTTGTGTGTTTTAAGTCGTATTTAACAAAACTTAAATTATTATACTGGTTAATATTGTTGAGCTTAAAATTTCATGCTTTGGTTCCTTATTCAACTTAAATATCAAAAGAGGAGTTATCCTTGAAAAATAGCCTTATAAGCAAATTATACAGGGTGATTCAGAAATAATCATCAATAATTGGGGAGGAGGTAGAGGGGCCCTAGACAACCATATTTCGAATAGGGATGGTGGGGCGCAGCCCTGCCGTTAAAGAGCTAGGACCTAATGTAGTGCCAGCGGGTTTCAAAAGGCCGTTTTTAGAAGGCCCGTGTGACGAAACAAAAAATAATAAAATGAAAAACATTATTGTATGAGGTACAGGAGTATCCGTACTACTTAAATACTCGATGTGATAGAAATTGGACCACTTGCTAAACCGTGGGGTGAGTTTTAAAACGTGCAATATTAATCTCTTAGTCAAACAATGGAGTTCCCTCGATGGTATTTAGAAAAATGATGATCGGGGAAGGAATTTCAATGATCGTAACATTTATCATTAAAACTGTTTGATCATTGAAAATTCCTTCCCCGATCATCATTTTTCTAAATACCATCGAGGGAACTCCATTGTTTGACTAAGAGATTAATATTGCACGTTTTAAAACTCACCCCACGGTTTAGCAAGTGGTCCAATTTCTATTTCATTGAGGATTTAAGTAGTACGGATACTCCTGTACCTCATGCAATAATGTTTTTCATTTTATTATGTTTTGTTTCGTCACACGGGCCTTCTAAAAACGGCCTTTTGAAACGCGCTCGCACTACATTAGGTCCTAGCTCTTTAACGGTAAGGCTGCGCCCCACCATCCCTATTCGAAATATGCTTGTCCCTCTACCTCCCCCCAAAATATTGATGATTATTTCTGAATCACCCTGTATAGTATACTAATAAATGTTTTTTTTAATGTAATGTACAATATATGGCGTTTGGTGTTTTAACCTTTTTTTGGGCTAAGAATGTTAGTTCTAGCTATATTTTCTTCTAATTTTATCCAGATTCTTGTGGATGATATGAAACTTATATTCGTCCAGATCGCCATATTAATTCACAGCTCTCATGCCTTACCAGTGGCGTAGCTAGCCTGGGTGTCACCCGGGGCGGAAGCTCTCGGTGTCACCCCCTTTTGGAGTTCGGTTACAAAAAATAATAAAATTTGCGACACCAGTCTAGAACTGAGGGTCTCAGGTGGAACCCCATTTTATATACAGGGTGATTCTGAAATGGACCGCCAAACTTTGAGGGGTGATAGTACTCATCAAGACGAACAAGAATTGATGCGGAAAGGGGGGTCGCAGTTACACCGTTAAAGAGCTAGGTCAAGGTCCTAATGTAGTGCGAGAGCGTTACAAAAGGACGTTTTGCCAAGGCCCGTTTAACGAAAAAAAAAAACATAATGAAATGAAAAAATTTATTGCATGAGGTACAGCAGTATCCGTACTACTTACATCATAAATTTGATAGAAATTGAACCACTTTCTAAACCGCGGAGTTAGTTTCAAAAGTGCAATATTAATCTTTTAGTCAAAGAATCACATTCCTTAATGGTATTTAGAAAAATGATGATCGGGGAAGGAATTTTCAATGATCGTAACATGGATCATTGAAACTGTTTAATCATTGAAAATTCCTTCCCCGATCATCATTTTTCTAAATAGTACCATTAATGGAACTCCATTGTTTGACTAAGAGCACGTTTTAAAACTCACCCCACGGTTTAGAAAGTGGTCCAATTTCTATCAAATTTATGATGTAAGTAATACGGATACTGCTGTACCTCATGCAATAAATTTTTTCATTTCATTATGTTTTTTTTCGTTAAACGGGCCTTGGCAAAACGTCCTTTTGTAACGCTCTCGCACTACATTAGGACCTAGCTCTTTAACGGTGTAACTGCGACCCCCCTTTCTATACCAATTCTTGTTCGTCTTGATGAGTACTATCACCCCTCAAAGTTTGGCGGTCCATTTCAGAATCACCCTGTATATGTGTTCTTATGGCATTTAATTTATCATATAAAATTTCAAAATTGAAGGTTTTAATTTACCATTGCCTTTAATTCCCAAACTTTGCAACAACGAGTTATGATGTAAGTTATCCTTCAGTCCAAACCGTATATAGAAATTTATTTTAGGAAGGGCCCAAAATTATTCCTCCAGCATCTCTCATGTAGGTTTAATGTAGCTTCTTAATACATTTTAGGCGGAATTTTCGTCATGAAGAAGTTCTAATTATAGGAAGAGCTGGGTAGAATAAATTTCGAACTACCAAAGGGGGGTCTGGGGGTTCTCCCCCAGAAAATTTTTGAAAAATGGACTCAAAAATCAAATTTTTAACTAGTTTTGAGGCCTTTAGCTCGAATTTCGGACACACATTTTTAGGTGGGATTTGCATTTTAACCTAAGTTCCAAGTACAAAAGAGGGCGTGGGGTCCTCTCCCAGGAAATTTTTGGAAATTTGACCCTAAAAACAGGATTTTAATTTGTTTTTGTAAACAAAGTAGTCCGAATTTCGGTCTCCCCCTTTTATACGCCCTCGGTCAACATATTCGGATAATTCAATCCATTGGCGTATGGGGAAATTTCTTTCGAGAGGGGCCTAAAATATTATTCCTAAAGCATTTTTAATAGGCTTAATCTAGCCAAAATTAGCATTTTTCGGAATTTAATATAAAAAATTGCATTTAATAGAGTTCCAAGTAATCAAAGGAGGGGGTCTGGGGGCCTTCCCCTAGAAAATTTTTTGAAATGTGATCTTTAAATATAGTATACAAACTTATGTTAGGGTATTTGTGACACTGGGTGACACCCCTGATAAAATCCTTCTCTTGTGGAAAAAATTTTCAAACGATGACTAGCGAAACCAGAAGATGAAACAGTTGGGGTATTCAGATTTTTCCTGAGGTAAAATGTGGATTTAAAATTTACTCATTAAAGATTTAAATAAATATCTGATGGACTTTTTTCTCTGCCAACCCTTTACCTTGGTTTTTAAAACTATTTAAACTAGAGTTTGAATTTGAATGACACCTCCCAGCTAGCTGAATGGGTGACACCCGGGTTGAAGGGATTATATCCTATAGTAGTTTTCAGTTGAATTTGTTTTGTTGAACTACTTGGTCCCTCTAGCCAAAGGGGTGACACCCCTCTCAAAATGGGTTGATAACTCATTTAATAATTATTAATTAATTTAATTTTTTTTTCGCTCAATAAAAACATTTATGTGTGATCGAGAAAATTTGTATCTTCTAAATAAAGCTCGTTGGGTGACACCCCAATTCATACCCCTAAAAACTGTACATTATTTATATCAATTCTTACACTTATATTTCATACGTTTACATTTAAAAGTACGTGCTAAATTTTTTAGCTTGGGTGGGTGTCACCCTCTTAGGTAGCCAGCCAAATGATTATTTTCCAAGATGATAATTTTTTCTGTTCAAGGAAGGCATATTTACCAACTTAGGGCAAAATTCGAAGACTTCGGTATCACTCTCCCAGATAGTTTGAGGGTGACAACCAATTTGCTTAACCCTAATTTATTTCATTGGTAGAGTGAATTCTAAATTTTTTTTTCAAGGAAAGCATACAACTTGAAAAAGGTGCGAAGTTCACTAGTTTGGGTGTCACCCCCTTCGGGGGTGACACCCGGGGCGGACCGCCCCCCCCGCCCCCCCGTAGCTACGCCACTGTGCCTTACAACCATATCTAATGATATTAATACGAGGGTAGTTAAAAAGATTTTCGGCCTGACCATGAAAATGAAAACTTATGGTTTTATGAACTGTTTATTTTTTAACATTGCTTCTTTTAAGTTACCCCACTTCTTATACGGACAGTCCGGTCATATTTTCCACTCTTTTGGGGATGCTTCTGGAATTTCGTCAAAAAACCCTATTCAACTCACAATTACTTCTTAATTCGAAGAAAAACGGTGTCCAGAGAGAAAAGTTGTCACTTTGGGGGAGAGATAGAAGTTTGAAGATTCCAAATCTGGGTTACTGATGGGTGTTTTTAAAATTTTTAATCCAAATCCCTGAATTGCTAAATAGGTCTTTTTTTTTCTCGAAAATCTTAGCAACCGTTTAGTTAAGTATTATCCGATTGTATTCATAGCCTTCCCTCTATAATTCATAGGCAAAATTTTCCTGAAATCATAGAATTATTACGCCATGACTTTTGCCAGCCGATAGGACCTTTTTGTGCCCAAAACTGATTTTTATCCATTGCATTGATTATTATTTTACTTAAAAGTTCTGAGTTATGTCCCTGTCTAAACGTATAAAATAGCTATTATTTTATGAAAATCGAGTTAAAAATCGCATTTAAGTCTTCATGTCAATGCACTTTTGTGCAGCAGTTTGGGTTCGCGGCACCCATCTTGAGCAGTGTTTTCAAGTGCAATTGTGCAAAAAATAATTTGCGTGTTCCTTTGATACCCCCTAGATTATTCTATTAGAAATGTTCCCCATCTTTCATCAATCTTCTAGGGGGGACTTTTCGATGATTTCCGACATGGTCGCTCTTTTTGACCTTTTTCCACATAGTTCTTAATGAACGCTCTCACACCCAAGTTAAATCTTCGAAGCTAATTTTTTCACTGGAAAAACAAAGCTTAAGAGTCCCTTTACACATTTTTGAACTTAGAATTACTTTAATTTGGTGATATCGCTTCTTTTAAAAATAATTTTATCACAGCTCGATAATTGCTTTTTCTCATTGTTGAGAATAGGCTCACCTAACTCATTAAAATAAAATGCCGACAGCAGTATTCCAATCAGAACAACTCCAAAAAATTAATTAGGCTTCTTTGAAGAGTTATTCTAAGAGGAAAAAAAATCGTGCCAATTCTGGGTGAGAATAACCAGAAGAATTATTTCTAAATAATAAAATACACTACACGCTATGGATATCTAACTAAAACAAACAGCATGCGGACGAGTACTTGGCACGTGTTACGTCACAGCCATTCAAGTCACATGACTGCCTTTTCAAAGTGATTCCGAAACTAGGTGATTTTTAATTGCAAATAATTAATTATTGGGTGCGTAAATCAAATAAGTAAAATGTTTTCTAGAAGTTTTAAGACATTCCGAACACATTAAAAGCAAAATTGAAAATCGTTGCAGTTATCCATTGAATAATAAAAATTTTTTCTCATTTATATTATAAGAGAGAACGATTCCTGAAATGTTTGTTAAAATCCGAGAAGGTCAGGATGAGAATTGAGAATTTTTATTTGATTTCACTCACTTGGAATGACCCAGTTCTTACAATAACTCTCTATAACCAGTGTTTCACAACCTTTTTCGGTCCATGCCCCACTAAAGGCTTTCAAAATTTTCCATGCCCCCCCGTCTTTTTTTTTCTCAAAAAACCTTCTTGGAAACTCAATAGGTACTGGTTATCCATGCTCCATCTAGGGGGCAATTTGGTTGAGAATTTTCAAGTTGCCCCCCTAGAAAACCATATTGCCCCCCGGTGGGGCGTGCGCCCCACGTTGGGAAACACTTCTATCTATAACCCCTTTTCCTGATGTTACAAACATACAACGACTGGTATTAAAAACACCGTTTGTTTTATTAAAGTAAAAAACTTATTTACTAGAAACAACATCCTTTCGTTAAACAATCGTACATTGTTCATTCCACAAGGCTCAAAGTTCTACAGTATTTTGCTTACATATTTAATAATTTCTTTCTCTTTTTTGGATTTTTAGTAGAGGAGAGGCGGGTATTATGGAACACCCTTTATATGTATAAGAATAACTCTATTGGTTTTTAATAGAAATCCGCCGAATCATTTTAAGTACCTGCTATAATTAATGACAATGAAGGGCAAATGGTCAAATAAATCAGCATTTATTTTTTTTAATAAAAAAATGTACTTTAAGAAAAAGTTACTAATGGAGGGTAATATGGAACAGTCGGGTAATATGGAACAGTTGGATTTACAGCTATTGAAAAATAATTAAACCTTAAAGAACAGAGTTAATCTTAACTATAAAAACATATTGAACAATTTACGTTCAAATAGTTTTGTTCATGAGTCTATTTGCAATAGTCACAAATATAATCGTCTTTTTTTGCTCCAGTACAGTCAAGATAAACTACTAATACATTGGATCCAAATTTCTCCTCGTTGATCTTTGGAAAATTTTTCATTACAAAAGATCTTAGTTTAAGATGCTTCAGCATCTTTGTTTTCCTGTCCTTTAGTTGATGGCAGGAAGTAAATTTCATATGACACATCAGAATGGACCTAGCGTTCCATAATACCCGACACACCAGCTTGTACTATGAACCCTTTTACTGACCGATAAAACATGGATAGCTAAAAACGACTGCAGTATAAGAAACTACTGATCTTATAGTGTACATTATGGTTAACAACAAAATCAAAGTCTCATAGCTACTGGTAGGTTAAAAGGTTTGAACATTTACCGTCAAAAACTTTCGCAAATCCTAAAACACACTTTGCTTTGCTGCGATGCGACTGATCAGGCAACAACAAGAAGCTAAACTCTTTGCGCACTGCATCATGGGGGATTTCTTAAGACTTTCGGGGCATTGCCACGTGATAGCAGCACGAGAGGGAGCAAAAACTCAGGTGTTGCATATTACCCGACTATTCCATAATACCCTCCTCTCCTCTACATGTAAAAGTATTTTCTTATCTGTTTAAAGACAGTAGAAAGACATATTTTTAGGAGCTTTTCAACTATTTATTTGCAGTTTTAGTGTTTTGTTGAAGTTGAAAGCAGTACAAAAAGGGAGAACATGTTTTATAAATCTATCTATGAAGAAGAAGAAGAAATTATTTCTTACAAAACATTAATGAGAAAATGGACTTCTAATTCCAAACAAAATCCTAAATAATATACTTTCTTAAACTAATATACGAGTACATATTTTTAATTTTGATTAATGGGGGTTAGTAAAAGTTTGTATTTGGTAATACTTTAAATCAAATAATCAAAGGTAAAAAAATGAAAACAAAAAATATTTTAGAGCTCTGATTGATTTTTAAAATAATAGCTTAAGCTTTATTCTATACACTAAAAATTACCTGCTTTTAAAACACTTTTGCAGGTGAAAAGAACCGGGATAAAAGATTACCTAATATTAGTGTGGCAGCCAAATGATTAACTGAGTTATTCGTTGGAGAAAAAGGAAACTAAACCTCTGAATTGGATGAAGAATAAAGCATTCCACAGCAACATTTTAAGAGATGTAAGGCTACTTTAAAATAAATATGACCCCACACGCGACTTTCTATTACGCTTAAAGGAAAGAAAATATTGGCTTTAAACGAAACAATTTTATCTTGTTTTCCGACTGACAGGGAAATAAACGTTTTGGAATTTGAAAATATACCTCGGGATATCTTTTCCATTACCTGGATTTCTCTCATATCCCTATAAATTTTCCCCTTAACATCTGGAATGTACACTTTTTTTATGGCGATAATAAGTATTTTCAGAAAACTGAAACGACAGCGATGCACCTTTTGTATTTTTTAAAATTATTCTATTAAAAAGAAGTTTTTTAAAATTACTCTTACAAGAAAACTAAATATTCTCTCTTTAAAGCAGGCATGGCCAACCCGCGGCCCGTGGGCCGCATGCAGCCTTCCGGGTCATTTTGTGCGGCCCGCGAAGCTCTCTGAAAACTCTCCAAAAAGTACCTTCAAAACACTTTTTAGCACATTAAAATTCAAAAATTTTTAGGGGGAGAACCCCCGACCCCCCATATACCTCTTAGATCAGGCTTTGCCAACCCGCGGCCCGCATGTGGCCCGTTTTGAAATAATTTTGTGGTCTGCAAGAATAGTCAAAAGTTTTCAGTCAGTAGTGTTTTAGTCAAAAGTTAAAGTTTTAGGGTAAGTTAAGGGGCCCCCAAATTCGGACAAAGTATACCAAAACACGTTAAAGTCTGTTAATTAGAGTCCTATTTCCAAAAATTTTTCTGGGGGAGGATTTTATTTTTTCATTTAAAAAACCATGAAAGTAAATGTATTTCATTGACATAGTCAAACTTAATATCAAATTAAAGCCTCAAAACGAGGGGTAATAGATTTTTCTCAGTCATATATAACTGGAGCTTTAATAATACATTAAAGAGCGAAAAATTGCATTTAATTAAAAGAAGGAAATATCTCTCTATATTAAAAAAAAGTTACTGTCACCGCTGCCGCCGCCGCTGTTTCAGGAAATTTAATTTTTCAACTCTTTGAACTCTGCTATCGCAAAAACTACTTGATAGAAATTTATGAAATTTGAAGTGTTTGTAGAGGAATATTTGGGGCACATTCTAGAACAAAAAGCTAACTGATGTGATAATTAGTACTGGGGCATTTTTAAGGTCAAAGTTGAAGTTTTTCTTTTTTCGCCGCGTAATCCAGTTCAGCGAAATCTATTAGCAGCAGAACTATGATTTTTTGCAGCCTAATACTCTGAAGTATGAAAATGTGCACTACGTCGCCCTTTTTTCGAATTTCGAATTTGGTTTAGAGTAATTAATTTTTTTATTTTCGAAATTTTTGACACTTTTTCGTTTTTTTCTATCTAAAATGAAAACTAATCACGGCATCAATATGATTTTTTAAACACTTATATTATTATTTTTTAGAAAGAGATTGGCGTTTAGTTCTTTAAAAAATTCTAATTAGTTTTGGAATTATTAAGCATCTAAATTTTATTTTTTTCATAGTTTTAGTAGGTCTTTATCAGACGTGTTTAATATTTTTAAATTTTATATTTGCCTGTTCACTAGATTGTCGCGAGCACGGATATTTAAATTTAAAAGTTTTGAGGTGCACATTGTTGCTCTAAGTTTGCTAGCGATATAGTATAGACCTGGTTAATAATATTTTAAAGATACTTTTTATTTTACGATATTTTTTGAACCACTAGAGAAATAAATAATTTAACTTTATGGAGTGTTATTTGTGCCGATGAAAGGTAGAGAATTTTCGGGAAGTTTGTTTCACTCTGCTAAAGATCGATTGCAGATATTACAGATCGCGAAGCGATCTGTAAAGAGCTGCATAGCAGTTACGGGGGTTGGTGAGCGTAAGCGAGAAGGGGGCGGTAGCCCTCTATCCATTAAATTATTGATAACTTAAAAGGGAATATTTCAGTAATAGTTTTATTTTGATATTTTCGTGGTAATGATCCGAATTAAATTATTGAAAAGTTTGAGAGATAAAAAGTTTCGATATTGAATGATCATGAACTATACTATGTTCATTTAAAATTAGCGCCTGAGACGTAATGTATTAGAAGCGTTATTATTCCACTTATCGTCGAAAAAATTTTCTTCTGCAATGACAAGGCAGCCTAAGCAGAAGTAGTTAAAATACTGTAAAAACAATCGGTCACTGAAGTTGTCTGATGAGCGGTATTAAGCATTATTGAGCGTTTTTGATCCTGCTTCAGGCGCCTATTCTAAATGAATAGACTATAAGCAGACAATTTCCAGGTTTTACTGGATAGTTGAGATGAAACAAGCGAGCTCTGCTCGCTAAGATCGCGAAGCGATCTTCAAAGAACTGTGAAGCAGTTCCGGGGGTTGGTGAGCGATAGCGAGCAGGGGGCAGAGCCCCCTAGTTTACTAAAAAAATGTTAAAAAGTTATTAAAAATAATAAAAAATTTTATTAAATAATTTTTAATAAAAAAATACTGTTAAAATTTAATAAGAAAGACATTTTCTTATTTATATCATAGAAGAGAACAATTCCTGAAATTTTTGTTTAAATCGGAGAGGGTCGAGTTGAGAATTGAGAATTTTTGGTTGACTTCAGAAATGGAATGATGATCCGTATGTAAAAACTTTCTCTGGAACACCGCCCACCTACCTGAAAATTCATTGTCATCTTTACTTTAAGTTCTTGTTGTTTCATATAACTACAGATGAAATTCCAGTTCTGACTAATGAAAATTGTAGAAAAAGTCCCTGTTACCAAATGACTCAGAAAGTTGAAGCTCTTGATTCTTTTCATTTTAAGTACGATCACTTTTATCGTTTATAACTTGTCTTTGCTTAGGTTCATTATTTCTTTCGGCTTTTTCTAAAAATAGCTACTCAGAATATGAGTAGTTATTTTTAGAAAAGTCACACCTTCTCACTCAGAATGTTTCACGGTACCAAATGAATTCATCCTTGAGTTTTAATTAAAAGTTCTTTTATAAAAGCATATTTTAAATGCCTTTGATTCCTCTTAAATTTCAAAATTACTGTTCTATCTAAAGTATAGGGTTCACGTTTAAAGTATTTCTTCATTTCAAAAAGTTTTGGAACTTTGTATACAAAATGAAAAAAAAACAACATTAATTTATTTCTTAAACAATATTGAACTCTTAAAAAAATAAATTTAGCGTTATTATAAATACCTAAGTTAACCAAATTTCAATATTTAAAAAATCTTTTATATCATACCTAATGACAAATTACTCTGACTATTAGTTACTTAGAATCAATTTCTGATAATTTTGATTTCTTGATTTAATCAGATTTAAAAAAAAAACTAGTTTTTTATTTATAGTGTAATTATTTGCTCAGAAATAAATGAAAAAATGAAAATAACATAACTTGATGTTTGTATAAATACAGAAACTTCAATATTTTATTAAGTTGTTTTTTAAGTTAATTATTGAAACTCCAACAGAATATTTTTTATTGTTAACAAAGAAGAAATTTGAAAAATATGGACATGAAAATTTTTAATCTATATATATAAAATCCAAATACCACTGACTGATTCATTCATAACACTCATCACGAAATCTCCAAAACTGCCGGACCGATAGGCTTGAAATTTGACAGAGACCTTCCTTTCGGCCATTAGACGCGCACTAAGAAACGATTTTAAAATCGAACGACTCCTTCCCTGTTTTTCGGCGCTTTTTAGACTCCGTTTTACCCATTGAAATAACATTACACATTGTTGAAATGCATAAAAGGCAGGGTTTACTTCTTATCTGAAGGCGACGTCTTGCCTCACTTGATAAATATTATTTAAAAACATTGTATAACTTAAAACGGAGTTAAAGACGAAAAACAGCGTAAATTTCTAATTAAAAGTTAAAACGGAGATTAGAAAACTAAAATAAATTGAAATAATTAATTTTGAAACATTTATTACATTACTTTAATATTATCAAAAATAAATATAGAGCATGTTGGTTCACTAGACTTGTACATTCACTAGATTTTTTATTATTGTTAGCAATAAGTTTTTACTTTTTCAAAGTAGCTTTTAAAGAAGTTGGTTATCATAATAAAATTCGGTAACCTGACCGGCGGTCAGGTCAGGAAACCATGGTTACAGCCTCTGATTGGTGAAATCATAATTCAATATTTTCCTTCCACCAATCAGAGGCTGTAACCATGGTTTCCTGACCTGACCGCCGGTCAGGTTACCGGTGAATATGGCCGTACTCATCTGGATTATTTTCGGATGGTTAGAAGATTTTTTAAATAGTCTGAGATGGCTATAATAATTTCTTTTGTTATAAGTTTTATTTATTATGCTGTATTTATTGATTTGATAATAGTTAAATGTGCAACATCGGAACTGATTGGGTTTGGGTAGATATAAGTTACAGGGATGAAAAAAGGCACCGTGAATACCGGGATGAAAAGTTACCGGGAACACCGGGATATGAAGAGTATAGGAAACTTAATGGGAACAACAGGATATGGAAATTATCGGATATACCATAGGATATGAAAAATACCAGGAACACCGGCGGGTAATGAATATTATTGGGAACACAGGGATATGGAAATTATTGGGAACACCGGGATATGGAAATTACCGGGAACACCGGGATAGGAAAATTACCGGGAACACCGGGATAGGAAAATTACCGGGAACACCGAGATGAAGAAAATTACCGGG
Organism: Tetragnatha versicolor; assembly: GCA_024610705.1. Lineage (NCBI taxonomy): Eukaryota > Metazoa > Arthropoda > Arachnida > Araneae > Tetragnathidae > Tetragnatha > Tetragnatha versicolor. The sequence continues at coordinate 32,945,948 of JANDEH010000005.1, forward strand.
AACACCGGGATAGGAAAATTATTGGGAACACCGGGATATGGAAATTACCGGGAACACTGGGTATGAAAATTATCGGGCACACAGGGATATGAAAATTACCCGGAACACCGGGATATGAAAATTACCGGGACCACCGGGATAGGAAAATTATTGGGAACACCGGAATATGAAAAAAATACTGGGAACACACTGGAGTGATTGGTGATTGCTGATACGAAAAATCAGACACATAACTTGATAGAACTTAAAAAAAGGAATTAATACCCTCCACCCGTGTAAGGCCGGGCAAATCAGCTAGTTTCTTATAAAAGCAACTCAAAACTCGGTACGCATTTAAGTTTATTTATTCTTAATTCTAGATAAAATTTTAGTTCCAAGTATAAAACCGGCATTGTACCTTGGACCTATGTCAAAATTTTTTAGTTTATTGCTTATTAAATGGATATAGAGGAGAGTATGGTAATATGGAATAGTCGGGTGGTATGGTATACCAAAGTTTCAGCCATCTCTCGGGCTGCCATCACGGGGAAATACCATGAAAGACTTAAGAAAGACTCCAATGCCCATGATGCAATGCATAAAGAGTTAACTTCTTGTTATTGTCGTTTCAGTCGCTGAAAAACAAAAGGTGTTTTGGGAATTTCGAAAATTTATACCAGTAAACGTTCAAACATCATAACCTACCAGTTATTGTGAGATTTTAATTTTGTTATAAGTCAGTAAAACAGTTCATAATCCAAGATAATGTGTCGGGTATTATGGAATACCTTGTTCATTCTGATGTATAATCTGAATCATGCCATCAACTAAATTACTAGAGCACTGTATTGTACACTAGAGCATAGAAAGAAAATTATGCTTGCGACTTTTATAAATAGACTCAAAAACAAAACTACTTGATCATTATTTTTTAAATATTGTTTTTATATTTAAAATTAACTAGGATATCTTAGTAGTTTGGATATCCCGTTCCGCCCCGTATGTTCCGGGCACTCGGGGATTCTCGTAGGATTCCGAGCGAGGTTTTCTTTTTCTTAAGTTGAAATCTTCTTCGAGTTTTTATCAGTACATTATATTAATATAATGTAATTGGGCATGAAATTGTAATGAATTAATATTGGGCTATTGGGCAGTCTCTTCCAACATTCTTGCCGTCCTTCTTTTCATTATTTCTCGAAGAGAATCACGGGTCCTTTGCTCCGAGAGAAGAGCTTTTAAGTTCTTTCCTTGGAACCCGATGCGGTGGTGGTCGTCGTCCGCACATTCCCAAATGGCGTGTTCCACGGTATCCTCCACTAGGCACGTTCTGCAGTGACCTTTCCTCTGGTGGAACTTATGCTGGTATGTTACGAAGGATCCATGACCAGTAAGGACTATCTTAAGTCTTATCAGTTTTTAAATAGCTGTAAACAACTATTCCATATTACCCTCCAGAACTTTTTTGAAAGAAACAGTGTAGGACAAAGGTGCAATACATTCTCCTACTTAATGGATCCATTTAAAGTGAATAAAAAGTTACCCCTATTTATTAAATTAATTTTACTTTTTGGTGTAAAATAACACAATATATTAACAAAACCGTTTTCAAATTTAAATGAAAGTATTCTGAGGAAAAATATTACTTAACAACCAATTATTTGATTAAGACTAAACACTGCATTATAATATAAAAAACCACAGATTTTTTTCGGCCTTCACTTCTTCTTAAAAACCATATACTTTAAGCGAAGTTGATCTTTAATAAAACAAAGTGATCGGAAATTGACTCATAAAGTGGATTTTTCTTCTCATGACGCATTAAAGTTTCACTAAAAACTCGGTTTCATAGATCAAGAAAATAATGTCAATCCATCTTGACACGAACTCACCAAAACCTACTTTCGGAGAAATGTCAGAAAAGGGTATAAAACCTATTTTTCTGCCACCTGAAAGACGAAGGCTCTGAACCTGGTTTGAAATTAAATTTTTGAGTGTATAGGAAATAAATGATGTGTGTCTGAAACAAGAATGGACTTGTCGAGGTGAAAAAATAAACTTCCATTCAAATTAATATTTGAGTCATTCACAAAAAAAACGTACAAACTGCGTCCAGTAAGTTGATATATTTTTTTATTAAAAGATATTATTTGGGAAAATAAAGTTATTTGCTTTACGACCTTCTTCTTACTGAGCGTAGTAGAGCATTTATAAAAAAATAAAATATATTTTGACCCTAAAAATCGTTCTTTTTAACGGAAGCACAAAAAACAGCATGTCCCACTTTAAAATTTACTACATTTAAAGTAGTTTATAGTAATCTGGTTATGGGTTATGATGATAAACTTGATAGAAAAAAATTAAATTTATTTTTTAATACTTTCAATATAAATTTTAAATTTAGTTTTTTTATATGAGACCTACAGATTTTTATGTGCGTGTCCCAAATATTTTCTCACCCCATTTTCTCTTACATATAGTTTTAATATAGACATCAAAATAATACTGAAAATGACAGTAGTACTAAACTGTATGATTTGATTATCTTGTTTATTGCATTTTAGCCCAGGCAAGGAAAAGGTATAGAGAGGGAAATTCTAGGGTCACAATTTTTGACTTTATTTGGACTAGTTAGGAGGTGAACATATCAAAAGTCCCCGCCCGTAGCCCTTAAGCAGGAGGGAGGAGGGGTGTACGAAAGTCTCATTTTTCAGTTTTTGGCTTATTACTCTTACAAAATGCATACCCACGAAAAAGTTTTACTTATCTCTTTTAAAGTAGATAAAATGTGCAACAATTTAAGACTATTCCCAGGTTTATACGTCCAATTGATCCCGAGTTACATCTCCTCAAAAATGGGGAAAATTCGAACATTTGAGTTAAAGTCGTCTTTCAAGCAATTTATTGGCTATATTACCCATCTAAGAAAAAAGTAAAAGCTATAAACTTATAATGCACTTATTTAGCTTTCATTTATGCCCTGAACCAAGTCTATTACATCAATAGTTCTCACACGCTATATTAAAAAAACAAAAATTGGGGAAATGAGATTTTCCCATATAGTCCAGTCAAATTGTATTTATTTTGGGCAAAATTTGGGATTGAAGATATTTTTCGTTTTCTGTATGTTTTTTGGGGTGCTAAATCCGAATCTGAGGTTTCCGAACAAAATTTCGTGACGGAACATGGTGGAAATTCGAAAAAACGACAAAATTCACCCTTTTTATTACAGAATCACAAAAGTTATGTTCTACGGACAGAAAACGAATAAAAAGGGTGAATTTTGTCATTTTTTCGAATTTTCACCATGTTCCGTCACGAAATTTTGTTCGGAAACCTCAGATTCGGATTCAGCACCCCAAAAAACATACAGAAAATGAAAAATATCTTCAATCCCAAATTTTGCCCAAATACAATTTGACTGGGCTATATGGGAAAATCTCATTTCCCCAATTTTTGTTTTTTTAAGATAGCGTGTGAGAACTATTGATGTATAATAGACTTGGTTCAGGGCATAAATGAAAGCTAAATAAGTGCATTATAAGTTTATAGCTTTTACTTTCGTCTTAGATGGGTAATATAGCCAATAAATTGCTTTTTAAAGACGACTTTAACTCAAATGTTCGAATTTTCTCCATTTTTGAGGAGATGTAACTCGGGATCAATTGGACGTATAAACCTGGGAATGGACTTAAATTTTTGCACATTTTATCTACTTTAAAAGAGATAAGTAAAACCTTTTCGTGGGTATGCATTTTGTAAGAGTAATAAGCCAAAAACTGAAAAATGAGACTTTCGAACACCCCTCCTCCCTCCGGCTTAAGGGCTACGGGTGGGGACTTTTGATATGTTCATCTCCTAACTAGTCCAAATAAAATTACGAAGTCAAAAATTGTGACCCTAGAATTTCCCTCTATACCTTTTTTGAGCATTTGTTGCCTGGACTAATTTTTATATTACAACGTTTTTATTAAGTCGCTTTCAATCTTTTCTGTCCGTCTGTCTATCTATCTGTTCGGGGGGAATTTAGTAATCACTTTTAAGCATACTTCCCCATGAGCTTGACTTGAAATTTTAAACATAGTTCAGATCTGGAATACACAGTACATGCAAGTACATGCACTACTTCATGCAAGTTTTGCATTTGTAATATTGGGTTGTCCCATAAGTTCTGTTACTTTTTACGAAGTTTTGTCTTTGAAATTTTTTTATGAAAAACTAAAAATAGGTGGAGATTTCAAACAAAAGGGATTTTGATATATGCATATTTATGAACATAATGTGTGATTTTGGTAGTTCTCGTGATATTATTTCTTTTCAAAATGGCGGTTTGAAAAAAAGGCCAAAAACGACGATTTTTGTGTAATTTTTTTCTTTTGTTTAAAAAACTAGGAAGAACGCATAATTCATGGCTAAAAAAAGTTTTACTGTATATTCAAAATGTTACGATTAAGATGTCATAGTTTCAAGGTGATTCGATAAGTTTAAGGTAAGAAATTTTGACTTTAAAACTTCATATATTGGCGATTTCACGTGTTTTTTAAAGCACACCTATTGTTTTTCTAAGCAGCTGGTATGAAGGAAATTAAAGGCAGATGTTTTTTGAACCATAATGCTTGTTTCGACGGTTTAAACATAGAAAGCCTCTTTTCATAATATCGTTGAATTGATTTATTTCTAAATCCCAACCAGTTGTTTTTATTGTAGTGTTTTCGTATATGAATCAAATAATTGCTTTGTTCGCTTAGCATAAGTTCAGCGATTGTTATTCTGATAAGCTAAAACTTTGCGCGCTTGCATTGTGCGCACTACTTTCTGAACTTAAGTTCAGATATAATTTAATATACTGCATAATTTGAATACTTGGTTCTTTCCTAAGCTTTTTTATTGATTTTGATGCTTATTTCGTGAAAATTTCTTTGAAATGACTAACATTACTGAGGTAAGCTTTTTGCAAAAGATGTTATGTTTGAGACCGAAATTTCCTAAGTTAAACTTATTGAATTATCTTAAAACTATGACATCTTGATCTAAACATTTCAAACTTACAATAAAACTTTTTTTAGCCATGAATTATGCTTTCTTCCTAGATTTTTAAACAAAAGAAAAAAATTGAGTGAAAATAGTCGTTTGCGGTCTTTTTTTCAAACCACCATTTTGAAAAGAAATAATATCACAAGAACTACCAAAATCACACATTATCTTCATAAATATACATAAATCAAAATCCCTTTTGTTTGAAATCTCCACCTATTGCCATTTTTTCATAAAAATTTTTCAAACACAAAACTTTGTGTAAATTAATTCAAGAAGTTTGTCAAAAGGGGGAGATTGTTTTAATGGGGGGACTTCAATTATCCTAATATTGACTGGGCGAGCAACCATGTAGTTTCTGGAAAAGGATCGGAGTTTTTGGAAGTGGTTCAGGATAGTTTCCTCCACCAGATGGTCAATGAAGGGACTAGGGATAGGGCCATTTTAGTTCTGGTTTTCACCAGTGATGAAGATAAGATCAGGGATTTAACCATAGGGGAAAATTTAGGAGATAGTGATCATAAAAATATTAGGTTTAGAATAAATTTCCAGCATACAGCAGTTTGTAATACAAGGATTATTCCAAACTTTAAGAGGGCTAATTTTCAAATAATAAGGGATGAATTAAAAGGGGCATTTAGTAAGGGTTTAAAAGAAGTTCAATCCTGCCAACAATGTGAAGAATTTAAGGGTGTTTTAAATAAGGTGATTAACAATAATGTTACATTTAGGCAAAAAGGAATAGGGCGTAAATTGACACCCATGTGGTTTTCATGGGAAACGAGAAAGGCATTGAAGTTGAAACAAAAAACTTTTAAATTGTACAAACGTACTGGGAAGGACAGTGATAGGGGGGCTTATTTAAAGGCTAGGAAAGACTTCAAAAATATCAGTAGGAGGCAGAAGAGGGCTTTAGAGGAAAACCTGGCTAGGAATATCATTAAAAACCCAAAAGAATTTTATGCTTATGCAGGGGAGAACAATAAGTTAAGCACTACCTTGGGGCCATTAAAATTAGGTGAGGACACATTTATTCAGGATGATATAGGTATGGCAAAGGTGTTAAATGATTTTTTCATGGAGGTATTTAATAAGGATTTTAAACTAACGGGTGACTATGCATTAGAGTATAATGGAAGGGTGGAAATTCCGGACTGTAGTTTTAATAGGGAGGAAATAATACATCTATTAAGAAGCATAAAGCCAACTAAAGCTCCAGGACCAGATGATGTTTATCCAAAAGTTCTTGTGGAATGCGCAGAGGAATTAGGGGACATGATACTGGCAATATTTAAATCAACATACGATTCTGGTTTGGTGCCAATAGATTGGAAATTAGCTAATGTAACTCCAATATATAAGAAGGGGCCAAAATGGGATCCAGGCAATTATAGACCAGTAAGCTTAACATCAGTCATTTGTAAGATTTTCGAAACCATACTTAAAAAGCATATAATGTTATACTTGGAGGAGGGTAACTTACTTTCAGACAATCAGTTTGGATTCAGGAAGGGTAGATCCTGTCAAACTAATCTTTTAAAGTTCTATGACGGAGTAACAAAGGAGTTGGATCAAAAACATAGTGTAGACATATTTTACATAGATTTTCAAAAAGCATTTGATAAGGTTCCACACGAGGCATTGCTACTCAAGTTAGAAAAATTGGGTATCAGGGGTAAAACATTATTGTGGATTAGGAATTGGTTGATAGGTAGGAAACAGAGGGTGCAAATCAAGGGTAATTATTCACAGTGGGCGGAGGTCATTAGTGGGGTGCCACAGGGGTCAGTATTGGGGCCAATTCTCTTTATAATCTTCATTAACGATATTAGTCAGGACATTAGGAACAAAATCAGCATCTTTGCTGATGACTTAAAAATTTGGGGTAGGGTAGATACTCAGGAGCAGGTACAACATTTACAAAGGGATCTTGATATTATATCGCAATGGGCTGAAAAATGGGGTATGTCCTTTAACATAAGTAAATGTCAGGTACTTCATATGGGTCGGGGTAATGGTAGGGCAGAATTTTCACTGCAAGGGGACAAAGTTAAAGAAGGTAATATGATCAAAGATTTAGGGGTGATTGTAAATTCGGACTTTAAATGGGTTCAACAGTGTTCATCTGCTAGTAAAAAGGCTAATAGGATATTGGGATACATTAAAAAAACTGTTTCTTCAAGGTCCGAGGATATTATTTTGCCACTATACAGAGGCTTGGTGAGACCTCATCTAGAGTATGCTGTTCAGTTTTGGTCTCCATACTTAAAATAAGATATTGATTCAATTGAAAGGGTTCAGCATAGGGCTACTAAAATGGTCAAGGGTATATCCAGTGTAAGTTATGAGGGAAGATTAAAGAAGCTAAATATGTTCACTCTAGAGAAAAGAAGGATTAGAGGGGATTTGATTCAACTTTTTAAAATGGTAAAGCAAGGGGACACAGAGGGACTAGATTTCAATACGGGTAATAGAACAAGGGGTCAAAATTTCAAATTGAATAAAGTAAAATTTAAGACGGAGTGTAGAAAGCATTATTTTTTTAATAGGGTAGTGGATAGATGGAATGCGTTGCCTGAAACAATTGTAAATTCAAGAGGGGTAAATGAGTTCAAGAGGAAAATTGACAGATACTGGGATCCCGGTAGTTTGAGTTAAAAAGACTGGACCAACCTTGCTGGGCTTACGCCTGTAGTTGGTCGACTTAATTTGTATTTGTATTTTTAAAAAGTAACAGAACTTATGGGACAACCCAATATATCTAAGGGACTGACTTTATTAATTAGTTACTGACAAGTTTGCCACCAATATATTTTTTAAAACACTTTTTTATATTACAAGTGTTTCAAAAATTTCCAACGTCATCTCTGAATAATAGCTAGAGGCAAAAACTGTGCAATGATTTTAACAAAACAGAGTAAAGCGGTAAAGCCATGTGTTATAGTTAAAGTTCGGAAATTTTTTTTTTTAGTTTTATTAAAAAGAGAAAGGAATCAAATTCTTGGAAGGCGTTCAGGGTTTCAGGTCGCGAATTCTAAACTTTACACAACAAAACTAAAAACCAGAAAATCATTAATGAAAAAAACCTTTTTAAAGAACAACGTTTTTAAAATGCACTAAAAAGTATAAAATAATTTTTTATAACTCCTTGTAAAACGAAAAACGTAGGGATCATGCATTAGGTACTTAATCCAACTTAATTTCATCATTCATTTAAATAATTTTTAACTGTGGATATAATGGTAAATAGAGTGACAAGATTAGTAGCAGTAAATATTATTGCATGATCCCCACGTGTTTCGTTTTACAAGGAGTTACAAAAAATTATTTTATACTTTTTAGTGCATTTTAAAAACGTTGCTCTTTAAAAAGGTTTTTCATTAATTATTTAGTAGACTATCAGCATTACCAGGTCACACCGCAAAAGCAAGAAACTACTTCAAAATTTTCTAATTAAAGTTAATTAAAAATTATTGCATGATCCCCACGTTTTTCGTTTTACAAGGAGTTACAAAAAATTATTTTATACTTTTTAGTGCATTTTAAAAACGTTGCTCTTTAAAAAGGTTTTTCCTTAATTATTTAGACTATCAGCATTAAGGTAAATGTGGGTATAGTGGACACTTTAAGGAAAATTTTTGCTTAAATTCTTAATAAATACCAATCTATTTGCTTCGAAACGGTTATCATCCTATTTTAAGGTTAATTGGATCTTCTTCTTTCGATTTTACCATTAGAAACTTTAATTAGATTGGGCAAAGTATTTTTAATTAATTTTTTAAAAGTACTCCAAATTGCATCTATAGTGGCCACATAGATGAAGCTTTTGCTTCTATGGTGGACACCTCTTGCATCAATAGTGGACACCTGTCTTTTTCTGCCTATATGAGGGGTTTATGCATGACATTGAGGGGGTTTTCTTGGTATAGTCGTCTAGTTCTAATTAAATCTTCCTTCCCAACGAAATGTATTTTAGATTCAATCAAATTAGCTTTATTTTAAAAAAAATTGATAGTTTTCGTCCCAAAGTCTACGCTGTAGCTGATTTGAGAGGAATTTAGCATGTAATTCAATGTTTTAGAAACATTGGTTCCCGAAGCCAGAATGAAAACAAATTTATTTAACACTCATTTTAAAGCTTAATCAACAGTTTATGAAGAAAAACTGATTCAAATTAAGTATTATTTATGTTTCTATTCGAAGCCATTGCGGTGGCCACTATTGGAAAATCTAAGATTATGTGTTGGTAAAGTGGACACCCCCATAAATCCTCTTAAAGTCAACATTTTCAAATAAATTTTATTCAGTATTATTTTATACACTCTTATTTATCTTGATATAAATTTAAAAGTCAATCAAGCGGTAATAAATACGAAAAAACCAGTTCCGACTTACCCGTTTCCTTACGCGATTCAATAAGCAAAATCAAATTTCAGTCACTCGGCCGATGTTGTTATTTTCAAATATTTAAATATCCTTCCCATGCTGATCTGTGGTATCGGTGGTAATTTATCATCTTACCTGATTGCACAATCTACTATGCCTATGAATTTTGACGCTGTTCGATGCCTCTAACTCGTTCTATTTAAAACTAATCAGCTATGTGGCCACTATTGGTACAGTGTCCACTATACCCACATTTACCTTACTAGGTCACACCGCAAAAGCAAGAAACTACTTCAAAATTTTCTAATTAAAGTTAAACTTTTCTAGCGATTTTATGTAGTTTTGGTGGCAAACCAGTTCAGACATCTTATTGTACTATTATTTTCAGGCTTAGATACTTTTAATGTGCGGTCAAACATTAAAGCTTGAGAAACTTAGAGTTAAATTACACTTTTTAATATATGTACTGGATGTGATTCACATAATGAGGCTAAGCCTCCCTCAGTTCAATACAAAACGATCAAAAAGTATTATTTCTTTGTAGTTTAAGTCCTTTTCTCCTCCCTTACCATGTTATTCAAAAAGAGGGGAAAATAGATTCTGAAAAGATCAAGTTTACTACAAAATCCCTTAAAAGGAAAACATATCAATAAGAACATCAGTATGGTATTATTAAGGGTAGAAATACTGAATCGGCTCTCTTAGAATTCAACAAATTTCTTTATAATAGTATTGATAATAATAAAAAAACTGATGCACTTTTTTTTAGACATATCCAAGGCTTTCGATAATGTTAATCATTCTTTGTTACTTTTGAAATTGGAACACGCAGGTTTTAGAGGAAATATATTAAACTGGTTCATATCATACTTATCCAATAGAAAACAACGAGTAAAAGTGAGGGACACATTAAGTGGTTTTCTATTTCAAATCGTGGCGTGCCACAAGGATCCATTTTGGGCCCCCTTTTATTCTTAATTTTTATTAACGACTTCTGTAAATTAAAACTTTTTGGTAAAATTATAACTTATGCTGATGACTCCGTGTTATCCTGTGAAAACTTTTTGGAACTTCAATCACAAATTGAAACTGACCTAATAGAAATCAGAAAATGGTTTTCTATTAATGGCTTAACTCTAAATTCAAACAAGACTAACATTTATTTTAATCTTAGATTGACTGACATCAATTAATCTTAATATTAAATTTCATTCCGATCTCTGTCATAGTTATTTTTATTGCGATTGTGAAACACTAGAACAAGTTATTTTAGGTTTAATTATAGATTCAAATTTAAAATGGAAAACTCATTATCAAAGAGCTGGTGAAAAATTGCGTTTTGTTTTGTGTAAATTTTACAACCTCAAAAATAATATTGGTATGTCTTTTCTTAAAATTATTTATTATTCTTGGTTTTATTCTTTAATTAATTATGGTGTTATCATTTGGGGTGGTGAATATAGATCCAATCTTCAACCAATAATTTCAATCCAGAACAAAATATTTAAAATTCTAAATACTCAAATCAGCCCTAATAATTTTAGATCCTTTAATTTACTCTCATTTCGACATAAGGCATATTTCCGTATCATACTTTACATTTTTCGCCATAGTTATTTGTGTGATTTTAGAGAAAGAACTTATAATTCCAGAATCTAGAGCAATTCAAACTTATCAGATTCCTAAATTTTCCAAGGATATCTATACTAAACATTTCTTTTACCTTGCACTCAAATTATTTCGAAATTTATTTAATTTCTTAATAAATATCGACGATCTGGATCTTTATTTTCGCTTCATTTGAAGCAAATTTTCAATTTTGTCCAGCTTTTTGCAAGTAGCGGAAATTTAACAGTTCCTTTATGGTAACATTAATTGGCGGGTCGCCTTATAATTCCAAGAAAATTAACAACAGTGCAATGTAACATTCCTTTACCATTTCCCCAAGGTAATGTTTTTTTCACAGATCCATTAAGAAGCACTGAAACATCTCAGGAATTAATTTAACGTTCTTAAAATTTGTAACTATTTTCATCGATTGGCTGTGAAAAATGTAGTAATTACCGTAAACATCACGAAAATTTAGAATTTTATCTTCATGAGAACAAACAAACGTCGAAGTTGTGTCAGTTTCATAGCAATGACACGAATGTTTAGACTTCAAACATATTCGATTTTTATCTTAATTTCTAAAACAGTCCCCCGTGTTATCTAGTTGTTTGCGTTTTGGCATTATGAAATAAGGTGTCACATTTTACTACCTTAAAAAACATACTTGCAAAAGAATATAAAAATAATAATAATTGTAAAAAATAAATGCAAAAGTTCAAAATTTCCGAAAGCGAGTTTATATTTTGTTGTAAATATGGTAATGATTAGGTTGCCACAACGACAAAGATAAATGTAAAAATATTAATTTGTTATTTAAAAAATAAAAGATAAATTATTTATACATAAGTTTTAAATATAATTAAAACCGTTTAAACAACAGAAATATAAATATTGTTAAAAATAACCCAAAATATATTTTTTAAATTCGTGTTATAAATAGAAAGATGATTATTTAATTTATTTGAATATTAAAAACCAGTGAAATATGTTTTAAATTTTTTTTGAAATTCATAGTTTCTTGCTTTATAACTGCAACCTTATTCGTAATCTAAAAAAATGGAAATATTTTAAAATTGAGATTTTTTTTAGAAATTCTAAAGGCACTTTGCACATCCTCAAAAGAATCCGGACAGTTTGATACCAAATATGTGTTATACGGATCGGTAATTAAAAAGCCTTTCCCCGGAAACCGTTCACCAAAAACTTTTTTTTAGAATAGAGAGATTATTATTATTATTATTATTATTATTATTATTATTATTATTATTATTATTATTATTATTATTATTATTATTATTATTATTATTATTATTATTATTATTATTATTATTATTATTATTATTATTATTATTATTATTATTATTATTATTATTATTATTATTATTATTATTATTATTATTATTATTATTATTATTATTATTATTATTATTATTATTATTATTATTATTATTATTATTATTATTATTATTATTATTATTATTTTTTTTTTTTATTATTATTTTTTATTTACTTAATTTTTAAATTTTTTTATTATTATTATATTTGAACTTCTGTGAGCAGTGAAAGTATCTTGAATTAAGGCTGAAGAAAAAGCTTTAGGTATATTTCTTTTTTTCTCTGTCCTATCATTTTAGAGTTTTATTTCTATAGTATAGGTATTAAGTATTTTAAAAAGTAGCGAAGTAAAATCAAATACTGTTTAATCTTCAACCAAACTCAATTTACCTAAAATTTTATTGAATTTATCGCATTGGGAAAGTTAAGGATTCTACAAATTAACAAACCAAATCCTTTAAATTTCTGGTGTTGACTGGTAACTTCATTTTTACACTCCTTCACTAGGGGATACAGACTTCTACTTTCATAACAGTGAGTATCATTGAACTGATTTATGGTTTGTAAAAAAATTTATACTATGGCTTAATACCATGTTAAAATCTTCAATCCTGACCGCTCCAAATTTTCCATGGGATTCAATGGGAATCTCCGACAGTCTTGGTCTGAAAGGGTTAAAACGTTTTCATTCTAAAGAATAAATTTAAATTCAAAACAAAAAGAAATTGAGAGTTTTATTCTTTGCTTATAGATCTTATTAGCCCAATTTAGTGTCATCGAACAGTAAATTGATAAACTGTAGTCTAACAATAAGTTTCATACTTCTATGACAAACATTCATAGAATATTAATTTGTCATTCCTGCGTCATTTTTGTAACATTGAACACATTAATTTACAGCGAATAATTTAGAAATGTTTAGAATACTTATGCAATATGACAAATTGCTAATAAAGAGGATTAAATTCAAATTATAAAAATCACAAACAACCATTCATAAGATGCATAAATTACAAGTGCGCTTGCTTAAAATAGCGTAACTTAATAAGCTTTATCTGAAATACGTTTGCCTATAAGTCATTCTATTAAGTCCTGGAGTCTTTAAATTAGCCTTAATTTATTAGAGAAGATTTAATTCCTTAAAGCTTTCAAGTTCCAAGAACTCCAGTATTAACTCATTTTATTTCTTCAATTTGATAGAAATTTGATCCGTTCTAGACCCTAACAGCATGGGGAGTAGTACTCTTAAAATGTAGCAAATCTTAAATGGAATGTAAGGTCTTAACTACTTTCCAGTTACACCAATTTAAGTAGATTCAGTTCATTCTTCAGAAGAATCTTTCGCTTGTTAAAAATTTCTATATAGTTTATATATTTTTTGACCAAATTCATTCTTTTAAAACTTATTGTTGCTCAAATATTGTATTGAAGCAATAAAATATACTTAAAATTAAATTAGATGATGGTAGGTTTAAAAAAACTTGCAACTTTGTATAAATACACCTATTTTTTTTATCAAAAACTTGTTAGATCGATCACCTATTAATTAATAATTAATTCACCTATTCACTAATTTAATTTAGTAAGATACATGAAACTTTCAGTTGTTTTTTAATGTAACTAGGTAATGTAACTTAATGTAACTTATGTTTCATTTCATAATCAAACCATAATGAACATACCCTAAAAATTTCAAGTTGATCGGACGATTCCTTCTTGGTGTTGCATTTTTTATGAACAGGAGTTACCTACAAGCCTACAAGCACTAGTTCATGACTATAAAATTGCGTCTGAAAAATCGAGTGTCCCAAGGTGGGCCACGTCCCAAGGTGCCCCACTCTCCCCTACATATGCATGTTTTCAAAGAGTAATTGTGACTCGCAGTCAATTTGATTATAAGACATGCTCAGATTTGAGTAATTTTTACTCAGTATTGAAACATTCGTTTTAAGAGTGCAGGCTAATTATGGTGTGTTATAAATTTGATTTTGTGATTAAGATATAATATGGGCACTTCTTCTTGCTTGATAAGTGCCTACTACAGGAAAGTTTCTAAATCACGCCTTGACTGGCTTGCTTATGTAACCTATTCTCCGATATATAAACCTATAACGACATAAACAAGCTAAATTAACAACTTAACATTGTCCATTTCAGATTTCTTTGAAATTAAAAAAACGGAAATTTTTGATGCTAGCTTAAGTTAGTCAAGTTCGTTAAAACAAAAGGTATATTTACAAAATTTATTTCCTTTAAATGGTTTATTTCCTTTAACATAAGTAAATATGTATCTAGTACTATATTTAACGCATGATTAGCTGTTTGTGAAGTCGCTGTTCGTAAAAATGTAATTAAATTTATGTAGTGCTTGATTTGATAAAAAAGTCAAGTGCACTTAATTTAATACTCATAAATATATTTTTCCTGTATAGAATTTGAGGGAGTATTGAAGATAATTTATAAAAAAGATCCTTCATAGGTACAATTTGAAGATGTATATAAAAACCCTCATCCCATTCATTCATTTGAAACTCAACTGCAAATAAACAACGGTATTGACCTTCATCGACTTACGAAGTTATAACACCCATCTAAACTCAATCTTTTCTTTTCTAAAAAAAGACAAGAACAGGCGGGAGACGAGAAAAAAAGTGTCTGTATGTGCGGATACATCTATATTTCTTCGCAGTTATTTGTTATACTCCCAGAGTTATTACTCTTTGGCGGACGAAAAAGGACGAAAGAGTCAATATCGAAAAGAAAGCAAATCAACCGTAAATCTGGAATAAATTGCTGCGATAAATGCCGGGAAAAGACTGCCATTTAGGGTTAGAGCTGTGTCCTCCTCTCTCTTTTTTACTCCTATATAACGACAGTTCACGGACTCGATCGGAACGACCATTGTAAACAGGGCGGAATTCCTGCCGCTGATAAACGCTTTTTTTTTCGTTTTAACGCGCGGCAGCCAAAAGGATTTTCGTTTCCCAGCGACGACGGAGCATTATTCTCTTCTCTCTCCCAATCTGGCATCTGCGATGAATTTTCGAAGGAGCAGAAAAAATAAAGACGAGCTATAGGAAGAAGAAGCTCTTTACAAAAATGTATCCGGGAATGAGATATAATAACTCTATCGCGCTCTATGGAAGGCCTCTGGAATGAGGATGGGAGAATTGAGGGGAAGCAATGAGATGAGAGATTGGGAAGAGACATGGATTGAATTTCACTTTTGAAGGAGCCGAAATAAAGTTGGGAAAATTTCCAGTGTGTATAAATATGTTTCTTTTCTATGGGTATTTTATTTTTAAGATCATTCTGGGGGATGGTTTTTGGAGATATATATGTTATTAATGTTTGGTAGAGGAGGAAGAATTCGTTTATTTTGAAAGTATATCTTAGGAAATATCTGGTGATAGAAACACGATTTGAGGTTGAAGTAGTGCCGAAAGCTGTTTTTTATATGTATTGCTATTAGAACTTATTTTTTAACTTAAATTATTCTTAATGATTTGAATGAGCCGTTTTGAAAAATACCATAGGATAAAACATAAATTTTGTTTCAAGTAGAGCTGATAGTTATTTTTATGTATTGTAATTAGAACCTATTATTTAATTTAAATTGTTCTCAGGAATTTAAGAGAAGTGTCTCAGTTTTAGCAATTAAGTTTTTCGAATAAATCAATCTTGTATGAAGTATTTTTAAAATTAGCTTCCTATTGGATTTCAGGTTTTCTTACAAAGCTTTGTAATATATGATTTATCATTCTTTAACAAATATTCATAATTTTAGTCTATAAATGGGATTATTATCCCATTTTGAAAATTCTAAAATAAAGCCACCACGCAATGCATAAATGGAAATTTTAACTTTTGATTAATGTAAATTGAGATACTTTTTAATTTTTAATGTGTCATATTTTTCTTGCTAAGTATTACAATTTAAAGTGACTAATGTAGTATAAAGTTCTTAAAAAACCTTTTAAACTCAAATACTACTTAAAAATCTTTTTTTTTTCATACTGAAAATCCGTTTTTTTTCATCTACTTAAAAATCATCTCCATATTCAAAGATAAATGGAACCTTCATTTTACTCCCCATACTTAAAAAGATTTTATGTCATGGAAAGAAGATAGCTCCACTACATCCACAAATTTAGTTTAAATACAGGAAATACACCAGAAAACGAATCGATTAAATAGTTACCAAAAAACTAAAAAAACCAGCTGAGAGAAATTTATTCCACAATTTCCCCGATCTTTTCTTCGCGGTTAGTACCTAATTGTAGTTTAAACCCCCCCCCCGGGGCTATATTTAAGGATGAGATTTCAAAGAACCAATGTGTCGTACACTCTAAAGAGTCTTTTAAGAGACGATGGCGCTATAAAAAGAAACCCGTCCGAATATCGAGTGATTCTGTCGAGGTGGAACAAGATCAATTGGACAGAGACCACATTCCAGCATTTCAAATGCAAATAGGGGGATTGGAGATCTATTTGAAATCTTCATTGATCGTTCAGACCTTCTCTTTCAATCGATCATCCATTGAAGTTACCCTAATTGCGGGAAATAGGGTTATTTGAGGCGCCTATGTTAGAGTACTAAAACTGTATGGATAGAAAATGGGGAAAGGAGACCAAGGTAAATAAATATATCTTATTCAATAGAGAATAAAAATAATGAATTAGTATATTCTGATATAAACAGTGTGTTTTAAAAAAATAACATAAATTTAGAATTTAAAAATAATTGTAAAAATTGCATTACTTTTAAAATTAACCCTTTATTTACCGACGGTACTTGTAAGTACCACTGGTTCAAGTTTAGAACTGCTGATGTTTGGCGAGTTTTGGCTATTTGGTGCCATATTTAGAAGCCACATAATTCACTTAACATTGGTTGGGGTAACTATATAGTGATTTCTAACGCTAAAAACTTGGCGCATCACCAGTACTAAACTTGCGCCGAAAATAATTTGGTATATAAAGAGTTAAAATGTAGGTTTATTGATTGTATTACTTTTTACCCTCGAACACCTGGATATCATCCACTAAACATAAGCTTTTAAATACAGTAAGGTAATTAAAATTACAATTTCAAAATAAAAACAAAATACATATAGGGGAGAATGGGGTTATAAGAAACATTTAAATTTACAGATTTGTGTGTGGGCCTAAAATCGGAAAAAAAATTACAGAATATCTTTAAGACATACTTTATACCCCATAAAATTTTTATCGTTTTATAATAATTATTTTAGAGAAAAATTCCCTTTTTAAGTTGATGCCTTCAGCAAAATAATCCACCTAAAGTCATACTTTTTCAACTATTTCAATTTATCTTGTCTTAACAATTAAATTATCTTGGGATTTTTTAGTAAACATTTTAGGAGGTTAAATGGGTTTATAATTCACCTTTTGATCTTCAATTTAGGGTTGTGGATCATTCTTAAAAGTGTCCTGTTTCTCATTACCCAATTTAAACAAGAATAATAAGAAAAAAGGTAATAAGAAACACTAACATTTTATCCATGAAAATTTATTTATCGAATTTTCTCATTGTTATCTTAATATTTTATTGTTCTCATTTCATTTATCAAGTTAAAATTTTAAATTAAATTAAGTTTATTTTCACTTCCTTTTCCTGAAAACGGTGGGTATAAGACAAATTTTACTCACTGCTTTCAAGTTTATTGAAAAATTTATAAATACTAGCTGTTATACCCGGCCTTGCACGGGTGGGGTGTATAAATTAATTTTTTAAAAGTTTTCTTAAAATACATTTATAATTTTGTAAATTAACAACATTACAAATCCTCCCGGTATCCCAGGCACCTCTTTCCTATCCCGGTGTTCCCGGTTATTTTCTAATCCCGGTGTTCTCGGTAATTTTTCCTATCCCGGTGGTCCCGGTAATTTTTCTAATCCCGGCGTTTCCGGTAATTTTCCTATCTCGGTGTTTCCAGTAATTTTTATATTCCTGTATTCCCGGTGTCTTTATGGTAAATTTCCTATCCCGGTGTTCTCGGTAATTTTTATAACCCGGTAATTTTTCCTATTCCGATGTTCCCACTAATTTTCCAATCCCGGTGTTTTTGTCACTTTTTACAATCCCGATGTTCCTGATAATGTTAAATATCTTGGGGCCTTTATAAAATAACAAATTTGAAACTATAATAAAAAGTCTAGTAAATGAAAAAGTCTAGTGATCTGTCTTTTGAAACAATGTTTTATTTTTAACTCGTTTTCCATGAAAAAAAAATTATATTTTCAGTAAATATATTTATTTCAAAGGGAAAAATCTTGAAATGGAGGAACACACATACATACACACACAGCCACAAACGTTTTTATTTATATAGAGATTAATAAAATTGCCTAGTAACCACAACACTGGTACTAAAGTTTCCTATTATTGGCTTGCATGACTGGTAAAAAAACCCTGTAAAAAGGGGTTGTGCAAGTGAATGGGTGTGTGGCGCGGGCAACAGTACCTCACCTCCGTGGCTTCGGTCCACAGGTGCTCGCTGGGTAACGCTAAGTAGGTACTTCTTAGAGCATATCAGCCGTAAATGGATAATGTCCAGTAGTACCCGCCCATTAGAAAAAAAAATGACTGGTAAAAATAAGTGAAAAAAGCAGGAAAAATGGGAAAAAAAGAATGAAGGACTGATTTTCTCTTTTTAAATTATAGCCTATGTGTTATTCTGATGTATAAGCTACATTATTGTAAAATTTCATTAAAATCCATTCATTAGTTTTTGCGTGAAAGAGTAACAAACACACAGATAAATATTCACAATTATAATAGTAGTAGAATAGGATTTGATCGACATGAGAGAGATAGACTAGCGGGGCCGTATTCACCGGTATCTTGACCGGTGGTGGTTAAAAGGCAGTCAAACTTCTGATTGGGCACTGAAGAAAGAAAACTAGTTTTCCACCAATCAGAAGTTTTGCTCCCGGTTAGCCGCCGGTTAAGTTACCAATGAATACGGCTGTTTGTAAAAACAATTTTGAAACACAGTGAGGCGGGGGAGATAGTTTTGAGGGTGTC
Source organism: Tetragnatha versicolor (assembly GCA_024610705.1). NCBI lineage: Eukaryota > Metazoa > Arthropoda > Arachnida > Araneae > Tetragnathidae > Tetragnatha > Tetragnatha versicolor. The sequence goes on from JANDEH010000005.1 coordinate 32,965,341, forward strand.
TTTATGAACTTCTTGAACCATTCGAACTTAAAGAAAAGGGGTAAAGCTGCATTAATAAACAGAAAGTGGAACCGCCGGCCTAAAAAAAACTGAGTTTGAAACAAAAGGGAGTTTATTTTGCGGTAGAATAACTTAGTCTCACAAAAGGAAATAAGATAAACACCCTTTGATTTGTTTTGCCATGATTTTCAAATGTTTTATATAAAAACATAGGGTTGTTTAAAACATTTAACTTGTAACTTTTTTAGTCTAATTTTTTTCTACATATCGGAAGATTTTTAATCAAAATTTTGGAAAATTTTTGGGGTTATAAAAGACTATATTAATAACTTCATTTGATTTTTATTGTTTTAATCAGTAAAATAACTGGCTTGTTTCTTATTACCCCTCGTGTGGTAACAAGATACAGTCGCAAGAAACAAGTTAAAACGCCCCTTTCCCTTTTTCTTAGCAAGTGCACTCATTTTTCAAAGAAAGCTGATAATGATAAAAAGATTCTGTAAAAAAATGAGCTTCATAAGCTTAAAGAAAAGTCCTGCGGAATTTTGCATGTTTCTTATTACCCTATTTTCATCTTATTACCCATCTGTCCGCTATTTCAAATAACTCTCAATAACGGTCTCAATAATACAACTTTTAAATTTATATAGAAGCGTCACAAACAACTTTCTCAGATTTCAAAGCTCAACCATGTATCTTATTTAAACAGTATATCTAGAATAGTTCAAAACACTTTTGCAAACCACTATTAATTGCCTGATAAGTTTCAACTCCCACCCAGCAAGTAATACACTGTAACCTTGAACTCAATTAAAACTCGAAATGTCCACAAGATCGCAGATACGGAACATCCCCAATCCATCCTGCCGACCTCAGGGCCCGAATGACAAACTCTAATCACCTCTGTTATTCCCCTGAGGTTATCCTCACTATCCTTTCGCGATTTAAGGGAGAGAGCAGCCGCCATCTTTAGAGAAGTTGCGGGAAATTCGGTTACTAGTAATAAAATATTTCATTAGTGGATGTGATGTTGCTGTATTAAAAGAAGAAAATAAAAATGCTGATGGGTAATTTTAAGGGATGATTGTGCCGCGAAGTATTATGAAATTAAATTTTGAAGTTGGTTCAAATAGAGATTTAAGTATATCGATGATCTCACTATGAAACTATTTCTTTTATATGGATGTAATTAAAGTTTGGAAAAAGTGTTTATTCAAAGCCTTTCTTGTTGAGTTAGTTGTTAGGCTACTTTGTAAATAACTATTCTGGGATATGATATGGTTTTAAAATATTTGCTAACAGAAAAACATCAATGTTTTGACAAGTGCGTGTTATTTTGTACGAAAATTATTGTATTCTTTTTGTTTATCAGAGATACTGTTTCAAAACGCAGGTGTTTTTCAGGTGGCCCACCCTTTAAAAATATAATTTTAAATTTTTTACTTGAAAAATAGCAATACTGCACCATAAATCAAATATAAGCATGCGTGGCTGAATATTTAGAAACCATCTAAATAGGTTGTCTTTGTATGCAATGTTACTCCAATAATTGAATCGCCAGTTTGAAGAAGGGAATAAGTCCTAAAAATGACAAATTGACTTTTTGTGCTCAAAACAATCTCCAAGCTTTGTTCTACACATAGGTGAAAAGAGGGGGGAAATAACTAACCCCTATAGGGAGGTATCTCTCCTTGAAGTTGTGAAATCGATGTCTATTCATTGTATTTTTCAAAATTATTTGGAGTTAAAGTTAATTTGTCTTTCTTTTCCTGTTCTTTGAGCTGTAAACGAAGTTAAAAAGAAATTTTTTTTTAATTTAAAATTTTTTCAAACTTTTTTTATGCAGGGAATGTTTAACTCCATTCATATTCACTCACTCCATTGATACTCCTCTAATAACTCAGTTTCACTATAATTTTGAATTTTATTTGTCTTATTCCTTTTATTTCACCCTTTTGTGGTGTAAACTAAGGAGAAATATACTCACTTCCAAAAGTTAAGCACGGAAATGTTTTTTCAACCTAACACCTAGAAGATTTATTTCTCATACATTAAAATCATACCACAAGATGTTCAATTAGTGGGAATACAGGGCCCGAGAACAAATTTTCCCTACCAATATCTTAAGGGGGTAAATGGGCCCTCCATTTATAATGGAGTTCCATTGCACATTTGGAGCAGTGACAGAAACGTCTATGTGAGAGGTAAAATGGAAAATTTTATGTTTTTTCTAAAGAATATTGTTATTCCTAAACTCAACTCATGTTTTCAAACGTGTGTGCTACCTTTAAATGGCATTTTTCAGGTTTTATTGAGAGATATCGGTCTAGTCATCATTTTTTGCAAGTTTTAGCCTCTGGGTCATTGTTGGTAAGTGGTGTCAGACCTTCAACAATGTTATTTAGTAGCTCTTACATGTGCTTGAAGGCGTTTAGGTCTGGGGACCCAGAAAGTACCCTTATTCTTTCAAAATCGTTACTTATGAAAAACTTTAAGATAGCCAAATTGAGATTTTTTGCAGCTTTTTCACTCTTTAAGATAAATCCTTGACCCAAAATGTCTTCTAAAAGGAGCAAATGGGACATGAGAACACATGTATACAATTGTAGACATTAATGAAAAGCTCTGTGGCATATAGGGGGTGTTGAAGCGGTACAAAAAATTGTATAGTTTTACAGGAACGGCATCTGTTATTAACTTTCAAAAAAGGAACATTTTTTAGTGTTTATTTAGGTATTCATGTCTGAAAAGAAAGAAATATCTCTAAAAATATCTTGATTCTTTTTTTAAAATGAGTTTTTAAGATATCGAATTTCTTCTCTGAAACTATTGCGGTTTCAACACCCCTTATATGCCGCAGAGCTTTTCACTGATGTCTGCAATCGTTTGCATGTGTTCTCATGTCCCATTTGCTGCTTTTAGAACGCATATCAGGTCGAGGATTTATCTTTAAGAGTGAAAAAGCTGCAAAAAATCACAATTTGGATATTTGAAAGTTTTTCATAAGTAACGATATTGAAAGAATAAGGGTATTTTCTGGGTTCGCAGACCTAAACGCATTCAAGCACATGTGAGAGCTACTAAATAACATGGTTCACGGTCTGATACCACTGGCCAAAAATGACCCAGGGGCTAAAACTTGCCAAAAATGATGATTAGACCGATATCTCCCAATAAAACCTTAAAAAAGCCATTTAAAGTTAGCACACACGTTTGAAAATATGAGTTGAGTTAAGGAATAACAATATTCTTTAGAAAAAACATAAAATTTTCCTTTGAATACCTCTTACATAGACATTTCTGTCACTGCTCCAAATGTGTAATTGAACTCCATTATCAATGGAGGGCCCATTTACCCTCTTAAATTATTGGTAGGGAAAATTTTTACTTGGGCCCTGTATTCCCAATAGTTGAACATCTTGTGGTATGATTTTCATGTATGAAAAATAATTCTACTAGGTGTTAGGTTGAAAAAACAGTTCCGTGCTTAACTTTTGGAAGTGAGTGTACATCGCCAAAATAAAAAAAACAATATGTGTGTTAAACTTTACCAATAGCTTTTAAAAATTAAGGCTCCATTTTCACGCCTAAAAAAGTTCAACCCTCACTAATTTTACAATCAAAATACATTACAATAGTAACATTTTTTAATCCCTATTAACACATTTGAACAGCAAATTTCATTAGTGACGGAAAAATTCAAATCAAAACAATGCACTCACTTTGTAAGCAAACTGATTGTTGCCAAGTCAAATGTATTACAATATTCTAAGGACTACTCGTGAGATAATTCTTAACTAATATTTATACTGTTTTGAACATCTTATCCTTGCCATAAAAAACCTAAGCTGTAATAAAGGTAATCCTGACTGTATTCATTCATTTTAGCGTAGATTTTCGCCAAGTATAAAACTTAAGTTATAATTTATGTGGGTGTATAACAAGAACTCCCACTATTTATGACTGTCATTAAGATAACACGACCACATAAATGCTCTGTCCATTATTAGTATCGGCTTGAAAATCTCCCGATGCTAACTCACTTACTGAACGAAAAATTATCTAATTAAAACTCAATCAGAAAGAAGATAATTACAGAGGAGACGTAATTACTCGCTTGCCTAACCCCTTAAAGAGATTACCCTCTCCTATTTGACTATATTGGTCTCAGACAACCAACATGTCATTTCAAAACCGTCTACAAATAAGTTCAATCAGACCACATTATCCGTATTAAACTTTTTATACCATACACTCGTGTCCAAAAATTAAAGAAAGTTTATCCTTTTACGATAATGACACAAATACCAGTTTCTTACAAATGATGCTCATGTCATAGAATCATCCAGGAGTGGCAATATATGTCTCGAGATTAAATTACCCTAACAATAGTTTAGGGCAGTGTTGGTGAACCTATGGCACGCGTGCCACTGGGTAGCACACGACAGGCATTTCAGTGGCACGCAACATTCATTAAAAATAACGTCAAATAAACTCTATATAAGTAGCTTCGGAACACCTTTTAGCTTGCGGAAATTCAAAAAATTTTCAGGGGCGGACCCATGAACCCCCCTGTACGTTGTATTCGCTGAAATTTCCCCTTGATGCAACAAGGGGATATGGGGCTTGGATCAAAATCATCGTTAGGAAGGGGGCAATACCCAAAAGTGAGAGTAAATGAACAATATTTTTTAGGGAAATTTACAAAACTTTTCTGGAGGAAGTCCCCAGTTTTACAGTTGGGTTTCTTTATCAATGAAGGTAGGTCCATAAATCTATGTATACCCTGATTTTTTTTGAAAATATAACCTTCACACCATATAAATAATATTCATTGCTCCCTCTCTAGAAAAGTTCCATGTTTAAGACTCTCTCCCCCGAAAAATATAGCAAGGATGCAAAAGGAGCCTGATTACTTTGCGGCCCGTAACTAGACTTGTGCTTTCGATTGTTACCCTCGAGTACTTGTAAGTTGTAAACCCCAGTTCCAGACTATCGGCCCTCTAAGGCGGATTTTATTTTCCAAGGATTCAAAGATGATTTTTGAAAACAAATATAACAAGTGGCACACTACACACTTTAAAATGATAAACCGGAATATTCTTGGCACACTAATCGAAAAAGGTTCACCACCCCTGGTTTAGGGGGTACAAAGGCCATCCAAATAATGGAGTTTCATACATACTCAGAAAAATCATATTTATAGGTATTCCATACGGGTTTTAAATTATTCCTGGATATTATGCGAGTATCATATTACTTACTAATAAAAACAAAACATTTCGCTTAATGGACCGTGGACATTTAGGTTAGTTTCCAAATGTGCCCGGAATTCCGTTATCAATGGAGGGCAACTATACCCCCTTAAATTATTATCAGAGTAACTTCATCCCTCACGGGACCGTAAAATTTCTTCATTGTAACGGAAATTCGTTGTAACCGTACTATCGCTAATTCAAATAAAAACTGTTGGAGATTTTTTGGACTTTCGTAATAACGGGATTTTTCGTTGTATTCGTTGTAACGGGATTTCACTGTAGGGGAGAGGAGGGAGGAATGGGACAGTGGGAGGAGTGGGACAGCTGAAATTCTGGAAAAATAAATCAGTTTATTTTATTTCCAATTTAGTCATTAGATGGCCTTCTTATAGCTTCTTGTTATTTCCTTCATTTAGTTTATCCAGCAGCAAGTTTCTGTTTATAGTTGTAAAAATTTGATTTTCCCACTTCCAAAGTTAATATCCAGTCTATCTTGAGTTTTATTTCATTTCTCATGTAATTTGTAGAACAAACATTATATAATGCCATTGTAATCTAAAAGATATAATTTATGCTAATCTGCAATTTCATAAAGCCTAACACCAGCATAGTTTATGTGACAAGTTATATTTTTAAAGCAATGTGTGGAGGGAGGAATGGGACTGTAATGCAGAACTGCATTACATAAATTTTTAATTAATAAGCTACCCCTGTGAACCTCTAAGTCTAAAATTCCCCGACCCATAATACCACCCACAGCTTGTCAGATATCGGTTCCCATGAGTTCGTGGAATACTTTTCCAAGTATTCCGCAAAAACCAGACGGTCCTAATCCAAAAATCCCAGACCTTGCTGACAACTGTTTAGTTCTAATCACCAACACCCCTCAAACACTGGCCAACGGAAGGCCAAGTATGACAAGTTTATTAAGAAAAATCATGCGTATACATACCATCCCTTCTTCTATCAGACAATAATCGTCAACACCCTACTCCAACGGCAATATTGAACGACACTCTGCCGCACATCAGGTCAGAGGTCAAATTTTAAGGATATACACACCACCAAGGGATCCCCCGGTAATCCGACGCCCGTCTTATGTGTGTTAACACCATCATACAACGATACCCATAAATTACTCTCCCACTCCTTGCGTAACCCGGCCAAAACGGTGGCGCGCTTTTTGAATCCCCACGAATCAGATTTGAATGTGATCTTGGGGGCATGAAAAGTGAAACATTTGGCGAGGATAAACGGGAATTCTGGCACATCCCCTAACACAATAACCCTCGGAACAAAAAGGTGCTACATGTAATTTTTCGAGCATGGATTACGGTCTCACGAGTGTCACCAGGTTCACGCCACGTAACATCATGATAATCTACAGCGTGAGACTGCACTTCATCACGGCCTCAACAAAGAATTGCCTCACTACCTAAACGCAGTTTTCGCCGCAGTTCAAAATCTTCAAATTCCGGTAGTTTTGTAGAGGCCGTCTTCTTTTTGGAGGAATTTTTAATTCCAGTAGTTTTATAGAGGCCGTCTTTTTTTTTATGGAGGAATTTGCATCTCTTACTATAGTCGTGGAAAATCTATTCTTCTTATCAGTGCACTTAGAATAATTCTGACCAGTTCTTTCATCTACCCAACTTGACGGGTCAGTTCTTTTTAAACGCTTCGAATACTCAGTGCAACCACATCCAGGATTATCATCGATTGTGTTCGTGTATACTGCATACCTGTGCCTTATCAGACAATAAAAGAAATCTTCGTTCAATAAGTGACTTATTGATTGTGTCATCCTCAACACCCTTTTCTTCAAAAAACCTACAGCAGTTCCTCTTCAAATCATCATTAAATCAAGTGACGTCACGACGCATTCTAAAGTAAGTGTCGTTTTGCACCTATTTATTATTGGAATGGTGCACATCTAAAGAGTGAATAAGTTGTTATGCATTATTCATTAATTCAATCACTTTAATAGGTAAATTTAAAATCATTTAAGAAATAGTGTATCGAGTGTTAAATTATATTTGCTACATTTGATTTTTATATATATCGAAATTCCTTCATTCAAAATTCTTAAGAACTACACCTGGATTGTAGCGGCACAACCTTTTTGACCTTTTAATATAACATAATATAATAACCACTATACATCACTTATATCAATTGTTGTAACCCATATTCCCAAAGATAATCACTATAAATGGTGCCTTTCGACCAGTCTTTTGAAATTTGAATGTAGGATTCTTACATTATTTTATCAGTTACATATGAGCGCAATTGCAATATTATTTTAATTATGACATCTATATTTGAAACATTTTAGTTTATGTGGAAAACCATTTACATTATAAGATTAATAAATCTTGAATTAGATTTTCTTGATATATCATATTTTAATTTAATAATAACTGACATAATTGAGTTGAGATGAAATTTATTTCTCTTTAAAGTTTTTGATTTCATAACTGTGTTTCTAAGCATAAAGTGTATATTGTGGTTTATTCATTGTTCATGTGTATATTGAGATTCAAATTGGGTCATATTTGATGTATTGCAAATGATTTTCTTTTCTAACTATCAATCTTAATTTTAACGTATTTTTAATAAGCTTTAACTGAAAATATAAAGAAAATGGCTAAGCATAATTTTCAATTAAATATAAATCCTTTCGATGGTGATCCTGAAACCATACAATTTTTTTCTGAACAAGTCTCTGATATCATTAAAATAAATAAATATTCAGCAGAACAATCATTAGCATATATCAAATCAAAATTAACAGGTGCTGCATTAAAATTTTATCTGGAATCCCCCAAATTGAAAGAAATTAAATATTATCCTGAATTATTAGAGGAATTAAAAAAGTTTTTCACCACTAAATCTCATACTTTAGCAATTCAATCCCTGGAATCTCTAACTATGATGCCTAATGAAACAATCAAAAATCTAAGTCACAGATTAAACGTTCTAGTAGGCAAAGTTTATCCAAATATCACAGATAATACTGCCTTAAACAACATAAAATTTGTAAAATTTTTGGCTATCATACCAATAGATATAAAGATAAAAATCCTAGAACAAGGAATTAAATCATATGATCGAGCAGTAGAACGTGCCCAAGCACTGCAGGAAATCTCCTCAGAGGGAGATATCGCAAAACAGTCAAATTCCCACTCCCTGTTAGAAGAAGTTAACGCACTAAAAGACGCGGTGGCTCGTGTAGTTAGGCCCACCCAGAGAGACCCACGAAACGAGGTTAAGAAAACAGTAGGGGACCGCTTTCCTCACCCTCACAAACCGAGGCAGGGAGCGGAGTCAAATTTCCGATATCGTCCCCCTACCATCCGGAGGTGTCACTACTGTGGCAAACGAGGTCACATAATGAGAGAATGCTATCACTATTTAAGGAGGAGTTCGGGAAATATGAGAAACCAAAGACTGGGTCAAAGCTATTTTGGGAGGAATTATACTCAAGGGTTGAATTCCTTTCAGAATGCTCAACAAAATTTAAACTAAAAAGGAGAAGTATAAGTGAT